>JARQOC010000011.1:224493619-225693619 GCA_033576535.1 Allobates femoralis | reverse complement strand
AACGGTTATTTGAAGACTATATGGGGGTATTATTTGCGAAGTGTAAGTATAAAGTATGGCGACATTATGTAGTCGCTGCATAACCCCGTTGTTTGGGCACTGTATGGGCATATTATTTATGTAGGATGGGGTTTGGAGAACACATATGATTATAGGAGAGTGACTGAGTACATAACACCGTAGGCTTATATAATATATATGGTTATCTTGTCTTACATTTACAACCTTATCTTCCTGAATGACATGTATGATAGCGGTATAATGAGCATGGGGAGGTGTACACAGGCCAATAAAATGAGAACATTGAATACATTACACAGGATACACACCCCATAATAATATCCTTTACCGCCATAGTGTTCTCAGCCCTACACTGGGGCCTGCCAGTGATACCATTGATCAGGGTAATAAAAGAGAAGGGCCCCGAGGGGCCACATATAACATACAGGTAATAGAATCACCCACTGCTCATCCTGGGCCTCCTGCTTCATGACCATATTCCCACAACTGGGTAAACCCAATCAATGTGATGTCATGGGCGGTATGTCGAGGACCTGAGTTAAATAAGGGTGGAGAATCCCTTTAAGTGAATCGTCCCCACATGTCTGTAGAACAGATGTCTCCGCTCTCCGCAGCCGTCACTGACTCGGCGCCTCTTCCCTATAATTATCTATTCTGCTCGTTCACCGAAGCTCCACACGACGATAACTCATTCATCACTCCAAGTACATGACAAGTTATATTGAGGCCAACGAAGATTAATGCCGGATCAAACCCGAGGACTCAACACGCGGCCAATGGGAGCTAATAACAGGGAAATATCGAATTAATGTCACTGCGAATATGTACCAAGAACGATAGTGAGTGCAGCTCTGGAGGATAATACAGGAGGTAACTCAGGATCAGTAATGTAATGTATGTACACAGTGACTGCACCAGCAGAATAGTGAGTGCAGCTCTGGAGTATAATATAGGAGGCAGGGCCGGCGTCAGCACCCGGCGTACCCGGGCAAGTGCCGGGGCCCGACGGCTTGGAGGGGGCCCACCGGGCCCCTGAGGGCTAGGGTCACACTTGTGTTGTGACCCTAGCCTGACGCAAGTATTGTCTGCTGCAGCGCAGAGCGTTTAACGCTATGCGCTGCCAGCAACTGAGCCCATAGAAACCCGCAGTTTACATTGACAACCATTGGTTGTCACGGTAAACGTCGGGTTTCTATGGGCTGCCTCCAGCGCATAGCAGCGTTGCAACATACAATACTTGCTTAAGGCTAGGGTCACAATGCAAGTGTGACCCTAGCCTCAGGGGCCCCTGAGCACTGCCACCACAGCCAGAGCCATATCCAGGGGGCAGCTGGGGGGTCATTTTCAGGCTCCTGCAGGCTGCAGCACCGGAGGTCTCCCTCCTCCCCCCTCCACGGGAGCCGACAGAGCTGCAGTGCACACACTGTGCTAGTGTGCTTACAGGACCTGTGATGATGTCAATGGATGGGGAGGAGTCAGGGGTCTCATGATCAGCTCCTCAGTGTATCCAGGACAGTGCTGGCCATGAATGATGCTCAAATAAGGTGAAGTTTGTGTGTGGTCAGGAGGCATTTACAGTGTGAATGTAGCAGAGGTGAGTGTGTACTAGGTGTATGGCAATTAGGTGAAGTTTGTGTGAGGTCAGGAGGCATTTACAGTGTGAATGTAGCAGAGGTGAGTGTGTACTAGGTGTATGGCAATTAGGTGAAGGTTATGTGTGGGGTCAGGAGGGATTTACAGTGTGAATGTAGCAGAGCTGTGTGTGTACGAGGTGTACGGAGCAGAGCCGTGTGTGTACGAGGTGTACGGAGCAGAGCCGTGTGTGTACGAGGTGTACGGAGCAGAGCCGAGTGTGTACGAGGTGTACGGAGCAGAGCCGTGTGTGTACGAGGAGTACGGAGCAGAGCCGTGTGTGTACGAGGTGTAAGGAGCGGAGCCGTGTGTGTACGAGGTGTACGGAGCAGAGCCGTGTGTGTACGAGGTGTAAGGAGCGGAGCCGTGTGTGTACGAGGTGTAAGGAGCGGAGCCGTGTGTGTACGAGGTGTATGGAGCAGAGCCGTGTGTGTACGAGGTGTACGGAGCAGAGCCGTGTGTGTACGAGGTGTATGGAGCAGAGCCGTGTGTGTACGAGGTGTATGGAGCAGAGCCGTGTGTGTACGAGGTGTACGGAGCAGAGCCGTGTGTGTACGAGGTGTATGGAGCAGAGCCGAGTGTGTACGAGGTGTACAGAGCAGAGCCGTGTGTGTACGAGGTGTACGGAGCAGAGCCGTGTGTGTATGAGGTGTACGGAGCAGAGCCGTGTGTGTACGAGGTGTAAGGAGCGGAGCCGTGTGTGTACGAGGTGTATGGAGCAGAGCCGTGTGTGTACGAGGAGTACGGAGCAGAGCCGTGTGTGTACGAGGTGTACGGAGCGGAGCCGTGTGTGTATGAGGTGTACGGAGAGGAGCCGTGTGTGTACGAGGTGTACGGAGAGGAGCCGTGTGTGTACGAGGTGTACGGAGAGGAGCCGTGTGTGTATGAGGTGTACGGAGAAGAGCCGTGTGTGTATGAGGTGTACGGAGAAGAGCCGTGTGTGTATGAGGTGTACGGAGCAGAGCCGAGTGTGTACGAGGTGTACAGAGCAGAGCCATGTGTGTACGAGGTGTATGGAGCAGAGCCGCGTGTGTATGAGGTGTACGGAGCAGAGCCGCGTGTGTACGAAGTATGTGTACCAGTGGTAGCACCCCACGGATTCCGCTCCTATAGTCTCAGCCACCTTTGCCAGCAGCATTCTTCTCCAGAGTCTCTTCTGCCGCTGTCTGCATTCTGCAGCTCAGCATGGAGGGGCACGATGTCATCACTGTGCTGATATGTGCAGAGCGACCGGAGGAGACCGGAGCGGCAAGAAGAAAGGTGAGGAGAAAGAGAGATCCGGACGGCCAGACACTCCGCCTGGCTGCGGTGCCACCATATGGCAGTGCGGCTCCATTGAGCTGCTTGCATTATTTGTGTGCTTGAGAATGCTCGTGTATATACCAAACATCCTCAGACGCACAAAAATGCAACATTTTGCATTTGAAGGGTATTTTTAAAAGGCGCAAGGGAATGCAATCGCATTTTAGCCCGCTCCTAACAATGTGTAATATACCGTATATACTCGCGTATAAGCCGAGTTTTTCAGCCCAAACATTGGGCTGAAAAGTACCCCCCTCGGCTTATACGCGAGTCAGTGCTGTATACCGATGTATACATCGGTACATACCGATGTATACATCGGTATACAGCAGCCCCCGCATCCCCAGTAATGCAGGGCCCCCCCAGCCTCACTCCGGTCACCTGTAAAGCAAACTATACTTATCAATGTCCCGCTGTCCGCGCCCGCTCGCCGCTGCCGTCCACGATCCTCCATCTTCATGCGTCTTCTTCCTGTTTCTGTGCTCGTCGCAGGCAATGACGTAATTCCCTGCGACGAGCACAGGAAACAGGAAGAAGACGCATGAAGATGGAGGATCGTGGACGGCAGCGGCGAGCGGGCGCGGACAGCGGGACATTGATAAGTATAGTTTGCTTTACAGGTCACCGGAGCGAGGCTGGGGGGGCCCTGCATTACTGGGGCTGCTGTATACTACCGCTGGGGCTGCAATATACTACTACTGGGGCTGTATACACTACCACTGGGGCTGCGTCTATACTACCACTGGGGCTGTATATACCTCTGGGGCCCTGTATACTACCACTGGGGCTGTATATACCTCTGGGGCCCTGTATACTACCACTGGGGCTGTATAAACCACTGGGGCTGTATATACTACCACTGGGGCTGTATATACCACTGGGGCTGTATATACTGCTGGGGCCCTGTATACTACCACTGGGGCTGTATATACTACCACTGGGGCTGTATATACTACTAGGGCTGCGTCTATACTACCACTGGGGCTGTATATACCACTGGGGCTGTATATACTACTGGGGCTGCTGTATCTAACTCTGGGACTGGTGTATACCACACTGCTGGGGGCTGTATACTTGTGCTAGGGTCCACCCTCGGCTTATACACGAGTCAATAGGTTTTCCCAGGTTTTGGGGGCAAAAGTAGGGGGGTCGGCTTATACACGGGTCGGCTTATACACGAGTATATACGGTACTCACTGTCAGAAACAGCTCTTGCTGGATTCGGCAGTCACTGTTCCTGTAAGGCTGCCTTCACATAGGAGTTTTTTTAAAAATGTGGCAGTTGCGGTAAAAAAAAACCCCGCATCTGCCGCATTTTCCATCTAGCGGCTGCACTTGCTGCACGTTTGCGGCAAGCCCCATGCATTGTCTATGGGGCTTGCGGTAAGTGTGCGGCAATATATATATATATATATATATATATATATATATATATATATATATATATATATATAGTCCGCGATATGTACTTAAAGGGGGCCCACTGAGACCTTTTCGCCCGGGGCCCACAGAAACCTGGAGCCGGCCCTGATAGGAGGTAACTCAGGATCAGTAATGTAATGTATGTACACAGTGACTGCACCAGCAGAATAGTGAGTGCAGCTCTGGAGTATAATACAGGAGGTAACTCAGGATCAGTAATGTAATGTATGTACACAGTGACTGCACCAGCAGAACAGTGAGTGCAGCTCTGGAGTATAATACAGGAGGTAACTCAGGATCAGTAATGTAATGTATGTACACAGTGACTACACCAGCAGAATAGTGAGTGCAGCTCTGGAGTATAATACAGGACATAACTCAGGATCAGTAATGTAATGTATGTACACAGTGACTGCACCAGCAGAATAGTGAGTGCAGCTCTGGGGTATAATACAGGAGGTAACTCAGGATCAGTAATGTAATGTATGTACACAGTGACTGCACCAGCAGAATAGTGAGTGCAGCTCTGGAGGATAATACAGGAGGTAACTCAGGATCAGTAATGTAATGTATGTACACAGTGACTGCACCAGCAGAATAGTGAGTGCAGCTCTGCAGTATAATACAGGAGGTAACTCAGGATCAGTAATGTAATGTATGTACAGCAGAATAGTGAGTGCAGCTCTGGAGTATAATACAGGATATGCCTGGACCTTGCATATTATAGCGGAGGGTGGAGGCGGATGATTTTCCTCTTTTTCCACCTGTGGCAGAATGAGAGGAATACACCAGGTTCCACGTGTGAAGAGAAGATAAGGAACAAAGAAAAGAGCGAAATTAGAGCAGGAAAAAGCATCAGAAAAGAGAACGGAGAATGGAGAGAAAAGGAAGATAAAGATGAGGGAAGCTTGAAGAGAATGTCAGCGGAGGAGCCGGTCCTGTCATAGAGACACGTAATTAGCCTCTGAGGAAAAAAACATCCCAGCCTTTATCACAGCATTAATGCAAGAACCGGGGCCAAGTTATTACACAGCGGAGCCACGTTCCCTATCTTCACCCTCCCAGTGACTCCACAGCTCTGAACCAAAGGCAGAATGCAAGAGAAGAGCTTTATACCATGGTTTACCCACATTTATGGAATATATTCTTCTTTTGTATCTATAGTATCTCTCCGAGGAACCAAAACCCATCACCGTATGTCACAATGAGAACTGCACATGTTGTGTCATTCACATTGGACCGGGCAAGGCCGGTGTACTTACTTGGAAAATTGCCATCAGAATGGTTGGAACATCCCCTTTCAGTTTAATCTCCCTCCACCTTGTCTGATTAACATTTATTCAGTGTCCCTCACCCTGCTGAAACACTGCACACATAACCTGATTGACAGCTTCTCAGTGTCCCTCCTCCCTGCTGAAACACTGCACACATAACCTGATTGACAGCTTCTCAGTGTCCCTCCTCTCTGCTGCTGAATCTCCCCATACCCAGCCTGACTGGCATTTCCTCAGTGTTCCTCCTCCCTGCTGCTGAATCTCTATCCACCTAACCTGTCTTGTAAATCCTCAGTATCCCTCCTTTCTGCTGCTAAATATCTACATACATAGCCTGACTTGTAAATCCTCAGTATCCCTCCTCCCTGCTGATGAATCTCCCCATACCCAGCCTGACTGGCATTTCCTCAGTGTTCCTCCTCCCTGCTGCTGAATCTCTATCCACCTAACCTGTCTTGTAAATCCTCAGTGTCCCTCCTCCCTGCTGCTGAATCTCCCCATACCCAGCCTGACTGGCATTTCCTCAGTGTTCCTCCTCCCTGCTGCTGAAACTCTATCCACATAACCTGACTCCTAAATCCTCAGTGTCCCCCCTCCCTGCTACTAAATATCTGCATACATAGCCTGACTGCTTGCTTGCTCCTCAGTGTTCCTCCTCCCTGCTGCTGAATCTCTATCCACCTAACCTGTCTTGTAAATCCTCAGTATCCCTCCTTTCTGCTGCTGAAGATCTACATACATAGCCTGACTGGTAAAGTCTCAGTGTCCCTCCTCCCTGCTGATGAATCTCCACCCATCAAGCCTAATTGACAACTCCTCAGTGTCTCTCCTCCCTGCTGCTGAATCTGCACCCTCCAAACCTAATTGACAGCTCCTTAGTGAACCTCTTAAGTGCTGTTGTGGAATCTGCACCCTCATGGTCCCTCTTCACTGCTGACATCTCACATTGCTCAGTACAAGCTGCTACAGCAGTCAGGCTGGGTGGGCTGAATACACTAGAACCCATGAGTTTAATTGGACTTATAAAATGCTCCAAAGATGAAACTATGAGGCTTAATGGAAAATCATCTTACGTTGGTACTGGGGTGTGAAACAACATATCCCCCCCCCTATCCTGATAGTGACTCCTTTTAATTTCCTCTTGACCCAGTGGCATCCTGAGTCCTGACTGACCTATGTGCAGCTGATTGAGACCTCCAAATGCTTTGTATAGTTGTAGAAAGACAGGATAAAAGTGTACCTTCCTCCAGCCACCACTAGAGGGAGCACAGCTCATTCATAATACAGTTGTCACAGGCACGGGGTGCTATAGTGGATAGGGAATCAGGAGGTAAGATGGGCATGGTGTTCAGGGGAGCTAGTCTGACTTTTAGGCTGAGGTTCTAAAACTCGCCCTGCTTCCAAAGGTACCCCAGATGGCGGAGAGGTCTAAGTCGCCACCTAGCCCTTGTCTCCGGATCAGCCCTAGGCTAAGACCCCTAACTCCACACACAGACCTGGAAAAGCCAACCACTCCAATAAAAGTGAACAGCAGGAGCTTCAGCAAACACGTCTGCACTGCTTGGGTCCTAGAAGAGGAATTAACTCTTTCTGCGACACCTACTGAAAGGAAGTGGAGCTATTTCAAGGCTGGGGATGTTGAGATCTGAATACTAAGACACACCTACACCTAAATGATATGACTCACCCCTCCACCTCCACCTAAATGATATGACTCACCCCTCCACCTCCACCTAAATGATATGACTCACCCCTCCACCTCCACCTAAATGATATGACTCACCCCTCCACCTCCACCTAAATGATATGACTCACCCCTCCACCTCCACCTAAATGATATGACTCACCCCTCCACCTCCACCTAAATGATATGACTCACCCCTCCACCTCCACCTAAATGATATGACTCACCCCTCCACCTCCACCTAAATGATATGACTCACCCCTCCACCTCCACCTAAATGATATGACTCACTCCTCCACCTCCACCTAAATGATATGACTCACCCCTCCACCTCCACCTAAATGATATGACTCACTCCTCCACCTGCAGAGCTGCACACTGCAGACTAAGGAAACAACCCTCAGATTGAATCAGAGCAGCGCTACTGGATTGCAAAGCAGTCAACACATGACAACAGTATGCAGTTTACTCTGGAGCTCCCTCTAGTGGTGGATGCAGAGAGTGAGAATTCTATAGGGTTTTTTCTGACATTTCAGCAGAGGATTTGGTGCCGTGTTTCAGAAAAAGAGATAATAATTAATATTTGAACCTAGTTGGCTTGAACGTTAAAAAAGCTGTTTAATAGTGGACAGTCCCTTTAAATACCATAACCTATCCTTTAATTGTGAAGTGTTAAGTTTTGCATTTGATGTAAGAATCTGCAAAAACTCAACTCCTCCATCTACAAAAGAGAAAACTTCACTGCGGGAAGATTATGGGGAATTCTAAATATGTGCAAATTGATTGAAGGAATTAAACTTGCTGTACAGATAAGAGAAAGCAATCATCCAGAAATAAGCCCTGATTACTGCGAGCGATGAAAGGAGACACAAGATCCAGACTCCGGCACCGACTCCAGAGCGGCCGAGAACACAGAACCACTGGAGAAGACAGCAGAACATTCTACATAGAGATCTGCTACAATCCCATCTGTAATCTGCTCCATAATAAATACTGTATGTACAACAGCAACACTGCAGGTGGCAAGAGCAACCCCGGACCCAGGAATCTGTATACAGTATAACTGCTGCATTGCAGTAAGGAATCCTCCAAAAGATTAACTAAACCAGTCCTAATATTATTGTAGTTATATTCTTGTACATAGGGGCAGTATTATAGTAGTTATATTCTTGTACATAGGAGCAGTATTATAGTAGTTATATTCTTGTATATAGGAGCAGTATTATAGTAGTTATATTCTTGTACATAGGAGCGGTATTATAGTAGTTATATTCTTGTACATAGGGGCAGTATTATAGTAGTTATATTGTTGTACATATGAGCAGTATTATAGTAGTTATATTCTTGTACATAGGGGCAGTATTATAGTAGTTATATTCTTGTACATAGGAGCAGTATTATAGTAGTTATATTCTTGTACATAGGGGCAGTATTATAGTAGTTATATTCTTGTACATAGGGGCAGTATTATAGTAATTATATTCTTGTACATAGGAGCGGTATTATAGTAGTTATATTCTTGTACATAGGGGCAGTATTATAGTAGTTATATTGTTGTACATATGAGCAGTATTATAGTAGTTATATTCTTGTACATAGGGGCAGTATTATAGTAGTTATATTCTTGTACATAGGAGCAGTATTATAGTAGTTATATTCTTGTACATAGGGGCAGTATTATAGTAGTTATATTCTTGTATATAGGAGCAGTATTATAGTAGTTATATTCTTGTACATAGGAGCAGTATTATAGTAGTTATATTCTTGTACATATGAGCAGTATTATAGTAGTTATATATTCTTGTACATAGGAGCAGTATTATAGTATTATATTCTTGTACATAGGAGCAGTATAATAGTAGTTATATTCTTGTATATAGGAGCAGTATTATAGTAGTTATATTCTTGTACATAGGAGCAGTATTATAGTAGTTATATTCTTGTACATAGGAGCAGTATTATAGTAGTTATATTCTTGTACATAGGGGCAGTATTATAGTAGTTATATTCTTGTACATAGGGGGCAGTATTATAGTAGTTATATTCTTGTACATAGAGGCAGTATTATAGTAGTTATATTATTGTATATAGGAGCAGTATTATAGTAGTTATATTCTTCTACATAGGAGCAGTATTATAGTAGTTATATTCTTGTACATAGGGGCATTATTATAGTAGTTATATTCTTGTATATAGAGGCAGTATTATAGTAGTTATATTCTTGTATATAGGAGCAGTATTATAGTAGTTATATTCTTGTACATAGGAGCAGTATTATAGTAGTTATATTCTTGTACATAGGAGCAGTATTATAGTAGTTATATTCTTGTACATAGAGGCAGTATTATAGTAGTTATATTCTTGTATATAGGAGCAGTATTATAGTAGTTATATTCTTGTACATAGGAGCAGTATTATAGTAGTTATATTCTTGTACATAGGGGCAGTATTATAGTAGTTATATTCTTGTACATAGGGGCAGTATTATAGTAGTTATATTCTTGTACATAGGAGCAGTATTATAGTAGTTATATTCTTGTACATAGGAGCAGTATTATAGTAGTTATATTCTTGTGCATAGGGGGCAGTATTATAGTAGTTATATTCTTGTACATAGGAGCAGTATTACAGTAGTTATATTCTTGTACATAGGGGCAGTATTATAGTAGTTATATTCTTGTATATAGGAGCAGTATTATAGTAGTTATATTCTTGTACATAGGAGCAGTATTATAGTAGTTATATTCTTGTACATATGAGCAGTATTATAGTAGTTATATTCTTGTACATAGGGGCAGTATTATAGTAGTTATATTCTTGTACATAGGAGCAGTATAATAGTAGTTATATTCTTGTATATAGGAGCAGTATTATAGTAGTTATATTCTTGTACATAGGAGCAGTATTATAGTAGTTATATTCTTGTACATAGGAGCAGTATTATAGTAGTTTATTCTTGTACATAGGGGCAGTATTATAGTAGTTATATTCTTGTACATAGGGGGCAGTATTATAGTAGTTATATTCTTGTACATAGAGGCAGTATTATAGTAGTTATATTATTGTATATAGGAGCAGTATTATAGTAGTTATATTCTTCTACATAGGAGCAGTATTATAGTAGTTATATTCTTGTACATAGGGGCATTATTATAGTAGTTATATTCTTGTATATAGAGGCAGTATTATAGTAGTTATATTCTTGTATATAGGAGCAGTATTATAGTAGTTATATTCTTGTACATAGGAGCAGTATTATAGTAGTTATATTCTTGTATATAGGAGCAGTATTATAGTAGTTATATTCTTGTACATAGAGGCAGTATTATAGTAGTTATATTCTTGTATATAGGAGCAGTATTATAGTAGTTATATTCTTGTACATAGGAGCAGTATTATAGTAGTTATATTCTTGTACATAGGGGCAGTATTATAGTAGTTATATTCTTGTACATAGGGGCAGTATTATAGTAGTTACTAGATGGGAGCCCGATTCTAAAGAATCGGGTAGTCTAGAATCCATATATAGTTTATTTACTAATAGTTACGGGAGTGCGGTGAAAAGAATTGTGTGTATACAGGCGGCTCTGTGGGTAGCACAGTATACAGCGGCTCTGTGGCTAGCACAGTATACGGCGGCTCTGTGGCTAGCACAGTATACGGCGGCTCTGTGGCTAGCACAGTATACGGCGGCTCTGTGGCTAGCACAGTATACGACGGCTCTGTGACTAGCACAGTATACGGTGGCTCGGTGGCCAGCACTGCGCGGTGGCTCGGTGGCCAGCACTGCTCGGTGGCTCGTTGGCCAGCACTGCGCGGTGGCTCGATGGCCAGCACTGCGCGGTGGCACGGTGGCCAGCACTGCGCGGTGGCTCGGTGGCTAGCACTGCGCGGTGGCAGGGGAGAGCGGAGGCTGGGGGGCAGGGGAGAGAGGAGGCTGGGGGGCAGGGGAGAGCGGAGGCTGGGGGGCAGGGGAGAGGGGAGGCTGGGGGGCAGGGGAGAGGGGAGGCTGGGGGGCAGGGGAGGCTGGGGGGCAGGGAAGAGGGGAGGCTGGGGGGCAGGGCAGAGGGGAGGCTGGGGGGCAGGGCAGAGGGGAGGCTGGGGGGCAGGGCAGAGGGGAGGCTGGGGGGCAGAGCAGAGGGGAGGCTGGGGGGCACAGCAGAGGGGAGGCTGGGGGCACAGCAGAGGGGAGGCTGGAGGTCACAGCAGAGGGGAGGCTGGGGGGCACAGCAGAGGGGAGGCTGGGGGCACAGCAGAGGGGAGGCTGGGGGCACAGCAGAGGGGAGGCTGGGGGGCACAGCAGAGGGGAGGCTGGGGGGCACAGCAGAGGGGAGGCTGGGGGGCAGAGCAGAGGGAGAGAGCAGAGGGGAGGCTGGGGGGCACAGCAGAGGGGAGGCTGGGGGGCACAGCAGAGGGGAGGCTGGGGGGCACAGCAGAGGGGAGGCTGGGGGGCACAGCAGAGGGAAGGCTGGGGGCACAGCAGAGGGGAGGCTGGGGGGCAGAACACTCACCGGGGCTGTCGGCGGTCAGCTGGGCTGTCGGCGGTCAGCGGCAGTGGTGGCGGCGGTTCCGGAGGGGCCAGCTCCCAGATGGAGGAGAGTGAGCGGGTGTGTACGGTGAGCGGCAGGAGTGGGAGCGGTGCCGGCGGAGGCGACACACCGGAGTGTGGGCCGGGCCCACACCGGGCAGTGTGTGGGGCCGGTGGCGAGAGTGGGCGGTGAGCTGCAGGGCTGTGGGCAGTGCCGGGGGAGGGCGGATGGGCGCAGACGGGGCTCAGTGCGGGGCCGATGGCGGGATCGGCAGGAGTGGGAGCGGTGCCGGCGGAGGCCGCACACCGGAGTGTGGGCCGGGCCCACACCGGGCAGCGTGCGGGGCCGGTGGCGAGAGTGGGCGGTGAGCTGCAGGGCTGTGGGCGGTGGCGGGGGAGGGCGGATGGGCGCAGACAGGGCTCAGTGCGGGGCCGGTGGCGGGATAGCGGCGAGTGGTGGCGCTTTAGCGCCCACCGCGAGCCGCTGTGCCGTTTTGACAGCGGCTCGCGGTGAGCGCTAAGCGCTCACCGCTCGTGGGTCTGCTACTTCCGGTTCCGGTGTTTTACACAGGGCACAGGCCATCACGGAAGTTGGCTGGATTGCCCGGAAGTGGCCTTCGGGTTTTATATATAAGATATTCTTGTACATAGGGGGCAGTATTATAGTAGTTATATTCTTGTATATAGGAGCAGTATTATAGTAGTTATATTCTTGTATATAGGGGCAGTATTATAGTAGTTATATTCTTGTATATAGGGGCAGTATTATAGTAGTTACATTCTTGTACATAGGAGCAGTATTATAGTAGTTATATTCTTGTATATAGGGTCAGTATTATAGTAGTTATATTCTTGTATATAGGGGCAGTATTATAGTAGTTACATTCTTGTACATAGGGGGCAGTATTATAGTAGTTATATTCTTGTACATAGGAGCAGTATTATAGTAGGTATATTCTTGTATATAGGAGCAGTATTTTAGTAGTTATATTCTTGTACATAGGGGCAGTATTATAGTAGTTATATTCTTGTACATAGGAGCAGTATTATAGTAGTTATATTCTTGTACATAGGGGCAGTATTATAGTAGCTATATTCTTGTACATAGGAGCAGTATTATAGTAGTTATATTCTTGTACATAGGAGCAGTATTATAGTAGTTATATTCTTGTACATAGGGGCATTATTATAGTAGTTATATTCTTGTACATAGGGGCAGTATCATAGTAGTTATATTCCTGTACATAGGGGCAGTATTATAGTAGTTATATTCTTATACATAGGAGCAGTATTATAGTAGTTATATTCTTGTACATAGGGGCAGTATTATAGTAGTTATATTCTTGTACATAGGGGCAGTATAATAGTAGTTATATTCTTGTACATAGGGACAGTATTATAGTAGTTATATTCTTGTACAAAGGGGCAGTATTATAGTAGTTATATTCTTGTATATAGGACCAGTATTATATTAGTTATATTCTTGTATATAGGGGCAGTATTATAGTAGTTATATTCTTGTATATAGGGGCAGTATTATAGTAGTTATATTGTTGTAGATAGGGGCAGTATTATAGTAGTTATATTCTTGTACATAGGGGCAGTATTATGGTAGTTATATTCTTGTACATAGGGGCAGTATTATAGTAGTTATATTCTTGTATATAGGAGCAGTATTATAGTAGTTATATTCTTGTACATAGGAGCAGTATTATAGTAGTTATATTCTTGTATATAGGAGCAGTATTATAGTAGTTATATTCTTGTACATAGGTGCAGTATTATAGTGATTATATTCTTGTATATAGGAGCAGTATTATAGTAGTTATATTCTTGTATATAGGGGCAGTATTATAGTAGTTATATTCTTGTACATAGGGGCAGTATTATGGTAGTTATATTCTTGTACATAGGGGCAGTATTATAGTAGTTAGTGTAAGTACTTGACATATACTCCATGTTTTCACCTTTATGATAATATTGCTTTTCTCCATTATTTAATCTCTTCTCCGCATACTATGAACTGAAATGAGCAAACAATGGTTCTATATAATTAATCTTCTGCATTATTAAGAACATTTGTAATGAGACTTCTGGCTGTCTTCCCGCGTGGCTGCAGGATGTGACATCTTGGACTTTACATTAGAATTTCAAATGTCACTTTGTTCATTAATTAATGCCGTCCAGGAGGCGCCTACGAGGAATCTCCGCATCAGATATTTTCAGTAATAGTTCAGATGCGGCTTAGGGGTACAAGACGAGCAGAACGGACACCCTGCTGGGAATGAGATGGTTAATTATACTGGGCCTCGGTGAATCCAGAGGACCCTGCGTTGTCACTGAGTGTGGACTGTTATCAGGGGGTCCTGGGTCGGTCCCTTCTGGGTGGTTTGTCTTGGGTTGGTCCCTCCTGGGTGGTCCCTCATCGGTCAGTCCCTCCTGGGTAAGTCCCTCCTTGATTGGTCACTCTTGTGTTGAACCCTCCTGGGTCGGTCCCTCCTGGATGAGTCCTTCCTGCATGGTCCCTCCTGGGTCGGTCCCTCCTGGGTGGTGCTATCACCCCACAATGTGACCAGTGTATGCAGCCCTTACAGGACGCCGCTAACAGCAAATCTCCAGATATTCCTGCATGGAACATAATAGAAATATAACCTGAAAAGACAGTTGCATAGCAACCAGAGCTGTGCTGCCATAGATGGCACCTGACCTGATTTCCCAGAAGGCCGAGGGTTATCGCCGTGGTCTAGAAGTCCTCGACAACAGATTATCATTGTTATGGTAGACAGGAAGGCCGAGCTCAGAAAAACAACAACATCAAGTCTCTTCTATCTATCTATTTACACTGATGAGGGGCAACACCCCGAAACAGCTGTCTGTGGATGGATACCTGGCCTTGGTATTCCCTTGTCATATCTTTAAGCTCATAAAGAGCTGGATATTGACTCAAAGGGCCACCTAATATGATGGTTATGGTGGTCTCCTCAAAGAGCCACCCCATGACTAGGTCCTTCCCTGGAGGGATATCTGGCTAGTCCTGTGTTGAGACTCCTAAACGAGGCTCCACAGACGTTATTTGCATACCGGTCAGATCCAGGCCCAGACCAGGGCTTGGCTACCTGAGCTCCAGGCCAAGCCTAGCGTCCCCAAGGTCTCCTCACTACGTGTCTTAACAGGTCGCCAGCCACTTCCAAGTCTGCAATACCAGGTAGACCTCTGACTCACCGTTGCCGGGTTCTCAGGTCTCAGGCGATGCTTCACTTGTCACGGTTCCGCGCCTGAGGCTGTGGGGCCCGGTGGTCAAATGGAAGGAATCAGGGATTGGGATAAAGTCTTGATTGTCTCGTGACGCCACCTGTGGGATTCCGGTGATGGGACCGGCGCTGCTTGGGCCTCCGGGGGATGTGCGCCAGCTAGATGGGATGCTCCCCACAGGATGAGCAGTAATCCCCGGGGCCAGGAACTTCACTGAGTGGAATACAGCAGCTTGGTTGTTTTAGGGGTAATCCGGGAAGAATGCACAAACACATAGTCTTTCAGTACCTTTTACTGGTGTTATCAGGTACACTCAACCGGGGGATGAAGTAGACACTTCTGGAGGTTCCACAGCAAGCAGTGGTATAGGCTTCCTGGTGTACGTAGCTTCTAGGGGGGGTCTGGTGGATGTGGAATCCTACCGATCCGGGATTGCACTTTCTTTTGTGACTTGTTACACCTGAGTTTGCTGCACTGAGGGCACTATAAAGGATTATTGTTGAATGCTAAACTCCGGGCTCTCATCTGGTGGTGCTTCAGGTATACAGGGAGCTAGACTCTCTTGTTGAGGTGCTGGTTTCTCTGCAGCCTGCGCTATGGCTCCTGCAGCTCGGACCCAGTGACCGGATTGTTAGGGCGAGTCAAAGTAACTCCTCTGTCCCTCGTCTGTATTTGCCTCTTGCTCCTATGACCCCTATTGCGAGGGTCTCTCACTTTCCAGGTGTGCTGGTATGGGCCTAGTGCAGCTCCAGTACCAGGTCAGCTCTCCTAGCTGTTCACAGTTCTAAAGCGACTGCACACTCCACTCTTTCTCCCTCCAGGACCCGTATTTATAGGGGGAACTGGCTTAAGGTAACCAGTGGAGCTCCCCCTACAGGTCTGGGGTGAAAGGGTGTTGAAAGTAAGTGAGGTCTGCTTGCTGTGTCCTAAGAGTTCCTGTGGTGCCCCAACCAGGGTGCCACACCTCCAGGACAGCGGCTGCACCAAACACACCCAGAGCGAGCCTCTCCAGGTTCTGCCATCTTCCCAGAAGCTTCCACACCCTGTGCATCAAGGCTCCTCTCTCCAGAGAAACCGGATGTGCTATCACATCACAGCAGCAGGCAGACTATATCCCACCTGACGCATGCACACCTGGGACCCTGTGATCAACCATACACTCAGACCTAAATGCACTTAACCCTGTGTGCACCGTTCTTTTCTTTCCGGTGACTTTTTCCATTCTATCTTTCTCCGGTGGATGTGGGAGGTCAGATGAAGGCCGACCCTCCGCTTATTAAATCTATAAATAAAGCACGATCATCCAGGTCGCCGAAAATGTCCGATGCTCCTCGCCGGCACAGACGTGTCGGATATAACAGGGAAGGTGAAAATGAAATAATGATATTGGGAGTCGGGATTATTACATTCTTCCATTACACAACGGTCGGGTGTCGTCTTATTCCTCTGCTGCCCATGAAATGAAGGCTAGATTCACCTCTGTGTCCGAGCCCTGTTAGAAGATCCAAATTTACCCCAAAATTTGGGTAAAATGCCCTGGGCCAGATTCTGGGGGGCGAATGCTCCTGGGGCCTCGGTTACTCAGTGCCCGCCGCTCCTCCAGTGCCCGCCGCTCCTCCAGTGCCCGCCGCTCCTCCAGTGCCCGCCGCTCCTCCTCCAGTGCCCGCCGGTCCTCCTCCGGTGCCCGCCGGTCCTCCAGTGCCCGCCGCTCCTCCGGTGCCCGCCGCTCCTCCGGTGCCCGCCGATCCTCCAGTGCCCGCCGATCCTCCAGTGCCCGCCGCTCCTCCAGTGCCCGCCGGTCCTCCAGTGCCCGTCGCTCCTCCTGTGCCCGCCGCTCCTCCAGTGCCCGCCGCTCCTCCGGTGCCCGCCAATCCTCCGGTGCCCGCCGATCCTCCAGTGCCCGCTGCTCCTCCGGTGCCCGCCGATCCTCCAGTGCCCGCCGATCCTCCAGTGCCCGCCGATCCTCCAGTGCCCGCCGCTCCTCCGGTTGTGTTGCAATCATTGTGCTTTGGGCTCTGTTAGATGCTTTAACTTGGCTTTTGGTGCCATAATCCTCATGGCCCAATTATAGGGGGGCGGGGGGAATAGAATAATGCAATCCAGTATCCATAGAGGAAAAATGTAAAAAAGAAAATAAACGTGGCTAAAATCCCAGAAATGTAATAATACGTATTAAAATCTAGGTGCAAAAAGCACACAGCACTCAAGAGAGATAGCGCTGCCCAACGCGTTTCAGACACTATGAATGGGGTCTTTATTTTTTGGATTTTAGCCACATTTATTTGCTTTTTTCCTCTATGGATACTGGATTCTTTTTCCTTCTCCTTTCCATAAGCGCTACCTTGTCCCGGATATCAAGGCTGTGAAATCGGTAAGCCAAACATCTGACTCCGACTCCTCAACCAGGGCTGTGAAATCGGTAAGCCAAACATCCGACTCCTCAACCAAGGCTGTGGAGTCAGTAAGCCAAACATCCGACTCCTCAACCAGGGCTGTGCAGTCAGTAAGCCAAACATCTGACTCCTCAACCAGGGCTGTGAGGTCAGTAAGCCAAACATCTGACTCCTCAACCAGGGCTGTGAAGTCAGTAAGCCAAACATCCGACTCCTCAACCAGGGCTGTGAGGTCAGTAAGCCAAACATCCGACTCCTCAACCAGGGCTGTGCAGTCAGTAAGCCAAACATCTGACTCCTCAACCAGGGCTGTGAGGTCAGTAAGCCAAACATCTGACTCCTCAACCAGGGCTGTGAGGTCAGTAAGCCAAACATCCGACTCCTCAACCAGGGCTGTGAGGTCAGTAAGCCAAACATCCGACTCCTCAACCAGGGCTGTGCAGTCAGTAAGCCAAACATCCGACTCCTCAACCAGGGCTGTGCAGTCAGTAAGCCAAACATCCGACTCCTCAACCAGGGCTGTGCAGTCAGTAAGCCAAACATCCGACTCCTCAACCAGGGCTGTGCAGTCAGTAAGCCACTGATTGTATTATTATGGGGCACTCTACTGACAGTATTATTATGGGGGCACTCTACTGACAGTATTGTTATGGGGGCACTCTACTGACAGTATTGTTATGGGGCACTCTACTGAAGTATTGTTATGGGGGCACTCTACTGACAGTATTGTTATGGAGCGCTCAGGTAAAAGTACAATGTATATGGGGACTCTTACTAATGTGTGATCAGTTACACAATGTTGTGACATGATCTTTTCCCAGCTGTCTTCTTGCTGTCATTTAGTTCTTGATGTGACGGGTGACAAGACTGGAAGATATTTGACAATTTATTAAGATTTTCTATTGATTGACAAAGATTTTAAAAAAATACAAGATTCTAAAATGTTTGCTGGGAAACTGTGAACATTCCTCATTATACAAACAGGATGCTTCATCTACCCATACCCTAATGCCTCTGTAATGTCAGTGCGGTGATTGGGTGGGCGTGGCTTGTATGCAGAGGCGGAGCTTACACACAAAAAGGCCAGTGTCTCCAGTAAATACCTAAAAGTATAAAGGTGTGATCAGAGGGCGCTAATATTTATGCACCAATTAACTAATATTTATTGATTTCCTAATTTATTCATTTTAAAACCCCGCCCCAGAGGAGCGCTCAGAAGACTCCCAGGACTGCCCACTTCTGGTAACATTTGCATAAGCCCCACCCCTTAAAGGGGAAGTGAAAAAATTGGGAGACATTTAACCCATTAGGTACCAGAAATCCTAAAATACCTCAAATAATATAAAGTGAGGGGTTTTAGGTGCCGTGTCCTGGGGGTGTTTGGAACGGTAACATCTTATATTCAGCTCTTGGTGTTGACAGTCTCTTTCTTTCTGAACATTTCTGCACTTTTGTCTCCTGCGGTTGAAGTTGAGAGTTTGTAGTTCTTGTTTCTGAGGTCTCGTGGGTTTGTTTTGCTCGCAGGAGGTGATGACATTTTGCATTAAGAGGGGATATTCATCAAGCTCCCCCGTCCTGACCGCCGGCAATGTCACCAAATGCAAGAATCAAAATAATTTTGCTTTTTGCAAAATTGGATCTTAACAGTATTTAATGGCCCAGAAACGATTGTGCGGATGAGGAGCATTAGCCTTGTGCTGATGTAGCAGAGCTGAATCTGTCCTTCCATTGTACTCGGCCTGATATTGTGATCTACACTGATTCATTGTAGGTCAGGGGAGAATTTCTGCCTCTATATAGGAATAATGAACATTTCTATTCACTGACAGTAAGCAGAGAAATAGGTACTGAGACATTAAACTTCTTGTTATGTCATCATTAAGGGTTTTATTCCTTTTCCGATAAATAAAGTGCAATCATAGCAGAATAACAAGTTCTACAGCTTTCCCCTTAGTAGCCCTCAGATTGTATAATGACCTGATCTGCAACCCCACACTGTATCATGGTCCCCTTAGTAGCCCCCACACTGTATCATGGTCCCTTAATAGACCCCACACTGTATCACGGTCCCCTCAGTAGCCCCCACAGGTCCCCTTAGTAGCTCCCACACTGTATCATGGTCCCCTCAGTAGCCCTCACACTGTATCATGGTCCCCTCAGTAGCCCCCACACTGTATCATGGTCCCCTCAGTAGCCTCCACACTGTATCATGGACCCCTCAGTAGCCCCCACACTGTATCATGGTCCCCTCAGTAGCCTCCACACTGTATCATGGACCCCTCAGTAGCCCCCACACTGTATCATGGACCCCTCAGTAGCCCTCACACTGTATCATGGACCCCTCAGTAGCCCCCACAGGCCCCCTCAGTAGCCCCCACACTGTATCATGGTCCCCTCAGTAGCCCCCACACTGTATCATGTACCCCTCAGTAGCCCCCACAGGCCCCCTCAGTAGCCTCCACACTGTATCATGTACCCCTCAGTAGCCCTCACACTGTATCATGGTCCCCTCAGTAGCCCCCACACTGTATCATGGACCCCTCAGTAGCCCCCACACTGTATCATGGTCCCCTCAGTAGCCCTCACACTGTATCATGGTCCCCTCAGTAGCCCCCACACTGTATCATGGACCCCTCAGTAGCCCTCACACTGTATCATGGTCCCCTCAGTAGCCCTCACACTGTATCATGGTCCCCTCAGTAGCCCCCACACTGTATCATGGTCCCCTCAGTAGCCCCCACACTTTATCATGGTCCCCTCAGTAGCCCCCACACTCTATCATGGACCCCTCAGTAGCCCCCACACTTTATCATGGTCCCCTCAGTAGCCCCCACACTCTATCATGGACCCCTCAGTAGCCCCCACACTGTATCATGGTCCCCTCAGTAGCCCTCACACTGTATCATGGTCACCTCAGTAGCCCTCACACTCTATCATGGACCCCTCAGTAGCCCCCACACTGTATCATGGTCCCCTCAGTAGCCCCCACACTGTATCATGGTCACCTCAGTAGCCCCCACACTGTATCATGGTCCCCTCAGTAGCCCCCACACTGTATCATGGTCCCCTCAGTAGCCCCCACACTGTATCATGGACCCCTCAGTAGCCCCCACACTCTATCATGGACCCCTCAGTAGCCCCCACACTCTATCATGGACCCCTCAGTAGCCCCCAGGGCCCACACTGTATCATGGTCCCCTCAGTAGCCCCCACACTCTATCATGGACCCCTCAGTAGCCCCCACACTGTATCATGGTCCCCTCAGTAGCCCCCACAGGCCCCCTCAGTAGCCCCCACACTGTATCATGGTTCCCTCAGTAGCCCCCACACTGTATCATGGTCCCCTCAGTAGCCCCCACACTGTATCATGGTTCCCTCAGTAGCCCCCACACTGTATCATGGTTCCCTCAGTAGCCCCCACACTGTACCATGGTCCCCTCAGTAGCCCCCACACTGTATCATGGTCCCCTCAGTAGCCTCCACACTGTATCATGGTCCCCTCAGTAGCCCCCACACTGTATCATGGTTCCCTCAGTAGCCCCCACACTGTATCATGGTCCCCTCAGTAGCCCCCACACTGTATCATGGTTCCCTCAGTAGCCCCCACACTGTATCATGGTCCCCTCAGTAGCCCCCACACTGTATCATGGACCCCTCAGTAGCCCCCACACTCTATCATGGACCCCTCAGTTGCCCCCACACTGTATCATGGTCCCCTCAGTAGCCCCCACACTCTATCATGGACCCCTCAGTAGCCCCCACACTGTATCATGGTCCCCTCAGTAGCCCCCACAGGCCCCCTCAGTAGCCCCCACACTGTATCATGGTTCCCTCAGTAGCCCCCACACTGTATCATGGTCCCCTCAGTAGCCCCCACACTGTATCATGGTTCCCTCAGTAGCCCCCCCACTGTATCATGGTTCCCTCAGTAGCCCCCACACTGTATCATGGTTCCCTCAGTAGCCCCCACACTGTATCATGGTTCCCTCAGTAGCCCCCACACTGTATCATGGTTCCCTCAGTAGCCCCCCCACTGTATCATGGTCCCCTCAGTAGCCCCCACACTGTATCATGGTCCCCTCAGTAGCCCCCACACTGTATCATGGTTCCCTCAGTAGCCCCCCCACTGTATCATGGTCCCCTCAGTAGCCCCCACACTGTATCATGGTCCCCTCAGTAGCCCCCACACTGTATCATGGTTCCCTCAGTAGCCCCCCCACTGTATCATGGTCCCCTCAGTAGCCCCCAAACTGTATCATGGTCCCCTCAGTAGCCCCCACACTCTATCATGGTCCCCTCAGTAGCCCCCACACTGTATCATGGTTCCCTCAGTAGCCCCCCCACTGTATCATGGTCCCCTCAGTAGCCCCCAAACTGTATCATGGTCCCCTCAGTAGCCCCCACACTCTATCATGGTCCCCTCAGTAGCCCCCACACTCTATCATGGACCCCTCAGTTGCCCCCACACTGTATCATGGACCCCTCAGTAGCCCCCACAGGCCCCCTCAGTAGCCCCCACACTGTATCATGGTCCCCTCAGTAGCCCCCACACTGGTATCATGGACCCCTCAGTAGCCCCCACACTTTATCATGGTCCCCTCAGTAGCCCCCACACTGTATCATGGTCCCCTCAGTAGCCCCCACACTTTATCATGGTCCCCTCAGTAGCCCCCACACTGTATCATGGTCCCCTCAGTAGCCCCCACACTGTATCATGGTCCCCTCAGTAGCCCCCACACTGTATCATGGTCCCCTCAGTAGCCCCCACACTGTATCATGGTCCCCTCAGTAGCCCCCACACTGTATCATGGACCCCTCAGTAGCCCCCACACTGTATCATGGACCCCTCAGTAGCCCCCACAGGCCCCCTTATTACCCCCCACACTGTATAATGACCTCCTCTGCAGCCTCACACTGGATCATTGCCCTATTAGTTGCAGAACTTTATGCTATATTATCCTTGAACTTACTGTAAGGAGTTTATAAGGTAAATCGGGCAGATAAGGGTTAATCCAAAGTGCAAACTGCTCTTCTTGTCCTTCCCTCGCTCTAAGGATATTGCAAATTAATAGAGATGGAAGTGCAGGTAGCCGGTGGTATCGATCGCCACCGTGCCCGTCTGAGAGGCTTCATGCATATTACTTAATGCCCATCCGTCCCTCACGTCCTAAATCTCACTTTATGACTCGTATCACTTAGCCATATACTGTATTAATATGGAGTAAGAAGCGGCGGCTCCTTCCCGGACTATAACCACCAGCGGGATCCTACTGGTGAGATGGCATCGATCAGACATTACCGCTCAGCTCCTCCAACCCCAGAGACTCGCTCAGCTCCTTCTGTATCCAGAACATCATATCTGAGTATCGTCCACCCTGATATCCTGCGATAAATCACCGGATATACCGTCATCTACTACGACCCCACAATCAACCTAAATCTTCACTGAGGGCTCCAAAGACAAATAATCAATAGTGCGTGAAGAGTAAAATCTCCCTGTTATATTAGTAATCTGAACTAAATGTCACAATACATGTCCATAGTATTATAGTACTTTAATACTGCTCCTATATACAAGAATATAACTACTATAATACTGCTCCTATGTACAAGAATATAACTACTATAATACTGCTCCTATATACAAAAATATAACTACTATAACACTGCCCCTATGTACAAGAATATAACTACTATAATACTGCTCCTATATACAAGAATATAACTACTATAATACTGCCCCTATATACAAGAATATAACTACTATAATACTGCTCCTATATACAAGAATATAACTACTATAATACTGCCCCTATATACAAGAATATAACTACTATAATACTGCTCCTATATACAAGAATATAACTACTATAATACTGCTCCTATATACAAGAATATAACTACTATAATACTGCTCCTATGTACAAGAATATAACTACTATAATACTGCTCCTATGTACAAGAATATAACTACTATAATACTGCCCCTATATACAAGAATATAACTACTATAATACTGCCCCTATATACAAGAATATAACTACTATAATACTGCGCCCTATATACAAGAATATAACTACTATAATACTGCTCCTATGTACAAGAATATAACTACTATAATACTGCTCCTATATACAAGAATATAACTACTATAATACTGCTCCTACGTACAAGAATATAACTACTATAATACTGCTCCTACGTACAAGAATATAACTACTATAATACTGCCCCTATATACAAGAATATAACTACTATAATACTGCCGCTATGTACAAGAATATAACTACTATAATACTGCTCCTATGTACAAGAATATAACTACTATAATACTGCCGCTATATACAAGAATATAACTACTATAATACTGCCCCTATATACAAGAATATAACTACTATAATACTGCTCCTATGTACAAGAATATAACTACTATAATACTGCCCCTATGTACAAGAATATAACTACTATAATACTGCTCCTATATACAAGAATATAACTACTATAATACTGCCCCTATGTACAAGAATATAACTACTATAATACTGCCCCCTATATACAAGAATATAACTACTATAATGCTGCCCCTATATACAAGAATATAACTACTATAATACTGCTCCTATATACAAGAATATAACTACTATAATACTGCCCCCTATGTACAAGAATATAACTACTATAATACTGCTCCTATATACAAGAATATAACTACTATAATGCTGCCCCTATATACAAGAATATAACTACTATAATACTGCCCCCTATATACAAGAATATAACTACTATAATGCTGCCCCTATATACAAGAATATAACTACTATAATACTGCCCCTATATACAAGAATATAACTACTATAATACTGCTCCTATATACAAGAATATAACTACTATAATACTGCCCCCTATATACAAGAATATAACTACTATAATACTGCCCCCTATATACAAGAATATAACTACTATAATGCTGCCCCTATATACAAGAATATAACTACTATAATACTGCTCCTATATACAAGAATATAACTACTATAATACTGCCCCCTATGTACAAGAATATAACTACTATAATACTGCTCCTATATACAAGAATATAACTACTATAATACTGCTCCTATGTACAAGAATATATCTACTATAATACTGCCCCCTATATACAAGAATATAACTACTATAATGCTGCCCCTATATACAAGAATATAACTACTATAATACTGCTCCTATATACAAGAATATAACTACTATAATACTGCCCCTATGTACAAGAATATAACTACTATAATACTGCCCCTATATACAAGAATATAACTACTATAATACTGCCCTCTATGTACAAGAATATAACTACTATAATACTGCCCCTGTGAACAAGAATAGAATGTTTTCTATAGAGGGCTGTATAGTAGCAGTATAGTATTCTCCTAGCGGTGTGATACATTATCTCTTCTTTTGGTCTTGCTCTTACACTGAGTAGATTGGGATATTGATGATCCTCCCTGGTGTTTATGATCTATAGGGCCTCCCTTCTTTGGTGGCTCCTGTAGATATACAGTAGGTTTGGTTACACTATAACCTCCCGCAGTAAAGTCCATTGTGTCCTTTCTTTCTTGACATTTACAATTTGTGGGTAATTCATTTAGCAAACATTCAGGGATTCCCTCTTCCCGGGGTTGTAATAACTCTGCTGTCTCGGGCTCTGGAGTCCCTGGGGAATGGTGTATGTAGGTCACATCCACCGTCTGATCAGGGGCTGCTGGATGGAGGAGCGAGGTCTGGATCTACATGTATGTGACGATGGAGACGTATTGGGGGCTAGCCGCCATCTAAATCAGGGCATTCCTTCTAGGGGAAATACCCACATGTCCATATATCTTAGAAATCGTCATAGTATGCCCGACATACAGCTTCAGAAGCCTCAGTACTAGCCACAGCTCCTTCACTACAAGCCACAGAGCCCATAGCACCAGAGTGCCTGACCGAGCCAAAATATCCCAAGTTTAAGCCACACTAAGCAACACCTTAGTTGTGATCACTCCCATCTCCTTTATATGGTCACAGGTTCCAGCATTGCTTGCTGATGATTGAACTCCATTCCTGGCCTAGCTTCCTGAGGTGAAGGATGTACTCTGGAGAAGCTGACCGCTGCCTAGGAGAGAGGCAGCAGGTGTGAAATTGTGTTTGTCATTTCACTGTCTGTCTCCCCTTCCCTCTTGTTCTTATTATTGCAGTGGCTGGGACTAGTGCTCCCACTGGCCATCTCGCTATTAAGGGTTAACATCAGGGCCAGCGAAGGACTAGGTATCCTGCTCAGCGATGGAGTGAAAAAACCCATATAGGGATGGTAGGGAGATCAGGGCTCAGCCACAGGCGAGTGCAGGAGGTCTCCTTTCCTCTGTTCCCTACGAGCAGGGCTCTCCATTGTATTTGTCCTGCCTGGTGTTTCCTCTGCTGTTGTGTTTAGTGTACTGGACATCGCTGGTCTGTGCGCCACTGTCACGCACTGTATCCGGATGCTCCCGAGTCCGCGGTGTGAAAGTACCAGACAAGGTACCCATAGATCTACATCTACAGTACGTCTCACAGGACAATCCTGAATATTAGTCCTGTGTCCTCAGGAGTACCAATCAGAGTATTTACAAGTAACAACCATGGTGCCGATGAGGAGCTGGGCATGATCTAATGACTATCAGACGTTTCCAGCACGGATTGCTAATTACATCAATTTTATTGTATACAAGTTGAAGGGGGAAGGGGATACACCAGAGTGTCACTTCCAGCCTGTGTTCGTAGACCACAATGGAATCGGGCTACATTATTATTCAATGTCCTGACTTTGGTTATTAGGGGCTATGAGTCTTTTGTTCCTCCTGGCAGGGGGGGGGGGGCCTCTTGGATACACACCCTTGCAGACAGACGAAGACTTCATTGAACTTTCTTCTGCTTTTGAATTGAATGTATCTTGATGGTCAATGGGGTTGGATGTACTTGTCTTTGCTCAACTAGGGGGCTGATTCCAAGAAGAAGGAGAATAGAAGAAGACACGTGTTTGGAGGGGAGGTTAGTTGGTGAACCCCCACATAGTGACCTACATACTGGATGGGCTCCCACAAAGTAGATATATAATATGAGCCCCCACATAGTCTCTTATATATAGTACAAAACCGTCACATAACCCCTATATACATAATGAGCCTTCCCATAGCCCCTATATGCAGTATCAGCCCCCACACAGCACATATATACAGTATGAGCCCCTACATAGTCCCCTACATACAGGATGAGCCCCCACATAACACTTATATACAGTATGAGCCCCCACATGGTCTATATACAGTATGAGCCCTCACATAGCCCCTATATACATAATGAACCCTCACATAGCCCCTAAATACAGTTTGAGCCCTCACATAGTCCCTTATATACATAATGAGCCCTCACATAGTTGGATCAGCCTTCACATAGCCCCTGTATACAGTATGATCCCCACATAGCCTCTATATACAATATGAACCCCCACATAGCCCATATACACAGTATGAGCCCTCACTTAGCCTCCTATATACAGTTTGAGCCCTCACATAGTCCCTATATACATGAGCCCTCACATAGTTCCCTATATACAGTGTGATGCCGCAGCTCGCTGCATTGCAAATATCTATGCTGGGACTTGTAGTTCAGCATATTTTCAGTGATGCATTATGAGGTTCCACAAGTTCAGGTAATGCATTACATGTGCTACATAGCAGGTGATTAAAAAGCCAGGGGAGTGTTTGACAAACCTGAATCTCCCACAGGTCTGTTTATGTGGATCAGGTGGGATGTCCGCTGATTAGTGCTGTGTGAGGCAGTGTTCCAGGAGCCTGCAAAGGTGCAGGACATATGATATGAGTGTGAGAGTCTGGATGAGACACTAGAGAGCCGCAGTGTGAGGAGGTGCTGTCTGAGCCTCTCTGTGCGAGGTTGCTGGGAGCAGCGGAAGAGTTCAATGTGAACACGGCCCAAATCACAGTGAGTAATGAGATGGCCTGTGAACCGTGTATTCACTGACTGAAGATGGTGAACGCTCCACTGATGTACTGGTGTATACGCCATTGAGACTGTGCATGAATAAGTCCCTTGAGACGCATGTGAACACTGCCCTGGGACACTTAGGGAGAAGTGTACCTCAACCTGTACTGGAACCTATTCAGTGTGATTGAGATAAATGGACTATGGAGATATATGGACATTAATGGTGAAGCTGAAGGAAATCCTTGTGTTTATGAAGTGTGGAATAAACCTGATGAACCTTTGTAACGAATCCATTGCCGTGTGCGTCAATTCCACAGTCAAGCGAGTGTCCTGTAATGCCCTCAGCGAGCGCTACCTCACAACAGGATGAGCCTTCACATAGCCCCTGTATACAGTATGATTTCCACATAGCCTCTATATACAATATGAACCCCCACATAGCCCATATACACAGTATGAGCCCTCACTTAGCCTCCTATATACAGTATGAGCCCTCACATAGCCCCTATATACAGTATTTGCCCTCACATAGCCCCTGTATACAGTATGATTCCCACATAGCCTCTATATACAATATGAACCCCCACATAGTCCATATGCACAGTATGAGCCCTCACATAGCCTCCTATATACAGAATGTGCCCTCACATAGCCCCTATATACAGTATGAGCCCTCACATAGCCTCCTATATACAGTATGAGCCCTCACATAGCCCTGTATACAGTATGATTCCCACATAGCCTCTATATACAATATGAACCCTCACATAGTCCATATGCACAGTATGAGCCCTCACATAGCCTCCTATATACAGTATGTGCCCTCACATGGCCTCCTATACACAGTATGTGCCCTCACATAGCCTCTATATACAGTATGAGACCTCACATAGCCCCTGTATACAGTATGAGCCCTCACATAGCCTCCTATATACAGTATGTGCCCTCACATGGCCCCTGTATACAGTATGATTCCCACATAGCCTCTATATACAATATGAACCCCCACATAGTCCATATGCACAGTATGAGCCCTCACATAGCCTCCTATATACAGAATGTGCCCTCACATAGCCCCTATATACAGTATGAGCCCTCACATAGCCTCCTATATACAGTATGAGCCCTCACATAGCCCCTGTATACAGTATGATTCCCACATAGCCTCTATATACAATATGAACCCCCACATAGTCCATATGCACAGTATGAGCCCTCACATAGCCTCCTATATACAGTATGTGCCCTCACATGGCCTCCTATACACAGTATGTGCCCTCACATAGCCTCTATATACAGTATGAGACCTCACATAGCCCCTGTATACAGTATGAGCCCTCACATAACCTCCTATATACAGTATGTGCCCTCACATGGCCCCTATACACAGTATGTGCCCTCACATAGCCCCTATATACAGTATGAGACCTTACATACATCTATTAAAAAAACAACACATACTCACTTCCCTCCTGTTCACCCATTTCTCCGCTCTAGTCCCTGGGCATCCCCCTCTTGTGGTCAGAGGGTACATGCTGGTTGGTGCACAGCACGCTGTCTGCTGGCGTCATCATGCCGACACGTCGCAGAGGAGACTGGGCTGCTATTCAGTACTGCCAGAAGTGGATCTCTGGGAAAGTTTCCTGCCCGGAAGTAGTGGAGGTAGTGCACAAAGTATCATGATGGGGCACCTGAAGCCTCGGTCCATGGGTGGTAGCCCAGATTGCCCTCATTATAATCCAACTATGGCTACAGTACCCACAAATGTAAGCAATAGTGCCCAAACATTACAGCCACAGACAGTGCCTTAGGGCTAGCCCTAGCTCCCGAATGTATCAGCCACAGTGCCCCATTACCAGCCACAGTGCCCCATAACCAGCCACAGTGCCCCATAACCAGCCACAGTGCCCCATAACCAGCCACAGTGCCTGACTACTAGCCACAGTGCCCCATTACCAGCCACAGTGCCCCATTACCAGCCACAGTGCCCCATTGCCAGCCACAGTGCCCCATTACCAGCACATTACAGCCACAGTGCCTGCTACTAGCCACAGTGCCCCATTGCCAGCCACAGTGCCCCATTACCAGCCACAGTGCTGATACTAGCCACAGTGCCCCATTGCCAGCCACAGTGCCCCATTACCAGCCACAGTGCCCCATTGCCAGCCACAGTGCCCATTCCAGCCACAGTGCCCCACTACCAGCCACAGTGCCCATTGCCAGCCACAGTGCCCCATAACCAGCCACAGTGCCCCATTACCAGCCACAGTGCCTGATACAGCCACAGTGCCCCATTACCAGCCACAGTGCCCATTGCCAGCCACAGTGCCCATTGCCAGCCACAGTGCCCCATTACCAGCCACAGTGCCCATTGCCAGCCACAGTGCCCATACCAGCCACAGTGCCTGACTACTAGCCACAGTGCCCATTGCCAGCCACAGTGCCCCATTACCAGCCACAGTGCCTGATACTAGCCACAGTGCCCCATTGCCAGCCACAGTGCCCCATTACCGCCACAGTGCCCCATTGCCAGCCACAGTGCCCCATTGCCAGCCACAGTGCCCCATTGCCAGCCACAGTGCCCATTACCAGCCACAGTGCCCATTACCAGCCACAGTGCCCCTTACCAGCCACAGTGCCCCATTGCAGCCACAGTGCCCATACCAGCACAGTGCCCCATTGCCGCACAGTGCCCATTGCCAGCACAGGCCCCATTACAGCCACAGTGCCCACTACAGCACGTGCTGACTACTGGCACAGTGCCATTGCCGCACAGTGCCATACCAGCCACAGTGCTGATACTAGCACAGTGCCCCATTGCCAGCCACAGTGCCCATTACCAGCCACAGTGCCCCATGCAGCCACAGTGCCCCATTGCCAGCCACAGTGCCATTACCAGCACAGTGCCCATTACCAGCCACAGTGCCCATTACCAGCCACAGTGCCCATGCCAGCCACATGCCCATTACAGCCCATGCCCCATTCAGCCACAGTGCCCATTGCCAGCACAGTGCCCCACTACCAGCATAGTGCCCCTTACCAGCCACAGTGCCCATTCCACCACAGGCCCCATTACCAGCCACAGTGCCCCATTACCAGCCACAGTGCCCATTGCAGCCACAGTGCCCATTGCCAGCCACAGTGCCCCATTACAGCCACAGTGCCCATTACCAGCCACAGTGCCCATTACAGCACAGTGCCCATTGCCAGCCACAGTGCCCCATTACAGCCACAGTGCCCATTGCAGCACAGTGCCCATTGCCAGCCACAGTGCCCATTACCAGCACAGTGCCCATACAGCCATGTGCCCATACAGCCACATTGCCCATTGCCAGCCCAGTGCCCCATTACAGCCACAGTGCCCATTACCAGCCACAGTGCCCCATATGCCAGCCACAGTGCCCATTACCAGCCACAGTGCCCCATTACCAGCCACAGTGCCCCATTACCAGCCACAGTGCCCCATTGCCAGCCACAGTGCCCCATTACGCCAGCCCATAGCCACATCCAGCCACAGTGCCCCATTACCAGCCACAGTGCCCCATTGCCAGCCACAGTGCCCCATTCAGCCACAGTGCCCTGACATCCTAGCCACAGTGCCCCATTCCAGCCACAGTGCCCCATTACCAGCCACAGTGCCCCATTGCCAGCCACAGTGCCCCATTACCAGCCACAGTGCCCCATTACCAGCCACAGTGCCCATTGCCAGCCACAGTGCCCATTACCAGCCACAGTGCCCCATTACCAGCCACAGTGCCCATTACCAGCCACAGTGGCCCCATTACCAGCCACAGTGCCCATTACCAGCCACAGTGCCCCATCAGCCACATCCCATCCAGCCAGTGCCCCATTACCAGCCACAGTGCCCCATTGCCAGCCACAGTGCCCCATTACCAGCCACAGTGCCCATTCAGCCCGTGCCATGCCACCAAGTGCCCCATTGCCAGCCACAGTGCCCCATTCAGCCACAGTGCCCATTAGCCACAGTGCCCCATTGCCAGCCACAGTGCCCCATTACCAGCCACAGTGCCCCATTGCCAGCCACAGTGCCCCATTCCAGCCACAGTGCCCATTCCAGCCACAGTGCCCCATTACCAGCCACAGTGCCCCATTACCAGCCACAGTGCCCATTACCAGCCACAGTGCCCCATTGCCAGCCACAGTGCCCCATTACCAGCCACAGTGCCCCATTACCAGCCACAGTGCCCCATTCCAGCCACAGTGCCCCATTACCAGCCACAGTGCCCCATACCAGCCACAGTGCCTGACTACTGCCACAGTGCCCCATTGCCAGCCACAGTGCCCCATTACCAGCCACAGTGCCTGATCCAGCCACAGTGCCCCATTGCCAGCCACAGTGCCCCATTCCAGCACAGGCCCATCAGCACAGTGCCCATTGCCAGCCACAGTGCCCCATTCCAGCCCAGTGCCCATTACCAGCCACAGTGCCCCATTACCAGCCACAGTGCCCATTACCAGCCACAGTGCCCCATTGCAGCCACAGTGCCCATTACCAGCCACAGTGCCCCATTGCCAGCCACAGTGCCCCATTGCCAGCCACAGTGCCCCATTACCAGCCACAGTGCCCATTCAGCCAGTGCCCATTACCAGCCACAGTGCCCCATTACCAGCCACAGTGCCCCATTCCAGCCACAGTGCCATCCAGCCACAGTCCCATTCCAGCCACAGTGCCCCATTGCCAGCCACAGTGCCGCCAAGTGCCACGCCACAGTGCCCCATTACCAGCCACAGTGCCCCATTACCAGCCACAGTGCCCATTACCAGCCACAGTGCCCCATTCCAGCCACAGTGCCCCATTACCAGCCACAGTGCCCCATTGCCAGCCACAGTGCCCCATTGCCAGCCACAGTGCCCCATTACCAGCCACAGTGCCCCATTACCAGCCACAGTGCCCCATTACCAGCCACATGCCCCATTCCAGCCACAGTGCCCCATTACCAGCCACAGTGCCCCATTACAGCCAAGCCAGTGCCCCATTACCAGCCACAGTGCCCATTGCCAGCCACAGTGCCCATTACCAGCCACAGTGCCCCATTACCAGCCACAGTGCCCATTACCAGCCACAGTGCCCCATTGCCAGCCACAGTGCCCCATTACCAGCCACAGTGCCCTTACCAGCCACAGTGCCCCATTACCAGCCACAGTGCCCCATTACCAGCCACAGTGCCCCATTGCCAGCCACCAGTGCCCCATTGCCAGCCTCAGTGCCCCATTCCAGCCACAGTGCCCCTTCAGCCACAGTGCCCATTACCAGCACAGTGCCCTACACATTTCCCTTCAGCCACAGTGCCCCATTCCAGCACAGTGCCCATTACCAGCCACAGTGCCCATTGCTACCAGCCACAGTGCCCCATTGACCATGCCACAGTGCCCCATTACCAGCCACAGTGCCCATTGACCAGCCACAGTGCCCCATTACCAGCCACAGCCATCAACAGTGCCTGCCACTGCCATCAGTGCCCCATTGCCAGCCACAGTGCCCATTAACCAGCCACAGTGCCCATACTACTAGCCACAGTGCCCCATTCCAGCCACAGTGCCCCATTACCAGCCACAGTGCCCCATTGACCAGCCACAGTGCCCCATTGCCAGCCACAGTGCCCATTACCAGCCACAGTGCCCATTACCCAGCCACAGTGCCCCATTACCAGCCACAGTGCCCCATTGCCAGCCACAGTGCCCCATTACCAGCCACAGTGCCCCATTACCAGCCACAGTGCCCCATTACCAGCCACAGTGCCCATGACTGACCTTAGCCACAGTGCCCCATTACCAGCCACAGTGCCCCATTGCCAGCCACAGTGCCCCATTACCAGCCACAGTGCCCCATTGACCAGCCACAGTGCCCCATTGACCAGCCACAGTGCCCCATTACCAGCCACAGTGCCCATTGACCAGCCACAGTGCCCCATTACCAGCCACAGTGCCCCATTACCAGCCACAGTGCCTGACTACTAGCCACAGTGCCCCATTGCCAGCCACAGTGCCCCATTACCAGCCACAGTGCCCCATTACCAGCCACAGTGCCCCATTGCCAGCCACAGTGCCCCATTACCAGCCACAGTGCCCCATTACCAGCCACAGTGCCCCATTACCAGCCACAGTGCCCCATTACCAGCCACAGTGCCCCATTACCAGCCACAGTGCCCCATTACCAGCCACAGTGCCCCATTGCCAGCCACAGTGCCCCATTGCCAGCCACAGTGCCCCATTACCAGCCACAGTGCCCCATTACCAGCCACAGTGCCCCATTACCAGCCACAGTGCCCCATTACCAGCCACAGTGCCCCATTACCAGCCACAGTGCCTGACTACTAGCCACAGTGCCCCATTACCAGCCACAGTGCCCCATTACCAGCCACAGTGCCCCATTGCCAGCCACAGTGCCCCATTGCCAGCCACAGTGCCCCATTACCAGCCACAGTGCCCCATTACCAGCCACAGTGCCCCATTACCAGCCACAGTGCCTGACTACTGGCCACAGTGCCCCATTACCAGCCACAGTGCCCCATTACCAGCCACAGTGCCCCATTACCAGCCACAGTGCCTGACTACTGGCCACAGTGCCCCACTACCAGCCACAGTGCCCCATTACCAGCCACAGTGTCACAAGTACCAGCTGCCATTTTCCAAAGCATTACAGGACTGACATTCAAAATAAAGAATATTTAACCCCGACATGTCTGCCACATAATTACTGTTCATATCATCTGGGATCGGAGTTGCCCTTTAAAAAAAAAGACATATTATTACATTCAGAGCAATCTGAGCCCCGCGGGTACGTGATGCCACGCTATTCTCATAATCGAAACAGACAAAAGAAAATGTGGTGCCAGCTGAAGCCGGGGCTCTGACTGTAAGGTCTCAGGGAATTTTGGGCAGAGAACAAGAGGTTGTATCAGAATAGATGGTTCTCTACTGCCCTCTAGGGAGAGGATCTGGTACTACATGACTGATGCGTTAACTCCGCAACACTGGGAGTTTTTGCAAATTTTTGCCAAACAGATTCCTTACCCCCTCTACTCCTGTGAGCCTGTTCCATTGCATTACCTAGGGGGCGACACTGAGTGGTGAAGAGGATATGTAGCTGCCAACACTTCTGGGGGTTTATTTTTACCCCTCGGCTTTCCCAGGAGGACCCTCGACCCTCCCTAGAATGCCTGCTTTTGGGCAGTGATTAAATAAACTCCGCCTCCTTTCATCCCACCAATAGGAGGGATATCTGATGACTATGATACAGTGGGTGATCCTTGCATTGGTTTGACCCCTGCCTAAAGGGGTAAACTCTGGCTCAGGTGAGGGTGAGGAGGAGTTCCCTCTCCCAGGTCCTAAAACCAAAAGTATGAAAATTACCCCAAAAGTCCTAGGAAAGAGATGGGGACAAACAAGCTCCATATCCCCCTGTTCAGGCGGTTAGGGGTGTGGTAGGGGCCGTTGCATGCTAATAGCACATGAGTGGAGCAGTTACAGGAAGGCAGCGATGGGCTGAGGGAATCAGGGAGGCTAGTTTGTCCCGGTAGACTGGGGCTCCCTAGCTGACCCCTATCGTAGAATTACCCAGAAGGTGGAGATGTCTGGGCCACCAGCTTTGCCCTGCTCCTATCTAGCCCTTGGCTAACACCCCCTTACCTCAACCCAGGGAAAGGAACAGCAACTCCCACATAATAGCTCTCACAAAGTATAGCTTAAGGAAAGTTCTACACCACCGTTCTGCATCCACACAGCACAAGGTCAGAGTAGAGGCTACGCTCTCTCAACAACACCTGTTTGTGGGAAAGGGAAATTATTTAAAGACCAGGGGCGTGGAGAACCACATCACCTGACACGCACACAACACCTCACCTGAAGAGCCATAGCAGACCATGGACTGCATGCTACAGCAGCTTCTAACATTAACCTCGAAGGTACCAAGAGGAATAAACACATTTAATCAAGAAGACTGCAGTGTAGGCTACATGTGACAACAAGTTTTTAAGCAGCCTATGAGCAGGGATAGGCCATCTTACTCATGGGCAGGTCTACAGTATGCAGTGTCACATCTTTAACATTTCTTGCAGTCCATGAGTGTTGTTGCTGTGTTTAACCTGTTTTTTTTCCCTTAGTCTGCTGTGTGCTGCAGCTGTAGGTGAAAGAGTGAGTCATAGCATTTAAGTGAAGGTGGAGGGGTGTGTCTTAGAATTCAGGTCTCCACTTCCCCAGCCTTGAAATAGCTCCACTTCCCTCCACTAGGTGTCTCAGTTGGAGCTTATTTCTACTTGGACGCCGTGCTGTGAAGTCGTGCTGAGCTGTGTTATTGTTGCCATTGGCTTCCATTGAAGTCCGTGGGTGGAGGTAGGGGCTTTTAGGCTGGGGCTGATCAGGAGTGAAGGGTAAGGGTGGTGGCTCAAACCTCCACACCTTCAGAGGTACCTTCGGAAACAGGTCTAGCCAGGGACTCCAAGTCTGGGGCCAGACAACTTCCCCATCTTGCCTCCTGATTACCTATGCATCATACCACCCTGTGACAAGGAGGAGCCTTGCTAAGGATAGATCCACCCATGAGTAAGAGAGCCCACCCCTGCCCATGGGATGCTTAAACACTTCAATATGATTTCTAAGCTGTTTTCTCTTTTCTCAGATCTGACACCGGGTGTGAAGGAAGGTGGAAATCAGAGAGAAGCCGACTCATTAAGATGCCACTTGTTTAATGTCTCCTTATAATCACCGATCCCGAAATCTGCATAAATCTGTTCTGTATAATTAGTATGTAAATAGATCCCGCCGGCACCGATCAGGCGCGGCATTCATCTCTGTCTCTTCATCTCACCCTCCCAAGTTCTCGGCTCCTCGGGAAGACGTTGGGTGACTTCTAGGACCGGATAGTTCTCTATATCTTGGCTGTTATTCCATTTCCGCTTTTTTATTGATTATTTTGTACAATATTTTGTCTTATTTTAATTTGTTTTGTGCCTTTTTTATAGTGATTTTTACATGCAATCACCTTTTTCTTCCTTTATTTTTCCTCTGCTTCATTCCTTTATTGAAATTTCATTCTAAACGTGTTTCTTTCCTTTGGCAGTTCAGGACTTTATGCCAGTTCTGCTGCTAGCACACTCCTTAGTTTTCTTACCAGGTGTGGCTACTTTGTGATCACTCCCATCCCCTTTATTATAAGATCACATGCTCTCAGCATACTTTGCTGGTGATTGAAGCCACTCCTGGCCAAGCTTCCTAAGGTGAAGAAGTATATATGGAGATCTGAATACTGCTAAGCCGTTTGCTGTCCAGGAGTGTGGAAACAGGCGTGAAGTTGCCTGTGTTGTTCCCCTGTCTGTCTCCCTTTCCCCTCTTGTTGTTATTATTGCAGTGGTTGGGACTAGGTCATCTCCCTATTGAGGGTTAGAATTAGCGCTAGCGAGGGACTAGGTATCCTGCTTGGTGATGGGGTGAAAGAACCCGCATAGGGACGGTAGGGAGATCAGGACACAGCCGCAGGTGAGTGCAGGAGATCACCTCTCCCTCGTTCCCTAAGAGCAGGACCCTCCGCTGTATCTATCAAAGCAATGTTTTTTTCATCACATCCGCTGCAATCTAATACTGGTCTGGACCTTTAAGGATTGTATAACTAATATAGGAAGGGTTAAGCCTTCGAGGAGAACTGGAAATGCCATTATTCCTTTTAACACTCGTATTAGAGAGAAACATTCGGAGGGAGAACAGAGAAGATCAAACATTTATCCTGCACCGAGAATTCTCCTCTGAAGTTGGGAATTAAAAATTCATAGCTGGGGTGGCACTGTCATGTTCATTACTGTCACCATGGGAAATGTTTGTACCGCCGTACCGCAGAGAGGTCGTGTTAACTTCATGTCTCCACCGACTGCAGGAGTCACATTTATCACCATCTACATATTCAGGAAAAATGTCATTATACACTAAATACCGTCCACATCTACTTATAGTCCCAATATATACAGTGTAGGAGCAGCATTATAGTAGTTCTATTCTTGTACATAGGAGCAGTATTATAGTAGTTATATTCTTGTATATAGGAGCAGTATTATAGTAGTTCTATTCTTGTACATAGGGGCAGTATTATAGTAGTTATATTCTTGTACATAGGAGCAGTATTATAGTAGTTATATTCTTGTATATAGGAGCAGTATTATAGTAGTTATATTCTTGTATAGAGGGCAGTATTATAGTAGTTATATTCTTGTATATAGGGGCAGTATTATAGTAGTTATATTCTTGTATATAGGAGCAGTATTATAGTAGTTATATTCTTGTACATAGGGGCAGTATTATAGTAGTTATATTCTTGTATATAGAGGGCAGTATTATTATAGTAGTTATATTCTTGTACATAGGAGCAGTATTATAGTAGTTATATTCTTGTACATAGGGGCAGTATTATAGTAGTTATATTCTTGTACATAGGAGCAGTATTATAGTAGTTATATTCTTGTACATAGAAGCAGTATTATAGTAGTTATATTCTTGTATATAGAGGGCAGTATTATTATAGTAGTTATATTCTTGTACATAGGAGCAGTATTATAGTAGTTATATTCTTGTACATAGGGGCAGTATTATAGTAGTTATATTCTTGTATATAGGAGCAGTATTATAGTAGTTATATTCTTGTACATAGGAGCAGTATTATAGTAGTTATATTCTTGTACATAGGAGCAGTATTATAGTAGTTATATTCTTGTACATAGGGGCAGTATTATAGTTATATTCTTGTACATAGGGGCAGTATTATAGTAGTTATATTCTTGTATATAGGGGCAGTATTATAGTAGTTATATTCTTGTACATAGGGGCAGTATTATAGTAGTTATATTCTTGTACATAGGGGCAGTATTATAGTAGTTATATTCTTGTACATAGGAGCAGTATTATAGTAGTTATATTCTTGTACATAGGGGCAGTATTATAGTAGTTATATTCTTGTACATAGGGGCAGTATTATAGTAGTTATATTCTTGTATATAGGGGCAGTATTATAGTAGTTATATTCTTGTATATAGGGGCAGTATTATAGTAGTTATATTCTTGTATATAGGGGCAGTATTATAGTAGTTATATTCTTGTATATAGGGGCAGTATTATAGTAGTTATATTCTTGTACATAGGAGCAGTATTATAGTAGTTATATTCTTGATCAAAATTAGAGAAAACTTTCAGATTCCAGCAAGTTATTGGTGTTAATCTGGCACCTAACTAAATTCCTTAATTATCTGGCAAATCCTATTAAACTGGCAGCCTAACTTTCCTATTTGCACCGACTGCCAAAATGATGACTGAAACCCTCCAGCAGCAGGCTGTCTAGATGAAGTCTAAGGGGTCACCTGTCAGCCAGAGCAACAGCAGTTGGTCGTTCCAAGTCTGTGATTTCTAGAATATTGCATGTTTACAACATCACAAACTCTTCCAAGTCCCACAAGAAGGCTGGTCATCCTCGAAAGACAAATGCAAGAGAGGACATGATCACACAGAGAATCTCCATGGGTAATCGTTTCAACACTGCAGCTGTAATAGCTCCAGTTCAGCACTGAACAGGGTAAGGATCTGTCTTGTCATACAGTATCACAATGTTTAAGAGCATTTGGACTGAAAGCCCACTTTGACCAAACCTCTCATTAGCAGAAAGAATCAACAGACTAGACTCACTTTTGGTGAGGAGCATGTTGTGTGGACAGAGGAGAAATGTCCACAGTTCATTTTACTGATGAAAGCAAGTTACATTTATTTGGGTCTGATGGGAAACGTTATGTTCGTCAACAATTTGGAGAAAGACTTAACCCAAAGTGTGTAATGAAGTCTGTGAAAGTTGGTGGAGGAAGTGTAATGCTTTGGGGAATGTTTTCTGCTGAGTGAATGCAACTTTTTGTCTAATATTGATCGCCACTGTACATTGGAGACGCTCCGGCCATATGAGGGTGTAAGTGACAGGACTCTGATAACGTCTTGGTGATCCTGGAACACTTGCGTTGTTCTTTCCACCTCTGACCTGGGGTTGGTTGCTCTATCACTAGCTGGTGGTACATTATCTTAGTGCAGGACATGGCGGTATTATGGAGTCTCATCTCTCACAGACTCTCTGAACAGACAGATATCACTCCAGACCTGAGATAAAGGTGGAATTCGGGGGCTGTCTATGGGAAATAACACTTGAGTCCTGGCTCGCTCCTCGGGGAGGTGCTCCGACCGTGCGCCCTGATGCCGCCATGTAAGGACTCTCAACCCAAGTGACTTCCAGCTTCTGCCCCTCAGGTCATCAAACTCTTGAAATGTTCTTAGGGGCCGAGCTGCAAATGGAAAATCTCTTGATGATAGGAGCATGGGGAGGCTCCGAGAAGCTTTTGTTTGTCTTCTTTTATCTCCTATGCAGCCATAGCAATGAGAAACCTGCAGCACAAATGTAAAGATAAGCGGCGCACAATGCTACGGAGGGATAATCGCTCGGCTCGGGCTTTTGCTGCTGATTTGGTGCTTTGTGCTGATTAAGAACCATTTTTATTGAAATGTGTCACATGGAAAGAGGATTTAATACATTCAAATGTAAACTTCCTACCAACAACAATGGAGCACGTTCTCTCCATGATGATGAGCGTGACGCCACATAAATACCATCAATCCCCGATAAATATGTCTGTAAATATTCTCCTCCGAGATCCAGAGTCCTCACGTGTCCTTCATAATGATGGGGTCTGTGCAGGACCGGCTCCAGGCGAAAGAGTCACAGTGCGCCCTTTTAAAGAGAACCAACCACCAGGATTTACCCACCTGTCAATCAGTGCAGCAGGTGATTGACGTGTGCAGCATGACATCAGTATTTAGGTCACTGTCTCCTCCCCCTGTGTGCTCTTCTCCCCCTGTGTGCTGTCCCTCTCCTCACTGTGCACTGTCTCTCTCCCCCTGTGCACTGTGTTCTCCCCTTCTATGCTGTCTCTCGTCTTCCCTGTGTGCTCTTCTCCCCCTGTTTGCTGTCTCTCTCCCTCTGTGCACTGTGTTCTCCCCTTCTATGCCGTCTCTCTTCCCTGTGTGCTCTCCTCCCCCTGTGTGCTGTCTCTCTCCCTCTGTGCACTGTGTTCTCCCCTTCTATGCCGTCTCTCTTCCCTGTGTGCTCTCCTCCCCCTGTGTGCTGTCTCTCTCCCCCTGTGCAGTGTTCTCCCTTTCTATGCCGTCTCTCTTCCCTGTGTGCTCTTCTCCCCCTGTGTGCTGTCTCTCTCCCCCTGTGCACTGTGTTCTCCCCTTCTATGCTGTCTCTCTTCCCTGTGTGCTCTCCTCCCCCTGTGTGCTGTCTCTCTCCCCCTGTGCAGTGTTCTCCCTTTCTATGCCGTCTCTCTTCCCTGTGTGCTCTTCTCCCCCTGTGTGCTGTCTCTCTCCCTCTGTGCACTGTGTTCTCCCCTTCTATGCCGTCTCTCTTCCCTGTGTGCTCTCCTCCCCTGTGTGCTGTCTCTCTCCCCCTGTGCAGTGTTCTCCCTTTCTATGCCGTCTCTCTTCCCTGTGTGCTCTTCTCCCCCTGTGTGCTGTCTCTCTCCCCCTGTGCACTGTGTTCTCCCCTTCTATGCTGTCTCTCTTCCCTTTGTGCTTTTCTCCCCCTGTGTGCTGTCTCTCTCCCCATGTGCACTATTTCTCTCCCCCTGTGCGCTGTCTCCCCCTCGTGTGCTGTCTCTCACCCCTGTGTGCTGGTCGTGGGATTCTCAGAAACAGGCTTCCGGGGAGACACAGGGTTTGAGACCCGGCTTCGTGGCCCTGGGTATCAACTTAAAAGTTCAGAGATTGTGGTTTTGGGAATGGTTGTAATGACGCCACCCGTGATGTTCGGCTATTGATGGCCGACGCTGTGGGGCGGGACCTCTGGGGATGATGGGATTGCAACTAAGGTGGTATCACTCCCCATTGGTGGAGCTATTCGCCCAGGGCAAGTGGTAAAGTCTATGGAGGTGGTAGGCCATTGGGGTGCAGGATTGAGGGCGTGGAATAACCGACAGACACACGATATGTAGTCTCCATTACCTTTACTGTTAGTTGCAGGTAGAAACCAGGGTACTGTCCACAGGTGATGTTGTGAGTCCGGGTGGCCTGGAAGTAAGTCTGGGATCTCCTCACCCGGTGAGTTCTGAGGCCTCCCTGCTGTGCGTCTCTTTGCTGGTCCTGGCTGCCTGTAGCTAAGCTGCGACCCTCTCTTCCTGTGTTTAAGTCTCTCACCAGTATTACAGGCAGCTCCAACCCTTCCCGGGACCTATCCTCCGGCTGCTGTCCCTCAGCTCTCTGATGCTGCGGTGCCTCCTGGTGTTTTGATGTGGCCAGGAGACGTGGAATCTCCCGTCCTCCGGTTTTGGCTGCTCGGTCTGGAATACCCTCACAACCTCGGACTCCAGTGTTCGCTTCTGGCGCTCTGCTCTGGGGTGAACCGTCCAGCTGGCTCCACTCCCCAGGCCTTCTCCTCTCCTTCCTCAGACCCTCTCCTATGGGTCCCTCACGCTTGCTGTTCCTCACTCTCAACTCTGCCTGGGACGGGCTTAGCACTGCTCCAGTCCACAGGTCGTCTTCATAATCCTCCTAGGAACTGAACTCTTCTAACCCCACCCCAGACCTGAATTTATAAGAGAGTTCCCCTTAATTGGGTTTCAGAGCTCCCCCTTCTGGTCTGGAGTCAGGAAAAGTGTTGCATGTTGTGGGTTACCTGGTGTGGATACTCCTTCTTGCTTCCAAACATGATATCACCCCCCGAGGGAGGCAATCCCAATGTGGCAACCGGACTCTGGGGTGCCACATCTTCTCCCCCTGTGCATGGTTTCTCCCTTTATTTGCTGACCCTCTCCTCCCTGTGCACTCTTCTCTCTCTGTGCACTATTACCCCCTATGTGTCTTCTCCCTCTCCCTGTGCACTCTCTTCCTCCCTCGTGCAAGTTCTCTCTTCCCCCTGTGCACTTTTCTCCTCCTGTGCGCTGTGTCTCTTCCCTCTGTGCATTGTGTTCTCCCATTGTCTGCTGTCTCTGGTCCCCGTGCACTCTTTTCCTCATGTGTGCTGTCCCTCTGCTCCCTGTGCACTGTCTCTCTCCCTCTGTGTGCTCTTTTTCCCCTGTGCAATCTCCCTGTGTGCTATCTTTTTTTCCTCCATGCTCTCTCTGTGTGCTGTCTCCTCCCCATGCACTGTCTTCTTCCCCTGTGCGCTGTCTCTCTTTCGCCTCTGTGTGCTGTCTCTATCTCTGCTGCATGCTGTCTCTCCCTCCATTGTGCTGTCTCTCTCCCCGTGTGCTGTCTCTCCCCATGTGCGCTGTCTCTCTCCCGAAAGTGTGCTGTTTCTCACTGTGTAATGTCTCTCCCCAAGTGCTGTCTTCTTTTCCTGCATGCTCTCTCTGTGCACTGTCTCTCTCCCCCTGTGAACTCTGTGTTTTGTGTTCTCTGTATGTTCTCTTCTCCCCCTGTGTACTGTCTTCTCCCCTGTGCACTTACTGTGCAGTTTCTTCTTGCCTCTGTGCTGTCTTCTCTCCCTGTGTGTTCTCCCTTTATGCCATCTTCTCCCCCCTGTGTGCAGTCTTCTCCCCCTTGTGTGCAGTCTTCTCCCCCTTGTGTGCAGTCTTCTCCCCCCTGTGTGCAGTCTTCTCCCCCCTGTGTGCAGTCTTCTCCCCCCTGTGTGCAGTCTTCTCCCCCTGTGTGCAGTGTTCTCCCCCTGTGTGCAGTGTTCTCCCCCCTGTATGCAGTGTTCTCCCCCCGTGTGTTGTCTTCTCCCCCTTGTAAACTGTCTGTCCTCCTGGTGTGCTGTCTCTCTCCCCCTGTGTGTTGTTGCTCTACCCCCATGTACTGTCTTCTAACCCTGTGCACTCTTCTCTCTCTGTGCACTGTTACCCGCTGTGCGCCCTCTCCCTCCCCAGTGCGCTATCTCTCTCCCCCTTGTGTGCTCTTCTCCTCCTATGTGGTCTCTCTCCCTCCTGTGTGCTGTCTCTCTCCCTCTGAGTGCTATCTACCTCTGTGCGATCTCTCTGTGCGCTGTCTTCTTTTCTCGCATGCTCTGACTGTGCAATGTATCCCTCCCCCATGCGCTGTCTTCTTCCACTGTGTGCTGACTCTCTCTCACCCCTGTGTGCTGTCTCCCTCTCCAGTGTGCTGTCTCTCTCCCATGTGCACAGTGTGCCTCATCCCTGTGTGCTGTCTCTCTCCCCCAAGCACTGTTGTCTTTTGCCCTGAGCTTTCTCTGTGCACTGTCTCTCACACTGTGCGCTGTCTTCTCTCTTGAGCACTCTGTCTGTGCTGTCTTGAACACTATGTGCTCTGTCTTCTCCCCCATGTGCTCCCTGTGCAATGTCTTCTCCCCTGTGCACTGTCTTGTCCCCTATGCGCTCTGTATGTGTGATGTGTTCTTCCCCTCTGCGTTGTCTTGTACATAGAGGCTGTATTATAGTAGTTACAGTGTTGGCCAAAAGTATTGACACCCCTGAGATTCTGTCAGATAATACTCAGTTTCTTCCTGAAAATGATTGCAATCACAAATTCTTTGGTATTATTATCTTCATTTAATTTGTCTTCAATGAAAAAACACAAAAAGAATTGTCAAAAGCCAAATTGGATCTAATTCCACCAAACATAAAAAGGGGGTGGACAAAAGTATTGGCACTGTTAGAAACATCATGTGATGCTTCTGTAATTTGTGTAAATAACAGCACCTGTAACTTACCTGTGGCACCTAACAGGTGTTGGCAATAACTAAATCACACTTGCAGCCAGTTGACATGGATTAAAGTTGACTCAACCTCTGTCCTGTGTCCTTGTGTGTACCACATTGAGCATGGAGAAAAGAAAGAAGACCAAAGAACTGTCTGAGGACTTGAGAAACCAAATTGTGAGGAAGCATGAGCAATCTCAAGGCTACAAGTCCATCTCCAAAGACCTGAATGTTCCTGTGTCTACCGTGCGCAGTGTCATCAAGAAGTGTAAAGCCCTTGGCACTGTGGCTAACCTCCCTAGATGTGGACGGAAAAGAAAAATTGACCAGAGATTTCAACGCAAGATTGTGCGGATGGTGGATAAACAACCTCGACTAACATCCAAACAAGTTCAAGCTGCCCTGCAGTCCGAGGGTACAACAGTGTCAACCCGTACTATCCGTCTGAATGAAAAGGGACTGTATGGTAGGAGACCCAGGAAGACCCCACTTCTTACCCCGAGACATAAAAAAGCCAGGCTGGAGTTTGCCAAAACTTACCTGAGAAAACCTACAACGTATTGTGAGAATGTTCTCTGGTCAGATGAGACAAAAGTAGAGCTTTTTGGGCAAAGGCATCAACATAGAGTTTACAGGAGAAAAAAAGAGGCATTCAAAGAAAAGAACACGGTCCCTACAGTCAGACATGGCGGAGGTTCCCTGATGTTTTGGGGCTGCTTTGCTGCCTCTGGCACTGGACTGCTTGACCGTGTGCATGGCATTATGAAGTCTGAAGACTACCAACACATTGTGCAGCATAATGTAGGGCCCAGTGTAAGAAAGCTGGGTCTCCCTCAGAGGTCATGGGTCTTCCGGCAGGACAATGACCCAAAACACACTTCAAAATACACTAGAAAATGGTTTGAGAGAAAGCACTGGAGACTTCTAAGGTGGCAGCAATGAGTCCAGACCTGAATCCCATAGAACACCTGTGGAGAGATCTAACAATGGCAGTTTGGAGAAGGCGCCTTCACATATCAGGGACCTGGAGCAGTTTGCCAAAGAAGAATGGTGTAAAATTCCAGCAGAGCATTGTAAGAAACTCATTGATGGTTACCGGAAGCGGTGGATCGCAGTTATTTTGGCTAAAGGTTGTGCAACCAAGTATTAGGCTGAGGGTGCCAATACTTTTGTCTGTCCAATTTTTGGAGTTTTGTGTGAAATGATCAATGTTTTGCTTTTTGCTTCATTCTCTTTTGTGTTTTTTCATTGAAGACAAAGTAAATGAAGATAATAATACAAAAGAATCTGTGATTGCAATCATTTTCAGGAAGAAACTGAGTATTATCTGACAGAATTGCAGGGGTGTCAATACTTTTGGCCTGTAGGGGCAGTATTATAGTAGTTACATTCTTGTATATAGGGGCAGTATTATAGTAGTTATATTCTTGTACACAGGAGCAGTATTATAGTAGTTATATTCTTGTATATAGGAGCAGTATTATAGTAGTTATATTCTTGTATATAGGGGCAGTATTATAGTAGTTATATTCTTGTACATAGGAGCAGTATTATAGTAGTTATATTCTTGTACATAGGAGCAGTATTATAGTAGTTATATTCTTGTATATAGGGGCAGTATTATAGTAGTTATATTCTTGTACATGGGACATTATTATAGTTGCTATATTCTTGTATATAGGAGCAGTATTATAGTAGTTATATTCTTGTACATAGGGGCTGTATTATAGTAGTTATATTCTTGTATATAGGAGCAGTATTATAGTAGTTATATTCTTGTATATAGGGGCAGTATTATAGTAGTTATATTCTTGTACATAGGAGCAGTATTATAGTAGTTATATTCTTGTATATAGGGGCAGTATTATAGTAGTTATATTCTTGTATATAGGAGCAGTATTATAGTAGTTATATTCTTGTATATAGGGGCAGTATTATAGTAGTTATATTCTTGTACATAGGAGCAGTATTATAGTAGTTATATTCTTGTATATAGGGGCAGTATTATAGTAGTTATATTCTTGTATATAGGGCAGTATTATAGTAGTTATATTCTTGTATATAGGGGCAGTATTATAGTAGTTATATTCTTGTACATAGGGGCAGTATTATAGTAGTTATATTCTTGTATATAGGAGCAGTATTATCTATTATATAAAACCCGAAGGCCACTTCCGCCCAAAATCCGCTTCCGCTTCCGTGATGGCCTCCCTCCTGTGTCAAACACCGGAACCGGAAGCACCAGACCCACAGAGCCCCAGCCACCGGCCCTGCACAGAGCCCCGTCTGCGCCCACCCACATCCGGCCCACAGCCCTGCTGCCCCATCACCCCCTGCCTGTCACCATAGCCATCCTCCACTGCCCGCGCTCCCCGCCTGTCACAACACTTCCCCCCGCTGCCCCATCACCCCCCTGCCTGTCACCATAGCCGCCCTCCACTCTCCGGTCACCCCCCACTCTCCTGTCACCCCCCCACTCTCCGGTCACCCCCCCGCCTCTTACCACAGCTCCCTCCAGCCAGCCACGATCTCTATTCATGGGGCTTGAGGACCTCTGATTACGTCACGATGATGGGTGGAGTCACATATCACATGACCGTGACGTCATCAAAGGTCCTGTCCCGATCTCACCTACTCTGCCTATTCATCCCCCTGCGCTGCACACTGACCCACGATCTCCTCACCCCCGCTCTGCCCACCCACCCCCACACTGACCACTGACCCTCACTCTGCCCCTGACCCCCACACTGACCCCCACTCTGACCACCCACCCCCACACTGACCACTGACCCCCACTCTGCCCCTGACGCCCACTCTGACCACCCACCCCCACACTGACCACTGACCCCCACTCTGCCCCTGACCCCCACTCTGACCACTCACCCCCTCTCTGCCCCCCTCCACCCCACTCTGCCCCTGCTCTGCCCACTGACCCCCACTCTGCCCCTGCTCTGCCCACTGACCCCCACTCTGACCACTGGCCCCCACTCTGCCCACTCACCCCCAAACTCTGCCCACTCACCCCCTACTCTTCCCCCTCACCCCCTCTCTGCCCCCTCACCCCCACTCTGCCACTGACCCCCACTCTGCCCCTGCTCTGCCCACTGACCCCCACTCTGACCACTGGCCCCCACTCTGCCCACTCACCCCCAAACTCTGCCCACTCACCCTTCTACTCTTCCCCCTGAACCCCTCTCTGCCCCTGACCCCCACTCTGACCACTCACCCCCCAACTCTGCCCCTCACCCTCTCTCTGCCCCCCTCACCCCCACTCTGCCCCTGCTCTGCCCACTGACCCCCACTCTGACCACTGGCCCCCACTCTGCCCACTCACCCCCAAACTCTGCCCACTCACCCCCCTACTCTTCCCCCTGACCCCCTCTCTGCCCCCTCACCCCCACTCTGCCCCCTCACCCCCACTCTGCCCACTGACCCCCACTCTGCCCACTGACCCTGCTCTGCCCACTGACCCCCACTCTGACCACTGACCCCCACTCTGACCACTGACCCCAACTCTGCCCACTCACCCCCCAACTCTGCCCACTCACCCCCTCTGCCCCCTCACCCCTGCTCTGCCCACTGACCCCCACTCTGCCCCTGACCCTGCCCACTCACCCCCACTCTGCACACTGACCCCCACTCTGCCACTGCTCTGCCCACTGACCCACACTCTGACCACTGGCCCCCACTCTGCCCACTCACCCCCAAACTCTGCCCACTCACCCCCCTACTCTTCCCCTGAACCCCTCTCTGCCCCCCTCACCCCACTCTGCACACTGACCCCCACTCTGCCCCTGCTCTGCCCACTGACCCACACTCTGACCACTGGCCCCCACTCTGCCCACTCACCCCCAAACTCTGCCCACTCACCCCCCTACTCTTCCCCCTGAACCCCTCTCTGCCCCCTCACCCCCACTCTGCACACTGACCCTCTCTCTGCCCCTGACCCTGCTCTGCCCACTCACCCCCACTCTGACCACTGACCCTCACTCTGCCCACTCACCCCCAAACTCTGCCCACTCACCCCCCTACTCTTCCCCCTGACCCCCTCTTTGCCCCTCACCCCCACTCTGCACACTGACCCCCACTCTGCCCCTGACCCTGCTCTGCCCACCCACCCCCACTCTGAACATTGACCCCCACTCTGACCCTGCCCACTCACCCCCACTCTGACCACTGACCCCAACTCTGCCCACTCACCCCCCAACTCTGCCCACTCACCCCCCAACTCTGCCCACTCACCCCCTCTGCCCCCCTCACCCCCACTCTGCCCCTGCTCTGCCCACTGACCCCCACTCTGACCACTGACCCCCACTCTGACCACTCACCCCCAAACTCTGCCCACTCACCCCCTCTCTGCCCCCTCACCCACATTCTGCCCACTCACCCCCTCTCTGCTCACTCACCCCCTCTCTGTCCACTCACCCACCATTATGCCCACTGACCATGCTCTCCCCACTCACCCTGCTCGCCCCATTCACCCTCACACTGGCCACTCATCCTGCTCTGCCTACTCACCCCCCACTGACCCCTCACACTGACCCTGCTCTGCCCACTGACCCCTCACTGACCCTGCTCTGCCCACTCACCCTGCTCAGCCCACTGACCCTCCTCTGCCCACTGAACATGCTCTGCCCACTGACCCCTCAATGCCCACTCACCCTGCTCTGCCCACTGACCCCTCACACACCCCACTGACCCTGCTCTGCCCACTCACCCCTCACACTGACCCTGCTCTGCCCACTGACCCCTCACACTGCCCACTGACCCCTCACACTGCCCACTCACGCCTCACACTGCCCACTGAACATGCTATGCCCACTTACCCTCACACTGCCCACTGACCATGCTCTGGCCACTGACCCCTCACACTGCCTACTGACCCTGCTCTACTCATTTACTCCCGCTCTGCCCACTCACTCCCGCTCTGCCCACTCGCCCCTGCTTTTACCACTCACCCTGGCCTGCCCACTGACCACCCTCTGTTCACTCACCACCCGCTCTGCCCTTTCACCATGCCCACTGACCCCTGCTCTGCCAACTCACCGTGCCCACTCACCCATGCTCTACCCACTCACCCTTCTCTGCCCACTCACTGTGCCCACTGACCGCCGCTCTGCCACTAACCCCTGTTCTGCCCACTGACTGTGCCCAATAACCCTTGCTATGCCCACTAAACCCTGCTCTGCCCACTCACCCCCGCTCTGCCCGCTGACCCCTGCTCTGCTCACTGACTGTGCCCACTCACCCCTGCTCTGCCCACTCACCCCTGCTCTACCCACTGATTTTTCCCACTAACCCCTGCTGTGCCTACTGACTGTGCCCACTGACCCCTGCTCTGCCCAATCACTCTGCCCATTAACCCCTGCTCTGACCACTGACCCCCGCTATGACCCTGCTCTGACCACTGATGCCCCAATCCTGCTCACTGACCATGCTCTGCCCATTCACCCCCCACTCTGCCCACTCACCCCCGCTCTGCCCTCTGACCCTGCTCTGCCTACCTACCCCCCCCCTCTGGCTACTGACCATGCCCACTGACCCCAGCTCTGCCCACACACCCCAGCTCTGCCTACTGACCCTGCTCTGACTACTGATTATGCCCACTGACCCCTGCTCTGCCCAATGACTCTGCCCACTAACCCCTGCTCTTCCCACACATCCCCCACTCTGCCCACTGACCCCCGCTTTGCCCACTCACCCCCAGCAGATCGGTTTCCCAGCCAACGACAGCTCCTGTCCTGCCACCTACAAGACGGGTGGAGCGAGCCGCCGCAGGGTAAGTATCCTCACTGAGGTTTTTTTATTTTTATCACCACCATGAAGGGGAGGGGGGTGTGCAGCCCCAGAGGGAGGGCGGCCGCAGAGACTGGAGGCCCAGAGGGACGGGTGCCGCGGGGAGCGGAAGGGGTCAGGAGGAGCGCCTCCATCCTGCCCCCCCTATCCATCCTGCCCCCCTATCCATCCTGCCCCCCCTATCCATCCTGCCCCCCAACACCATCCTGCCCCCCCGACTCCATCCCCACCCCCCGCCAACATCCTGCCCCGCCCCTACATCCTCCCCCCTCCCCCACCACCATCCTGCCCTGCCATCTCCATCCTGCCCTGCCGCCTCCATCCTGCCCTGCCTTCTCCATCCTGCCTCGCTCTGTCCATCCTGCGCCACTCACCTCCATCCTGCCCCTCCGTCTCCATCCTGCCCCTCCGTCTCCATCCTGCCCCTCCGTCTCCATCCTGCCCCTCCGTCTCCATCCTGCCCCTCCGTCTCCATCCTGCCCCTCCGTCTCCATCCTGCCCCGCCCCCTCCATCCTGCTCCGCCCCCTCCATCCTGCTCCGCCCCCTCCATCCTGCTCCGCCACCCCATCCTGCTCCGCAACCCACCATCCTGCCCCCCTTGCACCTTCCTGCCCCCCTTGCACCTTCCTGCCCCGCTCACTCCATCCTGCCCCGCTCGCTCCATCCTGCCCCGCTCGCTCCATCCTGCCCCGCTCGCTCCATCCTGCCCCGCTCGCTCCATCCTGCCCCGCTCGCTCCATCCTGCCCTGCTCGCTCCATCCTCACCCCGCTGTTCTTGCTCCCCGCCTCCATCCTGCCCTCACGCTTACTCATCCTGCCCCGCTTGCTCCATTCTGCTCATCTGCCTCCATCCTGCTCCTCCCGCTCCATCCTGCTCAATCCTGCCCCTTCGGCTTCATCTGCTCCTCCGCCTCCATCCTGCCCGCTCAATCCATCCTGCCCCCGCTCTTCTTTCTCCCCCGCCTCCATCCTGCCCCGCTCGCTCCATCCTGCCCCCCCGCCTCCATCCTGCCCCCCGCCTCGATCCTGCCCCCCCGCCTCCATCCTCTTGCCCCGCCTCCATCCTCTTGCCCCGCCTCCATCCTCTTGCCCCGCCTCCATCCTGTTGCCCCGCCTCCATCCTGTTGCCCCGCCTCCATACTCTTTCCCCACTCGCTCCATTCTGCCCCCCCAACACAATCCTGCCCCCCCTCACCTCCTCAGCTGATTGCTTGCCCAGGCAACTACAGGTCCTAAAGGCCTGTAGGACCTACAAGGCGGAGGCGGAGCGAGCCGCCGGACAGGTGAGTATCCTCACTGAGGATTTTTTTATTTTTACTGTGGACGACCGTGGGCCAGGAGGAGTGGGGGACCGCGGTCACCGCAGTATTGCCATATACCACAGTGCTGCTATACATGTGCTATAATGTACTGCCATATACCATAGTGCTGCTATACATGTACTGTAATGTACCGCCATATACCATAGCACTGCTATACATGTACTGTAATGTACCGCCATATACCATAGTGCTGCTATACATGTGCTATAATGTACCACCATATACTATAGTGCTGCTATACATGTACTGTAATGTACCGCCATATACTATAGTGCTGCTATACATTTACTATAATCTACCGCCATATACTATAGTGCTGCTATACATGTGCTCTAATTACCACCATATACCATCGTACTGCTATATATATATCTTATATATAAAAACAAAAGGCCACTTCCCGCCAATCCGCTCAACTTCCGTGATGGCCTGCGCCCTGTGTCAAAGACCAGAACCGGAAGTACCAGACCCACGAGCGGTGAGCGCATAGCGCTCACCGCGAGCCGCTGTCAAAATGGCACAGCGCCTCGCCGTGGGCGCTAAAGCGCCACCACTCGCCGTTATCCCGCCACCGGCCCTGCACAGAGCCCCGTCTGCGCCCACCCACATCCGGCCCACAGCCCTGCTGCTCACCGCCCACTCTCCATCAGGGACCGCCATCCCGCCACTGGCTCCGCACACAGCCTGCTGTGCGCCCACCAACATGCGGGAACCGGCCCGGACCGGCCCACACTCCGGTGTGCGGCCTCCGCCGGCACCGCTCCCAGTCCTCCCACTCTCTCCACACACCCGGTGACTCTCCTCCATCACGGAGCTAGCCCCGCCCGCACTCCGGGGCCGGCTTCCGCAAACCGCCGCCAGCCTTGCCGCTGACCGCCAACAGCCCAGTGAGTGTTCAGCCCTCCAGCCTCCGTTATCCTCTGCCCCCCCAGCCTCCGCTCTCCTCTGCCCCCCCAGCCTCCGCTCTCCTCTGCCCCCCCAGCCTCCGCTCTCCTCTGCCCCCCCCAGCCTCCGCTCTCCTCTGACCCCCCGGCCTCCGCTCTCCTCTGACCCCCCGGCCTCCGCTCTCCTCTGACCCCCCAGCCTCCGCTCTCCTCTGACCCCCCAGCCTCCGCTCTCCTCTGACCCCCCGGCCTCCGCTCTCCTCTGACCCCCCGGCCTCCGCTCTCCTCTGACCCCCCCGCCTCCGCTCTCCTCTGACCCCCCAGCCTCCGCTCTCCTCTGACCCCCCAGCCTCCGCTCTCCTCTGCCCCCCCAGCCTCCGCTCTCCTCTGCCCCCCAGCCTCCGCTCTCCTCTGCCCCCCCAGCCTCCGCTCTCCTCTGACCCCCAGCTTCCGCTCTCCTCTGACCCCCAGCTTCCGCTCTCCTCTGACCCCCCAGCCTCCGCTCTCCTCTGACCCCCCAGCCTCCGCTCTCCTCTGACCCCCCAGCCTCCGCTCTCCTCTGCCCCCCAGCCTCTGCTCTCCTCTGCCCCCCAGCCTCTGCTCTCCTCTGCCCCCCCAGCCTCGCTCTCCTCTGCCCCCCCAGCCTCTGCTCTCCTCTGCCCCCCCAGCCTCTGCTCTCCTCTGCCCCCCCAGCCTCTGCTCTCCTCTGCCCCCCCAGCCTCTGCTCTCCTCTGCCCCCCCAGCCTCTGCTCTCCTCTGCCCCCCCAGCCTCGCTCTCCTCTGCCCCCCCAGCCTCCGCTCTCCTCTGCCCCCCCAGCCTCCGCTCTCCTCTGCCCCCCCAGCCTCCGCTCTCCTCTGCCCCCCCAGCCTCCGCTCTCCTCTGCCCCCCAGCCTCCGCTCTCCTCTGCCCCCCAGCCTCCGCCTCCCTCCCTCCTCAAACCCTCCAGTTTCTGCCTCCTCTGCCTCCCCTCCTTTCCCCCCAGCCTCTGCCCCCCTCCACCTGTGCTGCACTCACTGCTGACCCACCTGTCCCACCGCACTCTCTGCTGACCACTCGAGCCTCCGCACTCACTGCTGACCACTGAGCCACCGCACTCTCTGCTGACCACTGAGCCACCGCACTCACTGCTGACCACTGAGCACCGCATCACTCTGACCCTGAGCACGCATCACTGCTGACCACTGAGCCACCGCACTCACTGCTGACCACTGAGCCACCGCACTCACTGCTGACCACTGAGCCACCATCCGCAACGCACCTCACTGCTGACCACTGAGCCACCGCACTCACTGCTGACCACTGAGCCACCGCACTCACTGCTGACCACTGAGCCACCGCACTCACTGCTGACCACTGAGCCACCGCACTCACTGCTGACCACTGAGCCACCGCACTCACTGCTGACCACTGAGCCACCGTATACTCTGCTAACCACTGAGCCGCCTGTATACACACAATTAATTTCACAGCACTCCCCTATTACTAAATAAACTCTATATAGATTCTAGACTACCCGATTCTTTAGAATCGGGCCACCATCTAGTAGTAGTTATATTCTTGTACATAGGAGCAGTATTATAGTAGTTATATTCTTGTATATAGGAGCAGTATTATAGTAGTTATATTCTTGTACATAGGGGCAGTATTATAGTAGTTATATTCTTGTACATAGGAGCAGTATTATAGTAGTTATATTCTTGTATATAGGAGCAGTATTATAGTAGTTATATTCTTGTACATAGGAGCAGTATTATAGTAGTTATATTCTTGTATATAGGGGCAGTATTATAGTAGTTATATTCTTGTACATAGGGGCAGTATTATAGTAGTTATATTCTTGTATATAAGAGCAGTATTATAAATAGTTATATTCTTGTACATAGGGGCAGTATTATAGTAGTTATATTCTTGTATATAGGGGCAGTATTATAGTAGTTACTAGCTGTGAGCCCGATTCTAAAGAATCGGGTAGTCTAGAATCCATATATAGTTTATTTACATTTACTAATATTTAGGGGAGTGCGGTGAAATTAATTGTGTGTATACAGGTGGCTCAGTGGGTAGCACAGTATACGGTGGCTCAGTGGTTAGGACTGCGCGGTGGCTTAGTGGTTAGCAAAGTATGGTCGCTCAGTGTTTAGCAGTGTACGGTGGCTCAGTGGTTAGCGCTGTATACGGTGGGTTAGTAATTAGCAGGGAGTATGGTGGGTCAGTGGTTAGCAGAGTATACCATGGCTCAGTGGTTAGCACTGCGCGGTGGCTCAGTGGTTAGCACTGCGCGGTGGCTCAGTGGTTAGCACTGCGCGGTGGCTCAGTGGTTAGCACTGAGCGGTGGCTCAGTGGTTAGCACTGCGCGGTGGCTCATTGGTTAGCACTGCGAGGTGGCTCAGTGGTTAGCACTTCGCGGTGGCTCAGTGGTTAGCACTGTGCGGTGGGTCAGCGGTTAGCACTGCGCGGTGGCTCAGTGGTTAGTAGTGCGTGGTGGCTCAGTGGTTAGCACTGCGCGGTGGCTCAGTGGTTAGCAAAGTACGGTGGCTCAGTGTTTAGCAGTGTACGGTGGCTCAGTGGTTAGCAGGAGTATGATGGCTCAGTAGTTAGCAGTGAGTGCGGTGGGCAGAGTGGTCAGCGCAGTGCGGCGGGCAGAGTGGTCAGCGCAGTGCGGCGGGCAGAGTGGTCAGCGCAGTGCGGCGGGCAGAGTGGTCAGCGCAGTGTGGCGGGCAGAATGGTTAGCACAGTGCGGTGGGCAGAGTGGTCAGCAGAGGACAGAGGCACTCTGCCTGTCATACTTACCAGCGGGTCATCGTCTTCCCCGCCACGGCATTTTCACTCCGCCGTCCCCAGCATCTTGGCTCGACTCATGCAGAGCATTGCTCCTGTGCAGCCTCCTCTCTGCTGAGTATTGCTCCTATGCAGCCTCCTCTCTGCAGAGCTTTGCTCCTGTGCAGCCTCATTACTGTAGAGCATTGCTCCTGTGCAGCCTCCTCCTCTCTGCAGAGCATTGCTCCTGTGCAGCCTCCTCCTCTCTGCAGAGCATTGCTCCTGTGCAGCCTCCTCCTCTCTGCAGAGCATTGCTCCTGTGCAGCCTCCTCCTCTCTACAGAGCATGGCTCCTGTGCAGCCTCCTCCTCTCTGCAGAGCATGGCTCCTGTGGAGCCTCCTCCTCTCTGCAGAGCATGGCTCTTGTGCAGCCTCCTCTGTGCAGAGCATTGCTCCTGTGCAGCCTCCTCTGTGCAAAGCATTGCTCCTGTGCAGCCTCCTCTCTGCAGAGCATTGCTCCTGTGCAGCCTCTTCTCTGCAGAGCTTTGCTCCTGTGCAGCCTCCCCTCATGCAGAGCATTGCTCCTGTGCAGCCTCCTCTGTGCAGAGCATTGCTCCTGTGCAGCCTCCTCTGTGCAGAGCATTGCTCCTGTGCAGCCTCCTCTGTGCAGAGCATTGCTTTTGTGCAGCCTCCTCTGTGCAGAGCATTGCTCCTGTGCAGCCTCCTCTGTGCAGAGCATTGCTCCTGTGCAGCCTCCTCTGTGCAGAGCATTGCTCCTGTGCAGCCTCCTCTGTGCTGAGCATTGCTCCTGTGCAGCCTCCTCTCTGCAGAGCATTGCTCCTGTGCAGCCCCCTCTCTGCAGAGCATTGCTCCTGTGCAGCCTTTTCTCTGCAGAGCATTGCTCCTGTGCAGCCTCCTCTCTGCAGAGCATTGCTCCTGTGCAGCCTCCTCTCTGCAGAGTATTGCTCCTGTGCAGCCTCTTCTCTGCAGAGCATTGCTCCTGTGCAGCCTCCCGTCATGCAGAGCAATGCTCCTGTGCAGCCTCCTCTCATGCAGAGCATTGCTCCTGTGCAGCCTCTTCTCTTCAGAGCATTGCTCCTGTGCAGCCTCCTCTGTGCAGAGCATTGCTCCTGTGCAGCGTCCTCTGTGCAGAGCATTGCACCTGTGCAGCCTCCTCTGTGCAGAGCATTGCTCCTGTGCAGCATCCCCTCTGCAGAGCATTGCTCCTGTGCAGCCTCTTCTGTGCAGAGCATTGCTCCTGTGCAGCCTCCTCTGTGCAGAGCATTGCTCCTGTGCAGCCTCCCCTCTGCAGAGCATTGCTCGTGTGCAGCCTCTTCTGTGCAGAGCATTGCTCCTGTGCAGCCTCCTCTCTGCAGAGCATTGCTCCTGTGCAGCCTCCTCTCTGCAGAGCATTGCTCCTATGCAGCCTCCTCTCTGCAGAGCATTGCTCCTGTGCAGCCTCCTCTGCAGAGCATTGCTCCTGTGCAGCCTCCTCTGTGCAGAGCATTGCTCCTGTGCAGCCTCCCCTCATGCAGAGTAATGCTCCTGTGCAGCCTCCCCTCATGCAGAGCAATGCTCCTGTGCAGCCTCCCCTCTGCAGACCATTGCTCCTGTGCAGCCTCCCCTCTGCAGAGCATTGCTCCTGTGCAGCCTCCTCATGTCTGCAGAGCATTGCTCCTGTGCAGCCTCCTCTGTGCAGAGCATTGCTCCTGTGCAGCCTCCCCTCTGTAGAGCATTGCTCCTGTGCAGCCTCCTCCTGTCTGCAGAGCATTGCTCCTGTGCAGGCTCTTATCTTCAGAGCATTGCTCCTGTGCAGCCTCCTCTGTGCAGAGCATTGCTCCTGTGCAGCCTACTCTGTGCAGAGCATTGCTCCTGTGCAGCATCCCCTCTGCAGAGCATTGCTCGTGTGCAGCCTCTTCTGTGCAGAGCATTGCTCGTGTGCAGCCTCCTCTGTGCAGAGCATTGCTCCTGTGCAGCCTCCTCTCTGCAGAGCATTGCTCCTGTGCAGCCTCCTCTGTGCAGAGCATTGCTCCTGTGCAGCCTCCTCTGTGCAGAGCATTGCTCCTGTGCAGCCTCCTCTGTGCTGAGCATTGCTCCTGTGCAGCCTCCTCTCTGCAGAGCATTGCTCCTGTGCAGCCCCCTCTCTGCAGAGCATTGCTCCTGTGCAGCCTTTTCTCTGCAGAGCATTGCTCCTGTGCAGCATCCCGTCATGCACAGCAATGGTCCTATGCAGCCTCCTGTCTGCAGAGCATTGCTCCTGTGCAGCCTCCTCTGTGCAGAGCATTGCTCCTGTGCAACCTCCTCTGTGCTGAGCATTGCTCCTGTGCAGCCTCCTCTCTGCAGAGCATTGCTCCTGTGCAGCCTCCTCTCTGCAGAGTATTGCTCCTGTGCAGCCTCTTCTCTGCAGAGCATTGCTCCTGTGCAGCCTCCCGTCATGCAGAGCAATGCTCCTGTGCAGCCTCCTCTCATGCAGAGCATTGCTCCTGTGCAGCCTCTTCTCTTCAGAGCATTGCTCCTGTGCAGCCTCCTCTGTGCAGAGCATTGCTCCTGTGCAGCGTCCTCTGTGCAGAGCATTGCACCTGTGCAGCCTCCTCTGTGCAGAGCATTGCTCCTGTGCAGCATCCCCTCTGCAGAGCATTGCTCCTGTGCAGCCTCTTCTGTGCAGAGCATTGCTCCTGTGCAGCCTCCTCTGTGCAGAGCACTGCACCTGTGCAGCCTCCTCTGTGCAGAGCATTGCTCCTGTGCAGCCTCCCCTCTGCAGAGCATTGCTTGTGTGCAGCTTCTTCTGTGCAGAGCATTGCTCCTGTGCAGCCTCCTCTCTGCAGAGCATTGCTCCTGTGCAGCCTCCTCTCTGCAGAGCATTGCTCCTGTGCAGCCTCCTCTCTGCAGAGCATTGCTCCTGTGCAGCCTCTTCTGTGCAGAGCATTGCTCCTGTGCAGCCTCCTCTGTGCAGAGCATTGCACCTGTGCAGCCTCCTCTGTGCAGAGCATTGCTCCTGTGCAGCCTCCCCTCTGCAGAGCATTGCTCGTGTGCAGCCTCTTCTGTGCAGAGCATTGCTCCTGTGCAGCCTCCTCTCTGCAGAGCATTGCTCCTGTGCAGCCTCCTCTCTGCAGAGCATTGCTCCTGTGCAGCCTCCTCTCTGCAGAGCATTGCTACTGTGCAGCCTCCTCTGTGCAGAGCATTGCTCCTGTGCAGCCTCCTCTGTGCAGAGCATTGCTCCTGTGCAGCCTCCCCTCATGCAGAGTAATGCTCCTGTGCAGCCTCCCCTCATGCAGAGCAATGCTCCTGTGCAGCCTCCCCTCTGCAGACCATTGCTCCTGTGCAGCCTCCCCTCTGCAGAGCATTGCTCCTGTGCAGCCTCCTCCTGTCTGCAGAGCATTGCTCCTGTGCAGCCTCCTCTGTGCAGAGCATTGCTCCTGTGCAGCCTCCCCTCTGTAGAGCATTGCTCCTGTGCAGCCTCCTCCTGTCTGCAGAGCATTGCTCCTGTGCAGCCTCGTCTCACCTGTATCCTGGAGATCAGGTCTTGGGGGCTCAGTCCGGTGTCCTCTGTCACCTCTATGTTCCCTTGTGATCGCAGGATGTCAGAGGCAGAGAATCACTGATGAGGACCCGTCTGATGTGAGACAGCGGCATGATGTCTCCTGTGCTGACACTGCAGCAATTAAAGTGCCTGTGATGATGTCACAGTCATGTGATATAGCCCCGCCCATACCAGTGACATCATCTCAGGTCCTGCAAGGAGAGAGAGAGAGAGACTCTGCAAGAACTCGCAAAGGCATTGCGAGTGAGGCAGCCACGGACACGACGACGGAAACAGCGCCGAATATGACGGAAGTGGCCTTAGGGTAATTATATATTAGATATTCTTGTACATAGGGGCAGTATTATAGTAGTTATATTCTTGTATATAGGAGCAGTATTATAGTAGTTATATTCTTGTATATAGGGACAGTATTATAGTAGTTATATTCTTGTATATAGGAGCAGTATTATAGTAGTTATATTCTTGTACATAGGAGCAGTATTATAGTAGTTATATTCTTGTATATAGGAGCAGTATTATAGTAGTTATATTCTTGTATATAGGAGCAGTATTATAGTAGTTATATTCTTGTATATAGGAGCAGTATTATAGTAGTTATATTCTTGTATATAGGGGGCAGTATTATAGTAGTTATATTCTTGTATATAGGAGCAGTATTATAGTAGTTATATTCTTGTACATAGGGGCAGTATTATAGTAGTTATATTCTTGTATATAGGGGCAGTATTATAGTAGTTATATTCTTGTACATAGGAGCAGTATTATAGTAGATATATTGTATATAGGGAGCAGTATTATAGTAGTTATATTCTTGTATATAGGGGCAGTATTATAGTAGTTATATTCTTGTATATAGGAGCAGTATTATAGTAGTTATATTCTTGTACACAGGGGACACTATTATAGTTATATTCTTGTACGTAGTAGGGGCAGTATTACTTTATGTTACCTTGAGTCCTTTCCTTATTATTTAAGGGTTCACAGTATTACAGTAATTACTCCATGCCGTTGATCAGATGCTTCTTCTGCCCTATAGGAGTCGGAATCGTGAAATAAAACGTTCCTAAAATAAAGAATCTCATTATCGCCTTTGCACATTCCGGCATCTTCTGAGTCACATGAGCACAGGACTCTGCCGCGTCTCCTCTTCACACAGGCGATGACGTCTATGGTGGAGGTGATGGGAAGTTTGCACACACGATGCGAAAATTGGATGAATTTTTAATGATACCAGTTTAAAAGTCAAGAAGATTTTAAGCAAACACTTACAGAGCGCAGAATAACCCATGCCAGGGTGGGCTGGGCCGGGGGGGAGGGAGGCATTCACCCCCCAGGCCAAAATTTGAGTCAAGTAGGTTAATGAACCGTTATTTCTTGTTCCTCTTAAATTATAGATTAGCGGATTAATAGTAATATTTTCCCTGGTGTTCAGTGGGATCATATTAATACCCCTGGTGACTAGTGGGATTATGAATAAATTACTAATTACATCCAGCCATCTGGAGATCTGCAGAATGATAAGAATAGTAATCATAATAATTAGTCATTTTATATAGAGGATTACATCAACATCTAATTGGTTATTTAGCGTGGTCTATTGCTTCTCTTAGATTAATATCCTCCCCCCTTCCCCCGTTAATTTATAGAGGTTCAATAATCATATCCATACTCCCCATTGGATTAGTAAATGATATCTCTGGTGTCTAGTGGGTCGTAAATAATAAAAATCCTCCAATTTAGTTAATCCTATTGTCTAGTAGATTAATAAAGACACTGCCCTCCATAACATATAATGACCCCCACATAGCCCTCCACACAGTATAATGGCCCCACAAAGCCCTCTACACAGTGTAATGTCCCCACATAGCCCTCCACATGGTATAATGGCTCCATGTAGCCCTCCAAAAAAGTATAATGGCCCCACAAAGCCCTCTACACAGTGTAATGTCCCCACATAGCCCTCCACATGGTATAATGGCTCTATGTAGCCCTCCAAACAGTATAATGGCCCCCACATGGTCCTTCAAACAGTATAATGTCCCCACATATCCCTCCAAACATTATAATGGCCCCTACTATGCCTCCAAACAGTATAATGGCCTCACATAGCCCTCTACACAGTGTAATGTCCCCACATAGCCCTCCACATGGTATAATGGCTCCATGTAGCCCTCAAATCAATATAATGCCCCCCGATAGCCCTCTACACAGTGTAATATCCCCACATAGCCCTCCAAATGGTATAATGGCTCTATGTAGCCCTTCAAACAGTATAATGGCCCCCACATGGTCCTTCAAACAGTATAATGTCCCCACATATCCCTCCAAACATTATAATGGCCCCTACTATCCCTCCAAACAGTATAATGGCCCCACATAGCCCTCTACACAGTGTAATGTCCCCACATAGCCCTCCACATGGTATAATGGCTCCATGTAGCCCTCCAAACAGCATAATGGCCCCCACATGGTTCTACAAACAGTATAATGACCCCACATAGCCCTCCAAACAGTATAATGGCCCCATGTAGTCCTCAATACATGTATGCTGGTCCCACATAGCCCTCCAAACAGTATAATGGCCCCACATAGCCCTTCAAACATTATAATGGCTCCACACAGCGCTTTAAACAGAATAATGACCCCACCTAGCCTATAATGGCCACACATAGCCATCCAAACTGTATAATGGCCCCTACTATCCCTCCAAACAGTGTAATGGCTCCACGTAGTCCTCCATACATGTATGCTGGTCCCACATATCCCTCCAAACAGTATAATGACCCCCACATAGCCCTCCAAACAGTATAATTGCCCCCACTCAGCCCTCCAAACAGTATAGTGAGCCCCATTGTGTAGAAACATCATCACGCTCACTGTGCTGAGATGTCAGAGCTCAGATGTGCAGAGAGAATAATGGAGGAGAGAGCAGATGACTCCATGTTCCATCATTACATTCAACTGTATCTGTATTGAGGATGCCGCTACTGGACCGCCGACCCCTCCCCCCCCCCCCCCAACTCATGGGCCCCATAGTGGCTATGTGGTCTATTGCTATTAGTTGTACACCACTGTTAATGAGCCATTACCATATTTAATGTTTTATTGGATCACTAAAGAACATTCCTGATCTCTTTTGGGTGAATAATAATAATCCTGCTATCCTGGTTTCTAGTGGGATAATAATAATAATATTCTTGTTTTCTGTGGATTAAAGTACACTCTCAGTTACTAGTGCGTTTTCTTGTAGATTAGAAAAGAATATCCCTGGTGTCAGGTGGGATACTGAAGGTGTCAGTTGTCAGATATCTGGGATGGAGGACGGCCGTCTGTCCAGCGTCTCCATTGTACATGGTGACATTTCGGAGGCGCGGCCCCTTTAACAGTCATCTTCATTACCCTGACTGAGGACTAATGAGAACATTCCGCTCTTAGATACATAGAAATCTCCGAATGGCTGAAAGCTTCCGCCTCTACTTCTCTGCACATTAAGATCACAATCTTCGGTGCCCATCTTACTAACCACATCCCCGGCCCCTAATAGCATCATACATCCAGGGGGGATCAGGTTTCTGCCGGCGGCGCCACTTAGAAAGATGGTAAACAAGAGCGAAAAATCGGGACAGTAATCACCGCCACCCCTCGCCTAACGTCAAATCACGTCAAAATCTCGTTTAAAGGGGTCGCCTACTTTTGTTAGAATGACTTTCCGTCAGAAAGCTTTATCACATGGTGTCCCACTACCTAGAGCACCAGCAATCTGCGGTGTTTGAGTTCCCTGCACTGCCCCCACAGGAGACTTGAGGAATTACACTCGTTGGGTCCTCCACAGTCCCCTAATCTACCTGATGGATGAAGGTCTTAAACTGAGGGCCCCTTTATGTTATCTGTGAATTATCTAATAAATGATGTTGTCTATATTTATTTATTTAAATGGATCAAACTCTACAATGTTTTGTGTTGATAGTAATTTGGCATGTCGAGTTGTCGCTCCGTTCAACCCCTAGTAAAAAAAATTATTTATATAAAAAATGAACATATTCACTATCCCCACATCCATAAAAATCTAATCTGTGAAAAAAAATATATATATATTTTTCCTAGATCGGGTTTTTATGGATGGACGTATCGCCCATATATGGTAACTACCGTAGCTGTGAGCCCGATTCTAAAGAATCGGGTAGTCTAGAATCCATATATAGTTTATTTACTAATATTTAGGGGAGTGCGGTGAAATTAATTGTGTGTATACAGGTGGCTCAGTGGGTAGCACAGTATACGGTGGCTCAGTGGTTAGCACTGCGCGGTGGCTCAGTGGTTAGGACTGCGCGGTGGCTCAGTGGTTAGCAAAGTACGGTGGCTCAGTGTTTAGCAGTGTACGGTGGCTCAGTGGTTAGCAGGAGTATGGTGGCTCAGTGGTTAGCAGTGAGTGCGGTGGGCAGAGTGGTCAGCGCAGTGCGGCGGGCAGAGTGGTCAGCGCAGTGCGGCGGGCAGAGTGGTTAGCACAGTGCGGTGGCTCAGTGGTTAGCACTGCGCGGTGGGTCAGCGTTTAGCACTGCGCGGTGGCTCAGTGGTTAGTAGTGCGCGGTGGCTCAGTGGTTAGCAAAGTACGGTGGCTCAGTGTTTAGCAGTGTACGGTGGCTCAGTGGTTAGCAGGAGTATGGTGGCTCAGTGGTTAGCAGTGAGTGCGGTGGGCAGAGTGGTCAGCGCAGTGCGGCGGGCAGAGTGGTCAGCGCAGTGCGGCGGGCAGAGTGGTTAGCACAGTGCGGTGGGCAGAGTGGTCAGCAGAGGACAGAGGCACTCTGCCTGTCATACTTACCAGCGGGTCATCGTCTTCCCCGCCACGGCATTTTCACTCCGCCGTCCCCAGCATCTTGGCTCGACTCATGCAGAGCATTGCTCCTGTGCAGCCTCCTCTCTGCAGAGCATTGCTTCTGTGCAGCCTCATTACTGTAGAGCATTGCTCCTGTGCAGCCTCCTCCTCTCTGCAGAGCATTGCTCCTGTGCAGCCTCCTCCTCTCTGCAGAGCATTGCTCCTGTGCAGCCTCCTCCTCTCTGCAGAGCATTGCTCCTGTGCAGCCTCCTCCTCTCTGCAGAGCATTGCTCCTGTGCAGCCTCCTCCTCCCTGCAGAGCATGGCTCCTGTGGAGCCTCCTCCTCTCTGCAGAGCATGGCTCCTGTGGAGCCTCCTCCTCTCTGCAGAGCATTGCTCCTGTGCAGCCTCCTCTGTGCAGAGCATTGCTCCTGTGCAGCCTCCTCTGTGCAGAGCATTGCTCCTGTGCAGCCTCCTCTGTGCAGAGCATTGCTCCTGTGCAGCCTCCTCTGTGCAGAGCATTGCTCCTGTGCAGCCTCCTCTCTGCAGAGCATTGCTCCTGTGCAGCCTCTTCTCTGCAGAGCTTTGCTCCTGTGCAGCCTACCCTCATGCAGAGCATTGCTCCTGTGCAGCCTCCTCTGTGCAGAGCATTGCTCCTGTGCAGCCTCCTCTGTGCAGAGCATTGCTCCTGTGCAGCCTCCTCTGTGCAGAGCATTGCTCCTGTGCAGCCTCCTCTGTGCAGAGCATTGCTCCTGTGCAGCCTCCTCTGTGCAGAGCATTGCTCCTGTGCAGCCTCCTCTGTGCAGAGCATTGCTCCTGTGCAGCCTCCTCTCTGCAGAGCATTGCTCCTGTGCAGCCTCTTCTCTGCAGAGCATTGCTCCTGTGCAGCCTCCCGTCATGCAGAGCAATGCTCCTGTGCAGCCTCCTCTCATGCAGAGCATTGCTCCTGTGCAGCCTCTTCTCTTCAGAGCATTGCTCCTGTGCAGCGTCCTCTGTGCAGAGCATTGCTCCTGTGCAGCGTCCTCTGTGCAGAGCATTGCTCCTGTGCAGCGTCCTCTGTGCAGAGCATTGCTCCTGTGCACCATCCCCTCTGCAGAGCATTGCTCCTGTGCAGCCTCTTCTGTGCAGAGCATTGCTCCTGTGCAGCCTCCTCTGTGCAGAGCATTGCTCCTCTGCAGCCTCCTCTCTGCAGAGCATTGCTCCTGTGCAGCCTCCTCTGTGCAGAGCATTGCTCCTGTGCAGCCTCCTCTGTGCAGAGCATTGCTCCTGTGCAGCCTCCCCTCATGCAGAGCAATGCTCCTGTGCAGTCTCCCCTCATGCAGAGCAATGCTCCTGTGCAGCCTCCCCTCATGCAGAGCAATGCTCCTGTGCAGCCTCCCCTCATGCAGAGCAATGCTCCTGTGCAGCCTCCCCTCATGCAGAGCAATGCTCCTGTGCAGCCTCCTCCTGTCTGCAGAGCATTGCTCCTGTGCAGCCTCCCCTCTGCAGAGCATTGCTCCTGTGCAGCCTCCCCTGTCTGCAGAGCATTGCTCCTGTGCAGCCTCCTCCTGTCTGCAGAGCATTGCTCCTGTGCAGCCTCCTCCTGTGTGCAGAGCATTGCTCCTGTGCAGCCTCCTCCTGTGTGCAGAGCATTGCTCCTGTGCAGCCTCCCCTCTGCAGAGCATTGCTCCTGTGCAGCCTCGTCTCACCTGTATCCTGGAGATCAGCTCTTGGGGGCTCAGTCTGGGGTCCTCTGTCACCTCTATGTTCCCTTGTGATCGCAGGATGTCAGAGGCAGAGAATCACTGATGAGGACACGTCTGATGTGAGACAGCGGCATGATGTCTCCTGTGCTGACACTGCAGCAATTAAAGTGCCTGTGATGATGTCACAGTCATGTGATATAGCCCCGCCCATACCAGTGACATCATCTCAGGTCCTGCAAGCCGTGGGGGGGGGGGAGGATAGAGAGAGAGACTCTGCAAGAACTCGCAAAGGCATTGCGAGTGAGGCAGCCATGGACACGACGACGGAAACAGCGCCGAATATGACGGAAGTGGCTTACAGTAATTATATATTAAGATGTATATATGGTAATGTATGTATGTGTGTACTGTATGTATCAGAGCCATGATGTCTGCAGGTGCGTGCTGTGTGATCAGCATGTATGTACCAGAGAGCACTGAGCATGACATTGGTGTATGTATAAAAAATAAAGTTGTCAGCTCACCTCCTGCTTTGGTTACCACATCCTGCAGGCTGCACAGATCACAGCGGGCGAAGATTGATATATTCAAACGACAAACCTCCAGCGCCTTTCTGGACGAATGATCCAAGAAAACCCAGGATTCCTTAAGACATCTCTTTATTTCTTTATATTAAATACACAGTAGTGAGCCTCATCAGGAGCATGCCCAGGCATTGAATGAGGTCATAAATGCACATGGAGGCCACACAGTACTGAGCCTCATCAGGAGCATGCCAGGTGTTGTAGGAAGGTCATACCGCCACATGGAGGCCACACACTACTGAGCCTCATCAGGAGCATGTCCAGGCAATATAGGGAGGTCATATAGGCACATGGAGGCCACACACTACTGAGCCTCATCAGGAGCATGTCCAGGCAATATAGGCAGGTCATATAGGCACATGGAGGCACACACTACTGAGCCTCATCAGGAGCATGCCCAGGTGTTGTAGGGAGGTCATACAGGCACATGAGGTTAAGAAGTGTGTGTGGCCTTCATCAGGAGCATGTCCAGGCAATATAGGCAGGTCATGCAGGCACATGGAGGCCACACATTACTGAACCTCATCAGGAGCATGTCCAGGTGTAGTAGGGAGGTCATACAGGCACATGAAGGCCACACACACTTCTGAACCTAATCAGGAGCATGTCCAGGCAATATAGGGAGGTCATACAGGCACATGGAGGCCACACATACTGAACCTCATCAGGAGACATGCCCAGGTGTTGTAGGGGGTCATACAGGCACATGAAGGCCACACACTATCTGAACCTCATCAGGAGCATGTCCAGGCAATATAGGGAGTCGTACAGGCACATGGAGGCCACACACTACTGAGCTCATCAGGAGCATGTCCAGGCATTGTAGGTGGTCATACAGCACATGGAGGCCACACAGTACTGAGCCTTATCAGGAGCATGTCCAGGTGTTGTAGGGAGGTCATATAGGCACATGAGGCTCAGCAAGTATGAGGCCTTCATCAGGACAATGTCCAGGCAATATAGGCAGGTCATTAGGCACATGGAGGCCACACATACTGAGCCTCATCAGGAGCATGTCCAGGCTAGTAGGGAGGTCATACAGGCACATGAAGGCCACACACTCTGAAGCCTCATCAGGAGCATGTCCAGGATTTAGGGAGGTCATACAGGCACATGAGGTTAACAATTGTGAGCCTCATCAGGAGAATGCCCAGGCATTAGTAGGCAGGTCATGACAGGCACATGAAGGCCACACATCACTCTGAACCTCATCAGGAGCATGTCCAGGCTGTATAGGGAGGTCATACAGGCACATGAAGGCCACACACACTTCTGAACCTCATCAGGAGCATGTCCAGGCAATATAGGGAGGTCATACAGGCACATGAGGCCACACACACTTCTGATCCTCATCAGGAGCATGTCCAGGCATTGTAGGTAGTCATACAAGCACATGGAGGCCACACAGTACTGAGCCTTATCAGGAGCATGTCCAGGTGTTGTAGGGAGGTCATATAGGCACATGGAGGCCACACACACTCCTGAACCTCGTCAGAAGCATGCCCAGGTGTTGTAGGGAGGTCATACAGCTATGTGGAGGTCAAACACTACTGAGCCTCATCAGGAGCATGCCCAGGTGTTGTCAGGAGGTCACACAGGTACATGAAGGCCACACAGTACTGAGCCTTCATCAGGAGCATGTCCAGGCATTGTAGGAGAGTCATACAGGCACGTGGAGGCCACACACTCTACTGAGCCTTATCAGTAGCATGCCCAGGTGTTGTTGGGAGGTCGTACAGGCACATGGAGGCCACACACACTACTGAACTTCATTGGAAGCATGTCCTGATGTTGTAGGGAGGTAATGCAGGCAAATTGAGGCCACACACTACTGAGCTTCATCGTGAGCATGTCCAGGCATTGTAGGAGGTCATACAGGCATATGGAGGCCACACAGTACTGAGCCTCAACAGGAGCATGCCCAGGCATTGTAGGAGGTCACACAGGCATGTTGAGACATTCTCTACTGAGCCTCATTAGGAGCATGCCCACGTGTTGTAGGGAGGTCATACAGGCACGTGAAGGCCACACACACTACTGAACCTCTTCAGAAGCATGCCCAGGGAATGTAGGGAGGTCATGCAGGCACTGGAGGTCACACATACTGAGCCTCATCAGGAGCATGCCCAAGTGTTGTAGAGAGGTCAATCCATACAGCCACGTGGAGACCACACACTACGGAGACTCATCAGGAGCATGCCCAGGCAATGTAGGGAGGTCATACAGGCACGTATGGGAAACGGCGCCACAGCTATACACAGGTTGTTGCTGGTATTGCAGAGTATTGCCATATTTTTTCAATGGGGCTGTTATTCAATTACGTTCATTTCTAATCTAGCACCGCCCCCTATAAGCGATGGAAGCATTTCATTGAGAATTAGCTGCATTTATCTCCCAAAGAGGCTGATGAGCGACACCAGCAAAGTTATTGGCAGGGATAACGGGGTGGGACATATTTTTGGACTTGGCTTAACGGTAATAAATGAATTTGGATCACGATTCGATTCCGCCCCAACGTCCTTCCTCCGTCCTAAATCTTAAAAAATGCAAATGAGGTTGTTTTGGGGAAAAAAACTCCTCATTTATTAGAATGTCCGGAGAAGCGTACAAAACTCGTCATCTAATGCCGACGTGTCAGACATGGTGGCCCAGAAAGCTTTTAAGAATATTAATATTATGTTTTATTTATTTTGATCCCTCGGCTTTTAGTGAAAGCGAAGGAGGGGGAGCGGCTACAATGACAAACGCCAAGACCTTCACATCATCCCAAGTACAAACCGGGATGTGTCCGAGGCCGAGAACCAGTGTATGAATCGTGGAGACGACGGTGCAGAACACAATGTCCCTGGCATCCCTGCCAGAGCGAGCGGACTATGGGCGGGACGTGCTGCCCATTATACTCTACAATGGGAAGAAAGAGCCAACGCAATGAGAACTAACAAGATCCAATATCTGGGAACCAATGAATCTCCATCCCCGCATCAATATTTGCCGTGTAAAGATTCCCGTTAAAGGGATCCTGCCATCAGGTCAAAAATTGCTCCACCACATATTTCCTCCAAACGGTTCCAGATATTTATGGTCTTTGGTTTCCACGATCTTCTTTCTGCCCCATCACCATCTCTCCCTGATCTTCTGCCCCATCTACCATCTCTCGCCTGATCTCTGCCCCATCTACCATCTCTCGCTGATCTTCTGCCCCATCTACCATCTCTCACTCTGATCTTCTGCCCCATCTACCATCTCTCATCTGATCTTCTGCCCCATCTACCATCTCTCACCTGATCTTCTGCCCCATCTACCATCTCTCACCTGATCTTCTGCCCCATCTACCATCACTCGCTTATCTTCTGCCCCATCTACCATCTCTCTCTGATCTTCTGCCCCATCTACCATCTCTCACCTGATCTTCTGCCCCATCTACCATCTCCCTGATCTTCTGCCCCATCTACCATCTCTCGTCTGATCTTCTGCCCCATCTACCATCTCTCACCTGATCTTCTGCCCCATCACCATCTCTCACTGATCTTCTGCCCCATCTACCATCTCTCGTCTGATCTTCTGCCCCATCTACCATCTCTCACCTGATCTTCTGCCCCATCTACCACCATCCTGATTTTGCCCATCTACCATCTCTCACCCGATCTTCTGCCCCATCTACCATCTCTCATCTGATCTTCTGCCCCATCTACCATCTCTCACCTGATCTTCTGCCCCATCTACCATCTCTCACCTGATCTTCTGCCCCATCTACCATCTCTCGCCTGATCTTCTGCCCCATCTACCATCTCTGCCTGATCTTCTGCCCCATCTACCATCTCTCATCTGATCTTCTGCCCCATCTACCATCTCTCATCTGATCTTCTGCCCCATCTACCATCTCTCACCTGATCTTCTGCCCCATCTACCATCTCTCACCTGATCTTCTGCCCCATCTACCATCTCTCGTCTGATCTTCTGCCCCATCTACCATCTCTCATCTGATCTTCTGCCCCATCTACCATCTCTCACCTGATCTTCTGCCCCATCTACCATCTCTCACTGATCTTCTGCCCCATCTACCATCTCTCACCTGATCTTCTGCCCCATCTACCATCTCTCACCTGATCTTCTGCCCCATCTACCATCTCTCTCTGATCTTCTGCCCCATCTACCATCTCTCGTCTGATCTTCTGCCCCATCTACCATCTCTCACCTGATCTTCTGCCACATCTACCATCTCTCGTCTGATCTTCTGCCCCATCTACCATCTCTCACCTGATCTTCTGCCCCATCTACCATCTCTCGCCTGATCTTCTGCCCCATCTACCATCTCTCACCTGATCTTCTGCCCCATCTACCATCTCTCACCTGATCTTCTGCCCCATCTACCATCTCTCGTCTGATCTTCTGCCCCATCTACCATCTCTCACTGATCTTCTGCCCCATCTACCATCTCTCGCCTGATTTTCTGCCCCATCTACCATCTCTCACCTGATCTTCTGCCCCATCTACCATCTCTCGCCTGATCTTCTGCCCCATCTACCATCTCTCACCTGATCTTCTGCCCCATCTACCATCTCTCACCTGATCTTCTGCCCCATCTACCATCTCTCGTCTGATCTTCTGCCCCATCTACCATCTCTCACCTGATCTTCTGCCCCATCTACCATCTCTCACCTGATCTTCTGCCCCATCTACCATCTCTCGCCTGATCTTCTGCCCCATCTACCATCTCTCGCCTGATCTTCTGCCCATCTACCATCTCTCGCCTGATCTTCTGCCCCATCTACCATCTCTCACCTGATCTTCTGCCCCATCTACCATCTCTCGCCTGATCTTCTGCCCCATCTACCATCTCTCGTCTGATCTTCTGCCCCATCTACCATCTCTCACCTGATCTTCTGCCCCATCTACCATCTCTCGCTGATCTTCTGCCCCATCTACCATCTCTCGCTGATCTTCTGCCCCATCTACCATCTCTCACCTGATCTTCTGCCCCATCTACCATCTCACTCGCCTAAATCTTCTGCCCCATCTACCATCTCTCCCTGATCTTCTGCCCCATCTACCATCTCTCGCCTGATCTTCTGCCCACATCTTACCATCTCTCTCCCTGATCTTCTGCCCCATCTACCATCTCTCGCTGATCTTCTGCCCCATCTACCATCTCTCGCCTGATCTTCTGCCCATCTACCATCTCTCTCTGATCTTCTGCCCCATCTACCATCTCTCGCCTGATCTTCTGCCCCATCTACCATCTCTCGCCTGATCTTCTGCCCCATCTACCATCTCTCACTGATCTTCTGCCCATCTACCATCTCTCGCCTGATCTTCTGCCCCATCTACCATCTCTCACCTGATCTTCTGCCCCATCTACCATCTCTCGTCCTGATCTTCTGCCCCATCTACCATCTCTCACTCTGATCTTCTAGCCCCATCTACCATCTCTCGCTGATCTTCTGCCCCATCTACCATCTCTCGCCTGATCTTCTGCCCCATCTACCATCTCTCGCCTGATCTTCTGCCCCATCTCTACCATTCTCTCAGCCTGATCTTCTGCCCCATCTACCATCTCTCGCCTGATCTTCTGCCCCATCTACCATCTCTCCTGATCTCATGACTCCCTTCTTCGCCCCATCTACCATCTCTCGCCTGATCTTCTGCCCCATCTACCATCTCTCGCCTGATCTTCTGCCCCATCTACCATCTCTCGCCTGATCTTCTGCCCCATCTACCATCTCTCGCCTGATCTTCTGCCCATCTACCATCTCTCACCTGATCTTCTGCCCCATCTACCATCTCTCGTCTGATCTTCTGCCCCATCTACCATCTCTCACCTGATCTTCTGCCCCATCTACCATCTCTCGTCTGATCTTCTGCCCCATCTACCATCTCTCCTACTTCTGCCATCTCCTCTCTCCTGATCTTCTGCCCATCTACCATCTCTCGCTGATCTTCTGCCCCATCTACCATCTCTCGCCTGATCTTCTGCCCCATCTACCATCTCTCGCCTGATCTTCTGCCCCATCTACCATCTCTCGCCTGATCTTCTGCCCCATCTACCATCTCTCGCCTGATCTTCTGCCCCATCTACCATCTCTCCTGATCTCTGCCCATCTACCATCTCCCCTGATTTCTGCCCCATTCTTCCATCTCTCTCTCTGATCTTCTGCCCATCTACCATCTCTCGCCTGATCTTCTGCCCCATCTACCATCTCCTCTCCCTGATCTTCTGCCCCACATCTACCATCTCTCATCCGTGATCTTCTGCCCCATCTACCATCTCTCCCTGATCTTCTGCCCCATCTACCATTCTCTCGACTCTGCATCTCTCTCAACTTTGCCATCTACCATCTCTCCCTGATCTTCTGCCCCATCTACCATCTCTCCCTGATCTTCTGCCCCATCTACCATCTCTCGCCTGATCTTCTGCCCCATCTACCATCTCTCGCTGATCTTCTGCCCCATCTACCATCTCTCACCTGATCTTCTGCCCCATCTACCATCTCTCACCTGATCTTCTGCCCCATCTACCATCTCTCGCTGATCTTCTGCCCCATCTACCATCTCTCGCCTGATCTTCTGCCCCATCTACCATCTCTCGTCTGATCTTCTGCCCCATCTACCATCTCTCCCTGATCTTCTGCCCCATACTTATCCTATCTTCTCCCCATCTACATCTTTACTCTGCCCCATCTACCATCTCTCATCTGATCTTCTGCCCCATCTACCATCTCTCACTGATCTTCTGCCCCATCTACCATCTCTCGCCTGATCTTCTGCCCCATCTACCATCTCTCGCCTGATCTTCTGCCCCATCTACATCTCTCATGTCTTCTCCCATCTACCATCTCTCCTGATCTTCTGCCCCATCTACCATCTCTCACTGACTTCTGCCCCATCACCATCTCTCACCTGATCTTCTGCCCCATCTACCATCTCTCACCTGATCTTCTGCCCATCTACCATCTCTCACTGATCTTCTGCCCATCTACATCTCTCACTGATCTTCTGCCCCATCTACCATCTCTCACCTGATCTTCTGCCCCATCTACCATCTCTCACCTGATCTTCTGCCCCATCTACCATCTCTCACTGATCTTCTGCCCCATCTACCATCTCTCATCTGATCTTCTGCCCCATCTACCATCTCTCACTTGATCTTCTGCCCCATCTACCATCTCTCACCTGATCTTCTGCCCCATCTACCATCTCTCATCTGATCTTCTGCCCCATCTACCATCTCTCATCTGATCTTCTGCCCCATCTACCATCTCTATCTGATCTTCTGCCCCATCTACCATCTCTCATCTGATCTTCTGCCCCATCTACCATCTCTCATCTGATCTTCTGCCCCATCTACCATCTCTCACCTGATCTTCTGCCCCATCTACCATCTCTCCACCTGTTAATCTTCTGCCCCATCTACCATCTTCACTGATCTTCTGCCCCATCTACCATCTCTCACCTGATCTTCTGCCCCATCTACCATCTCTCACTGATCTTCTGCCCCATCTACCATCTCTCATCTGATCTTCTGCCATCATCTTACCATCTCTCCCTATCTTACTGCCCCCATCTACCATCTCTCGCTGATCTTCTGCCCCATCTACCATCTCTCACTGATCTTCTGCCTCATCTACCATCTCTCTACCTGATCTTCTGCCCCATCTACCATCTCTTGTCTGATCTTCTGCCCCATCTACCATCTCTCACCTGATCTTCTGCCCCATCTACTCATCTCTTGTCTGATCTTCTGCCCCATCTACCATCTCTCATCTGATCTTCTGCCTCCATCTACCATCTCTCACCTGATCTTCTGCCCCATCTACCATCTCTCACCTGACTCTGCATCTCTGCCACCTGATCTCTGACCCATCTCTCATCCTGATCTTCTGCCCATCTACCATCTCTCACCTGATCTTCTGCCCCATCTACCATCTCTCATCTGATCTTCTGCCCCATCTACCATCTCTCATCTGATCTTCTGCCCATCTACCATCTCTCTCTGATCTTCTGCCCCATCTACCATCTCTCACTGACTTCTGCCCATCTACCATCTCTCGATCTTCTGCCCATCTACCATCTCTCATCTGATCTTCTGCCCCATCTACCATCTCTCATCTGATCTTCTGCCCCATCTACCATCTCTCATCTGATCTTCTGCCCCATCTACCATCTCTCATCTGATCTTCTGCCCCATCTACCATCTCTCACTGATCTTCTGCCCCATCTACCATCTCTCGCCTGATCTTCTGCCCCATCTACCATCTCTCGCCTGATCTTCTGCCCATCTACCATCTCTCGTCTTGCCCATCTACATCTCCCCTGATCCTCCCCTCTACCATCTTCCTGATCTTCTCATCACTCTCTCGTCTGATTCTGCCCCATCTACCATCTCTCTCACTGATCTACATCTCCCCATCTTCTGCCCATCTACCTCTCTGCCTGATCTTCTGCCCATCTACCATCTCTCGCCTGATCTTCTGCCCCATCTACCATCTCTCGCCTGATCTTCTGCCCCATCTACCATCTCTCGCCTGATCTTCTGCCCCATCTACCATCTCTCGCCTGATCTGATCTTCTCCCCCATACACCATCTGTCGACATCTGGGTGACACTTCAATAAGGGTGTATGTACAGGGTATTAGAGTTTGTCATGTGACACCACCTGTAGCACCTGGTGATTGGTCACCTGCGCCGCCACAGTCCTCCGGAGGGCAATGGTAATGCGGCTGAGATGGCAAAGCTCCCTACAGGTGGAGCTGGTAGTATTGGGTTCCTCTCCCTTGAGATGAGGAAGCAGGCAGACCGATCCGTCTGGCAGGGTGCTGTGGCGATAAACGGACCACAGCAGCCGGTTGACGACTTTTAGAGATGGACTCTGGCCGTTTCCTCGGGCCCGGCGTTCCCGTGGTGGACTGGAGAATCCTCTGGAGTATGGTAGCTCTACTCTGGGGATCTCCCTTTCTCTCTAGGGCCCAGACTCCCGCGTCAGGCGCCCTCTTTCAGGACCCCCTCAGGATCCTCTCTCTTCTTCCCTCTGGATCAGTGTAGAGCTGTCCGGTTTGACCTTCCGCCTCGTTCCACACTCCTCTGTTCTACTCTCGGTCTCTCTCTAACTTTCACTAACTCCTACCCCCCTAGAGGTGAATATATCTCCCTCCCTCGGGGTAACCCCCCACTCCTGTCCTAATGTGGAAGTGCAGGAATGGGTCCCACCCACCAGCCTAGTATCCACTTGCAGCTGGGAAAATTACACCTCTTTTACGGGTGCAATACCCCTCTGTGACGCCTGACCATGTGGGGCGCCACACATCTCTCGCCTGATCTTCAGCCCCATCTACCATATCTCACCTGATTTTCTGCCCCATCTACCATTTCTCACCTCAGTCACCTGTTGATGGCTTGATTCCTCCGAGAGACGTCCTTGTAAGTTCTTCCACCCAAGGACACTACGGGAAGGTGCTGGAGGTTCTGCTTTCTGGAAGTTTTGGAGAAATTTGCCACCTCTTCTAGGAAGTTTCTTTTTCCAGGAAAGATGGTGAATATGACCTCTTGGTATATAGACGCCTTCCCCTTGGAAAGTCATTGACCGTCTTGTCTCCATTAATATAGAAGGAAGCCTTAGGCAACCACAGGGGCCACTTATAGGGTCACTGAAAACTATTGGGAATAGCGATGAATTCTGGTTTATTCTTCAGTCACCCGATGTATAACCTTCATCCCATTTGCTACCCACTATATATCATATGGCCCCTCCAGTATATAACATCCGGCCCCTCACCGATCCCCCTGGTGTATAACCTTCAGCCCCCTGGTGTATATCCTTCGGCCCCTCACCCCCCCTCCCCCCTCCGGTGTATAACCTCTGGCCCCCTGCCGTGCTGTCTACCTTTAAAAATGTGATGAGGGCACAATTGGTGGTTCAGGGCTCACCGATACCAGTGCATCCTGTAATAGGAGCCACCGGGGTAACGAGTCCGTTCCTGACATCTCTTACTCCATCACCTGTGAGTGATATTATTGAGACGTGGAAGGAGCTGCAGCAACTCAGACCCCGTAATGTTGCAGAGTGGGGGGCCCCGAGTGCTGAGGACAAGAGGGCAGAAAAGTCCCCACCGCTCTGCTGACCCCATAACTGCAGAGTCCAGACCTCCTCTGGTAATATCAGCACAAACACTGCACCCGCCGGGAGCTTCATGGCCGAGAAGCTGCAGCCGTACATCACCAAGCACAATGCCGAGCAGCTGCAGCCGTACATCACCAATCACAATGCTGAGCAGCTGCAGCCATACATCACCAAGCACAATGCCGAGCAACTGCAGCCGTACATCACCAAGCACAATGCTGAGAAACTGCAGCCGTACATCACCAAGCACAATGCTGAGCAGCTGCAGCTGTACATCACCAAGCACAATGCCGAGCAGCTGTGTCCATACAGACATGGAGGGGGAAGAGCATGAGCTCAACCTCATCCTAGAATGGAGACTGTGAGCCCGGCCTCTCCCCACCATCATTGTCACCTCACAGCAAAAATTCCCTCAGACGCCTCCAAAATCTTGTAGAAATCCTTCCCGGAAGTACGAGAGTCGTTCTATCTACAGTGGGGACGTCTCCATATTATTGCCTATGGATGTAGGATAGGAGGTCAGGAAAGCTCCCGTAGGGGGATATACAGGGGGCACATACTATTCTGTTTGTTCTCCCTTGTAGAAGCGCCTTCTCTGTACAGCCCTCTGATTATGTTGCCGCCATATAATAACATCTTGTAATATCACAATGCTGATGAGTAAGTGATGGAGCAAGGAGTCTCTCGTTCACGGTAATCCGATCATCCGGGGTGAATCTGATTGTCGCATCTTCTGTGTTTGAGAACAATGAGAGCGCAATTACCTCAATATTAATCACCATCTTCTCCGGTGGGAGATCATGGAAGCGGAAGCCTTGTCTCTGCTCACTAGGCCTGGAGCTCCCGGAGGAGACACCACAGCTTAACAAACCTCCATCCCTGCAAACTATGTAACTCACGTCATCTTTCCATCGTACGCTCATGGGAATCCAATTAAGGAGGTCATTGTTGGTGGCCGGTGAGACCAGAGCGGCCATTGCTTCCTGCCTGTGTGATCATTCTGTGTCTGCTTGGTAAACAATACAATTAGACTAGAGATAGTTATTACACAGACCAGATCTTGGTAGAGCCGGCCAACCATCTCCTAACTTTCCCAAAAGATCATATATCTCAGTAGAGCAGACCGGCCGTCTTCTTACCCTCCTCAACAGACCACAGATCTCGGTAGGGCTGGCCAACCATCTTCTGACTCTCCTTAACAGACCACAGATCTTGGTAGGGCTGGCCAACCATCTTCTGACTCTCCTCAACAGACCACAGATCTCGGTAGGGATGGCCAACCATCTTCTGACTCTCCTTAACAGACCACAGATCTTGGTAGGGCTGGCCAACCATCTTCTGACTCTCCTTAACAGACCACAGATCTTGGTAGGGCTGGCCAACCATCTTCTGACTCTCCTTAACAACCACAGATCTCGGTAGGGCCGGCCAACCATCTCCTAACTCTCCTTAACAACCACAGATCTCGGTAGGGCCGGCCAACCATCTTCTGACTCTCCTTAACAAGACCACAGATCTCGGTAGGGCCGGCCAACCATCTTCTGACTCTCCTTAACAACCACAGATCTCGGTAGGGCTGGCCAACCATCTTCTGACTCTCCTTAACAGACCACAGATCTCGGTAGGGCCAGCCAACCATCTTCTGACTCTCCTTAACAGACCACAGATCTCGGTAGGGCTGGCCAACCATCTTCTGACTCTCCTTAACAAACCACAGATCTCGGTAGAGCTGGCCAACCATCTTCTGACTCTCCCCCAACAGAGCACAGATCTCAGAGGGCCCACAAACCATCTTCGGACTCTCCCCAATGGACCACAGATCTCGGTAGAGCTGGCCAACCATCTTCTGACTCTCCTTAACAGACCACAGATCTCGGTAGGGCTGGCCAACCATCTTCTGACTCTCCTTAACATACGTCAGATCTTGGTAGGGCTGGCCAACCAACTTCTGACTCTCCTTAACAGATGTCAGATCTCGGTAGAGCTGGCCAACCATCTTCTAACTCTCCCCCAACAGAGCACAGATCTCAGTGGGCCCACAAACCTTCTTCGGACTCTCCCCAATGGACCACAGATTTCAGTAGTGTTGGCCGACCATCTTTTGACTCTCCCCAATGGACCACAGATCTCGTTAGGGCCGGCTGACCATCTTCTGACTCTCCCCAACAGATAATGTCTGAGAAAAGAAGGATCGAGCATGTTGAACCTCACTTTCCAGTCCCATTGTTCCTAGGGGGCTTACCACCCATTTCTTGCACAAGTCCGCACCGAATATGCATGTGTAGGGAGGGATCCGGAAAGAAAGTGATTCTCTGGTGTTAGAGATCAGCAAATCCATTCCAGACTGGTCAAATTCACTTAGAATTGTATATAAGATCCAGGAAGGGATCGAAAAGAATATACGGTAGTACTCACCTCTCCCTGGCCCTTACCTGTCCCTCTGCACAGTTCCCTATCCAGCCCCCAGTCCTCTTCTAGGTGCCTCCGCACCTCTTCGGTCTTCTCAGGTCTTTATTGCCTAAGGCACTGATTAGACCTTATGAGGTCATGATATTGTAAGGTCTACTCAATACTGGAGGCACAGAGGACCACTGTGAAGACAGAAGAGGACGAAAAGCACCTAGAAGATCAAAATTACCAAGAAGACCAAACGCACCCAAAGGTTAACCACCTACAAGAGGACCAAAAGCATCAAGAAGATGACCAGACACCTAGAAGAAGACAAAAGGTACCTAGAAAATGATGAAATACAACTAAACGAGGAAAGAAGGCACCAAAGACATCTAAAAGAGGAAAGAAGGCACCCAGAAGATGACCAAAGGCTCATGGAAACGGGGCACCTAGAAGAGAAGCAAAAACATCCCAGAGATGACTGAGGGCACCTAAAAGATGACCAAATACACCTAGAAGAAGGCAAAAGGCACCGAGAAGAACACAAAAGATAGCTAAAAGAGAAAAGAAGGCACCCAGAAGGTGACCAAGGCCACTTAGAAGAGGAGCGAAGTAACCCAAAAGATGACCAAGGGCACCTGGTAGAAAACTAAAGGCACTCAGGAGTTGACTGAAGCCACCCAGAAAATGTCCGAATGCACTTAGAAGATGACCTAAGACACCTAGAAGTGGACTAAAGGAACCTGGAAGATGACTGGAAGGTTCCTACAAAAGGATCGGAGGCACCTGGAAGAGAACCAAAGGAAGCCAAAAGGCCAGAAGGTGACTGAAGACATCTAGAAAAGGACCAGAGTCACTTAGAAGATGACCAAAGACACCTAGAAGAGGACATTAGGATGCCTAGAATTGGACCAAAAGAACTAGGTATGTGGCTAGATCAGCAGGAGGGTGAAGACCTGAGACAAGTGGAAGGATAGGGATATATTTTTAACTTTAAACAGCCCTGTCTACGGTGAGCTCCCCCTAGTGGTGACTGTAGGCAGCCATGATTGTATCATTTTTCTCCATAGCTGAGAAGATTTGGCCTATGTATCGGAAAACTGAAGACTCGAAAGCCATCAAGATATATGACGATATAAAGTAACGCAAAATTGTTAACCAATTTAGATTTATACTCATTTTAATCATATTTTTCCAAGAAAGGCCTCCTCCTCTCGATGCTGTTTTCGTCCTAGGCGTTACCCTTGCCTAATTGCCGCCATTGTGCTAGGTAGGTTAATTGCGGGAATCTGGAATGTAATCTGCTTTCCTGATTGGAACATCATAATTTACGTCTGTTATTGCTATATTGGGTTTATAGGAGGACCCAATCTTGATTAAAAAGTACGGCTTCTTATTTTTTTACCAAGACGTCTTACTTGTTCCAAGTTCCCTTTTAACCCTTTAAGTGACCCTACAACATGGAGATGTCAGGATACCCGTCAGTCTCCGGACTGGTCCCATTTTCTCCGTGTTCCAGGCGTAGATGATAATAAATCTGGTGGAAATGAAATATAAATCCTTATTAATCACATTAGCGGACAAGTCGGGGTCTATTAGCCGGTTCTCCTAGCCTTGGGAGTTGATAATTTAATTGTGCAGACAGACACAAGAAGACAAATCCACTCCGCCGGCTCCGAAAGTCTCGAGCATCCTCCGCTATTCATAGCCCAGAAATATGGGAAGAATGTCATTTTAATCTGCATAAATTAATATTTGATTTGCATAAATTATGCGTGAAATAGAGAATATTTAAAACGTCTACTTTTTTTTACATTTTTTTTGGGTGAGACAATTAAGAACATCTTCATTCATTAGGAATCTTTAAAACAATTTTTTACCCCAAAAAATTCTTTAATATTATTTTTTGTTCCCATCCCCCGCTAGCTTGTTTACTTGAAAGCACAAAGTAGTGTAACCCTATTACAAAGGAGTTGGGCAGGAATCCGAGAAGACGTCGTCTTTTCTTAGAATGTATAACGCTAATGTGTTTGCAGCGAGGGCGGTAGACGGGGGAGGTGGGGGGCGGCGGAGCACCGGGGTATATATTTGTATTAGACCATGAAGGGATTTAGCGGTACAGCTGTTCAGCTTGTTAGCCAAAACCCTGGAACCTCTCGGCGAGGAGGTGAAGCGTTCTATCGGCCTCCATTTGATTCAGGTTCATCGTGTTTGCACATGTATGACTATGGCTGGATAACCGCGGCCGCCCAACATTCGGGATCTGCACCGAAACCCTGGATCAACAAGCTCAACTGTATCACATGAGAAGAAGAAAAAGAATATATATATATAGTATTCGAGGAGGCCTTCAGAGAGAGGCAATGTGTGCACCCCCGCACCCCAAGGTCAACACGGGAGATGGCATCTGTCTCGGATCAGTGGGTGGAAGGCTCATGGTCAACACTCATCCAAGTGACTACAAGTGGAGCTCCTGATCGGGAGGGATGTGATGTAGGACAAGTTAAGAGATCAGTAGGTATGCCAACGATTGACCTTCCTTGACCACTTTGATGATCATGTCTCATAAAACTCTACACCTAACCCCAGTTATAGCATCAAAACTGACCATAGACACCAGCCCTAAACCTTCTACCTGTCCTAATCCTAGATCCAAATTTAGTACGAGCCCAAGCCCTATTACTTGCCTTAACCCTACACCCAGTCCTTACACTAACCCCAGACCTACTACTAATCCTATTCATAGACCCAACCTGAAAGGCTTTCTACCGATCCTAATTCTATTCTCCCATCTTAACACCTGCCCCAGCCAGTCCTACTACTAGACCTAACTCAAGACCCAGCCCGAACTACAGCCCCAGGCCTTCTACCAGTCCTAACCCTAGACTCCCATTTTAACACCAGCCCTAGTCCTACTACTTGCCCTAAGCATGGACCCAGGCTTACACCAGCCCCCAGTCTTACTACTAGTCCTTACCATAGACCCAGCCCGAACACCAGCCCTAGTGTTTCTATCAGTCCTAACCCTAGTCTCCTGTCTTAACACTAGCCCCAGTCTTATTACTAGACGTTATCATGGACCCAGCCTGAACACCAGCCCTAGTGTTTCTATCAGTCCTAACCCTAGTCTCCTGTCTTAACACTAGCCCCAGTCTCCCAGTCTTATTACTAGATGTTATCAAGGACCCATCCCGAACACCAGCCCCAGTCCTACTACTAGATCTTATCAAATATGGAGTTCAAACACCAGCCGCAGGCTTTCTACAAGTCCTAACCCTAGACTCTCATATTAACAAACCCAGGTCTTACACCAGCTCCAGTCCTACTACTAGTCCTTATCATAGATGGAGTCCGATCACCAGCCCCAGGGCTTCTACGATTCCTAAACCTAGACTCCGATCTTAATACCAGCCCCAGGCCTATTATTAAACCAAAACCTAGACTCAGCTCTAACCCCAGCCCCAATCCTAACATTTGCCCTAACCCTAGACCCAGTCTTTACACCAGTCCCAGTTTTGCTACTAGACCTTATTATAGACCCAACCTGAACACCATCCCCCATAGACTCCCATCTTAACACCAGCCCCAGTCCTACTACTAACCCATACCCTAGACCCAGTCCTCCTACTAGTCCTAACGCTAACACCACAAGCAGTTCTACTACTATTCATTACCGTAGCACCAGTGTTAACAAGATTCCTACTACATATCAACTCTGTCAATCTGCCGTATTGTTGTGTGTGACACCGCGATAACGATGTTTACGACTTCACCCATTCACAGCAATGAGCAGGTATCGTTTGCTGGGTTGTGCGAACGATACCTGCTCACAACATCGTTGGTGTGTCGTCCACGATATCTAGACGTGTGACATCTCGCCAGCGATGTCAAAATGATGTCTGCAACGACCACGCGCCCACGAGATCATTGCCGACATCGTTTCAACGTCGTGCCATGTAACGGGGCCTTTAGGCCCAGCCAATTTGTGGCCTGAACTGTAGACCCAATGCCATCCCAGTCTCGAGTTTAGTGCTTACTCTACTCCCAATCATAGTTTTAAACTGGCCATAGCCTCACCCCTAGACCTAACCTTAACCTTAGGACTAGTTTTAGGTCAAACCTATCCTCAACTCTAGCCAAACCAAAACCCTAGTCCAAAATCATAGCATCAATTAGCCCAAATTATAGCCTCAACCATAGACTGTATCCAAGCCTCATTAGACCCAACCATCAACCTATGTCAACTCAAAACTTGGATCCTAGCCTCAACCATAGACTGTATCCAAGACTCATTAGACCTAACCATCAACCTAGCCTCAACTCAAAACTTGGATCCTAGCCTCAACCATAGACTGTATCCAAGACTCATCTTTAGACCCAACCCTAAACCTACTAAACTTGGACCCTAGCCTGAACCATAGACTATGTCCAAGCCTCATATGTAGACCCAACCCTAAACCTACTAAGCTTGGACCCTAGCCTGAACCATAGACTATGTCCAAGCCTCATATGTAGACCCAACCCTAAACCTACTAAACTTGGACCCTAGCCTGAACCATAGACTATGTCCAAGCCTCATATGTAGACCCAACCCTAAACCTGCTAAACTTGGACCCTAGCCTGAACCATAGACTGTATCCAAGACTCATTAGACCTAACCATCAACCTAGCCTCAACTCAAAACTTGGATCCTAGCCTCAACCATAGACTGTATCCAAGACTCATCTTTAGACCCAACCCTAAACCTACTAAACTTGGACCCTAGCCTGAACCATAGACTATGTCCAAGCCTCATATGTAGACCCAACCCTAAACCTGCTAAACTTGGACCCTAGCCTGAACCATAGACTATGTCCAAGCCTCATATGTAGACCCAACCCTAAACCTGCTAAACTTGGACCCTAGCCTGAACCATCGACTATGTCCAAGCCTCATATGTTGACCCAACCCTAAACCTGCTAAACTTGGACCCTAGCCTGAACCATCGACTCATTCCCAACCTTACACCCAATATATTTCTAGCCTAAACCTTAATCTAGAGTTTTCCCAATCTCTATTCTACAACTTAAACCTCTTTCTATTCCTTTTTTCACTTGAAACCTCCCTAATACCGGGAAGCCGCCATCCCTCGTTTGCACATAGAAGAGCCTGAGATTTTCCGGTGAAGTGCTCCTCCGACACTTACCCAGAACCGCAGGCATTTTATCATTCATGCAAAAATAATAACAGCACATCCACAGCGATATGAGGCAATTAACGGCAATAAATATTACAGAATCCATAATCAGCGCCGGCGCGTTGTACGAACGCGGCTTGTAATGTTGTGTTTTATTGACTTTCATGCTGGTGATGTAATCTGCCAGTCTATTACAGAGCGCTGGATGGAGGGATTGATTGGAGCAGGCAGCTGGAGATAAAAGCCCGTGTCAATCATTAGTTCTGCTAATTTACAGGCAGGACCCGAAACACAAAGCAAATTATTCCACTCTACGAAGAAATCAAGGAATGTGATAATGGAAAGAGGAAGAAATGGATACGTTCGGTTAAGTAACGTGGTCTAGTTCATATTTCATGGTGTCATCCATTAACGGATATTTATTTTCCCGTATGTTGTCTTTGCAACTGGATATGATTTATTGTTCCCTGTTGTCAGCCCATTTCAGGTATAATGGTCAACAAGGGGTCTACCACCCTCTCTGTATACTGAGAATGGTCTAGGACTAACTATCTTCCTAAATTCTGAGGCTTCTCTTATGCTGCACCAGTTCTCTGGAATGCGCTAACCAGGGCAAGCCGATTCATTTTCCACTACCACAATGACTAGATGAAGTGTTCCCTTGTTTTTAATTGTTTTTCCTGATGTTCTTTTATAAAAGATGTTTTTTCATTATTATGGTGATTTCTTCACTTCTACTTACCACAATGATTTTCTGAGTTATGTAGTTTTATGGGGATTTTCCTATTTTTTTTTTCCCCCCATAAAGTTGACTTTCACCTCTTTAACTACTGGAAAACGTCTACTCAAATCATGCTGGGGGTTGTAGTCCTAGAACTGCTATATGGAATTATAGCCTTTGGGGTGATTGGAGTTGTAGCTTTACGACAGCTGGTTATCTACAGATTGCAGATAGCTGCTCTAATTTACCAAAACAAATGGGTCCTAGTTTATTGTACATAAAGCGTGATAATGTTTTTGTCATGCAGAGATCATGATAAGGTTCTGTCTGCTGTCACCACTAGGGGGAGCTCCCTGTATACAGAGATACATGATAAGATTCTGTCTGCAGTCACCACTAGGGGGAGCTCCCTGTATACAGAGAAACATGATAAGATTCTGTCTACAGTCACCACTAGGGAGAGCTCCCTGTATACAGAGATACATGATAAGATTCTCTCTGCAGTCACCACTAGAGGGAGCTCCCTGTACACAGAGATACATGATAAGATTCTGTCTGCAACCACCATTAGGGGGAGCTCCCTGTATACAGAGATACATGATAAGAGTCTGTCTTCAGTCACCACTAGGGGGAGCTCCCTGTATACAGAGATACATGATAAGATTCTGTCTGCAGTCACCACTAGGGGGAGCTCCCTGTATACAGAGAAACATGATAAGATTCTGTCTGCAGTCACCACTAGGGGGAGCTCCCTGTATACAGAGATACATGATAAGATTCTGTCTGCAGTCACCACTAGGGGGAGCTCCCTGTATACAGAGATACATGATAAGATCCTGTCTGCAGCCACCACTAGGGGGAGCTCCCTGTATATATAGATACATGATAAGATTCTGTCTGCAGCCACCACTAGGGGGAGCTCCCTGTATACAGAGATACAGGATAAGATCCTGTCTGCAGCCACCACTAGGGGGAGCTCCCTGTATACAGAGATACATGATAAGATCCTGTCTGCAGCTATCACTAGGATCCTCACATCAGTCAGCACCTGCAGAGTTAATGTTACTTGGAAGATCATAATCTAAGGGTGCTTTCACATCTGCGTTTTTCGTAATTCGCGGCAGATGCGGTGAAAAAACCGCATCTGCCGCGTTTGCCGCATAACGGTTCCACTTGCGGCACGGTTGCGGTTTTTTCCATAGGAAGTATAGGGGGACTTGCGGCAGATGCGGCAAGTGCGGTATTGCACTTGCGGCAGGTGCGGCAGCGAAAAAAACCGCAGTAAGCCGCGGTTTTTTTCTCTGCCGCACCTGCCGCAAGTGCAATACCGCACTTGCCGCATCTGCCGCAAGTCCCCCTATACTTCCTATGGAAAAAACCGCAACCGTGCCGCAAGTGGAACCGTTATGCGGCAGATGCGGTTTTTTCACCGCATCTGCCGCGAATTACGAAAAACACTGATGTGAAAGGGCCCTAATGCGTTAATCAGACAAAAAACTTTTTTGTCTAGGTGCCATAAAAAATAACAAGTCATGGCGCAGCTGGACTGCAAAATATAATTAAATGTGTTGCAAATGACAGGTTAAAGCAATCAAAGGGAAGGAAGCGGCTCTGAAAGCAAAAGAGAAGGAAATAAAGAATAGCGAGTTTTCTCCCATGTTGCTAAGAAGCCGGTGAGTCACAACAAAGAACTTATTAATTATATGGAGAAGGGGAAATATTTACCGTGCTAATGGTTTTACTATGGACGATGAATGAAAACAAGTGTGAAGCTACGGGGAGCGGCGGGGTGGAAGCATGCGCCTTAATTGAATTTCTATGCTTTAAGGCTATCAAAAATTATGAGAAGAGACCATTTGTGCCCCCTATAACAGCAGTCTGGATATGCAGTCTGGAGCCCCCCTATAACAGCAGTCTGGATATGCAGTCTGGAGCCCCCCTATAACAGCAGTCTGGATGTGTAGTCTGGAGCCCCCTATAACAGCAGTCTGGATGTGTAGTCTGGAGACCATATACAGCATCTGGAGCCCCCTATAACAGCAGTCTGGATGTGTAGTCTGGAGCCCCTATAACAGCAGTCTGGATGTGTGTCTGGAGCCCCCTATAACAGCAGTCTGGATGTGTAGTCTGGAGCCCCCTATAACAGCAGTCTGGATGTGTAGTCTGGAGCCCCCTATAACAGCAGTCTGGATGTGTAGTCTGGAGCTCCCTATAACAGCAGTCTGGATGTGTAGTCTGGAGCCCCCCTATAACAGCAGTCTGGATGTGTAGTCTGGAGCCCCCTATAACAGCAGTCTGGATGTGTAGTCTGGAGCCTCCTATAACAGCAGTCTGGGTGTGTAGTCTGAGCCCCCCTATAACAGTAGTCTGGATGTGTAGTCTGGAGCCCCAATATAACACAGCAGCCTCTCGGTGTGTAGTCTGGAGCCCCCTATAAACAGCAGTCTGGATGTGTAGTCTGGAGCCCCCCAATAATAACAGCAGTCTGGAGCCCCCTATAACAGCAGTCTGGATGTGTAGTCTGGAGCCCCCTATAACAGCAGTCTGGATGTGTAGTCTGGAGCCCCCTATAACAGCAGTCTGGAGCTGGACCCCTATAACAGCAGTCTGGATTTGAGTCTGGAGCCCCTATAACAGCAGTCTGGATGTGTAGTCTGGAGCCCTCCTATAACAGCAGTCTGGATGTGTAGTCTGGAGCCCCCTATAACAGCAGTCTGGATATGCAGTCTGGAGCCCCCTATAACAGCAGTCTGGATATGCAGTCTGGAGCCCCCTATAACAGCAGTCTGGATATGCAGTCTGGAGCCCCTATAACAGCAGTCTGGATGTGTAGTCTGGAGCCCCCTATAACAGCAGTCTGGATGTGTAGTCTGGAGCCCCCTATAACAGCAGTCTGGATGTGTAGTCTGGAGCCCCCTATAACAGCAGTCTGGATATGCGTCTGGAGTCCCCCTATAACAGCAGTCTGGATATGCAGTCTGGAGCCCCCTATAACAGCAGTCTGGATGTGTAGTCTGGAGCCCCCTATAACAGCAGTCTGGATGTGTGGGCTGGAGCCCCCTATAACAGCAGTCTGGATGTGTAGTCTGGAGCCCCCTATAACAGCAGTCTGGATGTGTAGTCTGGAGCCCCCTATAACAGCAGTCTGGATGTGTAGTCTGGAGCCCCCTATAACAGCAGTCTGGATGTGTAGTCTGGAGCCCCCTATAACAGCAGTCTGGATGTGTAGTCTGGAGCCCCTATAACAGCAGTCTGGATGTGTAGTCTGGAGCCCCCTATAACAGCAGTCTGGATGTGTAGTCTGGAGCCCCCTATAACAGCAGTCTGGTGTGTAGTCTGGAGCCCCCTATAACAGCAGTCTGATGTGTAGTCTGGAGCCCCCTATAACAGCAGTCTGGATGTGTAGTCTGGAGCCCCCTATAACAGCAGTCTGGGTGTGTAGTCTGGAGCCCCCCTATAACAGCAGTCTGGATGTGTAGTCTGGAGCCCCCTATAACAGCAGTCTGGATGTGTAGTCTGGAGCCCCATATAACAGCAGTCTGGATGTGTAGTCTGGAGCCCCCTATAACAGCAGTCTGGATGTGTAGTCTGGAGCCCCCTATAACAGCAGTCTGGATGTGTAGTCTGGAGCCCCCTATAACAGCAGTCTGGATGTGTAGTCTGGAGCTCCCCTTAAACAGCAGTCTGGATGTGTAGTGTGGAGCCCCCTATAACAGCAGTCTGGATGTGTAGTCTGGAGCCCCCCTATAACAGCAGTCTGGATGTGTAGTCTGGAGCCTCCCTATAACAGCAGTCTGGATGTGTAGTCTGGAGCCCCCCTATTACAGCAGTCTGGATGTGTAGTCTGGAGCCCCCCTATAACAGCAGTCTGGATGTGTAGTCTGGAGCCTCCTATAACAGCAGTCTGGATGTGTAGTCTGGAGCCCCCTATTAACAGCAGTCTGGATGTGTAGTCTGGAGCCCCCTATAACAGCAGTCTGGATGTGTAGTCTGGAGCCCCCTATAACAGCAGTCTGGATGTGTAGTCTGGAGCCTCCTATAACAGCAGTCTGGATGTGTAGTCTGGAGCCCCCTATAACAGCAGTCTGGATGTGTAGTCTGGAGCCCCCTATAACAGCAGTCTGGATGTGTAGTCTGGAGCCTCCTATAACAGCAGTCTGGATGTGTAGTCTGGAGCCCCCTATAACAGCAGTCTGGATGTGTAGTCTGGAGCCCCCTATAACAGCAGTCTGGATGTGTAGTCTGGATCCTCCTATAACAGCAGTCTGGATGTGTAGTCTGGAGCCCCCTATAACAGCAGTCTGGATGTGTAGTCTGGAGCCCCCTATAACAGCAGTCTGGATGTGTAGTCTGGAGCCCCTATAACAGCAGTCTGGATGTGTAGTCTGGAGCCCCCTATAACAGCAGTCTGGATGTGTAGTCTGGAGCCCCCTATAACAGCAGTCTGGATGTGTAGTCTGGAGTCCCCTATAACAGCAGTCTGGATGTGTAGTCTGGAGCCTCCTATAACAGCAGTCTGGATGTGTAGTCTGGAGTCCCCTATAACAGCAGTCTGGATGTGTAGTCTGGAGCCCCATATAACAGCAGTCTGGATGTGTAGTCTGGAGCCCCTATAACAGCAGTCTGGATGTGTAGTGTGGAGTCCCCTATAACAGCAGTCTGGATGTGTAGTCTGGAGCCCCTATAACAGCAGTCTGGATGTGTAGTCTGGAGCCTCCTATAACAGCAGTCTGGATGTGTAGTGTGGAGTCCCCTATAACAGCAGTCTGGATGTGTAGTCTGGAGCCCCCTATAACAGCAGTCTGGATGTGTAGTCTGGAGCCCCCTATAACAGCAGTCTGGATGTGTAGTCTGGAGTCCCCCTATAACAGCAGTCTGGATGTGTAGTCTGGAGTCCCCCTATAACAGCAGTCTGGATGTGTAGTCTGGAGCCCCCCTATAACAGCAGTCGGATGTGTAGTCTGGAGCCCCCTATAACAGCAGTCCTGGATGTGTAGTCTGGAGCCCCCCTATAACAGCAGTCTGGATGTGTAGTCTGGAGCCCCCTATAACAGTAGTCTGGATGTGTATCTGGAGCCCCCCTATAACAGCAGTCTGGATGTGTATTCTGGAGCCCCCTATAACAGCAGTCTGGATGTGTAGTCTGGAGTCCCCCTATAACAGCAGTCTGGATGTGTAGTCTGGAGTCCCCTATAACAGCAGTCCGGATGTGTAGTCTGGAGCCCCCCTATAACAGCAGTCTGGATGTGTAGTCTGGAGCCCCCCTATAACAGTAGTCTGGATGTGTAGTCTGGAGCCCCCCTATAACAGCAGTCTGGATGTGTAGTTCTGGAGCCCCCCTATAACAGCAGTCTGGATGTGTAGTCTGGAGCCCCCTATAACAGCAGTCTGGATGTGTAGTCTGGAGCCCCCTATAACAGCAGTCTGGATGTGTAGTCTGGAGCCCCCCTATAACAGCAGTCTGGATGTGTAGTCTGGAGCCCCCTATTAACAGCCAAGTCTGGATGTGTAGTCTGGAGGCCCCCTATAACAGCAGTCTGGATGTGTAGTCTGGAGCCCCCTATAACAGCAGTCTGGATGTGTTAGTCTGGAGCCCCCTATAACAGCAGTCTGGATGTGTAGTCTGGTGGCCCCTATAACAGCAGTCTGGATGTGTAGTCTGGAGCTCCCTATACAGCAGTCTGGATGTGTAGTGTGGGAGATTGCCATGCTCCTAAACAGCAGTCTGGATGTAGTATCTGGAGTCCCCATATGAGTCACAGCTATTTGAGTTAGTCCTGGACCTCTCTATACTAGCATGTCTGGATTGTTATTAGTGGAGTCCCTATTAAAGCAGTTGATGTGTAGTCTGGATCCCCCTATATACAGCAGTCTGGATGTAGTATTAGTCATAGTGAGCTGTCCCTATAACAGCAGTCTGGATGTGTTGTCTGGCCCCTATAACAGCAGTCTGGATGTGTGTCTGGAGCCCCTATTACAGCAGTTCGCATTGTTAGTGTGGATCCTATAAATCAGTCTGGTGTGTAGTTGGACATCCTATAAACAGCAGTCTGGATTGTAGTCTGGAGCCCCCTATAACAGCAGTTGGATGTTAGTCTGGAGTCCCATAACAGCAGTTGATGTGCAGTCTGGACCCCTATAACAGCAGCTGGATGTGTGTCGGAGCCCTTAACACTTGGATTGTGTACTGGTAGTCCCCTATAACACATGGGAGTGAGTCTGGAGCCCTATAACAGTCTGGATGTGTAGTCTGGAGCCCCCCTATAACAGCAGTCTGGATGTGTAGTCTGGAGTCCCCTATAACAGCAGTCCGGATGTGTAGTCTGGAGCCCCCCTATAACAGCAGTCTGGATGTGTAGTCTGGAGCCCCCTATAACAGTAGTCTGGATGTGTAGTCTGGAGCCCCCCTATAACAGCAGTCTGATGTGTATTCTGGAGCCCCCCTATAACAGCAGTCTGGATGTGTAGTCTGGAGCCCCCCTATAACAGCAGTCTGGATGTGTAGTCTGGAGTCCCCTATACAGCAGTCCGGATGTGTAGTCTGGAGCCCCCCTATAACAGCAGTCTGGATGTGTAGTCTGGAGCCCCCCTATAACAGTAGTCTGGATGTGTAGTCTGGAGCCCCCCTATAACAGCAGTCTGGATGTGTATTCTGGAGCCCCCCTATAACAGCAGTCTGGATGTGTAGTCTGGAGCCCCCTATAACAGCAGTCTGGATGTGTAGTCTGGACCCCCCTATAACAGCAGTCTGGATGTGTAGTCTGGAGCCCCCCTATAACGCAGTCTGGATGTGTAGTCTGGAGCCCCCTATAACAGCAGTCTGGATGTGTAGTCTGGGGCCCCCTATAACAGCAGTCTGGATGTGTAGTCTGGAGCCCCCTATAACAGCAGTCTGGATGTGTAGTCTGGAGCCCCCTATAACAGCAGTCTGGATGTGTAGTCTGGAGCCCCTATAACAGCAGTCTGGATGTGTTGTCTGGAGCCCCCTATAACAGCAGTCTGGATGTGTAGGTCCGGTGGTCTTCTTCTGGATGTGTCTTCTGGAGGCAGCAGTCACTCCATGTTCCCATTATCTAAGACACACAGGTATTTAGGGATAACTGATGGGAGCGAGTTATTTCCCCAATGAGGATCCTGAGCAATCCGCTCATTGTGCAGATCAGGAATTAATGTGTGAATTATGAATGTGTCCAACAATAATTATATCAAAAGGTTATTCCCCCTCCCCGAGACCTTTCATTCTCGCTCCTCTCTTTGTATAAGATTTTCTATTCATATTACAGGAGGACGATGTTCAGAAACAGATGAATAGAATGGGAACAGATCAGACTGGTGCCATCCTGATCTGCTAAGTGGTATATACAGCCTGTATCATGGATGGGTACAAGCTTAGACTCCATAGTTTAAGGCCTGTTTCACATCTAAGGGTGGTATGCGTCTTGCTAAATTTGCGTTTCTAGGTGTTTTTACCGCTAAAAACGCTTACAAACGCTAGCGCTTTTGCCCCATTGATTTTAATGGAAACTCATGTGGGTTTTCAAAAACGCAAAACGCATGCGTTTTTGCCAACGCAGCAGTAAACGATTCCCCGACGTTTTGTGCAGCGTTGGCAAAAATGCCTGGGTTTTGCGTCTTTGCATGCATTTTACATGCGTTTCCATTAAAATCAATGGGGGCAAAAACGCTAGCGTTTGTAAGCGTTTTTAGCGGTAAAAACACCTAGAAACGCAAATTTAGCAAAACGCATACCACCCTTAGATGTGAAAACACCCTAAAAGAATAGAGATTGTGCCTGAGCCAGCCATAAAGACTGCTCCTGTTATTAATGGTAACTCCTAAGTGATGTGCCTCAATGCTGATCAATTACTGTCAAGCTCATTGCCTTAACTCTATGTGCTTTTACTCTGATGTTACCTTTACTGACTGGCCCTTAACTCTGATATGTAACTACCAAGCTCTGCACCTCAACTGTGATAAGTAACAATCAAGCTCTGCACCTCAACTATAATAATTAACAATCAAGCTCTGTGCCTCAACTGTGATAAGTAGCAATCAAGCTCTGCACTTCAACTATAATAATTAACAATCAAGCCCTGCACCTCAACTGTGATAAATAACAATCAAGCTCTGCACCACAACTGTGATAAATAACAATCAAGCTCTGTGCCTCAATTGTGATAAGTAACAATCAAGCTCTGTGTCTCAATTGTGATAAGTAACAATCAAGCTCTGCACCTCAACTGTAATAATTAACAATCAAGCTCTGTGCCTCGATTGTGACAAGTAACAATCAAGCTCTGCACCACAACTGTGATAAGTAACAATCAAGCTCTGCACCTCAACTGTGATAAATAACAATCAAGCTCTGCACCACAACTGTGATAAGTAACAATCAAGCTCTGTGTCTCAATTGTGATAAGTAACAATCAAGCTCTGTGCCTCAACTGTGATAAGTAACAATCAAGCTCTGTGCCTTGATTGTGATAAGTAACAATCAAGCTCTGCACCACAACTGTGATAAGTAACAATCAAGCTCAGTGCCTCAACTGTGATAAGTAACAATCAAGCTCAGTGCCTCAACTGTGATAAGTAACAATCATGCTCTGCACCTCAACTGTGATAAGTAACAAGAAAGCTCTGCACAACTGTTATAATCAACAATCAAGCTCAGTGCCTCCACTGTGATAAGTAACAATAAAGCTCTGTGCCTCAGTTTTGATAAGTAACAATCAAGCTCTGCACCTCAACTGTGATAAGTAACAATCAAGCTCAGTGCCTCAACTGTGATAAGTAACAATCATGCTCTGCACCTCAACTGTGATAAGTAACAATCAAGCTCTGCACCACAACTGTGATAAGTAACAATCAAGCTCTGCACCTCAACTGTGATAAGTAACAATCAAGCTCTGCACCACAACTGTGATAAGTAACAATAAAGCTCTGCACCTCAACTGTGATAAGTAACAATCAAGCTCTGCACCACAACTGTGATAAGTAACAATCAAGCTCTGCACCTCAACTGTGATAAGTAACAATCAAGCTCTGCACCACAACTGTGATAAGTAACAATAAAGCTCTATGCCTCAATTGTGATAAGTAACAATCAAGCTCTGCACCTCAACTGTGATAAGTAACAATAAAGCTCTGCACCACAACTGTGATAAGCAACAATCAAGCTCAGTGCCTCAACTGTGATAAGTAACAATCATGCTCTGCACCTCAACTATGATAAGTAACAATCAACCCCTGCACCTCAACTGTGATAAGTAACAATCAAGCTCTGCACCACAACTGTGATAAGTAACAATAAAGCTCTGTGCCCCAACTGTGACAAGTAACAATCAAGCTCAGTGCCTCAATTGTAATAAGTAACAATCTCTGCACCTCCATCTCTGTGTCTCTGCTCAGATTGTAGCTCGAAGCTTTGTGCCTCAATTCTGATGTGTAACCACTTAGCACTGCGCCATAGCTTTAATTTTTAACCCAAATTTCTGTGCCTCGACTACCAAGCTCTTTGCCTCATCTCTGATAGGAATATTACCATCAAGCCCTGCACCATCTGTGATGTTGAACTGTCAGTTACTGTGTTATGACTCTGATGTGTTACTAACATCCCGGCTTCAGACTCTGTTCACACTGGGGAGTCTGATGTGCTGCCTTAGATCTCCATGTTACCTCCCATCCCCCCCCCCTGAGTTTGGGCGTTGGCGGTGGTTCAGCTTTGCAGGAGTTAACTTTTTGATTAGTGTCCATTGAAGGTTGAGGCTGCTGGTACGACTTCTCCCTTTAAGTATGGCTCAGAACGTCCCTGGATGCCGACTATAGCATTTGTGTGCCTCTCGCATACCGGTCCTGTGTTGGAGTTGCTGGTGAAACTCTAATCGTTCCTTGGTGTCTGGTGGAATATACCTTGTTGTTTTTTCATTCCCTGTAGGGAGCGGTTTCACCTTGCTGCCGCCCATCACCCGGTAGGTCCAAGCAGCGCCGGTGCCATCACCGGAACCCTAAAGGTGGCGTCACGAATCAATAACTTTATATCTTTTTATTATTTTACTTCAACCCTTTATTGACCACCGGGCCTACATCCTCAGGCACCAGAACCGTGACTGACAACCAGCGCCTGAGACCTGAGAACCCAGCCCACGGTGAGTCATACCTTAAGGGACAAGTTGGAGACTCAGGCCTCTCTACCATCAAGTGTTCCCCGAGTTAAAGATAGTCAGGGTTCCTCTAGCCTGAGGGGCCGTTCAGGTTCAGGGCTCCAGGTCCCTTTCCTCCTTTTCTCCCTAAGCTCCACATGACAGTTACTATCGATCTCTGTGCCTTTATTCTGATGTGTAACCATCAGGTTCTGTGCCTCAACTATGATGGGAAACTGTTTCCCCATCTCGGATGTGCAGCAGATACGTTCTGTGCCTTAACTCTGATGTATAATCACCAAACTCAACTCTGATGTGTAACCATCAAGCTCTATGACTCCACTGTAATGTACAACTACTAAATTGTTTGCCCAATCTCTGATGTACTACCATCATACTCTAGAGTCTAGGCCAAATCAATGACGTGTAACTTTCAACAACTGTGCCACATTTTGATGTTGATTGCTCTCAGTGTGAGAAACAAGATACAAATCTTGTGGTTGTGATACCTTTTAATGGCTAACAAAAATAAAATAAATGATGTTATAAGGCGAGCTTTCAAGACGACTCAGGTCTCTTCATCAGGCTGGTATGACAAGATATTGAATGAAACTCAAAATATATGCATGCACAGCTAAAATGATTGGACATTAGACTGAATAAACATTACAGGGACTGGACATTTGGCAAAATAAACAAAGCAGCCTTGGAGATGATCTTCAATCGGGCAGGCCCAGTGGTTATAAAGTCTTTAGGACACTAATTTATAAGAAAACTTGGTGTCTAAGATTCCCATGTCTTTGAACAACATTGTTTAGACGTGGTAATGAGCCATAAAACCATCAGCGATGTTCAGTCCAATTGAAACTTCTAATTAGCTTGGAGTCACAGACTCTTCGATGTTTTTTGGATTTGAAATTACCTCTCAAAATTAAAACCTTCATATTATCAATGTTATGTCCCTGGCCAGAAAAAATGTTTGGCTACTGGAAAATTGATTTTTTTCGTTTGTAATTGTGTGACGATGAGACCTCATCCTTGCTCTTAGATGTTGCCCAGTCTCACCAACATAAAAAGCCCCCACATGACATATAGTGCCCATAATTAAATACACAACATTGGGAGAGGAGCATGTGAATGCCCCAAGAATCTTATAATCCTGTGTGTTGGGGATCTGTATCCTGTCTCTGGTCTCTATGTGAGCACAGGTCTTGCAGCTCTTCACATTGCATGGATAAGTTCCTTTTGGTGTATCAGAGGGCATCAAACTTCGGACCATGATGTTTCTTAAATTGGGAGGCTGCCTGTAGCACAGCAAGGGAGGGTCTTTGAATACTATTTTAAGTCGGTCATCCTTGTGTAAGATGTGATGAAGTTTCCTGGCAGTTTTCCTTAGTACCTCAAGCTGTGGGTTGTAGGTCACCACCAGAGGAACACGATGGTTCTGTTCTTTTTCTCTGTATTGGAGTGCTTGACTTCTAGGGATCCTTGTGGCTTTAATAATCTGATCCTCAATGGAGGTGGGGCGGTAGCCCTGGTTTAAAAATGTCTTTTTTTAGCTGGTTTAAGTGTTCATCCCTTTCCACTGGGTTGGAGCAAATACGGTTATATCTGAGGGCCTGGCTGTAGACAATGGACTTTTTGATGTGTTTCGGGTGGAATTTGTCCCATCTGAGGTATGTGGGACGGTCAATCGGTTTCCGATATACCGATGTCCGGAATGAAAGATTTAGGATTTTTAAGGTGGTATCCAGAAAGTTGAGAGCAATCAACATTTTCTCCACTGGCTAACACGGTCCCAAACCTTTTTCAACATTCTGATGTATTATCCTTAAGCTTTGGGCCTTAACTCTGACAAGTTACAATCAAGCTTCGGGCCTTAACACTGATGTTCAACCACCAAGCCCTGTACCCCAAAACTGATGTGTACTTTAACCACTGAGATTGGTGCCCAAACTCTGGTGTGCAACCACCATGCTGAGTCTTAGCTTTGATGTATAACTACTGAGCTCTGTACTCCAACTCTGATGTGTAACCACCAAGTTCTCTGCATCTTTTTTTTTATTTGCTACCATCAAGCTCTGTACCTCAACTCTGATCTGAAAACTCCAAGTTCTGGACCTCAATTCTCTCAATTTGAGATACCAGCTCTATTGTAATCTATAATAAACAATCTACTGCACTGGAAACAATAAGCAAGTGACCGGGTCGCTGGCTTATTATCTCTTGACAGCACTGAAACTTACATTTGCCCACATTGTATCCTCCTTGAGAGACCAGCTCTAGTCTGCTGTATAATAAACTACTGCACTGGTAGTAAGTAGCAAGTGACGAGGTCGCTAGCTTATTACCTTTGGACATTATTGATGCTTTCATTTGCCCAGGTTGTGACCTCTTTAAGAGACCAGCTCTATCGTGCTTTATAATAAACAATCTACTGCATTGGAATCAATAAGCAAGTGACGGGGTCGCTAGCTTATTATCTCTTGACTGCATTGAAGCTTTCATTTGCCCATGTTGTGCCCTCATTGAAAGACCAGCTCTATTATGCTGTATAATACACAATTTACTGCACTGGAAATAATAAGCAAGTGACCAGGTCACTAGCTTATTACCTTTGGACATCCTTGAAGTTTGCACTTGCCCAGATTGTGCCCTCTTTGAAAGACCAACTCTATTGTGCTGTATAATAAACAATTTACTGCACTGGAAATAATAAGCAAGTGACCAGGTCGCTAGCTTATTTCCTTTGGACATCCTTGAAGCTTTCACCAAGGAAATATGATGTACTAGATGGGAGCCTGATGCTATCACATCAGGTGGGCGGTGATATCATGATGGGGGTGGGCTCTATGGTACTGGGGCAGCATTCACCTCTCCCCCTGTACGGTCTCTCTCCTGCCAGCTGTTTCTTCCCCTCGCTCTCTTTCCCCCCCTTCAGTGCTGCCTCATCTCTGCCCCCCAGTGCTGCGGGGTGATCATGATGCGGGCTGAGTGAGTGTGGGTGACCGTGGTGTGGGGTGAGTGCGGGGCAGGCATGGTGCGGGGTGACCATAGTGCGGGATGATCGTGGTGTGGGCTGAGTGCAGGATGATTATAGTGTGGGCTGACCATGGTGCGGACTGAGTGCGGGCTGACCGTAGTGCGGGCCGACCATGGAGCGGGCTGACCATGGAGCGGGCTGAGTGAGTGCAGGGTGACCATGGTGCGGGTTAAGTGCAGGCTGAATGAGTGCGGGCTGACTGTGGTGTGGGCTGAGTGAGGGCAGGCTGAGTGAGGGCAGGCTAAGTGAGGGCAGGATGAGTGCAGGATGACCGTAGTGTGGGGTGACTGTGGTGTGGACTAAGTGCAGGATGAGTGCGGGCTGAGTGCATGGTGACCATGGTGCGGGCTAAGTGCAGAGTGAGTGATGGCTGAATCAGTGCGGGCTGACCGTGGTGTGGGCTGAGTGAGGGCAGGCTGAGTGAAAGCATGCTGAGTGAGTGAGGGATGGCCGTAGTGCAGGGTGACCATGGTGCGGGCATAGTGCAGGATGACCGTGGTGCAGGTTGAGTGAGTGCAGGGTGACCGTGGTGTGGACTGAGTAAGTGTTGGATGACCGTAGTGCGGGATGACTGTGGTGTGGGCTGACCATAGTGCGGACTGTCCGTAGTGCAGGCTGACCGTAGTGCGGGCTGACCATCAGGGCCGGCTCCAGGTTTCTGTGGGCCCGGGCGAAAAGGTCTCAGTGGGCCCCCTTTAAGTACATATCGCGGACTATATATATATATTGCCGCACACTTACCGCAAGCCCCATAGACAATGCATGGGGCTTGCCGCAAACGTGCAGCAAGTGCAGCCGCTAGACGGAAAATGCGGCAGATGTGGGTTTTTTTTTACCGCAACTGCCACATTTTTTAAAAAATGCCTATGTGAAGGCAGTCTTACAGGAACAGTGACTGCTGAAACCAGCACGAGCTGTTTCTGACAGTGAGTATATTACACGTTGTTAGGAGCGGGCTAAAATGCGTTTGCATTCTCTTGTGCTTTTTAAAAATACCCTTCAAATGCAAAATGTTGCATTTTTGTGCGTCTGAGGATTCTTGGTATATACACAAGCATCCTGAAGCGCACAAATAATGCAGACAGCTCAATGGAGCCGCACTGCCATATGGTGGCACCGCAGCCAAGCGGAGTGTCTGGCCGTCTGGATCTCTCTTTCTCCTCACCTTTCTTCTTGCCGCTCCGGTCTCCTTCGGTCGCTCTGCAGTGCCGACTACCATAGTGCGGGCTGAGTGCACGGTGACCATGGTGCGGGCTGAGTGCATGGTGAGAGCAGGCTAAGTGAGAGCAGGCTGAGTGAGGGCAGGCTGAGTGTGGGGTGACCATAGTGCAGGGTGACTGTGTTGTGGGCTGAGTGAGTTCAGGGTGAGTGAGGGCTGAGTACAGGGTGACCATGGTGCGGGCTGAGTGCAGGGTGAGTGCAGGTTGAATGAGTATGGGCTGAATATGGTGCAGTTGGAGTGAGGGCAGGCTGAGTGAGTGTAGGCTGCGGGAGTGTAGGCTGAGTGAGTGCGGGATGACCGTAATGCGTGGTGACAGTGGTGCTGGCTGAGTGAATGTAGGTTTAGTGCGGGCTGAGTGCAGGGTGACCATGGTGCAGGCTGAATGAGAGCAGGCTGACCTTGGTGCGGGCTGAGTAAGGACAGACTGACCATGGAGCGGGCTGAGTGAGGTCAGGCTGAGTGCGTGATGACTGTAGTGCGAGATGACCGTAGTGTGGGCTGAGTGCAGGCTGAATGAGTGCAAGCTGACCGTGGTGCAGGCTGACTGAGGGCAGACTAAATGAGTGCGGGCTGACCGTGGAGTGGGCTGAGTGCAGGGTGAGATTAGGCTGAATGAGTGCGGGCTGAGTGAGGGCAGGCTGAGTACAGGATGATCGTAGTGTGGGCTGAGTGCAGGCTGAGTGAGTGCAGGCTGAGTGAGTGCAGGCTGAGTGAGTGCAGGCTGAGTGAGTGCAGGCTGAGTGAGTGCAGGGTGAGTGAGTGCAGGGTGATTGAGTGAAGGGTGAGTGTGATGTGACCGTGGTGTGACAGTGAGCTGCCCCCGCAGTACTTGGCTCCTGCTGCTGCTCTCTGTTCCCCCATCCGTTCTGCTCAAGATCCTGGGGTGATGTCAAGATCATATGAGCTGGCTCCGCCCATGATCATGACGTCACCACAGGTCCTGTAAATCGGACCCAGCTTATCAGCGGCGGGGGCGATGGCTGGCGGGGGGAGCGGTGTCGGGTTAGTGGGGGGGACTGCGGGGATGGGGTGGGGGGTGATCAGGCGGGGGCTCGCTGGGCAGGGGAGCAGCGGCCACCATATTTCCATACCCATCATTTGGGTGTAGAAATATGGCGTTGGCGGAAGTGACATAGGCGACATCCAGATGGAAGTGGAGGAGACATTAAGCAATTACATATAGAAATATACATATAGTCTTGCATTATGATGCGCCCCCAGGCTGTGGGGTACTCGGGAACCAGGCCGGTACTGTCTATCTGGGGTATCACCGTAGTCGTGACCCGGTCCCGTGGCCTGGGATCAGTCCAAAAAGTGGTTATTTCCATGGGATTTGTTGTGACGCCATCCGGGGTATGTGGTTAGTAGAACCACCGCTGCTGTATTCCTGCTGGGGACGGTGACTTGGGGCAGCATGGATGGTAAGCCCTCCTCGGGTAGGGCTGGGGGTCCCCAGGGCAGGTGTAGTTGTGGTGGATGTGGTGTTGCTCCCTCAAAGTCCTTTCAGGCTCTTCTCTCAGTGTTAACATAGTACATCACCCCAGAGTACAGTCTGGTCGTCGCAGACTCACGGATGAATATATTTGCCTTGCAGTCAGGGTCACAAGTCCTGGTATGATGGCTGTGTTCATAGTCCGTGGTGGAAAGTTGGGCTGCAGCACATAAAGTTTCTGCCCTCAACCGGAGTGTCTCGTGATTAGGGTCGGGAATCCCCGGTCACTTCTTCAGAGCTGGTTCTCTGGTCGTAGCCTAGACCTCCAGTGTCCCAAGTATATGTCTGTCCTTGGGATCACCAAGCTCCTTCTGTCAGTCACTGTTCAGCTCGGGGTTCCTCCGGTCAGCTAATATGTGTGCGGCTGCCGGGCCCTTGTCCTCCCACACTTCCTTCTGCTGTGGGGTATCTCTCAGTCTCTTTCTCCTTCCCGTCACATCCAGGCTATGGAGTGGGCTTTCTCTCCTAGGGTCTGTGCCTCTCAGGATTTTGCGCCTTCAGGGAGCCCAAAACCGTCAGGGAAGACTCTCTCAACTCTGTTGTTCTGTTCTAACTTCTTCTGCTTCTGACTTGTTCTTCTTACTCCTCCTACTCCTACTGCTCTACCCCTGTGTGTTCCGGGGTCTTTATTGGGTTGGTCTCTCCACCCACTTTGTCAATGTCCACCTACGTTCCACCCACTTTGCTACACCAGCCACCCCTTGCCCAAACTAGAGTCCCAGGTGTAGGGCCGGTGTTTGTGCGGTGTGGGTGTGTTTTTAACCACCTTGCTTACCTGGCTGCACCTCCTTCTTGTGGCCACCTGGTCGCAGGGGCGCCACAATAATATACGTCCATCTTGCAGCCAAGCTATCGTGGTAAACCTAAGTAGGACTGTGTAATGTGTATTACCTACATCCTTCTTATATAAAACTGTAACGTGCCCTATATAAATGATACTTGCTCGTTATTAATGAACGCCTCCAGGTCTTTATGTACTAGGTATATATTTGCTTTTCCTAATACCATTATAAACCTTGACAACAAAGAGACTTCTCATATCCAGAACCTCTGGGGTCCCTCAATCCACACCCAGGAGATACGGCCCCCCATCACTGGCAACACCGCCATGAGCACAACCAAAAAACAAAATTCACTTTATCTACATTTCTTCTCCAGCTAAACACCTATCGTTAATCCCTGTTTGTTTCCAATTTAATCTCCTGAAATATATTATGCTAATTTTGTTTGCTTAAGGAAAACAGACAAGAAAACGAAGATGGAGAAGAAAAGTGTGCAAACAAGGTGAAGAGAAGACAAGAACAGAGATAAGGATGTGAGCTGGAACACAACCATTATACAGGAGGTGGTATTATAGTAGTTATATTCTTGTACATAGGAGCAGTATTATAGTAGTTATATTCTTGTATATAGGAGCAGTATTATAGTAGATATATTCTTGTATATAGGACCAGTATTATAGTAGTTATATTCTTGTATATAGGGACAGTATTATAGTAGTTATATTCTTGTATATAGGAGCAGTATTATAGTAGTTATATTCTTGTATATAGGAGCAGTATTATAGTAGTTATATTCTTGTATATAGGGGCAGTATTATAGTAGTTATATTCTTGTATATAGGGGCAGTATTATAGTAGTTATATTCTTGTATATAGAGGCAGTATTATAGTAGTTATATTCTTGTATATAGGGGCAGTATTATAGTAGTTATATTCTTGTATATAGGGGCAGTATTATAGTAGTTATATTCTTGTATATAGAGGCAGTATTATAGTAGTTATATTCTTGTATATAGGGGCAGTATTATAGTAGTTATATTCTTGTATATAGGGGCAGTATTATAGAGTTATATTCTTATATATAGGAGCAGTATTATAGTAGTTATATTCTTGTACATAGGGGCAGTATTATAGTAGTTATATTCTTGTACATAGGAGCAGTATTATAGTAGTTATATTCTTGTACATAGGAGCAGTATTATAGTAGTTATATTCTTGTACATAGGGGCAGTATTATAGTAGTTATATTCTTGTACATAGAGACAGTATTATAGTAGTTATATTCTTGTACATAGGAGCAGTATTATAGTAGTTATATTCTTGTACATAGGAGCAGTATTATAGTAGTTATATTCTTGTACATAGGAGCAGTATTATAGTAGTTATATTCTTGTACATAGGAGCAGTATTATAGTAGTTATATATTCTTGTATATAGGGGGCAGTATTATAGTAGTTATATTCTTGTACATAGGGGCAGTATTATAGTAGTTATATTCTTGTACATAGGAGCAGTATTATAGTAGTTATATTCTTGTATATAGGGGCAGTATTATAGTAGTTATATTCTTGTACATAGGGGCAGTATTATAGTAGTTATATTCTTGTACATAGGAGCAGTATTATAGTAGTTATATTCTTGTACATAGGAGCAGTATTATAGTAGTTATATTCTTGTACATAGGAGCAGTATTATAGTAGTTATATTATTGTACATAGGAGCAGTATTATAGTAGTTATATTCTTGTACATAGGAGCAGTATTATAGTAGGTATATTCTTGTACATAGGGGCAGTATTATAGTAGTTATATTCTTGTATATAGGGGCAGTATTATAGTAGTTATATTCTTGTACATAGAGGCTGTATTATAGTAGTTATATTCTTGTACATAGGGGCAGTATTATAGTAGGTATATTCTTGTACATAGGGGCAGTATTATAGTAGGTATATTCTTCTATATAGGGGCAGTATTATAGTAGTTATATTCTTGTATATAGGAGCAGTATTATAGTAGTTATATTCTTGTACATAGGGGCAGTATTATAGTAGTTATATTCTTATACATAGGGGCAGTATTATAGTAGTTATATTCTTGTACATAGGGGCAGTATTAGAGTAGTTATATTCTTGTACATAGGAGCAGTATTATAGTAGTTATATTCTTGTATATAGGGGCAGTATTATAGTAGTTATATTATTGTACATAGGTGCAGTATTATAGTAGTTATATTCTTGTATATAGGAGCAGTATTATAGTAGTTATATTCTTGTATATAGGAGCAGTATTATAGTAGTTATATTCTTGTACATAGTGGCAGTATTATAGTAGTTATATTCTTGTATATAGGAGCAGTATTATAGTAGTTATATTCTTGTATATAGGAGCAATATTATAGTAGTTATATTCTTGTATATAGGGGCAGTATTATAGTAATTATATTCCTGTATATAGGAGCAGTATTATAGTAGTTATATTCTTGTATATAGGGGGCAGTATTATAGTAGTTATATTCTTGTACATAGGGGCAGTATTATATTAGTTATATTCTTTATAGATATTCAGTATAATTTTACTGTCTAGGAATCCCAGTTGTCGGCCTCTTTAACCTCTTGGGGATATACACTATAATAGTGGAAATGTGGAAAACCCCTTTAAGTCATGATTTTCCTATGTTGATCTCTATCCCTGTGACTATATTGAAGTCTCATTCAGAGGATTCAGGCGGCCTGGTCTCAGCCGCTCTCCACACTTTATGTTAGGGGCCTTTGATGTGAAAATGTTTCTTTTACAGGAGGATTCGGCTTCTCCCCGCAGTGAAGTGCGCACCTAATTGCAATCACGCAATGCCTGGAGAAGGAAACCATTAATAATTCATTGGTGAAATCACACAGACTCGGCTTTGAATATGACTTCCCTTTTCTGTCTGTGTATTTTAGAGAAACGGGTTTGAGGGATATGGAACTATATAACAGATTTTATTCTTTCTTTTTTGGGCACGGGGGAAGGGTTAAAATTTTGCCAACCAATCACAAGAGTTTGCTGTGATAGAGAAATTAATTTAAAGGGATCCTGTTAAGTGTAACACCACCTCCCTGTAGTCACCACTAGGGGAAGCTCACTGTATTCAGTTCTATGTAATCTGTTTGCACTGAGCTCCCTCTAGTGGTGGCTCAGGGTAGACAGCTTTATCATTTAGGTCCTGTCACTCTTTCCATCAGGGTTGTACATTGGGCAGACCAGAGGTGTAACTACAACAGGTGTTGCACCCGGGTCCTGGAGCCTATGGGGCCCCAAAAGTCCCTTTGGCCCATAGAAAAAGACTAATGCTATTAAAGATTTGCAATAACTGGGGCCTGATGAACAGGGGATGGGGACATAAGAGGAGGCAGATGACAGGGGAATGGGGCATGTATACATGTGGAGGCAGATGACCGGGGGATGGAGACATAAGAGGACATTACATCCTGGAATAGTGCAGTGGTTTTTGGGAAGAAATATAAGGCAAAAACCCACTAAAAAACGCTGCGAAATTGTGACTTTTGGGTCTCAAAAACGTTTTAACCCCCTGTCGGAGCTGAAGTGGGTCCCATAGATGTGTGGTCAGGTGAGTCCCGTGTGGTCAGGTGAGTCCGGGCTCCCATAGATGTGTGGTCAGGTAAGTCTGTGCCTCCATAGATGTGTGGTCAGGGGAGTCCGGGCTCCCATAGATGTGTGGTCAGGTGAATCCAGAGCTCTTGGCGGGTTCGGACCTTCTCTTCTGTATTATTTCCCGGCAGGATAATTTATCCTCAGAGAAATGTAAAGTGAAAAATCATAAAAAAAGATGATCCGATATTAAATGATCCAGAGACACGGATGAAAGGCCGGAGCCTGCAGAGTCTATTGTATGAGGGATGGCGGCACAAATTATCAAAGTGGAGAATTATAATGACACTGGGATTCTCTCACTGACTGGTGGTGACATAACGGACGGCAGGCTGCTGTAAAGGATTGAAGCGCCCCCTAGAGGCTGAGGAGGCCAATGATGCCAGAATATCAGTAAATGGTTCGATTTATGGGAAAAACATTCCATGCTTTACAGAGATATAAAAAATAATACTGTAAAAAATACTAAAATTCCTGCTAATTCCCCCCCAAACTAGCAGCGCTGTCCTGATAGTCCCTGCCGGTCTCTGTTGTCTCCCCTATGTGTAATGACATCCATGTGACCACTCCAGCACCACTGTCCTGATAGGGAAACAACAGAGACCGGCAGGGACTATGGGACAGTGGTGCAAGATTGGTCACATGGATGTCATCACACATAGGGAGAAAACATAGACCAGCAGGGACTATGGGGCAGAGGTGCTGGAGTGGTTACATGGATGTCATCACACATAGGGAGACTACAGAGACCGGCAGGGACTATCTGTAATGACATCCATGTGACCACTCCAGCACCACTGTCCTGATAGTCCCTGCCGGTCTATGTTTTCTCCCTATCAGGACAGTGGTGCTGGAGTGGTGACATGGATGTCATTACAGATAGTCCCTGCCGGTCTCTGTAGTCTCCCTATGTGGATGACATCCATGTGACCACTCCAGCACCTCTGCCCCATAGTCCCTGCCGGTCTCTGTAGTCTCCCTATGTGTGATGACATCCATGTGACCACTCCAGCACCTCTGCCCCATAGCCCCTACTGGTCTCTGTAGTCTCCCTATGTCTGATGACATCCATGTGACCACTCCAGCACCGCTGTCCTGATAGTCCCTGCCGGTCTCTGTAGTCTCCCTATGTCTGATGACATCCATGTGACCACTCCAGCACCACTGTCCTGATAGTCCCTGCCGGTCTCTGTTGTCTCCCTATGTGTGATGACATCCATGTGACCACTCCAGCACCACTGTCCTGATAGTCCCTGCCGGTCTCTGTTGTCTCCCCTATGTGTGATGACATCCATGTGACCACTCCAGCACCTCTGCCCCATAGTCCCTGCCGGTCTCTGTTGTTTCCCTATCTGTAATGACATCCATGTAACCACTCCAGCACCACTGCCCCATAGTCCCTGCTGGTCTCTGTTGTCTCCCCTATGTGTGATGACATCCATGTGACCACTCCAGCACCTCTGTCCCACAGTCCCTGCTGTTTCCCTATGTGTGATGATGACATCCATGTGACCACTCCAGCACTGCTGTCCTGATAGTCCCTGACAATCTCTGTTGTCTCCCTATGTGTGATGACATCCATGTGACCACTCCAGCACCTCTGCCCCATAGTCCCTGCCAATCTCTGTTGTCTCCCTATGTGTAATGACATCCATGTGACCACTCCAGCACCGCTGTCCTGATAGGGAAACAACAGAGACCGGCAGGGACTATGGGACAGTGGTGCAAGATTGGTCACATGGATGTCATTACAGATAGTCCCTTCCGGTCTCTGTTTTCTCCCTATGTGTGATGACATCCATGTGACCACTCCAGCACCGCTGTCCTGATCCCTGCTGGTCTCTGTTGTTCCCCTATGTGTGATGACATCCATGTGACCACTCCAGCACCTCTGCCCCATAGTCCCTGCCGGTCTCTGTTGTCTCCCTATGTGTGATGACATTCATGTAACCACTCCAGCACCTCTGCCCCATAGCCCCTACTGGTCTCTGTTGTTTCCCCTATGTTGATGACATCCATGAGGCTAATCCCGCACCACTGTCCTGATAGTCCCTGCCGGTTTCTGTTTTCTCCCCTATGTGTGATGACATCCATGTAACCACTCCAGCACCTCTGCCCCATAGTCCCTGCCGGTCTCTGTTGTCGCCCTATGTGTGATGACATCCATGTGACCACTCCAGCACCGCTGTCCTGATAGTCCCTGCCGGTCTCTGTTGTCTCCCCTATGTGTGATGACATCCATGTGACCACTCCAGCACCACTGTCCCATAGTCCCTGCCGGTCTCTGTTGTCTCCCCTATGTGTGATGACATCAATGTGACCACTCCAGCACCTCTGCCCCATATTCCCTGCCGGTCTCTGTTGTCTCCCTATGTGTGATGACATCCATGTAACCACTCCAGCACCTCTGCCCCATAGTCCCTGCCGGACTCTGTTGTCGCCCTATGTGTGATGACATCCATGTGACCACTCCAGCACCACTGTCCTGATCCCTGCCGGTCTCTGTTGTCTCCCTATGTGTGATGACATCCATGTGACCACTCCAGCACCACTGTCCTGATAGTCCCTGCCGGTCTCTGTTGTCTCCCTATGTGTGATGACATCCATGTGACCACTCCAGCACCACTGTCCTGATAGTCCCTGCCGGTCTCTGTTGTCTCCCCTATGTGTGATGACATCCATGTGACCACTCCAGCACCACTGTCCTGATAGTCCCTGCCGGTCTCTGTTGTTTCCCTATGTGTGATGACATCCATGTGACCACTCCAGCACCACTGTCCTGATAGTCCCTGCCGGTCTCTGTTGTCTCCCTATGTCTGATGACATCCATGATGTGACCACTCCAGCACTGCTGTCCTGATAGTCCCTGCCGGTCTCTGTTGTTTCCCTATGTGTGATGACATCCATGTGACCACTCCAGCACCACTGTCCTGATAGTCCCTGCCGGTCTCTGTTGTCTCCCCTATGTGTGATGACATCCATGTGACCACTCCAGCACCACTGTCCTGATAGTCCCTGCCGGTCTCTGTTGTCTCCCTATGTGTGATGACATCCATGTGACCACTCCAGCACCACTGTCCTGATAGTCCCTGCCGGTCTCTGTTGTCTCCCTATGTGTGGTGACATCCATGTGACCACTCCAGCACCTCTGTCCTGATAGTCCCTGCCAGTCTCTGTTGTCTCCCTATGTGTGGTGACATCCATGTGACCACTCCAGCACCTCTGTCCTGATAGTCCCTGCCGGTCTCTGTTGTCTCCCTATGTGTGGTGACATCCATGTGACCACTCCAGCACCTCTGTCCTGATAGTCCCTGCCAGTCTCTGTTGTCTCCCTATGTGTGATGACATCCATGTGACCACTCCAGCACCGCTGTCCTGATAGTCCCTGCCAGTCTCTGTTGTCTCCCTATGTGTGATGACATCCATGTGACCACTCCAGCACCTCTGTCCTGATTCCCTGCTGGTCTCTGTTGTCTCCCCTATGTGTGATGACATCCATGTGTGACCACTCCAGCACCACTGTCCTGATCCCTGCGGTCTCTGTTGTCTCCCTATGTGTGATGACATCCATGTGACCACTCCAGCACCTCTGTCCTGATAGTCCCTGCCGGTCTCTGTTGTCTCCCCTATGTGTGATGACATCCATTGTGACCACTCCAGCACCTCTGTCCTGATCCCTGCCGGTCTCTGTTGTCTCCCCTATGTGTATGACATCCATGTGACCACTCCAGCACTTTTGTCCCAATAGTTCCTGCCAGACTCTGCTGTCCCGCTATGTGTGATAATATATGAAAAACCTGACCGCCGACACCAACAATATAAACAAGTGCCCGATTCAGGAGAACATCTTAAATAAATACATGTCTCTCTCTGGAGGACCCAGCTTGTCCATGCATTACACAGTTAATCCACTGATGTCAATGGGCTGCGTGTAATACTTCATCTCTCCTGTGGGGGAGCTGGTTGGTTACTGTACAGTTTTTATCTAACTGTTGGAGGACTGTACTAACACAGAGGGATTGGGCAAAGTAGAAAACCTCTTGAACCATATTTGTTCATAGTTTGCACAGCATCTGACTGAGAGCAGAAGTTTGTGCTCCAGAGCAGCAGCCCAATGAAGATCAGCCATCATGGCACTAAGCCTTATCTTGCAGGTTATGGAGCTCCTGCTCAGATCACACCTCAAACCTTGGATCCCACCACCACAAAAAAAAAAAAGTATTTTAAGATTTCTGAAAAATGTAACAAATATATTTCTTAGAATCCCTTCAAGAAAATGCATCAGTCAAATAAATATAAAGTGACATCACACATTATATTCCCGGTGTGAACCCTGATGGATCCTGCCTGTATGGATGCACCTTCATCGGCCGTGCACCTGCCGGTGGGGGACGTAGCATGGATTTGGGTTATGAAGTGTGAAATTAATTCTGATTCTGCTTTTTTGCAGTTTCATCTGCTTTTCCTGTGCAAAACAAATACTTTGGAGATCAGTGATTTCCCGGTGTGGAGCAAGGGTTTGTGTAGTGTAGGAAAACATGGTGACAAGAATACAGGGTCTTTAATCCAGGGTCCCCTGGCATGTATTATAAATGACAATGCTGCCTCCTGCTGGTGATGCTATGGCAGCATACTCCACTATCCTGGACACTGCGGGGTAATACGGAAGGACACTGGGGGTGTAATAAGGGAGGACACTGGGGGTGTAATAAGGGAGGACAGTGCGGGTCTAATAAGGGAGGGACACTGCAGGTGTAATAAGGGAGGACACTGGGGGTGTAATAAGAGAGGACACTGGGGGTGTAATAAGGGAGGACACTGCGGGTGTAATAAGGGAGGACACTGGGGGTGTAAATAAGGGAGAACACTGGGGGTGTAATAAGGGAGGACACTACGGGTGTAATAAGGGGAGGACACTGCAGGTGTAATAAGACAGGACAATGCAGGTGTAATAAGACAGGAAATACGGGTGTAATAAGGGAGGATGCTGCGGGTGTAAAATGGGAGGACACTGCAGGTGTAATAAGGCAGGACACTGCGGGTGTATAAGGCAGTACAATGTGGGTGTAATAGGGGACGACAGTGCGGGTGTAATAAGGGAGGACACTGGGGGTATAAGGGAGGACACTGCGGGTGTAATAAGGGAGGACACTGTGGGTGTAAAATGGGAGGATACTGCGGGTGTAATAAGGGAGGACACTGCGGGTGTAATAAGACAAGACAATGCGGGTGTAATAAGACAGAACAATACGGGTGTAATAAGGGAGGATGCTGCGGGTGTAAAATGGGAGGACACTGCAGGTGTAATAAGGTAGGACATTGCGGGTGTAATAAGGCAGTACAATGTGGGTGTAAAAGGGGAGGACAGTGCGGGTGTAGGGGGGAACTGCGGGTGTAATAAGGGAGGACACTGCGGGTATAATAAGGGAGGACACTGCGGGTGTAATAAGGGAGGACACTGTGGGTGTAAAATGGGAGGATACTGCGGGTGTAATAAGGGAGAACACTGCTGGTGTAATAAGGGAGGACACTGGGGGTGTAATAAGGTAGGACACTGCGGGTGTAATAAGGGAGGACTGTGCGGGTTTAATAAGGGAGCACTATGCGGGTGTAATGTGGAGGACAATGCGGGTGTAGGGGGGGCACTGTGGGGGTTTAATAAGGGAGCACTATGCGGGTGTATTAAGGGAGGAGACTGCGGGTGTAAAAAGGCAGGATACTGCAGGTGTAATAAGGAAGGACACTGCAGGTGTAATAAGGGAGGACACTGCAGGTGTAATAAGGGAGGACACTGGTGGTGTAATAAGGGAGGATACTGCGGGTGTAAAATGGGAGGGGACTGCGGGTGTAATAAGGTAGGACACTGCGGGTGTGATAAAGGAGGACTGTGTGGGTTTAATAAGGGAGCACTATGCGGGTGTAATAGGGGAGGACAGTGCGGGTGTAGGGGGGCACTGCAGGTGTAATAAGGGAGGACACTGCGGGTGTAAAATGGGAGGGTACTGCGGGCGTAATAAGAGAGAACATCGCGGGTGTAATAAGGGAGGACTGTGTGGGATTAATAAGGGAGCACTATGCGGGTGTAATAGTGGAGGACAGTTCGGGTGTAGGTGGGGCACTGTGGGGGTTTAATAAGGGAGCACTATGCGGGTGTAATAAGGGAGGACACTGCGGGTGTAATAAGGGAGGACACTGCGGGTGTAATAAGAAAGGACAATGCAGGTTCAAAACGGGAGGACGCTGCGGGTGTAATAAGGGAGGATACTGCGGGTGTAATAAGGGAGGACACTGCGGGTGTAGGGGGTGTTTTCTTTTGGTGATTTCGGGTGACTGTCCAGTAATTCTGATCAAGGTCTCGGGGACTTTCTATCTCTGTCCTCATGTTCCTCGTCGGTTTCCATCTTGCAGATTACGGTGGACGATTGAGGAACATAAGACGTCTTCTGCTGTCACAGCAGTTATTGATGTTGGCGGTGATGCATGTGATGGCGGGGCCCGGGGCCTGCACCCCCTCATTTATCCTGGATATAATCATCTGTAATGACACAATCTACATTAAATATCCTCAATAGTATAGAAAGATTAATGGGGGAGAGGGATCCTAGTATTCATCAGACGCCTCGTCCACTTGTGACCGCCATGTGGCACCCCAGTATCACTGTGCCTGATGTGCCGCCATTGGGTGTCACCAGAGAGCAGTAAAGGGTGTTCCACTCAGGCAACACACAAGCAACACCAACACCTCCCAGACAGAAGGGGGAGACCAAGCCCGGCTTCAGGGTGAGCTCCCCTATATATTCTGGTCTGAGGAGCAACAGAGTAGTTCAGTCCCTCCCCAGGAGGGCTGTGAAGAGCACAGTTTAGTGTCAGCGAGAACAGTGCAGAGGACCTGAGTGTAAAAGGGCTGTGCCAAGCCTATCTCAGAGTCCCACAACGAACACCAGGCCTAAGTCTAGGGTCTGAGGAGAGGAGAGAGAACAGCACACCGGGAGGCTGAGCAGCATAGAGCCGTCCCAGGAGACGAAGTGCAAAAGCATGGACACCGGAGTCCAAGACTGTGCAGGTCAAAACACACCGGCAGTCAACACCGGAAAGTGGGGAACTCCAGATTCTCCAGCTAAACAGTGCTAGGAACACAGCAACGTATAGACTCCAGACACGATCACACCCCGCTGCAGGGTAAGTAGTGAAGGACTCGAGTTGCCTATTATACTAGTGCACAGAGGACAGAGACAGGGCCGGCAGCCTAAGCTGAAGCAACTGCAGGGCCATTACACCAGCGCAAAGAGGTGTAGCACCAGGGGCGTATCTAGTGGGGTGCAGCCGGACCTCTCTCTCCGGGCGCCGCCCGGCGGGGGGCGCTGGCGGCACCCCCCCTCTGCAATTTGAGCGGCGGGGCCGAAATCTGCTCCGTACTGGACACTTTGGTTTCTGTCTCCCTAGCCTGGGAGAGTGCAGGCTGCTGTCATAGTGACATAGACGGAGTCAGCGGTCCTACTACACAGCAGGAGCAGGGGATCATGCAGTCACGCCGCTAGCATCCAAACCGGCCCCTGAGCCCGGCGTGTCCCTGCACACAGCCCTGCTGCGGACATATCTCCAGCTGCTGCACGGCCGGCCTTTATTCACCACGGCGCTGACCAGGTAATGTGGACGTGCTGGGACATGTAGTGCTACCAGGGCTGATCACTTCTAGTGGCTTCATGGCCCCGATCTGCAGGGGTCGTCTACAGCTCAGGTCCAAAACTAAGCTGTGACTGCACAACCCCCCCCCCCACCCGTCCGTCCGTCTGATAGCACCCCCGACCTCCACTGATAGCACCCCCCCCCCCCCCCGGCCCTCACCTACTTTTTTGGGGGGGGGGGAGGGGGGCGCCAAGACAGATCCTTGCCCGGGCGCCGGCAACCCTAGATACACCACTGTGTAGCACCGAGGCTTTTGGGGTACTCGGGTGTCAGGCGGCAAAGGGTTAAGGGTGTCACGGGGAATGGCGGGCGCGCCTGATCTGGGGAGCTAGTGCTAGTGTGGTCGGGCGAGGTGAGGAGCGGGTGGGGGGGGGGGTTGGGGTGCTCGTGGGGTCGGGTGAGCTGAGGGGGGTGCTGGCAGCACGCTCACCATGCTGCCTGGCGCATCGTCTGGCCGGCCCCTGTGAAATGAGCGGCCGCAAAGCAGAGCTGGACCGGCCCATTACAGTAGGGGGGCGGCCCTGGATGAGGCCATTATAGCCACCTGGGCCAGTCCCGCCCCTGCCTCACTGCATCCGTCCATCACAACTACTCCTGCCCTGGGGACCCTCAGCCCTACCCGAGGAGGACTTACCATCCACGCTGTCCCAAGTCACCGTCCCCAGCAGAAATATGGCAGCGGTGGTTCTACTAACCACATACCCCGGGTGGCGTCACGACAAATCCCCTGTAAATACCCTTTTTGGACTGATCCCAAGTCACGACTACCGTGATCCCCAGAGACAGCACCGGCCCGGTACCCGAGTACCCCATAGCCTGGGGGGCCACATATGGTGATGGGCAGGGGTGTAATGTAAAGCTCATGGGCCCTGATGAAAAAGCTCCAACGGGGCCCCCAATTATTGCAAATCTTTAATACCATTCTATAGGACAAAAGGACTTTTGGGGCCCCTAGGCTCCAGGGCCCGGGTGCGATGGCAGCCCCTGCACCTGTTGTAGTTACGGCCCATGAATCAGGGGGCTCAGGATGAACAACCAATGGAAAATAGACAGGAAAGTAATGGAAATGATAACTGTGGACCTTAAACTGTCCCGATCTCGCCCCCTATGGCTCACACTGCAATAGTCACATCTATAGGCGCGGTTTTGTGCCTGTGAGCTGTGGGACTACGACCCCCAGCATGCTCTGCCTCCAGCAAGTTGCCCTAATATGTCATTTCAGACATTTCTATGGGTTTGTTGTTGCTTAGCAACAGAGGACAAAGGAAGTAGCTCCCCTTGGAATTGTGGGTAATCTAAAACTTATTAAATATTCAAATAATCCTGCACTAAGGCCCGCCCCCTTGTTAAATATTCATAAAGCATTCTCTGATTGGCTGACTGCTTATCACTAGGATACTGTCCCTTAGCAACGAGACGCAGAGCGTACCCGAGGTGTACGTGTCACCGTGGTAACTGAGGAGCAGGAACGCCTTTCTCTGTGATTGGCTGCTTCTTCCTTGGTCACATGACGCAGGGATGTCTCCTAGCAACAGGATGCCGCCGCGCTACCTGATAGTTTACACAGTTACCATAGCAACCGAGGCCTAACGCGAAGCGTCCGCTCACCATGTCCGCCGCTCAGGTGCTCGTGTCCCGGCCGCCGGCCCTGCAGACAGTCCCCGGGAGAGCCTGCCCGTACACACCGTGCAGCCGGCCTACAACACCGGGGAGCACTCCTCCTCCGGCCTGGCCACCGCCGGCTTCCGGACCGCCAAGTACCTGCTGGAGGAGTGGACTCAGGGCGGCTTCACCTCCTACTACCGGGCGCGGTGTGACCGGGACAGCTCGGAGAGGCAGCGGCAGGAGGCCAAGCAGCTGGCGGCGGAGTGTGAGGCCCGGGCGGTGCGGAGCCAGGCGGACGGTACGCGGGGGCTGGGCCAGCGGCTGCTGGACACTCATTACTGGAGGGCGGAGCTGGAGCGGGAGATCCGGGAGCTGAGGGCCGAGACCGAGCTACTGCTCCGGGACAACAACCGGCTGCAGAGGGCCCTGGACGCCACCGAGATCCCGCACAGCATCGCGGGGGACAACCTGCAGAGCCGGGAGCGGAGGAGCGGAGCCGAGCTGGTGCGGGACGGCCCGGAGCAGGAGCTGATCAGGGTGAGGGGCCCCGGAGAGGGAGCTGGTCAGGGTGAGGGGCCCCGGAGAGGGAGCTGATCAGGGTGAGGGGCCCCGGAGAGGGAGCTGATCAGGGTGAGGGGCCCCGGAGAGGGAGCTGATCAGGGTGAGGGGCCCCGGAGGGGAGCTGATCAGGGTGAGGGGCCCGGGCGGGAGCTGATCAGGGTGAGGGGTCCCGGAGGGGAGCTGATCAGGTGAGGGCCCGGAGTGGAGCTGATCAGGGTGAGGGGCCCCGGAGGGGAGCTGATCAGGGTGAGGGGCCCGGAGAGGGAGCTGATCAGGGTGAGGGGCCCGGGGCGGGAGCTGATCAGGGTGAGGGCCCGAGCGGGAGCTGATCAGGGTGAGGGTCCGGAGATGGAGCTGATCAGGGTAGAGGGCCCGGAGCGGAGCCTGATCAGGGTGAGGGGCCCCGGAGAGGGAGCTGATCAGGGTGAGGGGCCCCGGAGACGGGAGCTGATCAGGGTGAGGAGGGGCCCGGAGAGGGAGTGCTGATCAGGGTGAGGGGCCCGGAGGGGAGCTGATCAGGTGAGGGTCCCGGAGAGGGAGCTGATCAGGGTGAGGGCCCGGAGGGGAGCTGATCAGGGTGAGGGGCCCGGAGAGGGAGCTGATCAGGGTGAGGGGCCCGGAGAGGGAGCTGATCAGGGTGAGGGGCCCCGGAGAGGGAGCTGATCAGGGTGAGGGCCCCGGAGGGGAGCTGATCAGGGTGAGGGGCCCCGGAGAGGGAGCTGATCAGGGTGAGGGGCCCGGAGAGGGAGCTGATCAGGGTGAGGGGCCCCGGAGAGGGAGCTGATCAGGGTGAGGGCCCCGGAAGGGAGCTGATCAGGGTGAGGGGCCCCGGAGAGGGAGCTGATCAGGGTGAGGGGCCCCGGAGAGGGAGCTGATCAGGGTGAGGGGCCCCGGAGAGGGAGCTGATCAGGGTGAGGGCCCCGGAGGGGAGCTGATCAGGGTGAGGGGCCCCGGAGAGGGAGCTGATCAGGGTGAGGGGCCCCGGAGCGGGAGTTCGAGCCTGGATGATAGGGTGAGGGCCCGGAGAGGGAGCTGATCAGGGTGAGGGGCCCGGAAGGAGCTGATAGGGAGGGCCCGGGGAGCTATCAGGGTGAGGGGCCCAGGAGCGACGGGAGGGGGAGCTGATCAGGGTGAGGGGCCCCGGGAGGACAGGTAGGGCCCGATGGAGCTATCAGGGTAAGGGGCCCCAGAGGGGAGCTGATCAGGGTAAGGGGCCCCAGAGTGGGACCTGATCAGGGTAAGGGGCCCAGAGTGGGAGCTGATCAGGGTGAGATGCCCAGAGCAGGAGCTGATCAGCGTGAGGGGCCGGGATGGAGCTGATTAGGGTAGGGGCCCGGAGCGGAAGCTGATCAGGGTGAGGGGCCCAGAGCGGGAGCTGTTCAGAATAAGAGATCCAGAGCGGGAGCTGATCAGGGTAATGGGCCCGGAGCGGAGGGCTGATCAGGGTGAGGGGCCGGAGGGGAGCTGATCAGGGTGAGGGACCTGGAGTGGGAGCTGATCAGGGTGAGGGGCCCGGAGCGGGAGCTGATCAGGGTGAGGGGCCCGGAGCGGGATCTATCAGGGTGAGGGGCCCGGAGCGGGAGCTGATCAGGGTGAGGGGCCCGGAGCGGGATCTGATCAGGGTGAGGGCCCGGAGCGGGAGCTGATCAGGGTGAGGGGCCCTGGAGTGGGAGCTGATCAGGGTGAGGGGCCCTGGAGGGGAGCTGATCAGGGTGAGGGGCCCGGAGCGGGAGCTGATCAGGGTAAGAGGCCCGGAGAGGGAGCTGATCAGGGTTAGGGGCCCCAAATCGGAGTTGATCAGGCTAGGGAGCCCCGGAGCGGAGCAGATCAGGGTAAGGGGCCCTAGAGCAGGACTGATCAGGGAAAGGGGCCCTGGAGCCAGAGCTGACCAGGGTAAGGGGCCTGGAAGGGAGCTGATCAGGGTGAGGGGCCCCGAAGAGGGATCTGATCAGGGTAACGGGCCACAGACCGGGAGCTGATCAGGGTAACGGGCCCCAGAGCGGGAGCTGATCAGGGTGAGGGGCCCCGAAGAGGGATCTGATCAGGGTAACGGGCCCCAGACCGGGAGCTGATCAGGGTAACGGGCCCCAGAGAGGGAGCTGATCAGGATGAGGGACCCAGAGCGGAGCTATCAGGTGTGGGGCCCCGGAGCGGTGGTGATCAGGGTGAGGGGCCCTGGAGAGAGAGCTGATCAGGGTGAGAGGCCTGGAGCGGGAGTTGATCAGGGTAACGGGCCGGAGCATGAGCTCATCAGGGTAACGGGGCCAGGATCGGAGCCAATCAGGGTAACGGGGCCCGGTGGGATCCGATCAGAGTAAAGGGTCATGGCAATGGGCACCATCACTGCCAGAACCGGCCCCAACATCAGCGCCAGGACCTCTACCACTGGCCCCATCATCCCCCATCATCACCTCCACCGCCAGCACCAACATCCCCACTATCACCTCCACCACCAGCCCAACATCCCCACCATCACCTCTACCATCGGCCCCAAATTCCCCACCATTACCTCCACCACTAGCCGCAACATCACCTCCACCACCGGCCCCAACGTCACCACCATCACCTCCACCACCTGCACCAACATCCCCACCATCACCTCCACCACCAGCACCAACATCCCCACCATCACTTGCACCACCGGCCCCAACATTCCCACCGTGACCTGCACCACCGGCCCCAAGATCCCCACTGTCACCTCCACCACCAGCACCAATATCCCCACCATCACCTGCACCACTGGCCCCAATATCCCCACCATCAACTCCACCACCAGCACCAACATCCCCACCGTCACCTCCACCACCGGCCCCAACATCCCCATCCATCACCTCCAGCACCAACATCCCCACTGTCAGTGTCATCACCTCCACAGACAGCTCCACCATCATCACCACCAGCACCACCATCAGCTCCACCACCAGCACCAACATCCCCACCATCACCTCCGCTGCTGGCCCCAACATCCCCATCATCCCATCATCACCTCCATCGCCAGCACAAACATCCTTACCATCACCTCCACCACCAGCACCTCCACCACAAACATGCCCACCTCCACCACCAGCACCAACATCCCCACTATCATCTCCACCACCAGCACCAATATCCCCACCATCACCTCCATTGCCAGCACAAACATCTCCACCACCACCTCTACCACGGGCCCCAACATTCCCACCGTCACCTGCACCACCGGCCCCAATATCTTCACAGTCACCTCCACCACCAGCACCAACATCCCCACTATCAGTGTCATCACCTCCACAATCGCACCCTCACCATCACTTCCATCAACACCTCCCCATCATCTTCTCCATCATCCCCCACCATCCTTCCCTCACCATGTCTGTACACTGGAGAGTATCGCCCCCTTGTGCCCTGTTTTGTAGGCGCAGTTTACACTAGTTTTATTCTCTTGCTCTCCTGGTGTTTCTGATGATGTTTTATATTATTTCCTCTGTAGGAGGTAGAACTGATTAGAAATGTCCAAGATCTTCTGAGAAGGACCCTGGAGCAAAGCATCCAGCAGATCAGGTAATGGTGGGGTCTGGGAGCTGTGGAGGGGCTGGGGTGGGGTCTGCAGAGGGGTCTGGGCTCTGATTGAGGTTGAGGACTGAGGTCTGGGTTGAGGTCTGGGCTGGGGTCTGGGCTTAGGTCTGGGCTGGGGTCTGGGCTGAGGTCTGGGCTGGGGTCTGGGCTGGGGTCTGGGCTGAGGTCTGGGCTGAGGTCTGGGCTGAGGTCTGGGCTGAGGTCTGGGCTGGGGGCTGGGTAGAGGTCTGGTCTGGGGTCTGGGCTGGGGTCTGGGTTGAGGTCTGGGCTCGGGTCTGGGTTGAGGTCTGGGCTGAGGTATGGGGTTTGGGTTGAGGTCTGGGCTGGGGTCTGGGCTGAGGTCTGGGCTGGGGTCTGGGTTGAGGTCTGGGCTGAGGTCTGGGCTGTGGTCTGGGTTGAGGTTTGGGCTGAGGTCTGGGGTCTGGGCTGAGGTCTGGGCTGGGGTTTGGGCTGAGGTCTGGGCTGAGGTCTGGTCTGAGGTCTGGGCTGGGGTCTGGGTTGAGGTCTGGGCTGGGGTCTGGGCTGAGCTCTGGGCTGGGGTCTGGGTTGATCTCTGGGCTGGGGTCTGGGCTGGGGTCTGGGCTGAGGTCTGGGCTGAGGTCTGGGCTGGGGGCTGGGCTGGGGTTTGGGTAGAGGTCTGGTCTGAGGTCTGTGGTCTGGGCTGGGGTCTGGGCTGGGGTCTGGGTTGAGGTCTGGGCTGAGGTATGGGGTTTGGGTTGAGGTCTGGGCTGGGGTCTGGGCTGGGGTCTGGGCTGAGGTCTGGGCTGGAGTCTGGGTTGAGGTTTGGGCTGAGGTCTGGGGTCTGGGCTGAGGTCTGGGCTGGGGTCTGGGCTGAGGTCTGGGCTAGGGTCTGGGCTGAGGTCTGGGCTGAGGTCTGGGCTGAGGTCTGGGCTGAGGTCTGGGCTGAGGTCTGGGCTGGGGTCTGGGCTGAGGTCTGGGCTGGGGTCTGGGTTGAAGTCTGGGCTGAGGTCTGGGCTGGGGTCTGGGTTGAGGTCTGGGCTGAGGTCTGGGGTCTGGGCTGTGGTCTGGGCTGTGGTCTGGGCTGGGATCTGGGCTGGGATCTGGGCTGAGGTCTGGGCTGGGGTCTGGTCTGGGGTCTGGGCTGAGGTCTGGGCTGGGGTCTGGGCTGGGTCTGGGCTGGGGTCTGGGCTGAGGTCTGGGCTGGGGTCTGGGCTGGGGTCTGGGCTGGGGTCTGGGCTGTGGTCTGGGCTGTGGTCTGGGCTGTGGTCTGGGTTGAGGTCTAGGCTGAGGTCTGGGGTCTGGGCTAGGGTCTGGGCTGAGGTCTGGGCTGGGGTCTGGGCTGGGGTCTGGGCTGGGGTCTGGGCTGAGGTCTGGGCTGAGGTCTGGGCAGGGGTCTGGGCTGGGGTCTGGGCTGAGGTCTGGGGTCTGGGCTGAGGTCTGGGTTGGGGTCTGGGCTGAGGTCTTGGCTGGGGTCTGGGCTGAGGTCTGGTATAGGGTCTGCGTTGAGGTCTGGGCTGAGGTCTGGGGTCTGGGCTGAGGTCTGGGCTGAGATCAGGGCTGAGGTCTGGGCTGAGGTCTTGGCTGGGGTCTGGGCTGAGGTCTGGGCTAGGGTCTGGGCTAGGGTCTGGGTTGAGGTCTGGGCTGAGGTCTGGGGTCTGGGCTAGGGTCTGGGCTGGGGTCTGGTCTGGGGTCTGGTCTGGGGTCTGGGCTGGGGTCTGGGTTGAGGTCTGGGCTGGGGTCTGGGCTGGGGTCTGGGCTGAGGTCTGGGCTGGGGTCTGGGTTGAGGTCTGGGCTGGGGTCTGGGCTGGGGTCTGGGTTGAGGTCTGGGCTGAGGTCTGGGATCTGGGCTGGGGTCTGGGCTAGGGTCTGGGTTGAGGTCTGGGCTGAGGTCTGGGGTCTGGGCTAGGGTCTGGGCTGGGGTCTGGTCTGGGGTCTGGGCTGGGGTCTGGGCTGAGGTCTGGGCTGGGGTCTGGGCTGAGGTCTGGGCTGGGGTCTGGGTTGAGGTCTAGGCTGAGGTCTGGGCTGTGGTCTGGGCTGGGGTTTGGGCTGAGGTCTGGGATGAGGTCTGGGCTGGCGTCTGGGTTGAGGTCTGGGGTCTGGGCTGGGGTCTGGGTTGAGGTCTGGGCTGAGGTCTGGGATCTGGGCTGGGGTCTGGGCTGGGGTCTGGGCTGGGGTCTGGGCTAGGGTCTGGGTTGAGGTCTGGGCTGGGGTCTGGGTTGAGGTCTGGTCTGGGGTCTGGTCTGGGGTCTGGGCTGGGGTCTGGGCTGGGGTCTGGGTTGAGGTCTGGGCTGTGGTCTGGGCTGGGGTCTGGGCTGAGGTCTGGGATGAGGTCTGGGCTGGCGTCTGGGTTGAGGTCTGGGGTCTGGGCTGTGGTCTGGGCTGGGGTCTGGGCTGGGGTCTGGGTTGAGGTCTGGGGTCTGGGCTATGGTCTGGGCTGAGGTCTGGGCTGAGGTCTGGGCTGAGGTCTGGGGTCTGGGCTGAGGTCTGGGCTGAGGTCTGGGATGAGGTCTGGGCTGGCGTCTGGGTTGAGGTCTGGGGTCTGGGCTGTGGTCTGGGCTGAGGTCTGGGCTGGGGTCTGGGCTGGGGTCTGGGTTGAGGTCTGGGCTGAGGTCTGGGCTGTGGTCTGGGCTGAGGTCTGGGATGAGGTCTGGGCTGGCGTCTGGGTTGAGGTCTGGGGTCTGGGCTGTGGTCTGGGCTGGGGTCTGGGCTGAGGTCTGGGATGAGGTATGGGCTGGCGTCTGGGTTGAGGTCTGGGGTCTGGGCTGCGGTCTGGGCTGGGGTCTGGGCTGAGGTCTGGGCTGGGGTCTGGGTTGAGGTCTGGGGTCTGGGCTGGGGTCTGGGCTGAGGTCTGGGCTGGGGTCTGGGTTGAGGTCTGGGCTGAGGTCTGGGCTGAGATCTGGGCTGAGATCTGGGCTGAGGTCTGGGCTGGGGTGTGGGTTGAGGTCAGTGCTGGGGTCTCGGCTGGGGTCTGGGCTGAGCCTGAGGTCTGGGCTGAGGTCTGAGCTGGGGTCTGGGTTGAGGTCTGGGCTGGGGTTTGGGGTAGCGGCTCCTGAGCTCTCCTCTTATATACTACCATAGATGTCACTTCTGTCCTGTCCTGCGCTGCCACCTGGTGGCCACATCATGTATGACAAACTTCTCACTTATTTCCATGCTTGTTTAATGTAAAGTGCCATTACTTTATTCTATAGAGGGCCGCACAACCACTGTGAGATTGGGCAGAGCACTGTGTTAGATCTGCCTGATCATCACTTTACTGGGTTCCTCTGTGACTGGTGCCAGCCAGAATGCCCCCTGGAATGGTACCAATCAGGACCTCCATAACAGGCAATGTCGCTCACATTGTCCCCCCATATCTTTAGGCCATTTCTGGGGGTACGGGGCTGGTCAGACCCCTCCTTGTACATGGCAGCTGTTCTCTGGGGTCACGCCCTCAGCAGATCGCCCCCAAATCCACAGATTATCAGCACACAAACCTTTTAAATACAAGATAAACCCTCTTCAGTGGTTTTACAGTTTCCTGCATTACAATAAATGGTGACAGCACTCAGGACCATAAACCCTTTCCATACAGGGCAGAGATAAGCGTCACAGTCGTGTCCTTTTCACCATCTGGTTTCTAGCGTTTTGGTTTAATCATTAATTATAGTAGGTGAGACTCATCGATAAGCGGTGCTGTGATCACTGCATCCAGTCTATGATGTCTGTACCTATAGATGGGTGACAGCTCTGGGGTCAGATAGGTGTTAAAAGTTATAAGGGAATATTTCATTAATGCAGTACTGTCCATCACCAGCAGATGGCGACAGATAGAGACATGATCCAATGCTGAGATATGTCCCCACCTGCTGGTCACACTCAGTAGTGCATGTGCATCATCACTTGGGATCATTGGTATCCTCTGATTAGCACCAAATTTACAAGTGGAGATTAGTTATTTTTGTAGACCTCTCCATTATCCTCTTCAGGTCCTGTGACACGCACCCTTTACCCTTCACTATGGGATAGTCTAGACTCTCACTCTGATTTTTGAGCATTTTTTGCAATCACTGTAGCTTTCCTTTTTTTCAACCAATTTTCCATATTTTGTAGCATTAGTTTTTACTTTCTCATATTTTCTTAGTTTTTTTTATGGTTAACACCATACTTTTTCACTTACAGTAGAATCCCATCCATCTGTCCTCACTATTAGGGCTGGGTTTGATCTAATTAGACCCAGCAGCTGCTTTATGCTGGCTGTCACATGACCGGTCACATGATCACTGGCACAGACAGGGACTGCTGTCACTGTCTCTATCCCATTCACTGAAGATAAGTGGAAACAGCTTTTTGCTTTTCTCCAGGGTCCCCGGCAGTCTCGTCTGTCAGTCTAACGGATTGCAGCTGCCCTGGTATTCAGGGAACAGCCTGAGTCCTGCATATACCATGTGCAGTATATAAGGATATGGACCATCTACCGTACCTTTGCCACTCAAAGACACTCACAGGTTTGTCCAGTTTTTCCTCCTCCCCTCTTACAGCGCACAGTCTGGTAGAGAAACTGCAGCTCCATCCCCCTCCTCCCTCTCTACACTATATAATCTGCAGCTGCATCCCCCTCCTCCCTCTCTACACTATATAATCTGCAGCTGCATCCCCCTCCTCCCTCTCTACACTATATAATCTGCAGCTACATCCCCCTCCTCCCTCTCTACACTGTATAAACTGCAGCTACATCCCCCTCCTCCCTCTCTACACTATATAAACTGCAGCTGCAACCCCTCCTCTACACTATATAAACTGCAGCTGCAACCCCTCCTCTACACTATATAAACTGCAGCTGAAACCCCTCCTCTACACTATATAAAATGCAGCTGCATCCCCCTCCTCCCTCTCTACACTACTTAAACTGCAGCTGCATCCCCCTCCTCCCTCTCTACACTATATAAAATGAAGCTGCATCCCCCTCCTCCCTCTCTACACTATATAATCTGCAGCTGCATCCCCCTCCTCCCTCTCTACACTATATAATCTGCAGCTACATCCCCCTCCTCCCTCTCTACACTATATAAACTGCAGCTGCATCCCCTCCTCCCTCTCTACACTATAAAACTGCAGCTGCAACCCCTCCTCTACACTATATAAACTGCAGCTGCAACCCCTCCTCTACACTATATAAACTGCAGCTGAAACCCCTCCACTACACTATATAAAATGCAGCTGCATCCCCCTCCTCCCTCTTTACACTATATAAAATGAAGTTGCATCCCCCTCCTCCCTCTCTACACTATGTAATCTGCAGCTGCATCCCCTCCTCCCTCTCTACATTATATAAACTGCAGCTGCATCCCCCTCCTCCCTCTCTACACTATATAAAATGAAGCCGCATCCCCCTCCTCCCTCTCTACACTATGTAATCTGCAGCTGCATCCCTCTCCTCCCTCTCTACATTATATAAACTGCAGCTGCATCCCCCTCCTCCCACTCTACACTAGACTGCAGCTGCATCCCCCTCCTCCCTCTCTACACTAAACTGCAGCTGCATCCCCCTCCTCCCTCTTTACACTAAACTGCAGCTGCATCCCCCTCCTCCCTCTCTACACTAAACTGCAGCTGCATCTCCCTCCTCCCTCTCTACACTAAACTGCAGCTGCATCTCCCTCCTCCCACGCTACACTAAACTGCAGCTGCATCCCCCTCCTCCCTCTCTACACTAAACTGCAGCTGCATCCCCCTCCTCCCTCTCTACACTAAACTGCAGCTGCATCTCCCTCCTCCCTCTCTACACTAAACTGCAGCTGCATCTCCCTCCTCCCTCTCTACACTAAACTGCAGCTGCATCTCCCTCCTCCCTCTCTACACTATATAATCTGCAGCTGCATCCCCCTCCTCCCTCTCTACACTATATAATCTGCAGCTGCATCCCCCTCCTCCCTCTCTACACTATATAATCTGCAGCTACATCCCCCTCCTCCCTCTCTACACTATATAAACTGCAGCTGCATCCCCCTCCTCCCTCTCTACACTATATAAACTGCAGCTGCAACCCCTCCTCTACACTATATAAACTGCAGCTGCAACCCTCCTCTACACTATATAAACTGCAGCTGCAATCCCTCCTCTACACTATATAAACTGCAGCTGAAACCCCTCCTCTACACTATATAAAATGCAGCTGCATCCCCCTCCTCCCTCTCTACACTATATAAAATGAAGCTGCATCCCCTCCTCCCTCTCTACACTATGTAATCTGCAGCTGCATCCCCCTCCTCCCTCTCTGCATTATATAAAATGAAGCCGCATCCCCCTCCTCCCTCTCTACACTATGTAATCTGCAGCTGCATCCCCTCCTCCCTCTCTACATTATATAAACTGCAGCTGCATCCCCTCCTCCCTCTCTACACTATATAAAATGAAGCCGCATCCCCCTCTCCCTCTCTACACTATGTAATCTGCAGCTGCATCCCTCTCCTCCCTCTACATTATATAATGAGCTGATCCCTCTCTCTCACACTAAACGCAGCTGCATCCCCTCCTCCCTCTTACACTAAACTGCAGCTGCATCCCCCTCCTCCCTCTCTACACTAAACTGCAGCTGCATCCCTCCCTCTTCCTCTCTACACTAAACTGCAGCTGCATCTCCCTCCTTCCCTCTCTACACTAAACTGCAGCTGCATCTCCCTCCTCCTCTCTACACTAAACTGCAGCTGCATCCCCTCCTCCTCTCTCTCTACACTAAACTGCAGCTGCATCCCCTCCTCCCTCTCTACACTAAACTGCAGCTGCATCTCCCTCCTCCCTCTCTACACTAAACTGCAGCTGCATCTCCCTCCTCCCTCTCTACACTAAACTGCAGCTGCATCCCCTCCTCCCTCTCTACACTAAACTGCAGCTGCATCCCCCTCCTCCCTCTTTACACTAAACTGCAGCTGCATTCCCCCTCCTCCCTCTCTACACTAAACTGCAGCTGCATCTCCCTCCTCCCCTTCTACACTAAACTGCAGCTGCATCTCCCTCCTCCCTCTCTACACTAAACTGCAGCTGCATCCCCTCCTCCCTCTCTACACTAAACTGCAGCTGCATCCCCCTCCTCCTCTTTACACTAAACTGCAGCTGCATCCCCTCCTCCCTCTCTACACTAAACTGCAGCTGCATCCCCTCCTCCCTCTTTACACTAAACTGCAGCTGCATCCCCTCCTCCCTCTTTACACTAAACTGCAGCTGCATCCCCCCTCCCTCTCTACACTAAACTGCAGCTGCATCTCCCTCCTCCCTCTCTACACTAAACTGCAGCTGCATCCCCCTCCTCCCTCTCTACACTAAACTGCAGCTGCATCCCCTCCTCCCTCTCTACACTAAACTGCAGCTGCATCTCCCTCCTCCCTCTCTACACTATATAATCTGCAGCTGCATCCCCCTCCTCCCTCTCTACACTATATAATCTGCAGCTGCATCCCCCTCCTCCCTCTCTACACTATATAATCTGCAGCTACATCCCCCCTCCCTCTCTACACTATATAATCTGCAGCTACATCCCCCTCCTCCCTCTCTACACTATATAAACTGCAGCTACATACCCCTCCTCCCTCTTCTACACTACTTAAACTGCAGCTGCATCCCCCTCCTCCCTCTCTACACTATATAAATGAAGCTGCATCCCCCTCCTCCCTCTCTACACTATGTAATCTGCAGCTGCATCCCCTCCTCCCTCTCTGCATTATATAAAATGAGCCGCATCCCCCTCCTCCTCTCTACACTATGTAACTGCAGCTTCATCCCTCTCCTCCCTCTCTACATTATAAAACTGCAGCTGCATCCCCTCCTCCCTCTCTACACTAAACTGCAGCTGCATCCCCCTCCACCCTCTCTACACTAAACTGCAGCTGCATCCCCCTCCTCCCTCTTTACACTAAACTGCAGCTGCATCTCCCTCTTCCCTCTCTACACTAAACTGCAGCTGCATCTCCCTCCTCCCTCTCTACACTAAACTGCAGCTGCATCCCCTCCTCCCTCTCTACACTAAACTGCAGCTGCATCTCCCTCCTCCCTCTCTACACTAAACTGCAGCTGCATCTCCCTCCTCCTCTCTACACTAAACTGCAGCTGCATCTCCCTCCTCCCTCTCTACACTATGTAATCTGCAGCTGCATCCCCTCCTCCCTCTCTACATTATATAAACTGCAGCTGCATCCCCCTCCTCCCTCTCTTACACTATATAAAACGAAGCCACGTCCCCCTCCTCCCTCTCTACACTATGTAATCTGCAGCTGCATCCCTCTCCTCCCTCTCTACATTATATAAACTGCAGCTGCATCCCCCTCCTCCCTCTCTACACTAAACTGCAGCTTCATCCCCCTCCTCCCTCTCTACACTAAACTGCAGCTGCATCTCCCTCCACCCTCTCTACACTAAACTGCAGCTGCATCCCCCTCCTCCCTCTCTACACTAAACTGCAGCTGCATCCCCTTCTCCCTCTCTACACTAAACTGCAGCTGCATCTCCCTCCACCCTCTCTACACTAAACTGCAGCTGCATCCCCCTCCTCCTTCTCTACACTAAACTGCCGCTGCATCTCCCTCCACCCTCTCTACACTAAACTGCAGCTGCATCCCCCTCCTCCCTCTCTACACTAAACTGCAGCTGCATCTCCCTCCACCCTCTCTACACTAAACTGCAGCTGCATCCCCCTCCTCCCTCTCTACTCTTGTGCTGGACAGTTTTTCCGAATCTAGAGGAGTCTTCTGATTTACAGACAGGACGGGGGGGGGGGGGGGACCCAGAGGTGGTGAAAGTTGGGTGAGAAGCTATTCTCCCTGAATGGATCCTCTACAAAGTTTCACTTTGTCTCGATGCTCTTTATGCGCAGACTGCAGCTCAGTTTTGTTGCAGTGACTGAAGGCGTCTAGAGAAGAATGGTCGGCGCAGGTTTGATCGTGTAACAAGAAGATGGAAGACGACTTGGAGAAGAGATGTCGGAGGTTAGAGAAGAGGAAGATGTGACTGATGGATGCGACAGCTCCTCGTACCTGGAGCTTACTGACAAGATGGAGGGAGCAGAACATCAAGACGACTTTGAAGCTGGAAGACAAATCTCAAAACTGTTTTCCAGATCATGGAGGAAGCGACTCTGGGAATATAGAAAAGAAAGCAGAGAGAAAGTGACGGGGAAACAAGTGATGGAGGGAACCATGTGGAGGGATCAAGTGAAGGGGAAACAAGTGAAAGAGGGAACAAGTGAAGGAAACAAGTGACGGAGGGAACAAGTGAAGGGGAAACAAGTGACGGAGGGAACAAGTGAAGGGGAAACAAGTGACGAAGGGAGCAAGTGCAGAGGGATCAAGTAAAGGGGAAACAAGTGACGGAGGGAACAAGTGAAGGGGAAACAAGTGACGGAGGGAAAAAGTGCGGAGGGAACAAGTGAAGGGGAAACAAGTGACGGAGGGAAAAATTGCGGAGGGAACAAGTGAAGGGGAAACAAGTGACGGACGGAACAAGTGATGGAGGGAACAAGTGAAGGGGAAACAAGTGACGGAGGGAACAAGTGATGGAGGGAACAAGTGAAGGGGAAACAAGTGACGGAGGGAACAAGTGAAGGGGAAACAAGTGACGGAGTGAACAAGTGAAGGGGAAACAAGTGACGGAGGGAACAAGTGAAGGGGAAACAAGTGACGAAGGGAGCAAGTGCAGAGGGATCAAGTAAAGGGGAAACAAGTGACGGAGGGAACAAGTGAAGGGGAAACAAGTGACGGAGGGAAAAAGTGCGGAGGGAACAAGTGAAGGGGAAACAAGTGACGGAGGGAAAAATTGCGGAGGGAACAAGTGAAGGGGAAACAAGTGACGGACGGAACAAGTGATGGAGGGAACAAGTGAAGGGGAAACAAGTGACGGAGGGAACAAGTGAAGGGGAAACAAGTGACGGAGGGAACAAGTGAAGGGGAAACAAGTGACGGAGGGAACAAGTGAAGGGGAAACAAGTGACGGAGGGAACAAGTGAAGGGGAAACAAGTGACGGAGGGAACAAGTGAAGGGGAAACAAGTGACGGAGGGAACAAGTGAAGGGGAAACAAGTGACGGAGGGAACAAGTGAAGGGGAAACAAGTGACGGAGGGAACAAGTGAAGGGGAAACAAGTGACGGAGGGAACAAGTGAAGGGGAAACAAGTGACGGAGGGAACAAGTGAAGGGGAAACAAGTGACGGAGGGAACAAGTGAAGGGGAAACAAGTGACGGAGGGAAAAATTGCGGAGGGAACAAGTGAAGGGGAAACAAGTGACGGAGGGAACAAGTGATGGAGGGAACAAGTGAAGGGGAAACAAGTGACGGAGGGAACAAGTGAAGGGGAAACAAGTGACGGAGGGAACAAGTGAAGGGGAAACAAGTGACGGAGGGAACAAGTGAAGGGGAAACAAGTGACGGAGGGAACAAGTGAAGGGGAAACAAGTGACGGAGGGAACAAGTGAAGGGGAAACAAGTGACGGAGGGAACAAGTGAAGGGGAAACAAGTGACGGAGGGAACAAGTGAAGGGGAAACAAGTGACGGAGGGAACAAGTGAAGGGGAAACAAGTGACGGAGGGAACAAGTGAAGGGGAAACAAGTGACGGAGGGAACAAGTGAAGGGGAAACAAGTGAAGGAGGGAACAAGTGACGGAGGGAACAAGTGAAGGGGAAGCAAATGATGGAGGGAACAAGTGAAGGGGAAACAAGGGATGGAGGGAACAAGTGTCGGGCCCACTGGGACAGGGGTACTCGGTACCGGACCGGGTCTTTACTGGGGAAGTCACGGGTGGTCCTGGTCCGGTCCGTGTCCCGGGCTCGGCAAATAAAAGGGGATATTTACAGGGGTTGTCAGTCGTGACGCCACCCACTATATGTGGCCAGTGATGGGGCCGCCGCTGCTGCAGAACCTCCGGGGATGATGGAATAGCAGTTAGATGGGATAGTTCCAGTGGGTAGAACTGTGTTCCCCGGGGCAGTGAGGGTACCTTTACACACGGCTACATTTGTAGCTTGTCACCAGGTAACTTACTGGTTGCAGTGAAATACATGGATACATGGTTCTATCTTGTTGCTGTGTACAAATGGAATCATGTATCCATGATTTCACTGCAACCAGTAAGTTACCTGGTGACAAGCTACAAATGTAGCTGTGTGTAAAGGTACCCTAAGGGTTAAGTCTATTGTGGAATGTTCAGTACACTTACTGTGCAGACGCTGCAGGGATCTCTCCTCAATGCTGGTGCTGACAGGCTGTGCTGTGGCTCTGCAGGTGGGAGAATTGTTGTAATCCTGTATGGAGGGAATGTCACTTAAACAGATGGAATCAGACAAGGGAGGCAGATTCAGGGTCTCCGTGTTTACTCTCCAAGTTCTTCAAAGCACTTCACATTGCAGTTACAGTTCAAGTACAATTCAAGTACAGTTCTTACACGTCTCAGTTCAAGTACACGGGCACACTCCCCCTCTCCGGGTTCCCTTTACTCCCTGCAGCCAGGCCTCTCTCTCTATGACTCCTCACACTTTCTCTGTGTCCTTTCCGGGCTGTTTACGTTCTGTGTACACTTGGTGGGTGTCTCCAGACAGTATGGCGGTGACTCGGGCCCTTGTGGGTCTTCCTGGTCGTCACTGAGCTGCCTGTCCTTTGGGTAGGGACCCTAGCATGCAACTGTGGTCCCCCGTCGTGTTGTTTGGGGATTCCGGGTAAAACTACGGTCCCCTCTAGAGCCAACACTCTACTCAGCCCAGCCTCCAGCAGTCCTCAAGCGCTAGGCTCTACCAGGCTCTTGCTCTCTGCGCCTTTCAGTATCATAGGAGGGCTACTCCGCCTGCAGTTGGTCGCTTCAGCTGTAAGTCTAGGGCCCGGGTATCACCGTCCCTCTCTGTCCTCTCACACTCCTGGGGATCTGGCTCCGGATAGGCTTTCTCTCTCCTCCTGCTCACCCTGGCTCGGTACAGATTCTGCGCTCCTTTCACCTTCACTCTTCCAGGACGTGTGTATCTTTCTCCTGCTCAGCTTAGATCAACCTTCTGCTGTCTCTTGGCCTGCTATTGGTCTTTGATGTTCAGCTCACTATGGCCTACTGAACTCCTTCCTCCTCCCCCTCACTATTTCTACTGTCAAGTCACCTGACTACGTGTGTGCCCAACCCACTCCTCTAAATCCACCACCCCTCGCTTGCCTAGAGTATCCAATCTTAGGGCTGGATGCTGCCATCTACTGTACGTGGGTTGTGTGGGCTGTGAGGGTATTGTTGTGCAACAATTGTCCTACCTGCCTGGCTGCAGTTCCCTTTTGTGGCCTCCTGGACGCAGGGGCGCCACACAAGTGCGGAGGGATTAAGTGACAGAGGGAACAAGTGCGGAGGGAACAAGTGCGGAGGGAACAAGTGCGGAGGGAACAAGTGAAGGTGAAACAAGTGACGAAGGGAACAAGTGACAGAGGGAACAAGTGATGGAGGGAACAAGTGCGGAGGGATCAAGTAAAGGGGAAACAAGTGACGGAGGGAACAAGTGAAGGGGAAACAAGTGACAGAGGGATCAAGAGCGGAGGGAACAAGTGTGGGACAGGAGTACAACCCCTGGCAAAATTATGGAATCCCCGGGCTCGGAGGATGTCCATTCAGTTGTATTATTTTGTAGAAATAAAGCAGATCACAGACCTGGCACAAAACTGAAGTCATTTCACATGGCGACTTTATGGCTTTAAGAAACACTAAAAGAAATCAAGATAAAACATATGTGCTGGCCAGTAACGGTTACTATTGTAGACCAAGCAGAGGGAAAATTATGGAGTCACTCAGTTCTGAGGAAACAATTATGGAATCATGACAAACACACAACACTCCAATACATCACTAGTATTTTGTTTCTCCACCTCTGGCTTTTATAACAACTTGCAGTCTCTGAGGCATAGACTTAATGAGTGACAAACAATACTCATCATCAATCTGGCTCCAACTTTCTGATAGCTGTTGCCAGATCAGCATTGCAGGTTGGAGCCTTGTTACGGACCATTTTCTTCAACTTCCACGAAAGATTTTCAATTGGATTGAGAACCGGACTATTTGCAGGCCATGACATTGACCTTATGTGTCTTCTTTCAAGGAATGTTTTCACAGTTTTTGCTCTATGGCAGGATGCATTATCATCTTGATAAATGATTTCATCAAACATCTTTACAATTGATGGGATAAGAAAAATGTCCAAAATATTAATGTAAACTTGGACATTTATTAAGGATGTAATGACAGCCATCTCCCCAGTGCCTTTACCTGACATGCAGCCCCATATCATTAATTACTGTGGAAATTTGCATGTTCCCTTCATGCAGTCATCTTTATAAATCTCATTGGAACGACACCAAATAAAAGTTCCAGCATCATCACCTTGCCCAATGCAGATTCGCGATTCATCACTGAATATGACTTCCATCCAGTCATCCACAGTCCATGATTGCTTTTCCTTAGCCCATTGTAACCTTGTTTTTTTCTGTTTAGGTGTTAATGATGGCTTTTGTTTAGCTTTTCTGTCTGTAAATCCCATTTCCTTTAGGCGGTTTCTTACAGTTCGGTCACAGACATTGACTCCAGTTTCCTCCCATTCGTTCCTCATTTGTTTTCTTGTGCATTTCCTGTTTTGGAGACATATTGCTTTAAGTTTCCGGTCTTGATGCTTTGATGTCTTCCTTGGTCTATCAGTATGTTTGCCTTTAACAACCTTCCCATGTTGTTTGTATTTGGTCCAGATTTTAGACACAGATGACTGTGAACAACCAACATCTTTTGCAACATTGCGTGATGATTTACCCTCTTTTAAGAGTTTGATAATCCTCTGCTTTGTTTCAATTGACATCTCTTGTGTTGGAGCCATGATTGATGTCAGTCCACTTGGTGCAACAGATCTCCAAGGTGTGATCACTCCTTTTTAGATGCAGAGTAACGAGCAGATCTTATTTGATGCAGATGTTAGTTTTGGGAATGAAAATTTACAGGCTGATTCCATAATTGTTTCCTCAGAATTGAGTGATTCCATAATTTTTCAACAGAAGGAAATAAGGAGACAGATTCTTTACTTCTTTACCTTTACTTCGCAGTCAGAGTTCAGCAGTGGATCCAGGGTACTGGTTCACCAGGGGTTTTGGTCTGGCCAGTCTGAGAAGGATTGAGTGCCGCACTGCTGGGGTGGTTATATGGCCTTCCTGCTGCTTGTTCCCAGTTCACTAGTCCTAACTCTGTGGAATACTTCCAGTCAGGCAGATGGTGCTGACTCTATGAGCGACCATACTCACCGGTCCTCTATCCCTTTGGATGCCACCAAACCCCAGACAGGTCCATAATGGTGTGACTACAATACGTGAAGCCCAGTAGCCTTCAGGGTCACTACCAGTCATGAAGATCTGGCAGCTTGGGGTCCTGGCACCCCTCCTGCAGCTAAGCTGCTGCTCGGCCTGGAAGCCGACGGCAGACCACTCACCCACTAACTACTCTTGCCTAACCCTCCTTCCACCCCACTACATCTAACCCCTCCCTCCAACCAGAAGTGGGGTTTGTGCTATTGTGGGTCTCTACTCTCTGGTTGGAGTTCAGGCGGTGCACAGATGTGTCAGGAGTCCAGCATACGGCAACTCAAATCCTCCTCAAACATGGCACTAGTACCGATTACTGTAAGTACCATTGTGGTGACCAGACCGCTAGGGGCGCCACACAAGTATGGAGAAAACAAGTGGCAGGGAAACAAGGGCATATGAAACAAGTGTACATGAAACAAGGGCAGAGGGAACAAGTGTGGAGGAAACAAATGATGGGGAACAAGCTTGGAGGAAACAAGTATGGAAGGAACGAGTGCGGAGGGAGGCAGCGAGTGTGAAGGGAGTGAGTGAGTGCGAAGGCAGGGAGCAGGGGCGTATCTAGGGGGGTGCAGCCGGACCTTTTGCTCCGGGCGCCAGTCAGTAGGGGGCGCTGGTGCGGTGCCATCATCAGGTGACAAGCCGCGGCTGCACTGCAGCGCCCCCGCCGGAACTAATCTCCTCGCCGCATATTGTGTGTGCACGGCCACGGGCGGCCGCGGAGCTGTGCGTGGGTGCACACAACCAACCCCTGCTGCTGGTCTGCCCCCTGCCAGCAGTTACCACCCTCCCCCTCCCCGGTCACGTCGCTCTGCGGCTGACGTCACCTGTGCGCCGCACAGTGGGACGGAGAGGTGAAGGAGAGGAGCCGAGGGCAGAAGCTGCTGACTGCTGTGGCCTGCCTCCTCCTGAGTCCCGACTCCTGCCTCTGACTGAGTCGTCCGGGTCCGGTCCGTCCTAGGCTAGCTGCGCCTACAACTGTACTCCAGACCTAATGAGGTAAAAAAAAAGTAACCCTAAACAGCCGGGGGGGGGGGGGGGGGGGAGGGGGGGAATTGGGGTGGGGGTGCCTGTCCTGGGCTGGCCAGCTAGGAGTTATGAGGTGTATATATATCATCTACATCAGGGCAGGTGCAGGCACACGCACATACTATGAGGTATAATATACCTCATAGTGTGTGTGCCTGTGGATGTATACATATATACACCCCATAGTGTGCCTGCCTGAGGTATACATATATATATACCTCAGGTATATATATATGTATACCTCAGGCAGGCACACACTATGAGGTATAATAATTCCCCCCAACCCCCGGTCCTCAACCAAGGCTGCAGGGCAGCAAAAGGCCCCCCCCCCCCTCACCTACTCTGGGGGGGGGGCGCCGAAATAGAGCTGTGCCCCGGGCGCCATGAAACATAGTTACACCTCTGGCAGGGAGTGAGTGTGGAGGGAGGGAGCAAGTGCAGAGAGAGAGGGTGCAGAGGGAGTGAGAGCAGAGGGAGGGAGTGCGAAGGCAGGCAGTGAATGTGGAGGGAGCAAGTGCAGAGGGAGTGAGAGCGGAGGGAGGGAGTGCGAAGGCAGGGAGTGCGAAGGCAGGGAGTGCGAAGGCAGGGAGTGAGTGTGGAGGGAGCGAGTGCAGAGGGAGTGAGTGCAGATGGAGGGTGCAAGTGCAGAGGGAGGGAGCGAGTGTGAAGGGAGGGAATCTCACGGATCCAGTCATCTTTTTATCTGAAGCATATTGGGGCACACTGGAGAAACCCCAAAATCTGAAATATCATTCAGTCCAGCTTCACGAGGAACTCTGGACTGTGACAGTGATGGACTTTTCATTACATGGACTCCAGCCTGTGACGATGCTGAATGTTCAGCTGACGCCCCGCCCCTGAGGAGCATTCATCCCTTTCATCGCCCTCTGTATATTGTTTTTTTCTGTATACAGCCAGCTGAAGCTCCTCCGACAACAGCCCTGGTAGAAGTTTCTTATTTATCTACATAATTCTAATCCCTTTTTATATTTCTTTCCCTTCAGGCAGAACAGAGATGCCAAGGAGAAGCTGGAGATGGACTGGTCGGACAAGGTGGAGGCCTACGACATCGACACCCAGTGCGGGAGATACAACAATCAGAGCACCGACATCCAGTTCCACCACAACTCCTCCAAATATGAAGACAAGTAAGTCCAAAAATAAGAAGGGAGAGTTACAGGTACCCCGGGATCCAGGAAGCTGAGATACGAGGAGCTGTTTGTCAGGGCTCTCAGATTATAAGTGTATGTAGCCGCCCCTGTTCTGAGAATATTTCGGGAGATCCCCGGGGCCGATGTTTCTGCCCTGAAGCTGTTTTGTCTGATTGACTGACGCCTTTTATCTGTAATGAGTCCCTCCAGAGCAGCGCTCATCATTTCACTGTCTGCGGGGCTACGAGATGCAAATACTAAACCTGAGCAGGTAAAACAGAATCAATCATTTCCAGCATTGAAGCCTCACAAGTCTATTATAGATGATCTCTCATCCGGAAAATGCTGAATGGAATAAGCCTCCACATATTCACATACCGGTGTACTGAGCAACGCCATCCTACAAATATACAGCATATACATGTCTGATAGTGCTACTATTCTTGTACTAGGGGGAGTGTTATAGCCACAGAGGAGTAAGAGACAGCTACAGAGGGGAGAGACTGCCACAGGAGGTAGAGAAAGCCACAGAGGGTAGAGAAGCCTACAGACAGCCGCAGAGGGGACAGACAGCCACAGGATGTAGAGACAGCTGCAGAGGGGAGAGACAGCCGCAGAGGGGAGAGACAGCTGCAGAGGGGAGAGACAGCTGCAGAGGGGAGAGACAGCAACAGAGGGGACAGACAGCCACAGAGAGGACAGAGAAAGCCACAGAAGGGAAAGACAGAAACAGAGGGGAGAAAGACAGCCACAGAAGGGAGAGACAGCCTCAGAGGGGACAGACTGCCACAGAGGGGACAGACAACCATGAGGAGAGAAGGACTGCCACAGAGGGTAGAGAGACAGCCACAGAAGGTAGAGAGAGCCACAGGGGGACAAACTGCCACACAGGGGACAGACTGCCACAGAGGAGACAGACAACCATGAGGAGAGAAGGACTGCCACAGAGGGTAGAGAGACAGCCACAGGGGGGAGAGACTGCCTCAGTGGGGAGAGACTGCCACAGTGGGGAGAGACTGCCACAGAGGGGAGAGACAGCCACAGAGAGGACAGAGACAGCTACAGAAGAGGGAGACAGCAACAGAGGGGAGAGAAATAGTTACATAGGGGACAGACAACCACATAGGGGACAGACTGCCACAGAAGTGTCAGACTGCCACAGAGGGGACAGACTGCCACAGAGGGGACAGACTGCCACAGAGGGGACAGACTGCCACAGAGGGGAAAGACTGCCACAGAGGGGAGAGACTGCAGAAGGTCCCAAATCCAGAGGGGCGGCAGCAGTGGCACCAATGAATTGTAGCTGGGAACAATAATGGTAGTGCTACATGTGTCCGGTCTGCAGTATAGACTGATCGTCCGACGAAGGGCCATAAAGCTGGATGAAGAAAGTGTGACTGGACTGATGGACTCGGTTAGCTTGGTCCACACTCAATCTCTTATCTGATTCCCAGAAAGAAGATGGAATTAAGCTGCATTCATGGGGAAACTAAAGAATATCCTATGGCCAGAGTGATCCTTGGAACGGCCAAGGGTATGGAGTACCACGATGGTGGTGTAGTCCTGGACTTACTGTCACATTGTAATAAGGCTTCTACAGGTCATTCAATAATTAAGGAATCCTTCATACAAAACCATAGTATAAAACAATACCTGGTGCCAGAGAGGTGCTCACGGACAATCGATCATCAGATCCCTGCTGCCACAGTGCTCCCGCCACAACACCCAGCCGACGCACGTTTCAAAGTTTGTTTTTCCTCAGGGCGTGAATGCACGCCCTGAGGAAAAACAAACTTTGAAACGTGCGTCGGCTGGGTGTTGTGGCGGGAGCACTGTGGCAGCAGGGATCTGATGAGCGATTGTCCGTGAGCACCTCTGGCACCAGGTATTGTTTACACATTGTAATAAGCCGGGACTTTGAATTGCTTTGGGACTTGGATGATGGGTAAGTCCCGAAGGAGATGAAAACCTAGAGAGCGCTAAAGGAGAAGAATTCCACGAGAGCAAAATAGAATAAATATGTGAGAGCGCTGGTGGAGGGAGAATCCATAATGGTCATGAAGAGCAGACCAGTGCTTCACCAACCACTGGGTGACTGATTGGAAACAGCGCCAAAGCTCATGAAGGAAAAGAGCACAATGTTGAGGTGTATGACACCATGGCAGAAAAGGTGAAATATCTGAGAATGTTGAAGACTCCAGAGAACTTCAGGCTGAGGGAATGAAGTGCAAGAAAACCTCTGAAATTCTGGAGAACCAGAGGGAAATGGAGGGGACACAGCAGAGACCCAAGAGAAAGTGGGACGTAATGCAGTGGAGAATGAGAAGAAGGCAGAACATGATGCTGCAGAGATCAGAGAGAAGGCAGAAGGTGACCCTGCCAAGACCCGAGAGAAGGCAGAAGGTGACACTGCCGAGACCTGAGAGAAGGCAGAAGGTGACACTGCCGAGACCTGAGAGAAGGCAGAAGGTGACACTGCCGAGACCCGAGAGAAGGCAGAAGGTGACACTGCCGAGACCTGAGAGAAGGCAGAAGGTGATGCTGCAGAGACCCAGGAGATGGCAGAAGGTGATGCTGCAGAGACCCAGGAGATGGCAGAAGGTGACGCTGCAGAGACCCAAGAGAAGGCAGAAGGTGACACTGCCGAGACCTGAGAGAAGGCAGAAGGTGAGGCTGCAGAAACCCAGGAGAGGGAAGATGGTGCAGAAGAGGAAAAACCCACTGAAGAAGTGAAGACTAAGTGCAACTGATTATGTAGAGCCTATAGAAGAAGAAGATGTTGAATCTAAGGACAGAAAGAGGAAGGTCCACGGAAAGGGCAGAATGAGTGAAATGATAAAACATGGGTTTGAGAGACCCAAGTAATTGGCTGATGGCAGTGAAGGTAAAGGAATCCATACGGTCTTTACGTACATGGTGGATGTGCCAGAAGACTTGAGAGAAGCATGTACCAGTGACACGATGCATAAAATATTTAAGAAGACCATGTAAAGTGCACTTTGCCCAACGGACGAATCGATTGGTGGTTTTACCTGCATGTGAAGCCACAGAGAAGCAGGTGGCTATCCTAAGCGACATGCACCTACAATGTGTTCATATGAAGGAGATGATCACATGAGAGAAAGAAGCCACCAGACGCTAAAAGCGTACTGTGTTATAGCACTCACTATACATTCACTATAATGGGGTACTCACTCACTTTGCCTGTCCTCGAGGTAATGATACTCTCCATTTAAACATACATGTGCTTTATTTTGTCCTCCATAAACCAGACAAATAAGCATAACAGGAGCCTTCCTCTGGCTTTATCATAACATAAATGTCCATAGTGATTCTACTGACCCCGCTCTGTCTTCAGACACAGATTTTAAGTGCATTACCTCTCAGGAGCTCTGGTGTGCTCCACACACACATAGTCTCTCCTAAGCATATTGTGCACTCTTGCAGGACCTAGCTCAACTGGCCATGTACCCAAAACCAGTTACCTGATATATGATGAGACACACCCATGAGAGGTATGTGGATGATCAGTCCCTCCCATCGCTTCTGACCATCGTGTGAACCTGGCCTTGCATGGACACTAAAAATCTCAAAGTTATTTTAAGAAATGAAGGGGTCGTCCAGGAACTTGTGGAAAAGTCCGATGTGACGAGAGTGAGAGTTGCTGGTCATAGTGAAGACAAGATCCCCTTTGAAGCAGGTGCGGTTCCTTTTCGTTGTTGTGGGCACAGTGGATTGTTGACAATGTGTGGGTTCTAGAATATCGCCTTGCATACCTAGAAGTAAAGCAGGTAAGACCTGAAAGTCTTCAAATCTAGGAACAGCTTCGTAGAGCTAGTGTGGGTCTCTGTCCATTGTTGAGTCAGGACCCAGTGAAAGAGAACTGTCATACACCAGAGGGCAGTGTTGCCACCGCCTGGCAAGGGAATAGGGGCCAACAGTGGAAGGCGTTGGTGTCATCATAGAGGGCCCAATGACTCATCCAGTTATGGTACTAATTCTCTGAAACTGAATCCAAAGGAAAGAATGAATGGAGTGACTGGTCTCTAGCTTGTGGGAATGATAGAAAAGATTGCCGGCAGAGAGACAGCCGAAGACACCCTCGAAGAAGACGCCATGTTAGATCTGCAAAATAAGGAGGGGGAGGATCTGGAGATGGTAAATCTTCTGTCAGCGTGATGTCGAGGGGCCCAGACTGTAGACCCTGGAGTGTACTAGATAACCCAGACTCAGACCAGATGGCAGATTCGATTGTAAATTAATCTCACTACCACACTTACTATGGGAGATGGCCATGGAGGGAAAGGTCTGAGGCTTATCTAATAGATGTGATCATTAAAAAGGATCTGGTATCAGTGACACACTGTGTCTCAAGTGCTGAAGCCCAAAGTCGACAGAGAAGACTCTCTGGTCTAGAAAGGAATGGTGCCAAGCCCCACGGCTTTAGGCAGAGGGGAGAATATGTACTATGGTCACCTATTACATTGTGAATGGCCAGTATGTATCACAGAAGTGGTTGTCATCTGGGATGTAAACCTGGAATGTCTACTCTGGTACCTGTAGTGCCAAGAGTCTGGGTAAGGCGTTCCAGTGGCCAGGTTTACAGATAGCTGGACAGATGGGTGGGTTTAGCTATCCACATACCTCCACCCACTGGTGTGTCTCATGTCTTTTAATGGTGGCTGTATGTTTGACACATGGTTCTGTGTATGGAGGCAGCAGAGCTCCAGAGTGTGTGCACTGACCAAAGTCACAGTGTGTGTGGAGGCCGCCTTACCTTCTGAAGGTGACTCTAGTGGAAAGGGGTTGTGTATACTGACCAGGTTCAGTGAGTGGAGTCTAAGGCAGCAGAGAAAACCTGTCTGATGTAGCACAGCTGTGTTTGTCAGAGGCAGTAAATCAAAACCTGTCTGATATAGCAGAGCTGTGTTTGTCAGAGGCAGTAAGTCATATTTTGTCTGATGTCTTGTCTTCATTCTATTTTGGCTGAATTTTGTCTTCTGTGAAGTGACCACTAGATGGCAGCAGACCCCTATGCGTTTTGGCACGTTGCTCAGGGTTAGACAATGGAGAGTTCAGGTCTGTGGCTGCGGTGAAGAGTAAATGGTTAAATCACATATCCTTGGACCTGGATTATCCTGATGAAACATTGGATCGTCACCCTCCGCACCACAGCGTAATATTCATTGATCATTTCAGCAACTAAAATTTGCACAAATGGGACGTTCCGACCATCTCAGGTTGATTCGCCAACGGTGTTAACAAACTAATGCGTTTGGCGCCAATGTATTACGGAGAATGTGGCGCATTAATATTAGTGAAGCGTCCAGATCGAGTCCTACTTTAGGGGACGCAGGATTCACCTCTATTAAATGATAAGACGAGGACCCACCGGGTCTCCGAGCGCCGCACGAGAGGCGTCATGTAATAAATGCTCGGATTGGCCATCACCGTTATTTACAGGCACCGTCCTCCTTAGATTTAATTAGATCATTAATTATTCTCTCTTGTCCTGTATCAGACACAGCAATTTAATAAATGGAATTAACCCTAAGTAGGAAATCTATTAAAGAAAGATATAAAAGAACTGCAATATATATTTATGGCCACTAGTGGCCGCCATAGAGAATCCAGTGGCAGCCGATACAGATCGGTTTCCTGTTTGTCAATCGGGAGGTTCAATACTTTTACTTTGAGTTTGGGGGTGAAGACTTGTCAGTGTTGGGCGTTGTGGTCCCGCAGGACAACGAGGACCCTATAGACCCTACAAATCAAACGTGAGCCTCAGGAAACAGGAATCAATAGGGATGGGGTGTTGTAGGTCTGCGCTGCTAGAAAAACACACACACTGCTACAAACAAAGCACAGGTGAGCAGTTTCATTGAGCGGCTTCATAGCCCCCCTTGTATATAACGATAAGACCCTATTTACGCTTGCCTCCTTTACAGATATTAACTGTTTCAGGAAACAGGAAGACATCACAGATCTCCCAGGCCTCATTCAGATTGCAACAATCCCCATTATTGTTTTATGCAGTCTGTTGTCAGCAATTTGCTTTAAAGCTTAGAAGAGATAAACGTTATCGGGTAAAATCACCACAAGGAGCTCACTGACTGTCTCTCAGTTAACTTTTCTGCAGCCAGCAATAGATGGAGCCTATAGAAGGAAAAAGTGCAAAATTCTGAATTAAATCCAATTGCAAAAATCCTTTTTAGCCCCAAATCCTTGGATTGAAGGAAAAAATTAGAGGAAAATTTTCCGATCTCTCCGATATCAGTCATCTGGAGTTGAGTCACCAGGTTCACAGCTGTTCTTCTCTTTTTTTAATTTGTTTCCACATCTCAGAATCATTGCCCGCTCTTACTCCTCATTGCCCGCTCCTCCTCCTCATCGCCCGCTCCTCCTCCCCATCACCCGCTCCAACTCCCCATCACCCGCTCCTCCTAATCCCCGCTCCTCCTCATTGCCCGCTCCTCCCCATCGCCCACTCCTCATCCCCGCTCCTCCTCATCCCCGCTCCTCCTCATCCCCGCTCCTCCTCATCGCCCGCTCCTCCTCCCCATCGCTCGCTCCTCCTCCCCATCGCCCGCTCCTCCTCCCCATTGCCTGCTCCTCCTCCCCATCGCCCGCTCCTCCTCCCCATTGCCTGCTCCTCCTCCCCATTGCCTGCTCCTCCTCCCCATCCCCGCTCCTCCTCATCCCCGCTCCTCCTCCTCATCCCCGCTCCTCCTCATCCCCGCTCCTCCTCCTCATCCCCGCTCCTCCTCCCCATCACCCACTCCTCCCCATCACCCACTCCTCCCCATCACCAACTCCTCCCCATCACCCACTCCTCCTCCCCATCACCCACTCCTCCCCATCACCCACTCCTCCTCCCTATCACCCACTCCTCCTCCCCATCGCCTGCTCCTCCCTATCGCTCACTCCTCCTCATCCCCGCTCCTCCTCCCCATCGCCCGCTCCTCCTCCCCATTGCCCGCTCCTCCTCCACAGGGGTTGAATAATAAATGACCCTCTGAATTAACTTTTAACGCTTTAAAAAAAAAAAAAATAATAATTTTTTTTGCTGCACTGCATTTCCCACTTCCAGGCTGATCTACAGTCCAAATGTCACAATGCCAAGTTAATTCCGCATGTGTCAACCAGCTAAATCTGCAGGGGGTTGAATACTACTTGTAGGCACTGTAAATACACTTTACCAGCAGATGGTGCTGCAGCACAACAAATGAAGAGTGCATTTCTATAACAAATGAAACATACCTGGAGAATGCATGAAAAGTACCTTGGGTATAAATGGATTTACCTGAGAAATATATGAGATAGGATTTAAATGAATCTAAAACTCTCTAATAACAGTAGTGGGGTATCTAGGAAGTGAGCTGCAGTGTAAAGGGTTACTCCCGGTCCAGGGGTGCTTAAAGGAACAGACATAATCTGGACCGGGTCACTACAATGCAGATTCAGGGAGTGGCATAGTTATGTTCCTCTTCCAGGCGGCAAAATAGGTGCAACATAGTCAGGAGTCTCTGTACAGCAGCACTAGTAAAATGAAAAAAACTTAAATGGATTCTCCATATTGTAGTAAATTATGCTCTCAGCTTCTCATTGACAATTTTTTCAGCTGTTGAGCGCTCCATCCGCACCTGATATAGATGACACGGGGTCTTCATCACAGAGCAATGGTGGAGGAATGGTAGTGACTGTGACAGGAGGAGCTGTCAATCACACCACAGCCACACCCACATCACAGAGCAATGGTGGAGGAATGGTAGTGACTGTGGCAGGAGGAGCTGTCAATCACACCACAGTACTGCCCACATTATGTGACAATCACACCATAGCCCCACCCACATCACACCACAGGCCCGCCCACATCACAACACAGCCCTGCCCACATCACAACACAGCCCAACCCACATCACACAACAGTCCTGCCCACATCACACAACAGTCCTGCGCACATCACAGCCTCACCCACATCACAAAACAGCCCAACCCACATCACACCACAGCCCTGCCCACATCACAGCCCTGCCCTCACCACAGCCCCACCCATCTCACCACAGCCCTGCCCACACTACATCACAGCCCTGCCCATCCTACAGCCTTCCTACAACACAGCCCCACCCACGTCATACCACAGTCCCACCTAAATCACAGCCCCACCCACACCCGTACCACAGTGACGCTCACAACACAACACAGCCTTTCCCACATTACACCACAGCCCCACCCACATCACAGCACAGTCCCAACCACAGCACAGCCCCACCCACATTACACCACAGCCCCACCCACATCACAGCACAGTCCCACCCACATCACAGCTCAACCCCAACCACAGCACAGCCCCACCCACATTACACCACAGCCCCACCCACATTACACCACAGCCCCACCCACATCACAGCACAGCCCCACCCACATTACACCACAGCCCCACCCACATCACAGCACAGCCCCACCCACATTACACCACTGCCCCACCCACATTACACCATAGCTCTACCCACATTGTGCTATTCAGCACTGCACCCACTGGGGGGCAGCAGAGTCTCTGTTGCTCTTTCCCTCATCCCCTTTTTTGTGGTTTCAGCACCTCCACCCCGGAGTCCTGGGCTCAGTACAGTCACGAGAACATCTACAGGGCTGAACGAGAGCGGATGGCCTCCATCAACCTGCGCTCCCTGATCGAGAGCATCCTGCAGGACACGGCCGAGGACCTGCGCTCCCAGTGTGACACGGTGAACAGCGCCCTCGCCCAGCGCTGTGAGGAGGTGGAGGATGTGAAGAGGAAGCAGGAGGACCACCTGCACAAGGTACATCAGCTGCTGTGCTCAGTGTGTCCAGCAGAGGGCACTGCAGCACCACATATATAGCACATAAGAGGCGGTGCTCAGACTGTCCCTCTGTCTGACCCTCGCGGTGTCACATCACCGTCTGGGTTATGTTGTGATTTGCGAATACAATTAATTCGCCCCGGTGTTTTCTTCGCCCCGGGTTGCGCTTATCGTTTGGTTTCCATGACAACGTTCCCAATCAGCGTTCGTCTGACAGATCATTAAGCCCCGGACGCCGCTGTTTGTTTCGCTCCCTTGTTTTCCGCTCACTGGTCACACGACTCGTCCATTAGAGCCACCCGGTGGTGTCATGGTGCGGCCGGGAAGTGTCACGGCTCGAGTCTCCATGATATGTAGAGTCTTATTATCATGTCTATGGAAGAATTCAGAAAGACTGCTCACATAGAGCTGGAGGACCCTAGCGGGGACTGCTCACATAGAGCTGGAGGGCCCTATAGGGGGACTGATCACATTGAGGCAGAGAACCCTAACGGGGGACTGGTCACATAGAGGAGAAGGGCCCCAGAGGTGACTGCCCACATAGAGGCAGATGGGCCCAGTGGAGGACTGCTCACATAGAGGTGGAGGACCCTATCGGGGGCATGCTCACATAGAGGTGGAGGGCCCTATAGGGGGACTGATCACATTAAGGCAGAGGACCCTAGCAGAGGACTGCTAACATAGAGGTGGAGGACCCTACGGGGGCATGCTCACATAGATGTGGAGGGCCCCATAGGGGAACTGATCACATTGAGGCGGAGGACCCTAGCAGTGGACTGCTCACATAGAGGTTGAGGGCCCCAGGGGAAGACTGCTCACATAGAGCTGGGGGGCCCCAGCAGAGAACCAGTCTATAAATCTTAAAAGCAATGGACGGGGATTTACTAGGTCTCTCCACCATATATAGTGATGGTAGGTATCTGGGATATGTTGGATCGATCACCCACCACTCCTGAGCACACACCACCACCGATCAGCTGAACGAAGAGACAGCGCCATCCATTGTGTAGTGTCTGTGAATGGTATTGCAGCTCTCTTCCATTAATAATAGCAGTGCCTCCTGTTTAGGGAGGATCCCCCAATAATTCCTTCATAGGTGGCGTTACTCTCTCACTGAAATGCAAATTAAAGGGGTTGTTCAGCCAAAAAAAAGAAGTTTCCCAGGGACCTGGACCTGTAAAAAAAAACTATTTGATGTTTACACTTCTGGATCCAGCAGAAAGATCCCCTAGATCGCTCTCTGGAAAGCCTGTGATACCTGTGCATTATACAGTGAGCTGTGTAATACCTCATTTATTCTGCGGGGGCAGTGCAGACAAGTGAATGTTTAGTCCTGAATTCCTATACAGATCGCTGAGAGCAGGACACTCCATGATCAGAGGACAACTTCTAACAAAAAGTGGACAATCCCTTTAAGTCCATCCTTTTACAGTGTGTTGTGTCGGCGGGATCTTTTTCTAGCTGTGTTGTATGTTCCCTGTGTGAATACACCTGGATATTCAGCGCTCGACCTGCTGGGGATGCACATAGCTAATATTTGCGCTCCTGAGCGCGGTTATGAGATTAAAGATCTCCAGGTCCGGTGTTAGACCTGCTCCTCGATGTGTAGATTCACGGTCATTTTGTGTTTTCTCTCCATCCAGATCCTGAAGGAGATCGGAGACCAGGAGAATAACATCGCCGCTCTCAAGCAGGCTATAAAGGATAAGGAGGCGCCCATGAAAGTCGCCCAGACGCGGCTGTATCAGAGATCCTACAGGCCCAATGTGGAGCTCTGCAGGGATCCGGTACAGTTCCGGTAAGTGTGGGGGGTCGGGAAGATCACTCCGACCGCTCGGTCTCTGAGATTCCCTCTGGGAATGACACTATAGGTAGGAAGTCTGGATTATGTCACCTAATCGGGTGTGGACTGGAGTAAATATCCCAAAACTTTAGCAGGTGAGTTCCGGTCAGTGTGAGAATACGGAATATCACTCCGAGCTCTTCATCTCTGGGATTCCCTCTGGAATGACACTACAGGTAGGAAGTCTGGATTATGTCACCTAATCAGGTGTGGACTGGAGTAAATATCCCAAAACTTTAGCAGGTGAGTTCCGGTCAGTGTGAGAATACGGAATATCACTCCGAGCTCTTCATCTCTGGGATTCCCTCTGGGATTGACACCAGGTGGAGTCATCATGATTATCATGTCCAGGTTATGGCATCTAAATGGGCAGCGACGTCCAATCAACATACTAAACATTTACTATGGAGGAAACCCAAGAAAACTCAGCAGGTGAGTACCAATAAGTGTAGGGGATAGGACAGTGATATTCCCTCTCTGTATCTGAGATTCCCTCTGGGATTGACACCAGGTGAAGTCATCATGATGGTGATATCATGGTTATGGCACCTAAATGGGCAGCAACGTCCAATCAAATACTAAACATTCACCATGGAGCAAACCCAAGGAAACTCAGCAGGTGAGTACCGATAAGGCCGGCTTCACACCACGATTGTTGACTGTCACCGGACAAATCAGCCCTCCGATCCTGCCTTTTGCCATCTTCGTTTGTGCCGCTGTCCAGTGCTGAAATTTCTGCACTGTGGCTGCAAGGGAGCTGGCCGTGGTGCTGAAATTTCAGCCGTGGAGCTCTCCAGGTGCTGAAATTCAGCGGCAGCTGCTTTTAACAACCATCCAACTCCATAGGGAGACATGGGGGGCAAATTCGGGACTGTGAACCGGACAGCCCCAATCCGAAAAATCGTGGTGTGAAGCCGGCCTAAGTGTTGAAAATAGGACAGTGATATTCCCTCTCTGGATGTGAGATTCCCTCTGGGATTGACACCAGGTGAAGTCATCATGATGGTGATATCATGGTTATGGCACCTCGATGGGCAGCAACGTCCAATCAAGATACTAAAATTTACTTTGGAGAGAACCCATAAAACTTAGCTGGTGATTTCCAGGAAGAGTAGGGATTAGGACTGAGTGATGTTCCTTCTCTGTATGTGAGATTACCTCTGGGGTTGACACTAGATGTATTCATCATGATGATCATGTCCAGGTTGTGGCACCAAATCCAGTGATGACTGCATGAAGGTTCCAATAATTTACATTGGAAATAACCAAAAACCTTTCCAGTAAGTGTTATGGCCCCTTTACACGCAGCTACAGGTAACAGGTTTTCCACAGGTAACTTACTGGCTGCAGTGAAATCATGGAGACATAGTTCCATTTGTACACAGCAACAAGATAGAACCTTGTCTCCATGATTTCACTGCAGCCAGTAAGTTACCTGTGGATAAGCTAGAAATGTAGCCGTGTGTAAAGTGGCCATAAGGAATAAGGAGTATGACTCCGATCTCTCTGCTTCTGAGATTCCCTCTGGGATTGACACTGATGGATTCATCTTTAGGATCATGTCCTGGTTATGACACACTAGATGTGGGCCTGATGCTATCGCATCGGAAGGGCGGTCTCTGTGCACTGTCTCTCCTCTCTGCCTGTCTCCCTCCTGTGCGCTCTCTGCTGTCTGTGTATTGTCCGTCCCGTGTGCTGTCTGTCCCCTGTGTGTTGTCTCTGTGTCGTAGCTTTCTCCCCTCTCTGTGCGCTGTCACCCCCGTGAGCGCTGTCCAACCCCTGTATGCTGTCCCTCCCGTTTGCGCTGTGTCCTCTTGCCTGTCTCCCCCTGTGCCTCTCTCTCTCCCCTGTGCCGCTGTCTCTCTCGTCTGGGCCGTTCTCTCTCTCCGTTGGGCCGCTCTCTCTCCACCGCACTCTCTCTCACCTGGCCGCTCTCACTCTCTGTTGGGCCACTCTCTTTCTCTCATCTGGGCCACTCTCTCCCCTGGGCCACTCTCTCTCCTGTGGCCACTTTCTCTCTCTCCTCCTGTAGCCTCTCTCTCCTGTGGCCTCTCTCTCTTCTGTGGCCGCCCTCTCTCTCCTGTGGCCGCTCTCTCTCTCTGCTGTGGCAGCTCTCTCTCTCTCCTGGGTCCGCTCTCTCTCTTCTGTGGCCGCTCTCTCTCTCTCCTGTGGACGCTCTCTCTCCTGTGGCTGCTCTCTCTCTCCTGTGGCCAGTCTCTCTCCTGTGGCCTCTCTTTCTGCTGTGGCCGCTCTCTCTCCTGTGGCCACTCTCTCTTCTGTGGCCTCTCTTTCTGCTGTGGCCGCTCTCTCTCCCTCCTGTGGCCTCTCTTTCTGCTGTGGCGCTCTCTCCTATGACCAGTCTCTTCTGTGGCCTCGCTCTCCTGTGGCCGCTCTCTCTTCTGTAGCTTCTCTTTCTGCTGTGGCCGCTCTCTCCTGTGGCCGCTCTCTCCTGTGGCCTCTCTCCTGTGGCGCTCTCTCTCTCCTGTGGCCTCGCTCTCCTGTGGCCACTCTCTCTCTCTGCTGTGGCCTCTCTTTCTGCTGTGGCCGCTCTCTCCTGTGGCCTCGCTCTCCTGTGGCCACTCTCTCTCTCTCTGCTGTGGCCTCTCTTTCTGCTGTGGCCGCTCTCTCCTGTGGCCTCGCTCTCCTGTGGCTGCTCTCTCTCTCTCTTCTGTGGCCTCTCTTTCTGCTGTGGCCGCTCTCTCTCCCTCCTGTGGCCTCTCTTTCTGCTGTGGCCACTCTCTCTCTTCCTGTGGCTGCTCTCTCTCTTCTGTGGCCTCTCTTTCTGCTGTGGCCGCTCTCTCTCCCTCCTGTGGCTTCTCTTTCTGCTGTGGCCTCACTCTCCTGTGGCTGTTCTCTCTCTCTTCTGTAGCCTCTCTTTCTGCTGTGGCCGCTCTCTCTCTCTGCTGTGGCTGCTCTCTCTCTCTTCTGTGGCCGCTCTCTCCAGTGGCCGCTCTCTCTCTCCTGTGGCCTCTCTTTCTGCTGTGGCTGCTCTCTCCCTCCTGTGGCCGCTCTCTCCTGTGGCCTCGCTCTCCTGTGGCTGCTCTCTCTCTCTTCTGTGGCCTCTCTTTCTGCTGTGGCTGCTCTCTCCCTCCTGTGGCCTCACTCTCCTGTGGCCGCTCTCTCCTGTGGCCTCGCTCTCCTGTGGCTGCTCTCTCTCTCTTCTGTGGCCTCTCTTTCTGCTGTGGCCGCTCTCGCTCCTCCTGTGGCCTCTCTTTCTGCTGTGGCCACTCTCTCTCTCCTGTGGCTGCTCTCTCTCTTCTGTGGCCTCTCTTTCTGCTGTGGCCGCTCTCTCTCCCTCCTGTGGCTTCTCTTTCTGCTGTGGCCTCACTCTCCTGTGGCTGTTCTCTCTCTCTTCTGTAGCCTCTCTTTCTGCTGTGGCCGCGCTCTCTCTCTGCTGTGGCTGCTCTCTCTCTCTTCTGTGGCCGCTCTCTCCTGTGGCCGCTCTCTCTCCTGTGGCCGCTCTCTCTCTCTCTGTGGTCTCTCTTTCTGCTGTGGCCACTCTCTCCTGTGCCTCGCTCTCCTGTGGCCGCTCTCTCTCTCTTCTATGGCCTCTCTTTCTGCTGTGGCCGCTCTCTCTCTGATCTGTTAAAAGGATTGGCCCACCATAGGAACATGGATCATTGATCACTGGGGGTCTGACCGCTGGGACTCTGCTATCTATAGATGACACTAAACTCTGCAGGGTTATCAATACAGAGGAGGACAATTTTATATTACAGGAGGATTTATGTAAACTAGAAGCTTGGGCTGCTAAATGGCAAATGAGCTTTAATGGGGATAAATGTAAAGTCATGTACTTGGGCAGAGGAAACAAAAAGTATAATTATGTGCTTAATTGTAAACCACTGGGCAAAACTGTCACTGAAAAAGACCTGGGTGTATGGGTAGATGACAAACTCACATTTAGTGGCCAGTGTCAGGCAGCTGCTGCAAAGGCAAATAAAATAATGGGATGTATTAAAAGAGGCATAGATGATCATGAGGAGAACATAATTTTACCTCTATACAAGTCACTAGTGCGACCACACTTAGAATACTGTGTAAATTCTGGTCTCCGGTGTATAAGAAAGACATAGCTGAACTAGAGCGGGTCCAGAGAAGAGCGACCAAGGTTATTAGAGGACTAAGGGGTCTGCAATACCAAGACAGGTTATTAAACTTGGGGTTATTTAGCTTGGAAAAACGAAGGCTTAGGGGTGATCTTATAATAATGTATAAATATATGAGGGGGCAGTACAGAGACCTTTCTAATGATCTCTTTACTCCTAGGCCTGAGACTGGGACAAGGGGGCATCCTCTACGTCTGGAGGGAAGAAGGTTTAATCATAATCACAGATGCGGATTCTTTACTGTAAGAGCAGTGAGACTATGGAACTCTCTGCCACATGATGGTGTAATGAGTGAGTCACTACTAACATTTAAGAAGGGCCTGGATGCCTTTCTTGAAAACTATAATATTACCAGTTATACATACTAGATTCTTTGATAGGGCGTTGATCCAGGGAATTAGTCTGATTGCCGTATCTGGAGTCAGGAAGGAATTTTTTCCCCCAATGTGGAGCTTAGTGTTGCCACATGGGGTTTTTTTTGCCTTCCTCTGGATCAACATGTTAGGCTATGGGGGGAACTAGATGGACTTAAAGTCTTCCTTCAACCTTAAAAACTATGTTACTATGTTACTATGTTACTATCTCCATCAGTGCCAGATTACTATAAGACTCCAATCTTCTACGCTATTGTCCTCCAGATATGGCGCCACCCCTGTCCACAGGTTGTGTTCGGTATTGCTGCTTGGCATTACTGAGGTTAATGATACAGGTGTGCTATTATCTACACCTATACAACCTCTTTCAGGCTTTCTAGACTCTTGACTCCACTTCTTTTTGAGCATGCTTGTACCTGTAGTCCCCCAGGTGGATGTGAATGCTGAGCTATGTGCTAGACGGCAGAGCTGTCCCCTCGGTAATACTCCAACCATTTCATTGTTCTTGGCCCAAGTGTTTAAAGATTGATGATGCCGCTGTTAATAATCCGCCTCGGCCAGTTGCGATCAGAGGCCACTTTTGCTGTGAGTCACCGCGCCGGCGTCGTGTCCGCCGAGATCATCTCATAGAGCCGCTGCCTTTGATCACAGAGGGGAAAATGAAGCCTCGTCACTCAGATAAGAGGACGGATCGGGCCGAGGACGCGTCAGGATGACGGCAGAATGCAAAATCACCCAACATAAAGCCGCTAATACCGGGAATGTAGACATGAAAGACACCGCCGGCCGCCGCATAAGTGACAATCAGCGTCAGTCCGCTCCTATCTAAGCATCAGAGGACACCTCTCACCTGGAGGGACACCTGGACGAGGAGCACGTCTCCTAATATGTGAGGTCCCTGTATAACAACAAGACGGGCAAGATTTAAAGGGTTAATGCTGAGCCGCCTGTCCAGACAGGGAGCGATATAACCGCTTACTGTGATCAATAATATAGACATGTTATATGAAGGGGTTAAGAGCAGCATACCTGCATACTACAATGAAGTGGTTAGTTAGTATCCCTGGTGGTCTAGGGAAGTAAACAGTTAATGTCGGTATACCTGGTGGTCTAAGGTAGTAAATAGTTAATGTCAGTATCCCTGGTGGTCTAGGGTAGTAAATAGTTAATGTCAGTATCCCTGGTGGTCTAGGGTAGTAAACCGTTAATGTCAGTATCACTGGGGGTAGTAAATTTGTTAAAGGGATTGTCACCTTGCAATTGGGGGTCCCACAGTACCCTCTGTAAATATAGCGGTAATGTACCTGTGTGACCAGTGCCCCATTCGCCCTTGCTCAGTGCTGCCCCCAATACTCACCCAGCAATGCCCACGTATGACCACCGCTCCCATAGAAGTGAATGTAACTGTGACCAAGTCTCCATATTATGGCTCCATTTACTCTGAGTACTTAGCGTCTGCCCCTTCTTGCGAATGGAGGGGTCCTCAGAGGTGTCAGACCCCCAATGATCCTACATCTGCCTCCTGTCCTTGGTCAGTGATAAATGGGGGTAACTGGACCACCCCTTTAATTCTGGCTCAGGGCACTGAATGGGTTAAGCCCCTAAACAATCGATTACTAGCAGAGGTGATGAGAAATCTCAGAGTCGCGTCCTCCTCTCTGTCCTCCTGTCCATCCTCCTCTCTGTCCTCCTCTCCGTTCTCCTCTCCGTTCTCCTCTCCGTTCTCCTCTCCATCCTCCTCTCCATCCTCCTCTCCGTCTCCCTCTCCATTTTTTTCACCGACATCCTCTCTGTCCTCCTCTCCGTCTCCCTCTACGTCTTCTTCTCCGTCCTCCTCACAGACGTCCTCTCTGTCCTCCTCTCCGTCACCCTCTACGTCTCCCTCTCCGTCCTCCTCACCGACGTCCTCTCTGTCCTCTTCTCCGTCACCCTCTACGTCTCCCTCTCCGTCCTCCTCACCGACGTCCTCTCTGTCTTCCTCTCCATCTCCCTCTCCGTCCTCCTCACCGACGTCCTCTCTGTCTTCCTCTCCGTCTCCCTCTCCATTTTTTTCACCGACATCCTCTCCATCCTCCTCTCCGTCTCCCTCTCCGTTTTTTTCACCGACGTCCTCTCTGTCCTCCTCTCCGTCTCCCTCTACGTCTCCTTCTCCGTCCTCCTCACCAACGTCCTCTCTGTCCTCCTCTCCGTCCCCCTCTACGTCTCCCTCTTCGTCCTCCTCACCGACGTCCTCTTTGTCCTCCTCTCCGTTCTTTTCACCGATGTCCTCTCTGTCGTCCTCTCCGCCCCCTCTAAATCTTCCTCTCCATCCTCCTCACCGTCCTCCTCACCGATGTACTATCCGTCCTCCTCTCCGTCCCCCTCTACGTCTCCCTTTCCGTCCTCCTCTCCGGCAGATTTTCTCTTCTTTGTGTTCAGTGATGAGAATGAAGTCTGTGCTATTAAGAAGCAAAAGAGAGAAAATGATGGAAAATTACCAGTAAAATGTCTCCTAGAAGCTGGAGAGACCCCAGAGGACAGAGAAAGGTGGTCCTACAAAGTGCTGACTCAGGAGCTGAATACTAATGCAAGACAGAGAAAGGTGGCTCTACAAAGTCAGTGATGTTGGGGGTATTCCTGAGGGGCAGGCTGGCCCATCCCCTCCTTTGTGGCTAGGTTTGGCAGTTTGCACCATGTAGTGACCTGCTGTTCGCTGCCATCTTCAGGTTGATCAGTGAGGTCAGGGGAGTTGCTGCCGGGCGGGCTGACCTCTCCTCCTTGGATTGGTAAGTCTGGCGGTGTGCACCATGTAGTGACCTGCTGCCATCCTCAGGTTGATCAGTGAGGTCGGGGTTGTTCCTCAGGGGCAGGCTGATCAGCGGTGTGCACCATGTAGTGACCTGCTGCCATCCTCAGTTGGATCAGTGAGGTTGGGGTGCTCCTGGTGAGCGGTGTGCACCATGTAGTGACCTGCTGCCATCCTCAAGTGGATCAGTGAGGTTGTGGGTGCTCCTGGTTGGCAGTGCGCATTATGTAGTGACCTGACGCTCACTGCCGTCCTCAGGTTGATCAGTGAGGTTGGGGTTGCTCCTGGTGGGTAGTGTGCACCATGTAGTGACCTGCTGCCATCCTCAGGTGGATCAGTGAGGTTGGGGGTGATCCTGGTGGGCAGTGAGCACCATGTAATGACCTGCTGCCCTCTGCCATCCTCAGGTTGATCAGTGAGGTTGGGGGTGTTCCTCGGGGGCGGGCTGACCAGCGGTGTGCACCATGTAATGACCTGATGCCCTCTGCCGTCCTCAGGTTGATCAGTGAGGTTGGGGGTGCTCCTCGGGGGCGGGCTGACCAGCGGTGTGCACCATGTAATGACCTGATGCCCTCCTCAGGTTAATCAGTGAGGTTGGGGGTGTTCCTCGAGGGCGGAATGACCAGCGGTGTGCACCATGTAATGACCTGCTGCCCTCTTCCATCCTCAGGTTGATCAGTGAGGTTGGGGGTGTTCCTCGGGGCGGGCTACCCAGCGATATACACCACGTAATGACCTGCTGCCCTCTGCCATCCTCAGGTTGATCAGTGAGGTTGGGGGTGTTCCTCGGGGGCGGGCTGACCAGCGGTGTGCACCATGCAATGACCTGACGCCCTCCTCAGGTTAATCAGTGAGGTTGGGGGTGTTCCTCGGGGGCGGGATGACCAGCGGTGTGCACCATGTAATGACCTGCTGCCCTTGCTGTCCTCAGGTTGATCAGTGAGGTTGGGGGTGTTCCTCGGGGGCGGGCTGACCAGCGGTGTGCACCATGCAATGACCTGACGTCCTCCTCAGGTTAATCAGTGAGGTTGGGGGTGTTCCTCGGGGGCGGGATGACCAGCGGTGTGCACCATGTAATGACCTGCTGCCCTCTGCTGTCCTCAGGTTGATCAGTGAGGTTGGGGGTGTTTCCTCGGGGGCGGGCTGACCAGCGATGTGCACCATGTAATGACCTGCTGCCCTCTGCTGTCCTCAGGTTGATCAGTGAGGTTGAGGGTGTTCCTCGGGGGCGGGATGACCAGCGGTGTGCACCATGTAATGACCTGCTGCCCTCAGGTTGATCAGTGAGGTTGGGGGTGTTCCTCGGGGGCGGGCTGACCAGCGATGTGCACCATGTAATGACCTGCTGCCCTCTGCTGTCCTCAGGTTGATCAGTGAGGTTGGGGGTGTTCCTCGGGGGCGTGCTGACCAGCGATGTGCACCATGTAATGACCTGTTGCCCTCTGCCGTCCTCAGGTTGATCAGTGAGGTCGGGGAGCTGGTGGAGTCGGAGGAGCTCCTGAAGCAGAAGCTGGAGGAGGCAGAGCAGTGTCTGAGGAACCTGGAGGACACCCGGATGTCTCTGGAGAAGGACATCGCCAACAAGGCTAACACTCTGTTCATCGATCGGGAGAAGTGCATGACGCTCCGCACCCGCTACCCTGCGCTCTCCAAACTCACCGGATTTCAGTAGAGGAGACAGAACATCAGTCCTGTGCATCACTTTCTGTGTATTAATAAAGTGTGAGGAATCTGAGGGATGGTGACGTCTTTGTCCACAGTAAATATTTCTCCTAAAGGTCATGTACAGTCCTAATCTGTTTAGTATACAGGCAGTCATCATCATCCACCTTCTTTACACTGCAGCTCTGCTCTCTGCTAGGTGATAGTATACAGGTACAGTATGGCAGTATTTGAAGGTCACTATATGGCAGTATAATATCTGCACTCTAAGGTGGGGTAATATCTATCCTAAATCGGCATTATATGAAGTTATAATATCTGTACTATATGAAAGTATAATATCTGCACTGTATGGCGGTATAATATAGGCACTGCATGGCAGGATATCTGCATTATATGGTGCTTTAATATCTGCACTATATGCCTGTATAACATCTGCAGTATATGGCAGTATAATATCTGCACTATATGCCTGTATAACATCTGCAGTATATGGCAGTATAATATCTGCAATATATGGCAGTATAACATCTGCAGTATATGGCAGTATAATTTCTGAACTATATGGCAGTATAATATCTGAACTATATGTGTTTATAACATCTGCAGTATATGGCAGTATAATATCTGCACTATATGGCGGTATAACATTTGCAGTATATGGCAGTATAATATCTGCACTATATGGTGGTATAATATCTGAACTATATGCCTGTATAACATCTGCAGTATATGGCGGTATAATATCTGCACTATATGGAGGTATAACATCTGCAGTATATGGCAGTATAATATCTGCACTATATGGTGGTATAATATCTGAACTATATGCCTGTATAACATCTGCAGTATATGGCGGTATAATATCTGCACTATATGGAGGTATAACATCTGCAGTATATGGCAGTATAATATCTGCACTATATGGCGGTATAATATCTGCACTATATGGCGGTATAATATCTGCACTTCATGGTGGTATAATATCTGCAGTATATGGCAGTATAATATCTGCACTATATGGCAGTATAATATCTGCACTATATGGTGGTATAATATCTGCACTATATGCCTGTATAACATCTGCAGTTTATGGCGGTATAATATCTGCAGTACATGGCAGTATAACATCTGCACTATATGGCAGTATAATATCTGCAGTATATGCCTGTATAACATCTGCAGTATATGGCAGTATAATATGCACTATATGGCAGTATAATATCTGCACTATATGGCGGTATAACATCTGCACTATATGGCGGTATAATATCTGCAGTATATGGCAGTATAATATCTGCACTATATGGCAGTATAATATCTGCACTATTTGGTGGTATAATATCTACACTATATGCCTGTATAACATCTGCATATATGGCAGTATAACATCTGCACTATATGGCGGTATAATTTCTGAACTATATGCGTGAATAACATCTGCAGTATATGGCAGTATAATATCTGCAATATATGGCAGTATAACATCTGCACTATATGGCAGTATAATATCTACACTATATGCCTGTATAACATCTGCAGTATATGGCAGTATAATATCTGCAATATATGGCAGTATAACATCTGCACTATATGGCAGTATAATATCTGAACTATATGCGTGAATAACATCTGCAGTATATGGCAGTATAATTTCTGAACTATATGGCAGTATAATATCTGAACTATATGTGTTTATAACATCTGCAGTATATGGCAGTATAATATCTGCACTATATGGCGGTATAACATTTGCAGTATATGGCAGTATAATATCTGCACTATATGGTGGTATAATATCTGAACTATATGCCTGTATACCATCTGCAGTATATGGCGGTATAATATCTGCACTATATGGTGGTATAACATTTGCAGTATATGGCAGTATAATATCTGCACTATATGGCGGTATAAACATCTGCAGTATATAGCGGTATAATATCTGCACTATATGGTGGTATAACATCTGCAGTATATGGCAGTATAATATCTGCACTATATGGCGGTATAATATCTGCACTTCATGGTGGTATAATATCTGCAGTATATGGCAGTATAATATCTGCACTATATGGCAGTATAATATCTGCACTATATGGTGGTATAATATCTGCACTATATGCCTGTATAACATCTGCAGTTTATGGCGGTATAATATCTGCAGTATATGGCTGTATAACATCTGCACTATATGGCAGTATAATATCTGCAGTATATGCCTGTATAACATCTGCAGTATATGGCAGTATAATATGCACTATATGGCAGTATAATATCTGCACTATATGGCGGTATAACATCTGCACTATATGGCGGTATAATATCTGCAGTATATGGCAGTATAATATCAGCACTATATGGTGGTATAATATCTACACTATATGCCTGTATAACATCTGCAGTATATGGCAGTATAATATCTGCACTATATGGCAGTATAACATCTGCAGTATATGGCAGTATAATATCTGCAGTATATGCCTGTATAACATCTGCAGTATATGGCAGTATAATATCTGCACTATATGGCAGTATATCTGCAGTATATGGCAGTATAATATCTGCAGTATATGCCTGTATAACATCTGCAGTATATGGCAGTATAATATCTGCACTATATGGCAGTATAACATCTGCAGTATATGGCAGTATAATATCTGCACTATATGGCAGTATAATATCTGCACTATATGGTGGTATAATATCTGCACTATATGCCTGTATAACATCTGCAGTATATGGCAGTATAATATCTGCACTATATGGCAGTATAACATCTGCAGTATATGGCAGTATAACATCTGCAGTATATGGCAGTATGATATCTGCACTATATGGCAGGGATGGATACATACCTGTGGAGGGACTGAGTAAACGCTGTAGCTTTAGTTTTGATCCCTGATGGAGCAGATGGCCGCTCTCCACATGTGCTGTGATGATCTGGAGCTCTGTGACAATTCCCTGGATTGCGGTTCCCGCTGATAACTCAGGGTCGCTCTGCTCTGAAAGACAATAAATAATCTAAAATCCAATTAACACAAAGTTTTCCTGGGTAAAGTTCTGAGACGTCTTCTGTTATTAGCCATAATAATAAATAGATCCAGTAATGGAATGGGGGCAGGCACTGATACAGGGGTGAAGGGGGCGGTGTTGGGTAGATTTCCGATACACGATGTAGCAAATGTGAATATATATAAAGTACTGCAGGGGCGGGGAACCTTTTTCTGCCGGGGGCCATTTAGATATTTCTATCATCCTTCGGGGGCCGCACAAAATGATCAACTTGAAAATTCCCCTCTATAGTTGGTTAAACAATCAGCTCCCCCTACTGTGGTGGCTGGGGCGGCTTCTCTTTCACGTGGCTGTGATTTTAGGTGATATTGATCATGGGCTTTTTAACTGCTTTCCCATGTTTGCTAGAGACCTAGACATCACAGGGGAGGCTGGGGGCTATACGTCACTTAGGGGGCTGAGGTTGGGGCATAGAGATCACTGGGGGGCTAGATTTAAGAGGCAGCTGTGGAGCCCACTGGGACGGGGGACTCTGGGACTCTGTACTGGACCGGGGTAGCACTGGGGATGATCACGGCGGTCTTGGTTCGGACCGTGTTCTGAGCCTACAAGTAAAAGGGGGTATTTACAGGGGTTTGTCGTGACGCCACCCACGGGGTTTGGTCAGTGAGGGGACCACCGCTGCTGCTGTTCCCGCCAGAAGGAAGGATGGATGGTGCTGTAGCTAGTGGATGAGTCCGCCGTGGGTTGGGGATGCTCCTGACAGGGTGTAAAGCATATAATAAAGTTCTGTATGCAGGGAATCACGCACGGGAGACTGAAGCAGGGTTCACCGGGTTTTACTTGCAGTTCCTTCTCAGTACAACAGTTACAGTGCAGTTCTTTTACACCAAATAACTCCAGACAGTCACTGAACCTCTGCAGTCAGATTTCCTTTCCTAAGACCCTTCGATTTCTGAAACCTTTCAGGCTCTCCTCTCCTCTGCTTTCCCTGTGGGCTGTATGAGGGCAGCTCGGTCCCTTGTTTGTGGCTTCTCCCGGTGTATGGGCAGCAAGTCTGGGTCCTATGTGCTGCTGTTTCTCCAGCCCGTGTGATGGGTGACCAGACCTGGAATCTGTGCCTCCCCATCGGTGTGTCCGTGTACTGGCGTGTAGCTATGGTCACCCAGAGCCGACTCTCTGGTCCTAGCCTAGCCTTGTGTGTCCCTGTCTTGCAAGGAATCACCGGGCTCTCTCCTACCCGTGTAACTACCTGGGTACATCAAGGAAGTCTGTCCTGCCAGTAGTTTGTCAGCGCTACCGTTTTCTTCGGACCTAGCTGTACTAGTTTGGTCACAGTCTTTCCCTTCCTTTGGCTGCAGGCTATGGAGCGGGCTTCCTCTCCAAGGAACGGTGTCTCACAGGATTCTGCGTCTCCAGGGAACCTCAGCCTTCTGGGAAGTCTCACTCAGTCTTTTCTGCTCTTGTCTTTACTTCTCAGCCTTCTCCGGCCTGCTCTGTCTTTTCTGGTCGGCTCACTCTGGCCTACTGACTAACTCCTCCCAGTGTTCTCCTTTTGTACCTGGTCTGTCACCTGACCTACGTCCCAGCCACTTGTGACTGGCCCTACCACCCCTTGCCTGCCTTGCCTGCCACCCTGATCGCAGGGGCGCCACACAGCAAGTTGGCAAAATGCAGTACAGGATAATGACACTGGGGGTACAGGATAATGACACTGACACTGGGGGTACAGGATAATGACACTGACACTGGGGTACAGGATAATGACACTGGGGTACAGGATAATGACATTGGGATACAGGATAATGACACTGACACTGGGGATAGAGGATAATGACACTGGGGTACAGGATAATGACACTGGGGTGCAGGATAATGACACTGACACTGGGGTACAGGATAATGACACTGGGGTACAGGATAATGACACTGGGGGTACGGGATAATGACACTGACACTGGGGTACAGGATAATGACACTGGGGGTACAGGATAATGACACTGGGGGTACAGGATAATGACACTGACACTGGGGTACAGGATAATGACACTGGGGTACAGGATAATGACACTGGGGGTACAGGATAATGACACTGACACTGGGGTACAGGATAATGACACTGGGGTACAGGATAATGACACTGGGATACAGGATAATGACACTGACACTGGGGGTACAGGATAATGACACTGGGGTACAGGATAATGACACTGGGGGTACAGGATAATGACCCTGACACTGGGGTACAGGATAATGACACTGGGGGTACAGGATAATGACACTGGGGGTACAGGATAATGACACTGACACTGGGGTACAGGATAATGACACTGGGGTACAGGATAATGACACTGGGGGTACAGGATAATGACACTGACACTGGGGTACAGGATAATGACACTGGGGTACAGGATAATGACACTGGGATACAGGATAATGACACTGACACTGGGGGTACAGGATAATGACACTGGGGTACAGGATAATGACACTGGGGGTACAGGATAATGACACTGGGGTACAGGATAATGACACTGGGGGTACAGGATAATGACACTGGGGTGCAGGATAATGACACTGGGGGTGCAGGATAATGACACTGGGGGTACAGGATAATGACACTGGGGTACAGGATAATGACACTGACACTGGGGTACAGGATAATGACACTGGGGGTACAGGATAATGACACTGGGGGTACAGGATAATGACACTGACACTGGGGGTACAGGATAATGACACTGGGGGTACAGGATAATGACACTGGGGTACAGGATAATGACACTGGGGGTACAGGATAATGACACTGACACTAGGGGTACAGGATAATAACACTGGGGGTACAGGATAATGACACTGGGGGTAAAGGATAATGACACTGGGGGTACAGGATAATGACACTGGGGGTACAGGATAATGACACTGACACTGGGGGTACAGGATAATGACACTGGGGGTACAGGATAATGACACTGGGGTACAGGATAATAACACTGGGGTACAGGATAATGACACTGGGGGTACAGGATAATGACACTGGGGGTACAGGATAATGACACTGGGGTACAGGATAATGACACTGACACTGGGGTACAGGATAATGACACTGGGGGTACAGGATAATGAGATGCCACAGAATAGATTAAGCCTCCAGCAGCTGTGGGGTGACTGTGGTTGTGGTTTCCGCACATTATATATAGGGGAGCTCAGATTCTCCCGGGACTCGTTTATGAAGCTTGTTGAAGTCGCCCCCAATCCCGGCTTTAGTGATAGCTGAGGGCTTAGCTGTGCGGTTCCAGAGTCAGCAGCTCTTATACAGTAATGAGCGCACAGTATATCCACTGCAGGATGCCGCAGGCACGGACAAGCCGCCGGCAAATCCTGTTACATGCTTTACATTGGCATCTCTCATTTATGCTGAGGACAGGACAGCACATATTTTCATTCTTCATCATAAGCAGATTCTTATTGTGAGATTTCTGATGATTCTAGATACCAATTAGTTGTAATGTGCTGAGGATCCAATTATATTATCTGCTAACGGGACAACTCTGTGATTCTCATGTAAATTAACTGAGGCGCTCTCCTGTATTCATAAAAGATATAAAGGTGAATCTACATAATAGTGCAGTCACTGTATACATACATTACTGATCCTGTACTGAACATTGACTGATATCACCTCTACATACAGTAGATGACACAGGATCCACCATTCACAATAGGTGATAACACAGCTCACCTCCTCCTCCTGTACAATGACTGATAACACCTCTACATACAGTAGATCACACAGGATCCACCATTCACAATAGGTGATAACACAGCTCACCTCCTCCTCCTGTACAATGACTGATAACACCTCTACATACAGTAGATCACACAGGATCCACCATTCACAATAGGTGATAACACAGCTCACCTCCTCCTCCTGTACAATGACTGATAACACCTCTACATACAGTAGATCACACAGGATCCACCATTCACAATAGGTGATAACACAGCTCACCTCCTCCTCCTGTACAATGACTGATAACACCTCTATATACAGTAGATAACACAGGATCCACCATTCACAATAGATGATATCACAACTCACCTCCTCCTGTACAATGACTGATAACACCTCTATATACAGTAGATAACACAGGAACGACCATTCACAATAGATGATATCACAGCTCACCTCCTCCTCCTGTACAATGACTGATAACACCTCTATATACAGTAGATAACACAGGATCCACCATTCACAATAGATGATATCACAGCTCACCTCCTCCTCCTGTACAATGACTGATAACACCTCTATATACAGTAGATAACACAGGATCCACCATTTACAATAGGTGATATCACAGCTCACCTCCTCCTGTACAATGACTGATAACACCTCTATATACAGTAGATAACACAGGATCCACCATTCACAATAGGTGATATCACAGCTCACCTCCTCTCTGTACAATGACTGATAACACCTCTTATATACAGTAGATAACACAGGATCCACCATTCACAATAGATGATATCACAGCTCACCTCCTCCTGTACAATGACTGATAACACCTCTATATACAGTAGATAACACAGGATCCACCATTCACAATAGGTGATATCACAGCTCACCTCCTCCTGTACAATGACTGATAACACTCTATATACAGTAGATACACAGGATCCACCATTCACAATAGGTGATATCACAGCTCACCTCTCTCCTGTACAATGACTGATAACACCTCTATATACAGTAGATAACACAGGATCCACCATTCACAATAGGTGATATCACAGCTCACCTCCTTCCTGTACAATGACTGATAACACCTCTATATACAGTAGATACACAGGATCCACCATTCACAATAGGTGATATCACAGCTCACCTCCTCCTGTACAATGACTGATAACACCTCTATATACAGTAGATACACAGGATCCACCATTCACAATAGTGATATCACAGCTCACTCCTCTCCTGTACAATGACTGATAACACCTCTATATTACAGTAGATAACACAGGATCCACCATTCACAATAGGATGATATCACAGCTCACCTCCTCCTGTACAATGACTGATAACACCTCTATATACAGTAGATAACACAGGATCCACCATTCACAATAGGTGATATCACAGCTCACCTCCTCCTGTACAATGACTGATAACACTCTATATACAGTAGATAACACAGGATCCACCATTCACAATAGGTGATATCACAGCTCACCTCTCCCTGTACAATGACTGATAACACCTCTATATACAGTAGATAACACAGGATCCACCATTCACAATAGGTGATATCACAGCTCACCTCCTCCTGTACAATGACTGATAACACCTCTATATACAGTAGATACACAGGATCCACCATTCACAATAGATGATATCACAGCTCACCTCCTCCTGTACAATGACTGATAACACCTCTATATACAGTAGATACACAGGATCCACCATTCCAATAGGTGATATCACAGCTCACCTCCTCCTGTACAATGACTGATAACACCTCTATATACAGTAGATACACAGGATCCACCATTCACAATAGTGATATCACAGCTCACCTCCTCCTGTACAATGACTGATAACACCTCTATATACAGTAGATAACACAGGATCCACCATTCACAATAGGTGATATCACAGCTCACCTCCTCCTGTACAATGACTGATAACACCTCTATATACAGTAGATAACACAGGATCCACCATTCACAATAGGTGATATCACAGCTCACCTCCTCCTGTACAATGACTGATAACACCTCTATATACAGTAGATACACAGGATCCACCATTCACAATAGATGATATCACAGCTCACCTCCTCCTGTACAATGACTGATAACACCTCTATATACAGTAGATAACACAGGATCCACCATTCACAATAGTGATATCACAGCTCACCTCCTCCTCCTGTACAATGACTGATAACACCTCTATATACAGTAGATATACAGTAGATAACACAGGATCCCATTCACAATAGTGATATCACAGCTCACCTCCTCCTCCTGACAATGACTGATAACACCTCTATATACAGTAGATAACACAGGATCCACCATTCACAATAGGTGATATCACAGCTCACCTCTCCTGTACAATGACTGATAACACCTCTATATACGTAGATAAACAGGATCACCATTCACAATAGATGATATCACAGCTCACCTCCTCCTGTACAATGACTGATAACACCTCTATATACAGTAGATAACACAGGATCCACCATTCACAATAGATGATATCACAGCTCACCTCCTCCTGTACAATGACTGATAACACCTCTATATACAGTAGATAACACAGGATCCACCATTCACAATAGGTGATATCACAGCTCACCTCCTCCTGTACAATGACTGATAACACCTCTATATACAGTAGATAACACAGGATCCACCATTCTCAATAGGTGATATCACAGCTCACCTCCTCCTCCTGTACAATGACTGATAAACACTCTATATACAGTAGATAACACAGGATCCACCATTCACAATAGTGATTCACAGCTCACCTCCTCCTTGTACAATGACTGATAACACACTCTATATACAGTAGATAACACAGGATCCCATTCACAATAGGTGATATCACAGCTCACCTCCTCCTGTACAATGACTGATAACACCTCTATATACAGTAGATAACAACGATCCACCATTCACAATAGGTGATATCACAGCTCACCTCCTCTCTGTACAATGACTGATAACACCTCTATATACAGTAGATAACACAGGATCCACCATTCACAATAGATGATATCACAACTCACCTCCTCCTCCTGTACAATGACTGATAACACCTCTATATACAGTAGATAACACAGGATCCACATTCACAATAGTGATATCACAGCTCACCTCCTCCTGTACAATGACTGATAACACCTCTATATACAGTAGATAACACAGGATCCACCATTCACAATAGGTGATATCACAGCTCACCTCCTCCTGTACAATGACTGATAACACCTCTAATACAGTAGATAAACAGGATCCACCATTCACAATAGTGATATCACAGCTCACCTCCTCCTCCTGTATCAATGACTGATAAAACCCTCTATGTACAGTAGATCACACAGGATCCCCATTCCAATAGTGTGATTCACAGCTCACTCTCTCTGTACAATGACTGATAACCCTATTATTTAATAGATAACACAGGATCCACCATTCACAATAGGTGATATCACAGCTCACCTCCTCCTGTACAATGACTGATAACACCTCTATATACAGTAGATAACACAGGATCCATCATTCACAATAGGTGATATCACAGCTCACTCTCCTCTGTACAATGACTGATAACACCTCTAATACAGTAGATCACACAGGATCCACCATTCACAATAGGTGATACACAGCTCACCTCCTTCTGTACAATGACTGATAACACCTCTATACAGTAGATCACACAGGATCCACCATTCACAATAGGTGATATCACAGCTCACCTCCTCCTCCTGTACAATGACTGATAACACCTCTATATACAGTAGATAACACAGGATCCACCATTCACAATAGTGATATACAACATACTCCTCCTGTACAATGACTGATAACACCTCTATATACAGTAGATAACACGGATCCACCATTCACAATAGTGATATCACAGCTCACCTCCTCCTCTGTACAATGACTGATAACACCTCTATTACAGTAGATAAAAGGATCCACCATTCACATAGGTGATATCACAGCTCACCTCCTCCTGTACAATGACTGATAACACCTCTATATACAGTAGATAACACAGGATCCACCATTCACAATAGGTGATATCAACAGCTCACCTCCTCCTGTACAATGACTGATAACACCTCTACATACAGTAGATCACACAGGATCCACCATTCACAATAGGTGATATCACAGCTCACCTCTTCCTCCTCCTGTATACTAACTTTACCCCTATAATTATCTGTACATCGGTCTGATTTGTTGCGTTTCTTCCCTGCTCATTAGCGCCCCCTCCAGGTCCAGCCGCAGTCTGCAGTGTCGGTGTGCCTCCTGCTCGGCCTCATCACTTTCTATTGAGATTCTAATAAGCGGCTGTTCCTGGAGTTGTGGATGTAAAGAAACAATGATCGCAATATGCCTAATTATTAATCGTTTCTCATGCTAATTAGCGTCATTATCTGGGGGATCGGGGATCGTGTGTTTACACATTATGAGAGCGCTGGTAACATTCACGATGGGAATAAATTACCGAGACATTCACGATCCTGGCAAGGAACTGATGGAGATTGGCGCCTCCAAGTCACTGCATGGCGGATAAGGGGTTAATAATAAAATGATTAATTGTGAGATGCCCGGACCCACTGTTTACTAATACAGCAACCAGCGGTTTCACAGGGCTATCAGTAGGACAATGACCGAAGCCAACACAAGCTCTAAACCTACCAAATGTGGCCCTCACACTTGGCGTGATGCCAGGGGCCACTTCTGTGCCACAGATCCCTATGCAGAGCTCAGTAGTCAAGATGAGTTTGTCATCAACTGCTGCACTCTGCATAGGCAGTGACCAGGACAACTAAGCTCTTGGTATGATGAAGTCAGATTGTCATCTAGGTCACGTCCTAGGCAGGGTTAGGACTTAGGGCTAGTGTTAGGGATAGGACTTTAGGTCTTAGTTTAGGGTTAGGGCTAGTGTTAGGGCTAGAGCTATTGTTTGGGATATGACTAGGGTTAGGGCTAATGTTAGAGATAGGACTTTAGGACTTGGGTTAGAGTTAGGGCTAGTTTTAGGGATAAGATTTAATTTAGGGTTAGAGCTAGTGTTAGAGACAGGACTTGTTTTAGTGATAGAGCTAAGTGTTAGGGATAAGACTTGGTTTGAGGTTAGTGTTATGAATAAGACTTGTGTTAGGGTCATAACTAGGGTTGGTGCTAGAGTTAAGGATAGGACTTGTGTTAGGGACAGAACTAGGGTTAGGGCTAATGTTAGCAATAGGACTTGGTTTAGGGTTAGGGCTAGTGTTAGGGATAGGACTTGGTTTAGGGTTAGGGGTAGTGTTAGGGATAGAACTTGGCTTAGGGTTAGGGTTAATGTTAGGGATAGAACTTGGTTTAGGGTTAGAGTTAATGTTAGGGATAGGACTTGGTTTAGGGTTAAGGCTAATGTTAGGGATAGGACTTGGTTTGGGGTTAGTGTTAGGGATAAGACTTGGGCATGGGTAATAACTAGGGTTGGACTTGTTTTAAGGGACAGGACTAGGGTTAGGGCTAGTGTTAGGGATAGGACTTGGGTTAAAGTTAGGTCTAGTGTTAGAGATAGGACTTGGTTTAGGGTTAGGGCTAGTGTTACTGATGAAACTTGGGTTAGGGTTAGTGTTAGGTATAGGACTAGGGTTAGGGCTAATGTTAGGGATAAGACTTTAGGATTTGGGTTAGGGTTAGGGCTAGTGTTAGGGATAAGACTTGGGTTAAGGTTAGGTCTAGTGTTAGGGATAGGACTTGGGTTAGGGTTAGGACTATTGTTAGGGATACGACTTGGGTTAAGGTTAGGTCTAGTGTTAGTGATAGGACTTGGTTTAGGGTTAGGGCTAATGTTAGGGATAGGACTTGGCTTAGGGTTAGGGCTAATGTTAGGGATAGGACTTGGATTAGGGTTAGGGCTAATGTTAGGGATAGGACTTGGTTTAGGGTTAGGGCTAGTGTTAGTGATAGGACTTGGTTTAGGGTTAGGGCTAGTGTTAGGTATAGGACTTGGTTTAGGGTTAGGGCTAATGTTAGGGATAGGACTTTGTTTAGGGTTAGGGCTAGTGTTAGGGATAGGACTTGGTTTAGGGTTAGGACTATTGTTAGGGATAGGACTTGGTTTAGGGTTAGGGCTAATGTTAAGGATAGGACTTGGTTTAGGGTTAGGTCTAGTGTTAGGTATAGGACTTGGTTTAGGGTTAGGGCTAATGTTAGGGATAGGACTTTGTTTAGGGTTAGGGCTAGTGTTAGTGATAGGACTTGGTTTAGGGTTAGGGCTAATGTTAGTGATAGGACTTGGGTTAGGGTTAGGGCTAATGTTAGGGATAGGACTTGGGTTAGGGTTAGGACTATTGTTAGGGATAAGACTTGGGTTAGGGTTAGGCAGGGGCGTAACTACAATAGGTGCAGGGGTTGCGATCGCACCAGGCCCTGCAGCCTAGGGGGGCCCCAAAAGTCCCTTTGGCCCATAGAAAAAGACTAATACTATTAAAGATTTGCATTAATTGGGGGGCCCCGTTGAAGCTTTCGCATCGGGGCCCCTCGGCCTGAAGTTACGCCCCTGGGGTTAGGGCTAATGTTAGGGATAGGACTTGGTTTAAGGTTAGGGCTAATGTTAGGGATAGGACTTGGTTTAGGGTTAGGACTAATGTTAGGGATAGGACTTGGGTTAGGGCTAGGGCTAATGTTAGGGATAGGACTTGGGTTAGGGCTAGTGTTAGGGACAGGACTTGGTTTAGGGTTAGGGCTAGTGTTAGGGATAGGACTTGGGTTAGGGCTAGAGTTAGGGACAGGACTTAAATTTAGAATAGGACTATGTTTTGGGGTAGAATAATAAAATACTGTAGTTAAATTATAAAAACACAAAAATGTAATTTATAAAAAAAAGTCAAACCAATAACATTGTATAACTTACTGTAAACATATTTCTACCTAATGGTCCACGGTCAGAGCTGCACAATTCTTGGCTTGGTCTTCTGAGTTCCTTGAGGATCTCGTCTTCATACCTTCCAGGAGACGGTTACATCGGTTCCAACAATAAAAGAAGAGTAATTTTCCAACATGGCCGACCTAAAAAAAGATGGTCTAAAATAACAAGATAATCAGATTATTGTGTAATTAATAAGACTGAAACCACAAACATGAGGACAGCCATCCCCGGACATCCTTGACGTCCCATGATGAGAGCCTCGGTCTGTATCGGATGTAATTGATTGCCACAGTTTATTAGGTAGAAGTAACAAACCGCGGTGATTCATTCACTGTCAGCGACTTGTATAATAATGTAATTAGTGTTAGGGACAATCACGGCCGAGGCTGCGGAGCTTCACCGGCCTCCGAGCAGAGAATCCATCCAAGTGATTACAGAGTCCATGAGTGATGACCGGGCCGAGCGGAGACTGATGGATTACTGGAACACCCATCCTCAATGTCTTGGACGGTTATGAAGTATAATAATTACCCAGCGCCCATTGGCTGCCTCGTCGGACTGGTGGCAATCTACTAATAGGAAACAGTCAGTCAACTGAGCGAGGCATTAATCTGACTGCGAGGGCAATGATTATGTGATAAAAGCAACCGTCTGACTATTGCTTACAGGTGGAATTGTCTGGGAGATGGCGCCGGATATGTAAAAATAGGGCGGAGGGTTTTATAAAGCTGAGACGGTAAATTATCTGCAACCGAGGTCTACAGAGGTACAACTCCAGACACATACTCATCAGTGGGGCACTAAATCTTTCATGAGTGCTCGCCTGGTGCTGTGAGGGTTAATTCTGAGAAGCTCAGGCATATATGGCATCAGCCGCAGGTGCAAGGGCCTGAGTTGCCTCTATTCACTTGCACTGGTCTGGCACCATGGGAGTGCGTTTTTGAGATGCACTAGGTAAATGCTGCTTTTTATGGTCCACTTTGTGTATGTTAGAGGCCCCATGGCACAACTAAACTAAAAATATATAGACTAGGACCACTCTAATGAGATTGCCTTGACGTGGCAGAGTGGCTCAAAAGATTGATCAATATTTTGCGAAATATCTCAATTTTATAATATTATACCGAAATATGTACATTTACACTGTTTGTATTGCAAGCTATCTTCTGGTGGTGCTCACTTTTTTGTTGATTTTTACTATAATACTGCTCCTATGTACAAGAATATAACTACTATTATACTGCTCCTATGTACAATAATATAACTACTATAATACTGCTCCTATGTACAAGAATATAACTACTATAATACTGCCCTATGTACAAGAATATAACTACTATAATACTGCTCCTATATACAAGAATATAACTACTATAATACTGCCCCTATGTACAAGAATATAACTACTATAATACTGCCCCTATATACAAGAATATAACTACTATAATACTCTCCTATGTGCAATAATATAACTACTATAATACTGCTCCTATATACAAGAATATAACTACTATAATACTGCTCCTATGTACAATAATATAACTACTATAATACTGCCCCTATGTACAAGAATATAACTACTATAATACTGCCCCTATGTACAAGAATATAACTACTGTAATACTGCCCCTATATACAAGAATATAACTACTATAATACTGCCCCCTATGTACAGGAATATAACTACTATAATACTGCTCCTATATACAAGAATATAACTACTATAATACTGCTCCTATGTACAATAATATAACTACTATAATACTGCCTCCTATATACAAGAATATAACTACTATAATACTGCTCCTATGTACAAGAATATAACTACTATAATACTGCTCCTATGTACAGGAATATAACTACTATAATACTGCCCTATATACAAGAATATAACTACTATAATACTGCTCCTATGTACAAGAATATAACTACTATAATACTGCCCTATGTACAAGAATATAACTACTATAATACTGCTCCTATATACAAGAATATAACTACTATAATACTGCCCTATGTATAAGAATATAACTACTATAATACTGCCCTATTACAAGAATATAACTACTATAATACTGCCCATATTATAAGAATATAACTACTATAATACTGCCCTATATACAGAATATACTAATATTAATACTGCCCTATGTACATAGAATATAACTACTATAATATCTACTCCTATATACAAGAATATAACTACTATAATACTGCCCTATGTACAAGAATATAACTACTATAATACTGCCCTATATACAAGAATATAACTACTATAATACTGCTCCTATGTACAAGAATATAACTACTATAATACTGCTCCTATGTACAAGAATATAACTACTATAATACTGCTCCTATATACAAGAATATAACTACTATAATACTGCCCTATGTACAAGAATATAACTACTATAATACTGCTCCTATGTACAAGAATATAACTACTATAATACTGCCCTATGTACAAGAATATAACTACTATAATACTGCCCTATTACAAGAATATAACTACTATAATACTGCCCTATGTACAAGAATATAACTACTATAATACTGCTCCTATGTACAAGAATATAACTACTATAATACTGCTCCTATATACAAGAATATAACTACTATAATACTGCCCTATGTACAAGAATATAACTACTATAATACTGCCCTATATACAAGAATATAACTACTATAATACTGCTCCTATATACAAGAATATAACTACTTATTAAATTACTTGCTCCTATGTACAAGAATATAACTACTATAATACTGCTCCTATGTACAAGAATATAACTACTATAATACTGCCCTATATACAAGAATATTAACTATATAATACTGCTCCTATGTACAAGAATATAACTACTATAATACTGCCCTATGTACAAGAATATAACTACTATAATACTGCCCTATATACAAGAATATAACTACTATAATACTGCCCTATGTACAAGAATATAACTACTATAATACTGCCCTATTATATACAAGAATATAATACTATATATAATACCCCTATATACAAGAATATAAACTATATAATACTGCTCCCTATGTACAAGAATATAACTACTATAATACTGCCCTATGTACAAGAATATAACTACTATAATACGCCCTATGTACAAGAATATAACTACTATAATACTGCCCTATGTTACAAGAATATAACTACTATAATACTGCTCCTATAGTATAAGAATATAACTACACTACTATAATACTGCCCCTATGTACAAGAATATAACTACTATAATACTGCTCCTATGTCAAGAATATAACTACTATAATACTGCCCCTATATACAAGAATATAACTACTATAATACTGCCCTATGTACAAGAATATAACTACTATAATACTGTCCCTATGTACAAGAATATAAACTACTATAATACAGTCCCTATGTACAAGAATATAACTACTATAATACTGCCCCTATGTACAAGAATATAACTACTATAATACTGCCCTATGTACAAGAATATAACTACTATAATACTGCCCTATATACAAGAATATAAACTACTATAATACTGCCCTATTACAAGAATATAACTACTATAATACTGCCCTATGTACAAGAATATAACTACTATAATACTGCTCCTATGTACAAGAATATAACTACTATAATACTGCCCTATTACAAGAATATAATACTATAATACTGCCCTATTACAAGAATATAACTACTATAATACTGCTCCTATGTACAAGAATATAACTACTATAATACTGCCCTATGTACAAGAATATAACTACTGTAATACTGCCCCTATATACAAGAATATAACTACTATAATACTGCCCTATATACAAGAATATAATACTATAATACTGCCCCTATATACAAGATATAACTACTATAATACTGCTCCTATGTACAAGAATATAACTACTATAATACTGCCCCTATATACAAGAATATAACTACTATAATACTATATACAAGAATAAACTACTATAATACTGCCCATGTACAAGAATATAACTACTATAAATACCCATTCAAGAATAACTACATGCCCTATATACAGAAATAACTATATAATACTGCCTATATGCAAGAGTATAACTACTATAATACTGCTCCTTATACAAATATAATACTAAATACTGCCCATGTCAGAATATAACTACTATAATACTGCTCCTATTACAAGAATATAACTATAAACCCTATATACAAGAATAAATACTAATACTGCCTATGTACAAAATATAACTACTATATACTCCTATACAAGAATATAACTACTATAATACGCCTATTCAAGAATATACTCTTAATATGCCTATTACAAGAATATAACTACTATAATACTGCCATACAAGAATATAACACTATAATATGCCTTTACAAGAATTAATACTATAATATGCTTGTCCAAGTAAATTATATATGCCCACAGACTCTTAATCTGCTATGTACGATTAATATTACTGTCCTATGTCGAAATATCTATAAATGTCTTACAGAAATCTATATACTGCTCCTTACAGATAATATATATACTGTATTCAGAAACTTGCCATTACAGAATATAACACTATATCTGCCTATTAAAATTAATTACTATATTGCCTATACAGAATAATATTATATTTGTACAGATAACTCTAAACTGCCATATAAGAAAACTATATATGCCTATATAAAGATAAACACTATCTGCCTATTAGTATAACTATATATATGCTATATACAAGATATACCTATATACTGCCTTACAAGATAAACTATATCTGCTCCTATATACAAGAATATAACTACTATAATACTGCCCCTATATACAAGAATATAAATACTATAATACTGCCCCTATGTACAAGATATAACTACTATAATACTGCCCCTATATACAAGAATATAACTACTATAATACTGCTCCTATATGCAAGAGTATAACTACTATAATACTGCTCCTATATACAAGAATATAACTACTATAATACTGCCCCATGTACAAGAATATAACTACTATAATACTGCTCCTATATACAAGAATATAACTACTATAATACTGCTTTTGGTACCCGGGGTAAGTCTCTACAGATGAGGTTGATTCTTATGACACATCCCACAGATCTCCTTCATCTTGGGTCTCAGTCGTCAGCTCTTCTGGATGAGGCTGTCGATTAGTGTTGGCTGTGGGGGGCTCCTGGCGGATGCTGCTCTGTAAATTAGGCAGATTTGCAGGGAATCTATAGGAAGTGTCAGGTTTGCGATGACGGAGGAAGCAATCCTTAGATAAATGACCACACTTTGCTTTCACATCTCATTTTTCACATGTAGTCAATGATTTAGAAATCTTTGTATGGCGGGATATTTTGGATGCTGGACCACGTTACTTCTGCCTCCAGATTTGATTGACAGCTGGAGATCATGACGTTCTTCACCCACGTGCAAAAAGAGTGATTAGAAGGCTGTTGTGACGCATCGCACCTCGCAACCCTGCCCTGACGTCTCTAATATTTCAGGATCACGCGATACAGTATAATCACTAGCACCAACACGTGACCTTCCGCATCCCCGGGGTGGCGTCACACTCGCTCACAACCCTGATAGGCTGGGAGACCCCTGTCACTAGCTCAGTGAAACAGAGCCCTGCCTGCCCGGTAGAGCTGCCAAACGTTCCTCGTTGGATATGAACCTGGTCCATTAATGGATTAAATTAGGCCAGAAACCTGCCCCAGTAGCATGTAACATTAAACTGAGAACACAGACAGACATGGGAATTTGTGGATCGAGATAAAAGAGCAACCCAAAATTAAGTTATATATCTAATTACCATAAGGAACACTAGTCAAAACACTATATATCTATTATGGATGTACAAACAATAGTCAGCAAATACAGGTAGGAGTTACAAAAAACATAAACATACATAAGATGGCAGTTTCCCTGTTAGGCCTTGCCTGCTGGCAGCCACATATAAAGCACTGTGTAGGTTACTCTCAACACAATGCACATTGTGACCTCCCCAGCAGTAAAGACTGAAGTAATATGGTGGGTACATTTTAACCCCTCTCTTTACCCAACCCTTGATGACCTCATGTGGGGCTGTCTATGGGATGGGCTCAGAACTACAGAGATCATGAAATCTCAGCACTTTCCTCATATCTTTGCCCCTGAGTGTCCCAGGCAAGAGATATTTCCATCATATTTACTATTATGAATTTAACTATTCATAGATAGAAAACATGATGCGTCTATTGTCTTTCAGTGGCTTGTTATGAATTTGAGGCTGATAGGTATGTCGCACAGTTTCAGGGAAAATATGTATACATTCCTTCTGATATCCTGAGTTTGGAAATATTCCCAAAATATTTGTAAGAGCTATGCACACCCCAATATATCTACTTTTTGCCTGGAGTCTGTCACGGGATGGAATAGCAGATAAGGAATCAGGAGGCAAGATGGGCAAAGGCAAACTGGGGAACTAGTCTGACCTTAGATTGGGGGTCCCTGTCTCACCCTGCTCCCAGAGGTACCTTTATGGCAGGCGAGGATGTCTGAGTCGCCACCCTTGCCCTTTACTCCTGATCAGCCCTAGGTTAAGAACCCCTACCTCCACCCACGGACTGGGAAAACCCAGCAGCTCCTATGGAAGGCAATGGCAGCAGCAACATAGCTCTGCAAAGCACATCTTCACTGCACAGGGTCCTAATAGAGACTAACTCTATCTGCGACACCAGGTGGATGGAAGTGGGACTACTTCAGGGCTGAGGGAATAGAGATCTGAGTGCTAATGTGGCCCCCCTGCGGACTGGTCGCTGCAGTGATGATGCACCTACCCCACAATTGTGGTGTCACTGTTCCAGGTGAGAGGGGTTGCAAACTCAAGACACATATTTGCATACAACACCATCCCAATTCCTGGCTAGGGGATTCGGGTGGACCTGAAGGAGGTAGGGCCCCATCTTGTGGCCAGGAGGAGGGGTTAGAATTAAGTTAGAGAAGAGAGAGAGAGGGGTTGAGAGGAGGAAGGTGTCAGGAGCGGACACAGGACTGAGAAAGTCCTAGTGGACACAGGAGTGGGGGATCCACCCGTGTGCTTCAAATCTGGTCCCGGCCAGAGTTGGGCAGAGGGACTGGTTGCCAGAGGGGACTGGCCCCGATCTGGTGTGGGTACTCTAGGCCCCCACCATTAAAACCGGAGGCTACCATGTCAGTAGGGGCAGTGGATAATCCGCAGTACGGTGGCTAGAGCTAGGGGTCAGTGGACGTGCCGCTGCAGTCATCCGACAAGGCCCACAGCCATCAGCCTGGGACCCTGTTCACGAAGGCGCAGGCGAGGCGAGAATCCAGCGCAGGGAAAGGCCATGAATAGTGTCTCGGCAGAGCGATCCTGATCTCCTGGGGACTAACCTGGCTGCAGTTTGGAGGAGCCCAAGCACCCAGCTGGGGGACCTTACCCAATCAGTAAGTAAAAGGTAAAGAAATTCACGGACTGTGTGTGTCTGCTCCTTTCATGCCTTGCGGCCCTCTAAACGGACAGAGCCCCATCCCTGCAATAGACTGTCTATACTATCCCTGGCTCCACCTGTGGGGCAGCGATACCATCCCAGCTGCATTACCATCTACCTCGGCGATCCTAATCTGCAGCGTCGGCCATCCCTGGCCGAGTACCACAGGTGGCGTCACGAACGTCCACTGTAAATATCCCAATTCTCTGCACGCCCAGGGTCACGGAGCCGGGTCACCTCTACTGTGACATCCCAAAGATCTGACCGGCCCAGTTACCAATACCCATGGAAGTGTATGCAATACCACACACAACCTGAGCACAGGAGTGGCGCTGTTTTGGGTTACTCTTTTTCATTGGCTAATTTTGTGTCTTCTCATTTTATGTCTAGAAGCAGAAAAGGGGTTAAGTTCTCCATTACGGGGACGGATTGACTCGTGTTTTTTTATACAGGTAATCGGACCCCGGAGGAAAGTGATAGCCGGGCTTATGTATTTTATGCATTGTTTGCTTTCCGGAAAATGACATTTCTAGGTCTGATGAAGACAGAAATGTGTCCTAACTCCATAGCAATTCATCCCCCTCCCATTACCGAGGCGGTGGATGGATCATAAAGTCGTGTCTCCGAATCCTTCTACATGTATTAGGTGATAATAAGTCACGATGGATCCAGGGATGATGTGGGCGAAACCTATAGATCATTACCCACTGGAGGAAGATTGACAATGTGGTTAAAGGAGACAATTACTATAGTGGGGTGAAAATAAAGGGTGTTTTTTAAAGGGTTAAAATAATTTGGGGTTGTCCTCTGTTCAGGACTCCCTATCTATTGGCCATAGTAGATAGTGTCTCTCGCACTGGAGGACCCCTCCCGACCTTAAATTACAACACTACTCATTAAATTAAATGGACACTGTGTAATACTTCATCTCCCTGCGGAGGCGCTGCAGGGAAATCAACGACTTAACCCAAGGTCCAACCAAAGATCAGAGCTGATCACTGAGAATCCAGGCAATGTCACGCTGGACTAAGGATGAGTTGGCTACCGTGTGTGACAGTGGCGCACATACCAACAATGTCCAGCACATTACACACAACAACAGATGGGGAGACACCGGGGGGGGGGGGACAAATACAGCGGAGGGCCCTGCTCATAGGGACGGGAGAGGTGACCTCCTGCACTCACCTGCGGCTGTGCCCTGGTCTCCCTACTGTCCCCATACGGATTCTTTCACCCCGTCGCCGAGCAGGATACCTAGTCCCTTGCTACCCTGATGTTAGCCCTCAATAGGAATGGCTGGATGGCACTACACCCTACCACTGCAATGATACAACAAGAGGGAAGAGGAGACAGACAGGGGAACAACAAGGCAACTTCACGCCTGCTGCCAGGCTCCTTGAAAGCAGACGGCTTAGCAGTAGTCAGTTCTCCAGAGAACCTCCTTCACCTCAGGTAACTAGGCGAGGAATGGGTACAATTACCACCATAGGATGCTGAAACCATGTGACCATATAAAGGGGATGGGAGTGATCACAGAGTAGCCACACCTGGTAAGGAAACTAAGGAGCAGCAGAACTGACATTAACCCTAAAGCGCCAAAGGAAAGAAACATTTAAAATGAAATCTCAATAAAGGAATGAGACAGAGGTCCCAAACCTGTCACAAGTCTCCAAAGTAAGAGAGACCATCATGACAGCAGAAGGAGGCTTCAGTGGGATTTATTACAGTGGAGAAACCTTTAAAGACAAGTCCACCGAATGGACTCACTGCTAGAAAGAAGCTCACAGATGAGGATCGCCCTGGACAGGGATAGTGCTGGAGGAGGGGGCAGACTGGGCAATTACCCGGGGCTCAAGAGCTCTTAAAGTGGAATTCTCTTGGCGTTATTTCAACTCAGGTTGCAAAATTGTCCAAGTAATATAAGAACGGATCATGAAGACAACCCTGACTCTCACACAACCCTGACTCTAACACAAGCCTGACTCTAACACAACCCTGACTCTAACACAAGCTAACTCTAACACAAGCCTGACTCTAACACAAGCCTAACTCTAACACAAGCCTGACTCTAACACAAGCCTGACTCTAACACAAGCCTGACTCTAACACAACCCCGACTCTAACACAACCTGACTCTAACAAAACCCTGACTCTAACAACTCTGACTCTAACACAACCTGACTCTAACACAACCTGACTCTAACACAAGCCTGACTCTAACACAAGCCTGACTCTAACACAACCCCGACTCTAACACAATCCTGACTCTAAAACAACCCTGACTCTAACACAAGCCTGACTCTAACACAAGCCTGACTCTAACACAAGCCTGACTCTAACACAACCTGACTCTAACACAAGCCTGACTCTAAACACAACCCTGACTCTAACACAACCCTGACTCTAACACAAGCCTGACTCTAACACAATCCTGACTCTAACACAACCTGACTCTAACACAAGCCTGACTCTAACACAACCCTGACTCTAACACAAGCCTGACTCTAACACAACCCTGACTCTAACACAAGGCTGACTCTAACACAACCTGACTCTAACACAGCCCTGACTCTAACACAAGCCTGACTCTAACACAACCTGACTCTAACACAACCCTGACTCTAACACAACCTGACTCTAACACAATCCTGACTCTAACACAACCCTGACTCTAACACAAGCCTGACCTCTAACCCACAATTCCTGGTATTCACTACACAAAAATGGACTATAAGCACAACTGACTCTATATACAAGCCTGGACTCTAACACAACCCTGACTCTAACACAAGCCTGACTCTAACACAAGCCTGACTCTAACACAAGCCTGACTCTAACACAACCCTGACTCTAACACAAGGCTGACTCTAACACAAGCCTGACTCTAACACAAGCCTGACTCTAACACAAGCCTGACTCTAACACAACCCTGACTCTAACACAACCCTGACTCTAACACAAGCCTGACTCTAACACAACCCTGACTCTAACACAACCCTGACTCTAACACAAGCCTGACTCTAACACAAGCCTGACTCTAACACAAGCCTGACTCTAACACAACCCTGACTCTAACACAACCCTGACTCTAACACAACCCTGACTCTAACACAAGCCTGACTCTAACACAACCCTGACTCTAACACAAGCCTGACTCTAACACAACCCTGACTCTAACACAAGCCTGACTCTAACACAACCCTGACTCTAACACAAGCCTGACTCTAACACAAGCCGCCCTGCCCTCAGCAGAAGCTTTGTCCGGCCACAAATGTCTGGTATTTGGCAGCTCAGCACTAAAAATAATAGAGAGGGGACATATAAGGAACATCCCTATGATGGAGAAGACCTTGGTGCCCTCGTGCCCACACTATACCCGGCCTGGGAGCCAAACACATCCCACCGTAACCATATATTTTTCACGATGGGCGAGTGCCTGTTCTTGGTCAGGCTGAGCGGAGTGCATGTTCCACACCTCGGGTTCTTGGTTTTCTTCCTACAAATGGCCGCTGTGCGTTTCGCTCTCCGTCTCCTCGTATTTCCCCTCGGATGGTAATTATCGGGCCGTAATTGGTTTCCCAAACAAATCAGAGCAGCGGCCGGTGAGCGGCGGCTCAGGACGGGCAGCGCGGAGTCACACTGGCAGGACTGACACCTGTGGGGTTTCTCATTAACAGACGCCGTCCTCGTCTGGATGGCGGGAGGTTCATCCTGTCCTTTATAAGTCTCCGCCATCCAGACACGCGAGCGGAGATTGAACACATCTATCCCTCTATCTATCTATCTATCTATCTATCTATCTATCTATCTATCTATCTATCTATCTATCTATCCCTCTATCTATCTATCTATCTATCTAACCCTCTATCTATCTATCTATCTATCTATCTACAAAACAGAAAAAAAACTGCACAGCACTCACAGACTAATGTGAACTGGTGCCAGCTGGGACACTGGGTCATACAACTAGAAAAATATTCTCTGCAGCACTCAGCTACTACCAATGTGCAAACATGCTAACAAGCGGTATATATTTGAGGAAAAAAATTTAAAAACTTACGTTTTTTTCAAAAAACTCAAAATCTTATTTTTTTATTTTCTTGGGGTTCTTGGTACGCACATTGGCCAATGTCCGTTTGCTCATCAGCCGCGACAAGGGGCTCAAAATAAGATTTTGAGTTTTTTTAAAAAAAACGTAAGTTTTTAAATTTTTTTCCTCAAATATATACCGCTTGTTAGCATGTTTGCACATTGGTAGTAGCTGAGTGCTGCAGAGAATATTTTTCTATCTATCTATCTATCTATCTATCCATCTATCTATCCATCCCTCTATCTATCTATCTATCTATCTATCTATCTATCTATCTATCTATCTATCTATCCAGTCAACTATCTATCTATCTATCTATCTATCTATCTATCTATCTATCTATCTATCTATCTATCTATCTATCTATCTATCCCCCTCTTTCTATCATTTATTTATCCCTTTATCCATCTATCCATTATCTATCTTTCTATCAATCCATACATCCAATATCTATCTATCCATCCATCCATCCATCCATCCTCTCTCTATCCATCCACCCAATATCTACCGTATCTGTCTGTCCATCCATCCATTATCCATCCATCCATGCAATATCTATCTGTCCGTCCATCCATCCATTATCTGTCTATTCATCCATCTATCCGTTATTTATCTGTCTATCCATCCATCCATCCATCCAATATCTATCTGTCAGTCCATCCATCCATTATCTATCCATTCATCCATCCATCCATCCATTATTTATCTGTCTATCCATCTATCCGTTATCTATCTGTCTATCCATCCATCTATCCGTTATCTGTCTATCCATCCATCTATCGTTATCTATCTGTCTATCCATCCGTTATCTATCTGTCTATCCATCCATCTATCCGTTATCTATCTGTCTATCCATCCATCTATCCGTTATCTATCTGTCTATCCATCCATCTATCCGTTATCTATCTGTCTATCCATCCATCTATCCGTTATCTATCTGTCTATCCATCCATCCATCCATCCATCCGTTATCTATCTGTCTATCCATCCATCTCTCCATGTTATACAGCGCACACTCTAGTAACGCTGCGTCGCTGTGTACAGTTTACAGGACACAAGAACTTGATGATCTGGAAATCTCTTCACATATTTTATCTACATCAGAACATAAATCACAAATCACAGATTGATTGTTGGACATTAATCCAAAAATGAACTCATTTATTGCTGACAGCGACCCATCTCAGAGCAGTGTGTGTATGATTCCTTTTATGCTGGGACTTGTGGTTCCCCTGTGACTTTGGTAAAGGAGGAAATAGAGAAGATAAAAAAGCTGCAACATTGGGACAGAACAGTCCGGGAATAGAGATGACGCTGCTCCGTGTTGTTCTCCGTCCTGAGCTGTGGACCGCAGCTCCTCCATCACTGGATTCAGGGTCTTTGTGCTGTAGGGTCAGCGATAATACAATCACCGACTCCAGGAGCCATGATCTTCAGCCTCAGATAATAATGCGTCCCCGGAGCTCTGTGGATCTCATTTTGTCTTCATCACAAAAAGTGTGACAGAGCTGATGTGGCGGGTGAGTCATCACCACTAATCACAAGCTTCCCCGAGCTGGCGGGTGAGTCATCACCACTAATCACAAGATTCCCCCGAGCTGGCGGGTGAGTCATCACCACTAATCACAAGATTCCCCCGAGCTGGCGGGTGAGTCATCACCACTAATCACAAGATTCCCCCGAGCTGGCGGGTGAGTCATCACCACTAATCACAAGATTCCCCCGAGCTGGCGGGTGAGTCATCACCACTAATCACAAGATTCCCCGAACTGGCGGGGATGGGGGGGGCGAGACGTCTGTGTGACGGATATTGAAAATGACAAACCTGCTAATTACCCAGAAGCCTCGGTGGCGATCCAATTAACCGGTAAAGAATCCGAAATGATGTTATGTGAGAAGAGGAAATATGTGTTCATTGTGCGGAGCGAGGAGGAGAAATAGAGGATGTGTGGCTTCATGTTTGGAACGACGACTGAAGAAGAAGAAAAGAGCAGAAGAGAGCGGAAAAAAGAGCAGAAAAGAACAGAAGAGAATAGAAGAGAGCGGAAAAGAACAGAAGACAACAGAAAAGAACAGAAAAGAGCAGAAGACAACAGAAAAGAAAAGAACAGAAAGGAACAGAAAAGAAAAAAAGAGCAGAAGAGAGCAGAAAAGAGCAGAAAAGGACAGAAGAGAACAGAAGAGAGCAGAAAAGAACAGAAGAGAGCAGAAAAGAACAGAAGAGAGCAGAAAAGAGCAGAAAAGGACAGAAGAGAACAGAAGAGAGCAGAAAAGAACAGAAGAGAGCAGAAAAGAACAGAAGACAGCAGAAAAGAGCAGAAAAGAGCAGAAGAGAGCAGAAAAGACCAGAAGAGAGCGGAAAAGAAGAGAAGACAACAGAAAAGAACAGAAAAGAGCAGAAGACAACAGAAAAGAAAAGAACAGAAAGGAACAGAAAAGAACAAAAGAGCAGAAGAGAGCAGAAAAGAGCAGAAAAGGACAGAAGAGAACAGAAGAGAGCAGAAAAGAACAGAAGAGAGCAGAAAAGAACAGAAGAGAGCAGAAAAGAGCAGAAAAGGACAGAAGAGAACAGAAGAGAGCAGAAAAGAACAGAAGAGAGCAGAAAAGAACAGAAGACAGCAGAAAAGAGCAGAAAAGAGCAGAAGAGAGCAGAAAAGACCAGAAGAGAGCGGAAAAGAAGAGAAGACAACAGAAAAGAACAGAAAAGAGCAGAAGACAACAGAAAAGAAAAGAACAGAAAGGAACAGAAAAGAACAAAAGAGCAGAAGAGAGCAGAAAAGAACAGAAGAGAGCAGAAAAGAACAGAAGAGAGCAGAAAAGAACAGAAGAGAGCAGAAAAGAGCAGAAAAGGACAGAAGAGAACAGAAGAGAGCAGAAAAGAACAGAAGAGAATAGAAGAGAGCAGAAAAGAGCAGAAAAGAGCATAAGGGAACAGAACAGAACTGAAAAGAACAGAAAAGAGCAGAAGAGAGCAGAAGAGAACAGAAAAGAGCAGCAGAGAACAGAAAAGAACAGAAAAGAGCAGAAGAGAGCAGAAAAGAACAGAAGAGAACTACTATATACATATATATATAACTACTATAATACTGCCCCTATGTACAGGAATATAACTACTATAATACTGCCCCTATATACAAGAATATAACTACTATAATACTGCTCCTATGTACAAGAATATAACTACTATAATACTGCTCCTATATACAAGAATATAACTACTATAATACTGCTCCTATATACAAGAATATAACTACTATAATACTGCCCTATATACAAGAATATAACTACTATAATACTGACCCTATGTACTAGAATATAACTACTATAATACTGCTCCTATATACAAGAATATAACTACTATAATACTGCCCCTATATACAAGAATATAACTACTATAATACTGCTCCTATGTACAAGAATATAACTACTATAATACTGCCCCTATATACAAGAATGTAACTACTATAATACTGCTCCTATGTACAAGAATATAACTACTATAATACTGCCCCTATATACAAGAATATAACTACTATAATACTGCTCCTATGTACAAGAATATAACTACTATAATACTGTTCCTATATACAAGAATATAACTACTATAATACTGCTCCTATATACAAGATATAACTACTATAATACTGCCCCTATATACAAGAATATAACTACTATAATACTGCCCTATATACAAGAATATAACTACTATAATACTGCTCCTATATACAAGAATATAACTACTATAATACTGCCCCTATGTACAAGAATATACCTACTATAATACTGCTCCTATATACAAGAATATAACTACTATAATACTGCCCCTATATACAAGAATATAACTACTATAATACTGCTCATATGTACAAGAATATAACTACTATAATACTGCTCCTATGTACAAGAATATAACTACTATAATACTGCTCCTATGTACAAGTATATAACTACTATAATACTGCCCTATATACAAGAATATAACTACTATAATACTGCCCTATGTACAAGAATATAACTACTATAATACTGCTCCTATGTACAAGAATAGAACTACTATAATACTGCCCCTATGTGCAAGAATATAACTGCTATAATACTGCCCTATGTACAAGTATATAACTACTATAATACTGCCCCTATGTACAAGAATATAACTACTATAATACTGCTCCTATATACAAGAATATAACTACTATAATACTGCTCCTATGTACAGGAATATAAATACTATAATACTGCTCCTATATACAAGAATATAACTACTATAATACTGCCCTATGTACAGGAATATAACTACTATAATACTGCTCCTATGTACAAGAATATAACTACTATAATACTGCTCCTATGTACAAGAATATAACTACTATAATACTGCTCCTATGTACAAGTATATAACTACTATAATACTGCTCCTATGTACAAGAATATAACTACTATAATACTGCTCCTATGTACAAGTATATAACTACTATAATACTGCCCCTATGTACAAGAAAATAACTACTATAATACTGCTCCTATATACAAGAATATAACTACTATAATACTGCTCCTATGTACAGGAATATAAATACTATAATACTGCTCCTATATACAAGAATATAACTACTATAATACTGCCCCTATGTACAGGAATATAACTACTATAATACTGCTCCTATGTACAAGAATATAACTACTATAATACTGCTCCTATGTACAAGAATATAACTACTATAATACTGCTCCTATGTACAAGTATATAACTACTATAATACTGCTCCTATGTACAAGAATATAACTACTATAATACTGCCCCTATGTACAAGAATATAACTACTATAATACTGCCCCTATGTACAAGATATAACTACTATAATACTGCTCCTATGTACAAGAATATAACTACTATAATACTGCTCCTATGTACAAGAATATAACTACTATAATACTGCTCCTATGTACAAGAATATAACTACTATAATACTGCCCCTCTGTACAGGAATATAACTACTATAATACTGCCCCCTATGTACAAGAATATAACTACTATAATACTGCCTCTATGTACAAGAATATAACTACTATAATACTGCTCCTATATACAAGAATATAACTACTATAATACTGCTCCTATGTACAAGAATATGACTACCATAATACTGCCTCTATATACAAGAATATAACTACTATAATACTGCCCCTATGTACAAGAATATAACTACTATAATACTGCCCCTATATACAAGAATATAACTACTATAATACTGCCCCTATATACAAGAATATAAACTACTATAAAACTGCCTCTATGTACAAGGTATCTCAGGATCAGTAATGTAATGTATGTACACAGTGACTGCACCAGCAGAATAGTGAGTGCAGCTCTGGGGTATAATACAGGAGGTAACTCAGGATCAGTAATGTAATGTATGTACACAGTGACTGCACCAGCAGAATAGTGAGTGCAGCTCTGGAGTATAATACAGGAGGGAACTCAGGATCAGTAATGTAATGTATGTACACAGTGACTGCACCAGCAGAATAGTGAGTGCAGCTCTGGGGTATAATACAGGAGGTAACTCAGGATCAGTAATGTAATGTATGTACACAGTGACTGCACCAGCAGAAGAGTGAATGCAGCTCTGGAGTATAATACAGGAGGTAACTCAGGATCAGTAATGTAATGTATGTACACAGTGATTGCACCAGCAGAATAGTGAGTGCAGCTCTGGAGGATAATACAGGAGGTAACTCAGGATCAGTAATGTAATGTATGTACACAGTGACTACACCAGCAGAATAGTGAGTGCAGCTCTAGGGTATAATACAGGAGGTAACTCAGGATCAGTAATGTAATGTATGTACACAGTGACTGCACCAGCAGAATAGTGAGTGCAGCTCTAGGGTATAATACAGGAGGTAACTCAGGATCAGTAATGTAATGTATGTACACAGTGACTGCACCAGCAGAATAGTGAGTGCAGCTCTGGAGTATAATACAGGAGGTAACTCAGGATCAGTAATGTAATGTATGTACACAGTGACTGCACCAGCAGAATAGTGAGTGCAGCTCTGGAGTATAATACAGGAGGTGACTCAGGATCAGTAATGTAATGTATGTACACAGTGACTGCACCAGCAGAATAGTGAGTGCAGCTGTGGAGTAGAATACTGGAGGTAACTCAGGATCAGTAATGTAATGTATGTATACAGTGACTGCACCAGCAGAATAGTGAGTGCAGCTCTGGAGTATGGAGAGCTGCTCATATAGATTTTTGCAGTCCTCTATTCTGCAGTATAATATAATATATCCCATTATTGGCAGCACTTCCTCTCAGACAATGAATTATATAGTGACCTCTTGGTGCCCCCATTCAGTGACCTCAGGACCTATCACAAGTTCCTACAAGGCTCATTATGGAGAATTGTGTCCTCAGCCCATTTGTCTACAGTGAAGTATTGATGTGATTTATTGCTCCAGTATTGGTTTGTCCTTCTGCCTCCACATTTATTGTCTGCAGGTATAGTGCACTGTCACCCCGGGGTCAGGCAGATTTGTCCTTGTCCCTTTATTAATCAGGTAACAAAGTCGTCTGGTTACAATGACAGCGAGGATTCAGGAGCTAAACCTGGATAATTAGAGGACAGCGATCCTCCGTCACTGGTCACTGAGGATATACAACACAATGGCAACACCCCCCCAACCTCCGGTACTAGGAGGACCTGCCATACCTCAACACAGTGTCACGTCACATCCTCCATATACTACATCACACAGGACACATCCTCTATATACTACACCGCACGGGACACACCCTCTATATACTACATCACAGGACACATCCTCTATATACTACATCCACGGACACACCTCTTATACTAATCCACAGGACACACCTCTATATACTACATCACACAGGACACACCTCTATATACTACATCACACAGGACACACCCTCTATATACTACATCACACAGGACACACCTCTATATACTACACACCACAGGACACATCCTCTATATACTACATCACACAGGACACATCCTCTATATACTACACCACACAGGACATCCTCTATATACTACACCACACAGGACACATCCTCTATATACTACTACCACACGAGGACAACCTCTATATACTACACCACACAGGACACATCCTCTATATACTACACCACACAGGACACATCCCTCTCATATACTACACCACACAGGACACATCCTCTATATACTACACCACACAGGACACATCCTCTATATACTACACCACACAGGACACACCCTCTATATACTACATCACACAGGACACATCCTTATCTACACCACAGGACACACCCTCTATATACTACATCACACAGGACACATCCTCTATATACTACACCACACAGGACACATCCTCTATATACTACACCACACAGGACACATCCTCTATATACTACACCACACAGGACACATCCTCTATATACTACACACACAGGACACATCTCTATATACTACACCACACAGGACACACCTCTATATACTACATCACACAGGACACACCCTCTATATACTACATCACACAGGACACATCCTCTATATACTACATCACACAGGACACATCCTCTATATACTATACCACAGAGGATGCATCCTCTATATACTACACCACACAGGACACATTATTATTATTATTATTAGGTATTTATATAGCGCTATTAGGATACATGGCGTTTTACAATTTAGAGGGTAGACAAAGACAAGTGGTCGAAAATAACCACAAACGACCACAAACGACGACAAATCCACAATTAATCATACGGGTATAATAGGGCCGGGGATCCTGTCCGCGAGGGCTCACAGTCTTTTAGCTCACCCCACAGCTTGATTCACAGTTACACTGCAAAGTACTACTGTACAACATCTTCCCTGCTGCTGCTTCCTGAGAAACATTTATCTTACCCAAGTGAAGGATTCACAGCTATACCGCTCTATAGTGCTGTATAGTGTCTTCATTGGTGCTGCTTTATAGCTAATGGTTCGCTCACTCCAGAGCTGGATTTACAGCTACCCTGCTTAATATTGCTGTATATCATTTTCTCCGCTGCTTTGTAACAAAGGTATGTCACCCCAGTCCTGGAGTCACAGCTATACTGCTGTATAATGCCTTTGCTGCTGCTTTGTAGGCAATTTTTTAGCTTGCCCCATAGCTGGATTCACAGTCCGGTCCGATGAACGCCGCTGGTCTTGATCCAGGGCCTCCTCTCAAAGTATGCTGTGTATAAGGGCGTACAGGGGCTGGTCCTACTTTATATTGGTAAAACACGGCAACAGGTTCCCTTTAAGGTCAATATCTCACCTTATTTTACCTTGCAGCTTGTCTTTCCAGCTGTATGTCCAATGGGGATGATAAAGTATTCACCCCCCTCCAATGTTCCATTGAGTAACGCGCGTTCTTTAAACAATGACGTATCAGTCGAGAAGTCGAATAAACAACAAGATTCTTAAGGTTGAGCCAAACGCAGAACTCAGCTCTGCTACATCGGTCAATGTATGGACGGCACGACCCTATGGAAGAAGCTGCAGCGACTTATTTCCCTTGTCACCAAACTTTACCTAAAACTCGGAAACTGAAGAGGTTCCCTGAGGACGTCGTGCCCCAGATATCGGGCTATGAATATGGAGGTGGACGGACCCATGATTATTCTCTCAGAACCTCCTGACAATCCCCGGATAACTGTGATCCGTTACAAAGTCGCCCGGCTCCTGATAAGATGTAATTGCTCCGGGTTTGGATTTCATGGCGCCGCTCACTTATACGTAAAACCACCGATAGGTATCAGAAAGGGGGATTTACTCCGAGTGTTTGGTACATTGTGATCCTGGAGCAGAGACACATTGATTCCTCATACAGGAAAATCATCAGCTCCATATTCATCAGCCACGTCCTCACAATCCCGGGACGCCCTCACTAAACCTGCTGCACTCATCCATGGCGGGATCCGCAAGAGATATTACTGCAACCTGCCTCACTGAGAACAGTGCACATACAAGAATATAACTACTATAATACTGCCCCTATATACAAGAATATAACTACTATAATACTGCCCCTATATACAAGAATATAACTACTATAATACTGCCCCTATGTACAAGAACATAACTACTATAATACTGCTCCTATATACAAGAATATAACTACTATAATACTGCCCCTATATACAAGAATATAACTACTATAATACTGCTCCTATATACAGGAATATAACTACTATAATACTGCCCCTATATACAAGAATATAACTACTATAATACTGCCCCTATGTACAAGAATATAACTACTATAATACTGCTCCTATGTACAAGAATATAACTACTATAATACTGCCCCTTATATACAAGAATATAACTACTATAATACTGCCCCTATGTACAAGAATATAACTACTATAATACTGCCCCTATGTACAAGAATATAACTACTATAATACTGCCCCTATATACAGGAATATAACTACTATAATACTGCCCCTATATACAAGAGTATAACTACTATAATACTGCTCCTATATACAAGAATATAACTACTATAATACTGCTCCTATGTACAAGAATATAACTACTATAATACTGCCCCTATGTACAAGAATATAACTACTATAATACTGCCCCCTAGGTACAAGAATATAACTACTATAATACTGCCCCTATGTACAAGAATATAACTACTATAATACTGCTCCTATGTACAAGAATATAACTACTATAATACTGCTCCTATGTACAAGAATATAACTACTATAATACTGCCTCTATATACAAGAATATAACTACTATAATACTGCTCCTATGTACAAGAATATAACTACTATTATACTGCTCCTATGTACAAGAATATAACTACTATAATACTGCCCCTATATACAAGAATATAACTACTATAATACTGCCCCTATATACAAGAATATAACTACTATAATACTGCCCCTATGTACAAGAATATAACTACTATAATACTGCTCCTATGTACAAGAATATAACTACTATAATACTGCTCCTATGTACAGGAATATAACTACTATAATACTGCCCCTATATACAGGAATATAACTACTATAATACTGCCCCTATATACAAGAATATAACTACTATAATACTGCCCCTATATACAAGAGTATAACTACTATAATACTGCTCCTATATACAAGAATATAACTACTATAATACTGCTCCTATGTACAAGAATATAACTACTATAATACTGCCCCTATGTACAAGAATATAACTACTATAATACTGCCCCCTAGGTACAAGAATATAAACTACTATAATACTGCCCCTATGTACAAGAATATAACTACTATAATACTGCTCCTATGTACAAGAATATAACTACTATAATACTGCCCCTATGTACAAGAATATAACTACTATAATACTGCCCCTATGTACAAGAATATAACTACTATAATACTGCTCCTATGTACAAGAATATAACTACTATAATACTGCCCCTATGTACAAGAATATAACTACTATAATACTGCTCCTATGTACAAGAATATAACTACTATAATACTGCCCCTATGTACAAGAATATAACTACTATAATACTGCCCCTATGTACAAGAATATAACTACTATAATACTGCTCCTATGTACAAGAATATAACTACTATAATACTGCTCCTATGTACAAGAATATAACTACTATAATAGTGCCCCTATATACAAGAATATAACTACGATAATACTGCTCCTATATACAAGAATATAACTACTATAATACTGCCCCTATGTACAGGAATATAACTACTATAATACTGCTCCTATGTACAAGAATATAACTACTATAATACTGCCCCCTATATACAAGAATATAACTACTATAATACTGCTCCTATATACAAGAATATAACTACTATAATACTGCCCCTATATACAAGAATATAATTACGATAATACTGCTCCTATATACAAGAATATAACTACTATAATACTGCTCCTATGTACAAGAATATAACTACTATAATACTGCTCCTATATACAAGAATATAACTACTATAATACTGCTCCTATATACAAGAATATAACTACTATAATACTGCCCCTATATACAAGAATATAACTACTATAATACTGCCCCTATGTACAAGAATATAACTACTATAATACTGCTCCTATATACAAGAATATAACTATTATAATACTGCTCCTATGTACAAGAATATAACTACTATAATACTGCTCCTGTATACAAGAATATAACTACTATAATACTGCCCCTATATACAAGAATATAACTACTATAATACTGCTCCTATATACAAGAATATAACTACTATAATACTGCTCCTATATACAAGAATATAACTACTATAATACTGCCCCTATGTACAAGAATATAACTACTATAATACTGCTCCTATATACAAGAATATAACTACTATAATACTGCTCCTATATACAAGAATATAACTACTATAATACGGCTCCTATATACAAGAATATAACTACTATAATACTGCTCCTATATACAAGAATATAACTACTATAATACTGCCCCTATGTACAGGAATATAACTACTATAATACTGCTCCTATATACAAGAATATAACTACTATAATACTGCCCATATATACAGGAATATAACTACTATAATACTGCCCGTATATACAAGAATATACCTACTATAATACTGCCCCTATGTACAAGAATATAACTACTATAATACTGCCCCTATATACAAGAATATAACTACTATAATACTGCTCCTATGTACAAGAATATAACTACTATAATACTGCTCCTATATACAAGAATATAACTACTATAATACTGCTCCTATGTACAAGAATATACCTACTATAATACTGCTCCTATATGCAAGAATATAACTACTATAATACTGCTCCTATGTACAGGAATATAACTACTATAATACTGCTGCTATGTACAGGAATATAACTACTATAATACTGCCCCTATATACAAGAATATAACTACTATAATACTGCCCTCTATGTACAAGAATATAACTACTATAATACTGCTCCTATGTACAAGAATATAACTACTATAATACTGCTCCTATATACAAGAATATAACTACTATAATACTGCTCCTATGTACAGGAATATAACTACTATAATACTGCCCGTATATACAAGAATATAACTACTATAATACTGCTCCTATGCACATCACATGTGCATGGATGACTGACGCCCTATGGTAACCTTGTGTCTACAAATACCACCAATCACTTCCCCCACAGCATGGCTGGTCGCAGGTGCCACAACCGCCCCAATGCTTGGTTGGCTGCAGGAAATAGAGCACCGGTATTCAGACACCTGTGTTACCTCTCAATGGAGCTGGCAGCCTCCTGCTGGGTGCAATGGATGTTTTACATGGCCATTTTTGGGTGAGTTTTTCTGAATTTATGCCCACTTTCGGTGGTATTATAAGGTTCTACAGCAGCTGAGGTGTATTATGAGGTTCTGAAACAGCTGAGGTGTATTACAAGGTTCTGCAGCAGCTGAGGTGTATAGTGAGGGCCTGCAGCAGCTGAGGTGTATTATGAGGTTCTTCAGCAGCTAAAGTGTATTATAAGGTTCTGCAGCAGGTGAGATGTATTATGGGGTCCTGCAGCAGCTGAGGTGTATTATAAGGTTCTGCAGCAGGTGAGATGTATTATGAGGTCCTGCAGCAGCTGAGGTGTATTATAAGGTCCAGCAGCAGCTGAGGTGTATGGTGAGGTCTCGCAATGCCAGCAGGTTGCATCCCCTTCCTCTATATCTCCTGCCCCCTGCTCCTCAGTGACCCCCTGCGTGTATTGTAGCACTTTCATATTACAGTTTTCTATTTTGGTAACGATTCACAGCTCACAAGTAATTGAAGCCGCACAGGGAAATCTCCTCTGATCTCCCGCCGTGTTCTGTGATTACGGCACAGCGAGCGCACAGAGGACCGCCATTTGTTGGTCAAATAAGGAATCAGCAATGAACTGTGGCTCCTGCCGGTAACAGGGGATGTAAATGGGTAACACGGCGTGATGCCCTGCGGGGGGCGCTGCGTGCGTGCGGGCAGGCATTGTTCTTGCTGTGTCACCATTATAGCGATCCCTCCAGGTAACGGGCACTCAGCATCTGTGAGATGAAGCCGCGTCCTGTATCTGGAGGGCGGACGGAGAGGAGGATTGTGACCATTTTGGGTCATGGTTGGGTCGTTCTGCTGCCTGAAGCCAACACAACATATAGGAGACAACATTGTGTATTTGTTGTATTCGAGAGTGCGCAGCCCTCACTGATGTGGGAGACGTCATCACCGTCGTCCGGTGACTTCTGCTGTCACCAGGTCCTTCTCCTCTTCTCAAAGCCCAACAACAAATCCGACCTCCCATATGGTGCTCAGTTCTTCACCTCCCCTCTTTTGGTTCCCAATTTTTCCAGTCCTCTCCCCCAACATTCCTTGCTAACTTTTTCTTGTAGCCTAAATCCTCAGGTGCAGCTCTTTTGGCCACTCCCCTCTACTATAAGTAGTCACATGTCTACAGGGGCAGAACTACCGTGGTGCAGCTGGTTCAGCTGCACCAGGGCCCCGACCGGCTAGAGGGCCCCTTCAAGCCTGCAGGGGGCCCCCCAGCCAACCCCTGTAAGCCGTTGTCAGAGGAGAGGAGGGTCAGGCCAACGACCAGCAGCACCCCCCCCTCCCTGGGCCGCGCCGTCGGCCAGCAACACATGCCCCCCCCCCGCTCCTCACCATGGCAGCTGCACCAGGGCCCCCTGGGGTCGCGGTCCGCCCTTGCATGTCTGATCATCTGATGTCGATAATAGAATCATTTCTGTGTGGTTCACTTTTCTCCTGTGTTATATTATTCTACAGGTAAGACTAGCATCCTTTATTGCCAGTGCACTAACCAGGGTTAGTTCAGGGCAAGAGAGGGCCTAGACCCCTGACGGCGATGGGGGGAAGGACCCATTTAGGGAGCGTAGGGTGCAGACACAGTTTAGTGTCAGGAGGTGACCCGTCTCCCCTCTCCCTATCCCCAGGGCCTTCCTTCTTTACCATCCTCATCATCTCCTCTATGTTGCACCTCCTGCTTGTCGTCTGTACTCCCTGACGTGGCACCGCTTTCTGTCTTTTGAACAATCCTAAGGCAAAGCATTCCTGGGTATCTAGTCCCCTATGAGGGTCTGTGGCGCCCCTGTGAACCGGTCGCCATAGATGGCGCAGCAGCTTGGATTGGTAAATCAGTCAGAAAAAAAGAGGGAGGAGCTAACAGGGAGGGTGGGGCTATAGAGAAGGGAAGAGCAAGAGAAGAGTTAGATGGGAGGAGCTAGAAAGAGGGTGGAGTTAGAGGGAAGGGAGGGGCTATAGATGAGGGAGGAGCAAGAGGGGATGACTATAGAGGGAGGAGCTAGCTGGGAGGGAGGGGCTATATAGGAGGGAAGAGCAAGAGAAGAGTTAGATGGGAGGAGCTAGAAAGAGGGAGGAGCTAGAGGGAAGGGAGGGGCTATAGAGAAGGGAAGAGCTATAGAAGAGGGAGGAGCTGGAGGAGAAAGGAGCAGGGAAAGAGGAAGAAGCTATAGAGGGAGGAGCCAGAGGGGAAAGAAAAGCTGGGGAAGAGGGAGGAGCTAGAGGGGAGGGAAGAGCAGGGGAAGAGAGAGGAGGTAGAGTGGAGGGAAGAGCAGGGGAAGAGAGAGGAGCTACAGTGGAGGGAAGAGCAGGGGAAGAGAGAGGAGCTAGAAAAGAGGGAGGAGCTAGAGGGAAGGGAGGGGCTATAGATGAGGAAGGAGCTATAGAAGAGGGAGAAGCTGGAGGAGAGAGGAGCAGGGAAAGAGGAAGAAGCTATAGAAGGAGGAGCCAGAGAGGAAAGAAAAGCTGGGGAAGAGGGAGGAGCTAGAGGGGAGGGAAGAGCAGGCGAAGAGAGAGGAGCTAGAGGGGAGGGAAGAGCAGGGGAAGAGAAAGGAGCTAGAGTGGAGGGAAGAGCAGGGGAAGAGAGAGGAGCTAGAGTGTAGGGAAGAGCAGGGGAAGAGAGAGGAGCTAGAGGGGAGGGAAGAGCAGGGGAAGAGAGAGGAGCTAGAGGGGAGGGAAGAGCAGGGGAAGAGAGAGGAGCTAGAGGGGAGGGAAGAGCAGGGGAAGAGAGAGGAGCTAGAGGGGAGGGAAGAGCAGGGGAAAGGAGAGGAGCTAGATAAGAGTGAGGAGAGAGGAGCTAGGGAAGAGGGAGGCGCTAATGGGGAGGAAGGAGCTAGAGAAGAGCTGGTGAGGAGAGAGAAGCTAGAGAAAAGGGAGAAGCTAAAGAGTTGGGAGGAACTAGAGAAAGAACTAAATAAAAAGAGGAGGGAGGAGCTAGAGCAGAAGAAGGAAGGTCTAGATAAGAGGTACGAGCTAGAGAATAAAAGGAGGGAGGGGCTAGAGAGAAGGGAGCTGATAGAGAGGATGAGGGATGAGCTGGAGAATGGGAGGTGGACTGACAACTACACTGCTCAGTACTGCTGTATAAGGACCTTCATGCTGCTGATTTCTAGTAAGTGTTTTATCTCATTCCAGGGCTAAATTCATAGCTACACTGCTCAGTACAGCTGTATAAAATCCTTCCTACTGTTGCTGACGATTCCACCACATAGACACATGAGTATAATAGTCCCATATGTGCTGTGTATGGGAGACCTCATAGCAGCTAGTCTTCACCCACTAGCTCAGAGACAACTGAAAATTACTGAGGGCGGACGGGATAAACTGTGAACAATACAGGACACCAGTCACATACTGGCCAGACATCGCATTATCTGATGTCCTCATAGGACGTGCACCAGATATAACAGGGACCCTTTAATTTCATTTTCATAGTGGCAGAATTTAGGCGACGTGGAGTGAATTAGTGCAGGATTCTGGGCCTCGGACCTTGCTCCTGGCTGACATTGAGCAGTGAAGGGGTTAACGGACGTCACTCACAACATCTGTCCTCCGCCACTTTTCTCATAACCCGTTTGCACGGTTCTTCTCTGCTCCGAGGACGGCGGCTCTGCTTCTCATTTGATTCTCTCAGCGGAAATGCTTTATGATGGAATTACTGGCAGCGCGGCGGAGTGACGGCATTGTCAGGGGGCCAAATCCAACAGGCAGAGAACGAGAGCGGAGGGGGCCCGAAAACACGGCCACATATACAGGAGAGGGACACACGGACCCCCAACATATCAAATCAGCCTGCTCTGCTCCCTCTATAGGCTGTAACTGGTATTGCAGCTCAGTCCAATTCCTTTAAACTGTAGTACCAAACATGGCCTGTGAACAAGGAGGGCGCTGTTTCTTGGGGAAGAAAATTAATAATGGTACCAATAATAAAAAACGAGCTATATTTGAAGATACAAAATGCACTTTTCATAAGTAAGAAATAGAATTTTTTATTCCAGTGCTGTAGCCAGGGCCAGCTCCAGGTTTTTATGGGCCTCGGACGAGTCTCAGTGGGTCTGCACCCACCCCTCCCCGCTTCTGATGCACATCCGCACTTTAAGTCGAACCCCAAGTTTAGACAGCTGAAAATTCTTCCTATTGATTAAAGCTTCTCTGGCAGTGTAAAGGGTCATTAGCCCTAATTATAATCCACTGGGGAAGAATACTGAGGAAATAAATATTGTTACTGTCTTTCTGCAAATTATATATTAGACACACACAGCTCTGCTACATGCACAGTACACACTCAGCGCTGCTACATGCACATTACATGCACATGCAGATACACACAGCTCTGCTACATGGATACTACATGCATAGTACACATACATACAGTTCTGCTACATGCACACTACATACACATACAGATACACACGGCTCTGATGCATGCATAATACATGCACATACAGATACAAACAGCTCTGCTACATGAACACAACATACAGATACACACAGCTCTGATACATGCACATACAAATACACACAGCTTTGCTACATGCACACTACATACACATACAGATATACACAGCTCTGATACATGCACAATTCATGCACATACAGACACACACAGCTCTGCTACATGCATACTACATGCACATACAGATACACACAGCTCTGCTACATGGATACTACATGCACACTACACATACAGCTCTCCTACATGCACTCTACATGTACATACAGATACACACAGCTCTGCTACATGCACACAACATACAGGTGCACACAGCTCTGATACATGCACAATACATGCACATACAAATTCACAGCTCTGCTACATGTTACATGCACAGAGACACACACAGCCCTGCTACATTGACACTTCATGCACACTACACATGTATGTATGTGCTACATGCATAATAGATGCACATACATACAGCTCTTCATTTACACATACTATACATTACCACACCTTGCTCTTCTTGATTGATGCAGAGCAGGAAAGAGAAGACACTGGAGCTGCACAGAGGTTGGAGAAATTGAGCAGCTGCAGGATCTTCCAGGACCGTCAGTTCAGTCATGTGATCAATCACATGACAGGAAGGTCCTTCTGCTGTACGGCTTCTGCAGCCTCTGTGTAGCTCCCGGTAAGCTTCCTCTTCTGCTGTGTACTGATCACATAGATCAGTGCAGAGCAGGAGAGAGGGCATCTGTCTGAGAGTGGGTCTCCTCTTTGCTTCTGCTCACAGATGAGTTGGCCCCCTCACCTGACCAGGGCCCCAGCACTTGCCCGGGTGCTGATACCGGGCCTGGCTGTAGCATTTGTAAAAGTTAGCAAGTATGTAGTAAATGTGGCCCAATGCCTCAGTTTTCCTTTAACGCCATTTTTGCACCTGGCTCCACTTTCTCTAGATCCCGTCTCCTGTACATATTTGCACAGTTGGGTATTTTTACACTATTGCACTCTTCATGTGCAAAAATGTTTGTTGTGTGTTCTGCACTCTGTCACGCTCACGCCTTGTCTGCAGGGCGCTCCAGCACTCCTCTCCGCTTTTGTCACATTATCATAGCTATTTCTATCATAACAATCCATTACTGGAGGAGCAGCCGGATGTCCCAAGTGACCCCGTGTGAAGATGCCGCCCCCGGCCAGCCCCAGCACATAACACTCCATCAATAACTTTTAGGGATTAAGGAACCGTTGTTCCATCCGCTCGGAGAAACAAGGCCTGAAAATTCTGCTCCTGGTCCTCAGGTGAGTCTGCAATGCATTCTGGGACAATGCACTGTGATTGGTGCTCACTCTGGGTGTACAAACTTTTTGCAAAAACTACTGATGTCTCTTATGTATCTGTCCTAATCCTGGAGGGAAACTACTTTCGTTGCAGTCTCTCGGTCTTCATCTCTAGGTGCCAGTACAAAGGGCAAACCCAACCCAACCTCAGGACCCCTGGGTTTTCTCCGGTGGACCTTGTGATGACCCCTTCTAGTCCTGGACACTTAGCCCAACACTTGCTTGGCCTCATGGGCACCTCAGAGTTTCTCTTCAGGTTGTGTAAATAGGGCATCACTCAGCTGAGGTGGCCCAGTTTTTGCTGGTTACATATCAATTTTGAGGCACTGAGCTTGATGGTTACTCTCTAAAAAGTAAAGGGTCTAGATTGGTGGTTACATGTCTTTCAGAGGCAGTAGGCTTGGTGGTTACACAATAAAAGGACAGCTAATCCTGGAGGTTACACTGCTTTTAGAGTTACTGAGCTTGGAAGACACAAGAAGGACAGTGTCTAGCTTGGCTATTAGAGGCACTGAGCTTGATGGTTACTCTCTAATAAGTAAAGGGTCTACATTGGAGGTTACATGTCTTTGGGGGCAGTAGGCTTGGTGGATACCAATAAAAGGGACAGCCAATCCTGGAGGTTTTAGAGTCACTGAGCTTGGAAGATACAAGAAGGACAGTGTCTAGCTTGGCGTGTATACTGCTATTAGAGGCACTGGGCTTGGTGGTTACACAACATGAGGAGCATTGTTCAGTTACACTTCTTTCAGAGGCACTGAGCTTGATGGGTATAAAGTCTCTAGATTGGTGGTTACACAAGAAGAGAAACAGTCTCTATGGACAATTACACTTCTTCAAAAGGCACTAGGCTTGATGGTTGCACAATAGGAGTGTGATGGTGTGATATGGTGGGTTATATTTCACAAGTATTGCTCCTATACTGTGTATTCAGCCCTTCCTATGTACTAATTATAATCCAGAGGGTCGAACAATTAAATTCCTGCCTATAAATATTTGTACTACCCATGGAGTGTGTCAAAAGACCTGAGTTTGGATTGGAGGTGGTTGGGGAGGGAGTATGATTTGAGTGTTTCTGTGGACAGGCAGTGTGTATTCAGTCTGTGTCTGTGTGTGGGACACTGAGCTCAGGCCAGCTCACACAAAGGGATTTAGACAAACCTGGGTTACCTGAAGATACAGTATATTGCTGGATTGATTTATGGATTTTTCAGATGGATTGTTTTATGGATTTTTATGTTTTCAAGCAATAAAGGTTCTTGGGCTGTTCACATATCTCTCGCTCTGTTGATTGTGGGATACCAGAGAGGACCCCGTGACAAGGAGAAATAGCCTATTTTGGAGGTTACACTTTTAGAGGCACTGAGATTGGCGGTTACAAGAGGAACAGTGGCTAGATTGACGTATACACCGCTATTAGAGGCACTGGGCTTGATGGTTACACTCTAAAAGGTAACGCCTGCAATTGGTGGTTAAACGTCTTTCACAGGCACCATGCTTGATGGTTGCACAATCGGAGTAACAGCCTCTCTTGGAAGTTACACTTCTTTTAGAGGCTCTGGAGGAAAAGTCTCTCGTGATAGTTGCACTTCTGTTATATACACTGGGCTTGGCAGTTACACAACATGAGGAAAAATCTCTCTTGACAGTTATACAATAAGAGTAACAGTTTATGTAGGAGGTTACACGTCTTTCAGAGGCACTGGGCTTGGTGGTTACACAATAAGAGGAAAAATCTCTCTTGATAGTTATACAATAAGAGTAACAGTTTATGTAGGAGGTTACACGTCTTTCAGATACAATGGGCTTGGTGGTTACGCTCATGGCGGATACACTTCTATCAGATACCCTTTTTTATGGTTAACCTTGTGTTTGAGGTCCTGGGCTTGGTGGTTACAATACAGGAGGACCACCCTCACTTGGAGGTTACACTTCTTTCAGAGGCACTGAGCTTGATGGTTACACAATAAGAGGAAAAATCTCTCTTGATAGTTTTTACAATAAGAGTAACAGTTTATGTAGGAGGTTACACGTCTTTCAGAGGCACTGGGCTTGGTGGTTGCACAAAATGAAATGATAAGACGCTCTTGACGATACACTGCTATCAGCTACCCTGAGCTTGGTGATTACACAATAAGAAGAGCAGTCTCTCTTGAAGGTTAAGCTTGGATTTGAGGCACTGGGCTTGATGGTTACACAATAAGTGGACCACCACCTGTCCAGCAGTCACAGGTCACAATCCCTCCCAGAGGATCTCAGGGTGGGCAACCTGGCATGACCAAGTACTGACCATGACCATGTTCATTAGGCTATGGTCGTCCGAACCCACCGACATTGACGGGATTCCACTGATAGTCTAATGTTTATGGGGGTCTCCCAACTTTCCCCCATCTGATGATGTGAGGGGAGAGAAGGACATGACCTGTGTGATTTCAGCTGTCGTGTCACGCTGGACATGGGGGGTGTCCGGAGACGGTGTGCGACAATGGTGCACAGACCAACGATGTTCAGCACACTACATAAAACAACAGATGGGGAGACACCAGGGGGACAAATACAGAGGAGGGCCCTGCTCATAGGGAACGGAGAAGAGGTGACCTCCTGCACTCACTATGGCTGTGCCCTGATCTCCCTACTGCCCCTATATGGATTCTTTCAACCCATTGCCGAGCAGGATACCTAGTCTCTTGCTGGCCCTGATGCTAGCCCGCAATAGGGAGATGACCAGCGGGAGCACTAGTCCCAACTACTGCAATAATAACAACAAGGGAACGAGAGACAGGCAGGGAAACAACAAGGCAACTTCACGCTGCTGCCTCTCTCCTTGGCAGCAGACGACTTGACTGTAGTCTGCTCTCCAGAGAACCTCATTCACCTCAGGAAGCTTGGCCAGTTCAATCGCCAGCAAAGGATGCTGGAACCATGTGACCATATAAAGGGGATGGGAGCGATCACAGAGTAGCCACACCTGGACAAAGAACAGAAACTAGCATTAACTCCTCAACTGCTAAAGGAAAGAAATACATTTAATATGAAATCTCAATACAGTAATGAGACGGAGGACCCAGACCAGTCACAAGTCCCAAACGAGAGAGACCCTTGTCACATGCCGATCCTTTTGTCTTTTCTGGAGATAAGCCACCACTGAAGAATTCAGCATAGATTCTGTCGTACAAAAAGTTCCTGTGCATGGGGGTTCAGGATATATAGCCGTCAGCCTTGTGATCGTTTGGCCCATAAATGGGGGCTTAGCTCAGGCATTTCACATCACTTCAGGACCACTCCAATGTCTCCATTGAAGGACACATCCGACACCAAGAATGTGACCATCAACCCTTTACTTAAAGTAATAGTCCAGGGTCATATCTACTTTCCCCCAGAAAGAGCGCCACCACTATATCTGGTCGTGTCTAGTATTGCAGCTCATTTGAAAAAAAAAAAAAAAAAAAAAAGGCTCCAGTACCACACACAACCTGTGAACAAGGGTGGCGCTGTTCATAAATGCAATTTTGGTGAAATTATGTAATGACATAGAACCTGTGGCTTGCAATGCAGATGTGCTTGCCATGACACTATGGAATCCTCATAATATAATGACATAGTTTGAACAAAATTGCATCTACAAACAGCGCCACCTTCGTTCACAGGTTGTATGTGGTATTGCAGCCTTTTTTTTTTTTTTTTTTTTTTTTTTTTTAAATGAGCCGCAATACCAGACCTGACCAGGTATAGTGGTGGCGCTGTTTCTAGTTTAAAATAGATATGATCCTGACGGGGTTGATGGTCACATTCTTGGTGTCAGGGTATTTACGTGACTTGAGATATTGGAGTGGTCCTAAAGTGATGTGAGATGACTGAGTTAAGCATCCATTTATTGGTGATTGATGCAAAAGCTCCAATTGTTGCAAATAGGCTGCAGTACCACACACAACCTGTGAAGAAGGGTGTTTGTACATTTTGTTTTAGTTTGAACAAAATCGCGTCTACAAACAGCGCCGCCTTGATTCACAGGTTGTGTGTGGTACTGCAGCCTATTTTTTTAATTTTATTTTTTGTAAATGACCCGCAATACCGGACCTGACCAGCTATAGTGGTGGCGCTGTTTCTGAAGGAAGTGAAATCTGACCCGATCACCCTGATTATTATATGTTACATGAGTTACATGCAGCGACAAGTGTCTGCGGGGGCGTAAGTAAGTCTTGGCAGCAGCTTCACCCTTTAATAGTATCAGTGCTTGTATATGCAGCTCGTCTTGGCCCCCGGGGGCCGGGAAGATGATGGAGGAAGCTGCAAATTCACAAGTGAGAGCCAAATCTGACACTTTTCCCCCCTCAGATGTGGAGCAGAAGGCGCTGACTGGGGGGGGGGGGGGAGAAGAAAAAAAATCGCCAAAATCCCCTGCAGGCGAGGTAAGAGGAGCGTGGGGTGGAGGTGTCATCGCGGTCAGGGCTGCACTTTCGTATTTTTTTTCCCCAAACCGCCACCAAGGGTGGAGTCCGAAAAATCTGACAATGTCTTTTGTTAGGAACGAAGGAATCTGCAAACCAACGCACGGCTCCGGTGCATGGAAACGTCTCGGGTGTCTGAACCGTAAGTTATCGTTTTCTATTCATCATTGGATTGCCCAGCGTTCTGCTTTACAGGTTGTGCAATGTTGTTACTTTTTTTTGCTGTTTTTTCGCCTCTTTTTTTGCTCCTTCTTGGAAACGTTCCAGCACGTCCTAAGGAAGGGAAAAAAAAACCCCACAAGCGATGGATGTTAACCCTGTAATGGGATCCGGATTCCTGTGTGCTCCTTTACTTACTGCAGAAAATCAGTTTGGAAAAATATTAGTATTAGGGTATTTCATACCCTTCACAATGGACATTAAAGGGAATGTGTCAGCAGGTTTGTGCCGCATGATGTAGGCAATGAAACCCTGAATCCAACGATGTATCACTTAGATTACTGGGTGTAGCCGTTCTGATGCTATGATTGTTTTTAGATTTAGCACGAGGATCTGTACATACAATGTTTATAGACAGTGAGTTGCTAATCACAGTAGGGAATAGGCCGGACTAGCTGACTTTAGTCTGGCAATGATAATTTCCTGAAGCTAAAACAAACATTGCAGGTAAACAGCAGCACACGGTGTGATAAGAGCTGCCCGCACCCATACCAAGCTCTGTATGTACAATGTTTATAGACAGTGAGTTGCTAATCACAGTAGGGAATGGGCCGGACTAGCTGACCTAGTCCAACAATGATAATTTCCTGAAGCTAAAACAAACATTGCAGGTAAACAGCTGCACACAGTATGATAAGAGCTGCCCATGCCCACACCAGGCTCTGTATGTACAATGTCTATAGACAGTGTGTTGCTAATCACAGTAGGGAATGGGCCAGATTAGCTGACCTAGTCTGGCAATGATAATTTCCTGAAGCTATAACAAACATTGCAGGTAAACAGCAGCACACAGTGTGATAAGAGCTGCCCCCAGCCATACCAAGCTCTGTATGTACAATGTTTATAGACAGTGAGTTGCTAATCACAGTAGGGAATAGGCCGGACTAGCTGACCTAGTCTGGCAATGATAATTTCCTGAAGCTATAACAAACATTGCAGGTAAACAGCAGCACACAGTATGATAAGAGCTGCCCCCAGCCATACCAAGCTCTGTATGTACAATGTTTATAGACAGTGAGTTGCTAATCACAGTAGGGAATAGGCCGGACTAGCTAACCTAGTCTGGCAATGATAATTTCTTGAAGCTAAAACAAACATCGCAAGTAAACATCAGCACACAGTGTGATAAGAGCTGTCCCCACCCACATCAGGCTCTGTATGTACAATGTTTATAGGCATTGAGTTGCTAATCACAGTAGGGAATGGGCTGGACTAGCTGACCTAGTCTGGCAATGATAATTTCCTGAAGCTAAAACAAACATTGCAGGTAAACAGCTGCGCACAGTATGACAAGAGCTGCCCATGCCCACGCCAGGCTCTGTATGTACAATGTCTATAGACAGTGTGTTGCTAATCACAGTAGGGAATAGGCCGGACTAGCTGACCTAGTCTGGCAATGATAATTTCCTGAAGCTAAAACAAACATTGCAGGTAAACAGCAGCACACAGTGTGATAAGAGCTGCCCCCACCCGCACCAGGCACTGTATGTACAATGTTTATAGACGGTGAGTTGATAATCACAGTAGGGAATGGGCCGGACTAGCTGACCTAGTCTGGCAATGATAATTTCCTGAAGCTATAACAAACATTGCAGGTAAACAGCAGCACACGGTGTGATAAGAGCTGCCCCAGACATACCAAGCTCTGTATGTACAATGTTTATAGACAGTGAGTTGCTAATCACAGTAGGGAATAGGCCGGACTAGCTAACCTAGTATGGCAATGATAATTTCTTGAAGCTAAAACAAACATCGCAAGTAAACATCAGCACACGGTGTGATGAGAGCTGTCCACACCCACATCAGGCTCTGTATGTAAAATGTTTATAGGCATTGAGTTGCTAATCACAGTAGGGAATGGGCTGGACTAGCTGACCTAGTCTGGCAATGATAATTTCCTGAAGCTAAAACAAACATTGCAGGTAAACAGCTGCGCACAGTATGACAAGAGCTGCCCATGCCCACACCAGGCTCTGTATGGACAATGTCTATAGACAGTGTGTTGCTAATCACAGTAGGGAATGAGCCGGACTCGCTGACCTAGCCTGGCAATAATGATTTCCTGAAGCTAAAACCAACATTGCAGGTAAACATCAGCACACGGTGTGATAAGAGCTGTCCCCACTCACACCAGGCACTGTATGTACAATGTTTATAGACAGTGAGTTGCTAATCACAGTATTAGGGCAAGCTGGACTAGCTGACCTATTCCGGCAATGATAATTTCCTGAAGCTAAAACCAACATTGCAGGTAAACAGCTGCGCACAGTATGACAAGAGCTGCCCATGCCCACACCAGGCTCTGTATGTACAATGTCTATAGACAGTGTGTTGCTAATCACAGTAGGGAATAGGCCGGACTAGCTAACCTAGTCTGGCAATGATAATTTCTTGAAGCTAAAACAAACATCGCAAGTAAACATCAGCACACAGTGTGATAAGAGCTGTCCCCACCCACATCAGGCTCTGTATGTACAATGTTTATAGGCATTGAGTTGCTAATCACAGTAGGGAATGGGCTGGACTAGCTGACCTAGTCTGGCAATGATAATTTCCTGAAGCTAAAACAAACATTGCAGGTAAACAGCTGCGCACAGTATGACAAGAGCTGCCCATGCCCACACCAGGCTCTGTATGGACAATGTCTATAGACAGTGTGTTGCTAATCACAGTAGGGAATGAGCCGGACTCGCTGACCTAGCCTGGCAATAATGATTTCCTGAAGCTAAAACCAACATTGCAGGTAAGCAGCAGCACATGGTGTGATAAGAGCTGTCCCCACTCACACCAGGCACTGTATGTACAATGTTTATAGACAGTGAGTTGCTAATCACAGTATTTTAGGCAAGCTGGACTAGCTGACCTATTCCGGCAATGATAATTTCCTGAATCTAAAATAAACATTGCAGGTAAACAAGAGTATAGACTTTGATAAGAGAGAGCACTGAGATCTGTGTTTTAACCCCCACAGCATGTGGTCTTCAGAATACATAGCAAAAACCTGCCAACAGATTTCCTTTAAGTCGCACCTTTAATCCACTCACGTAATTACGTACTTTGGGGCACAATTACATAACACCTGCCCCCCTCAAAGCCTGAGATCAGGGGTGGGGATTGGAGCAAAACCAACAGGCAGGATAACAACCTCTCACATTTATGTCACATACGATAAACTGGTGATTCCTTTATCCACATCCCTACAGAGCTGCTTCTCTTTTTGTGACCTGTCCTTCATGTCACACAAATGTGACGTGAGTCATCCCATTTTTCTAATGTTACCCACGAATGTGCATCATGGCCAACACTCATCATCTCAGGCCACCGTTCACATTGGCCCGGACACTGCTTGGCATTTTAGGGTTAACCTTACCCCGCCGTGCTCGCAGGTCTGCTTTACATTAACGATTTCAGCACATATGAAGTTCATCTCTTTGAAGGTCAAGTACAAGAAATTCTTTCCTTCTTCTTTGGAGAGCCATTATATCTGGGAATAGACAGAGCGGTGAGCGGTGGCTGCGGTTTCCATCGTTGCAGACTATAGGATTGCAATAGTGAGGAGATGATGATCTGATGGGTATAGCCATTAACCCGTTGCGACATCCATCCCATGACTCCCCATCTATTGGGGACTTACAACCTGCAGGCAAAAAAGTTTCCAAAAACTTCCTAAAAAAGTTGGGATGTTTCACTGGTTACAGACTTCAAGAGTCATTTCTGTCTGGGCAAAGCGTAAAGTCTGGTGCCATGTATATATTTACTAGATGGGAGCTGTCGCATCGGGAGGGTGGTGATGTCACCACTCACAATGGGGGTGGGCTATGTGGCGCTTGTGCGGCAGCTCTCCCCCATGTGCTGTGTTCTCCCCCGAGTGCTCTCTCACACCTGTGAGCTCTCCCACTGTGTGCTGTCTTCTCTCCTCATGTGCTCTATCCTTTGACCTGTCTCCCCCATGCGCTGTCTCTCCCCTCTGCGCCATCTCCCGTGTGCTGTCTTTCCCCTGTGTTCTCTCTTCTTTGAGCTCTCTCCTGCGTGTTTCTCTCTCCTGTGCGCTGTCTCTCTCCCCCTGTGCTGTCTTTTGCCCTCTGTGCTCTCTCCTTTCAGCTGTCTCTGCTCTGTCCACTCTTTCCCCTGTGCACTTGCCCCTCTCCCTGTGCACTATCTCCCCTGGGTGCTGTCCTCTCTCTCCGTGCTGTCTTTTCCCCTCTGTGCTCTCTCCTTTGAGCTGTCTCTGCTCTGTCCACTCTTTCCCCCTGTGCGCTTGCCCCTCCCCTGTGCGCTCTCTCCCTGGGTGCTGCCTCTCTCCCCCTGTGCTGTCTTTTTCCCCTCTGTGCTCTCTCCTCTGAACTGTCTCTGCTCTGTCCACTCTCTCCCCCTCTGCAGTTGCGCCTCCCCTGTGCACTGTTTGCCCCCCGTGCACTCTCTCTGCCCCCTATGCACTCTCTCTACCCACACATGCACACTCTCTCTGGCCATCTGTACGCTCGCCTCTCCCCCTCTGCACACCCATGTGTCCAAAGATGGTGGCCTCCACAGTAAGTGGGCATGTAAGTGGGCTAACCCTAATACCTAGCGCTAACCAATAATCCTAACACCTAACCCCTGATTTTAAAACCTTAACCCTAACCCTAAAACCTAGCTATAACTCCTAACCCTTTACCCTAATTCCTACCACCTAACCATATAGCTCCATGCTCTTACGGGGATCCACCATTGTGGCTCTCATGGCGTACATGGACCTGGATGATAGAGAAGTGGAAATGAGCCATGGAAAGGTTGGTATGTGAGATACTGCCTCCATGATGGAGATTGTTATGTAGTTTAGAAGCCATTCATGCTTCCTATTAGGGTTTTATGAGTGAATATAGAAATGGGCCCTATGATTGGGATCCAGATCTGTTGGCTACAGTGAAGAGCGTTTATAAAGAGCGTCTGTCACTCTGGAGGACCCGTCCTGTCCTGTATTACTCAGACAAGCCATTGATATGAATGGACTCTGTGTAATGCTTAGTTTCACCAGAGGTGGTGCTGCAGGAAAACTGAACAGCCATGTTACCACCTGTCTTTGTGTTGTCCATTAATGTTGCTGCGTTTAAACTTGCGTTTTTTTGTCCTTCAGTCTTGCTGTGTGCTGCGGCTCTGCAGGTGGAGGAGTGTTATAGTATTGAGGTGGAGGGATGTGTCTTAGCATTCTGATCTCCACTCCCTTAGTCTAGAAGTAGTTCCACTTCCTTCACTGGGTGTCGCAGAAAGAGTTCATTTCTCTTCTAGGACCCATGCTGTGCAGACGTGTTTGCTGGAGCTGCTGTGGTTCACTTTTATTGGAGTGGTTGGATTTTTCCTGTTTGTGGGTGTAGATAGGGGCTCTTAGCGTAGGCTAAATCAGGAGTGAAGGGCTAGGGTGGCGACCTAGACTTCTCCGCCATTTGGGGTACCTCTGGAAGCAGGGTGAGTTGGGGAAGCCCAGACTAAGGGTCATACTAGCTCCCCTGAATGCCTTGCCCATCTTACCTCTTAACTCCCTGCCCACTATACCACCCCGTGACACCACTCTACAGATCACAGCTGATCACTGGAGGTCCATGTCGGGGGCAGCTGCTTGTCAGGAGATCTTCACGGGTAGTCAAGATATTGATATCGATGACAGGTGCCCTTTAAAACTTGCCGATACATTTCTGAAGGATGACGTTACTTTTTTAATTAATTTCATTGCAGATGGTAGTTATGAAATCCTGGCGCCACTTATCATGTCTCAGGGGCATATTTAGGGTGGATCGCTCATTACTTGAAGCACATTCTGATGTCTTGTTCCGTGTTGTTGTTCGTTGCCTTAGAGGGAAAACAATACAAAAGAAGATACGGTATCTCGATCTCGACGACTTATAGACCAAGACCTTACCATGAATGTTTAACGTTAGAGAAGAGCCACTCTCCCGAAATTCATTCACTCGAATCGGCTGACTCTATTCGGTGGCCAACAAGACGTTTCGTGAACTCTAAATTCTCTCCAGATCTCAAAGCATAAGAAGGGGTTAAATAAAATTTATATTGGTTTGTCCCTCACCGGTTCTGTTGAAGACAAGCTCCTCTCATGTCATAGGTGTGCCCTGCCACATTTACAGCTCATCACTTGTCAAAGGTTTGCCCTCCACCTGTCCTACCACCTCTACAGAACCTCGTCTGTCCTAGGCTTAACCCTACCAGTTGTGCCACCTCCACAGCTCATCACCCATCCTAGGATTACTCTTCAATGGTTCTGTTGCCACCACAGCTTCTCACCAGTCCTAAGCTTACCCCTCACCAGTCTGCCACCTCCACAGCTCCTCACCTGTCCTAAGCTTACCCTCACCAGTCATGCCACTTCCACTGCTCCTTAACTGTCCTTGGGTTGCCCTTCACTGGTCTGCCACCTCCACAGCTCCTCACCTGTCCTAAGCTTACCCCTCACCAGTCATGCCACTTCCACTGCTCCTCACCTGTCCTTGGTTTGCCCCTCACCAGTCGTGCCACTTCCACTGCTCCTCACCTGTCCTAAGCTTACCCCTCACCAGTCATGCCACTTCCACTGCTCCTCACCTGTCCTTGGTTTGCCCCTCACCGGTCTGCCACTTCCACTGCTCCTCACCTGTCCTAAGCTTACCCTCACCAGTCATGCCACTTCCACTGCTCCTTAACTGTCCTTGGGTTGCCCTTCACCGGTCCTGCCATCCACGCTCCTCACCTGTCCCAGTTCCCTCCCGTCTGCATCCACTGTCCTACAGCTTCCCCTCACCAGTCATGCCACTTCCACTGCTCCTCACCTGTCCTTGGTTTGCCCCTCACCAGTCATGCCACTTCCACTGCTCTCACCTGTCCTTGGTTGCCCCTCACTGGTCCTGCCACCTCCACAGCTCCTCACCTTCCTATGCTTGCCTCTCAGTGGTTTTATTGCCATCACAGCTTCTGACCAGTCCTCCCCAGTTCTGCTGCCATCATAGCTCTTCACCTGTGATAGGCTTGCCCCTCACCAGTCCTACCACCCCCACAGCTCCTCACCTGGCACTCCTCCTGCTTCAGGTCTTTTATCTTCTCTTCTTCATTCTTCCTCATTTCCCATCCACTGTCTGGGATCTTCCTTCGATGATGAAGCCTCATCACTGTGTGCTCCTCTGGGGTGTGACGTGTCGTACAAAATCACCTGGGACAATCACATGATTAATGAGCATCACTCCCCACCTGACCAAGCTGTGAAGCCCAATCTACAGCAGAAGACAGGAAGAGTGGAAGACCAAAGAAGACAAGATCGAAGACCCGAAGCAAGCAGAGTATCGGGCAAGGAACAGGGGCATAGCTGGAACCGTGTAGGGAAACCTAAGACAGATAAGTATAATTATTTAACCCCTTCCTGGAGGTATAAATTATCCAGCTGACTGTCACGTGTTGATTACTCTGCAGCCCAGGTGTAAAAGCTCTCTGTAGTTCAAGTGGGAGTAAATTTCCTTTGGCACATTCGGAGTTAATGTGTAGATGATGCTGTGTTGCTATCTATGAGATAGGTGGCTCTGCAGATAAGGAGTTGTGGGTTTGTCACATGACCATGTTCCGGGCCTTTAAATATTTCTCTCTTCCGCCAGGAGATGTCGCTGATAGAGTTTAGTCTCTGCAAGACCGCTAGCTGAGTAGGTGTGCGTGCACTTTGTGCTGAAGACGTCTTGGTGTTTTCCTTCTTGTAGGAGTTGCTGTATTTTCCCAGTCCGTGGGTGGAGGTGAGGGCAGGGGCTGTAACTACAATAGGTGCAGGAGTTGCAATCACATCCTGACCCTGAAGCCTAGGGGACCCTAAGTCCTTGGCCTACACAAAAGACTAATCCTATTAAAGATTTGTAATAACTGGGGGGCCTGTTGGAGCTTTTGCACCAGGGCCCATGTGTTTCAAGTTACGCCACTGAGTAACGCCTAGGGTTGATCAGGAGCCTAGGGCAAGGATGGCGGCCTGGACGTCCTCACCTTCAGAGGTAATTCTGGGAACAGGGTGAGCCAGGGACCCCAAGTATGGGTCAGACTATCTTCCTGATCGCCTTTAGCCCATCTTACCATCCTGCTGCCTAATTCCTTTACCGCTGTAGCACCCCGCGTGACACTGGCCACCATTTTCTACATTTCTAAATCAAATCCTAAAAAATGTCAAATTCGTTAAGATTTTGATTTGCTAAAATCGATTCCCACATGTCCACTCACATATAATACTACAGAAAACCCCAACAAAATAATCTACCAGATTTCTAGATCCATACCATAGGGTGTGGGACGTGAGATCTCTTTATCATTGCACTGGATGGACGAAGTTATGAGTGGAATGTGAAGAATCTCGCTGTACAGCAAAACAAATCTGAAGACAAATATGGAGTCATTGACCTTGAGTCCTGGAGTCTGTAAAGGAGGAACCTTCATCATCTCTGCAGATTGTAAAGATGTCTCGCACCCCTCCCTCCTTACTATTAAAAAAACAAACTCTTGGACATTTTATAAGTTGTCCAATTTAGAAATACTTTTCTTTCATAAAAGTTCCTTGTTTATAAGTTTTTTGTTATTACCAGGACCCGCAGTGATCAATGAGGACACTGTCAGCAAGTGTTCATCCTCTCTACAGTGCCCCCGCAGGGAAAATGAAGTATTACACCACATGAAAGTGTTGGGTCCTCCAACGTGAGAGACACACTTTGTAGGCGTTCTTTCCTCTAGGACTGAGTTATAAAATGAGGGCCATAAATGGTATACTTAAGTATCCCAATTCACTAAAATTGGGAATAACTCACATCTCAGATCATACCTTGCACTGACGAGGGACAATACCCTGAAACTCTGTGTCTGCAAACTGATGTTTGGCTTGTATTAGATACTCATTTGACAAGGTTCGTAGGTCATATGACTTTTAGGGTTGCTACTTCCAATAGGTGGCGCTAGCGTTCAAGCCCTCTTCCTCTCTGAAGAGATGATTTGCACATGTGAACATAGCTGCATGTGTGTTGTTATTGAGCTTTATTTGTTTTACATCATCCATAGACAGAACAAGCTTCGACGCGTCGAGCCCAATTGAAGCAGTGTACAATTCGTTAATTAGTTTACAGCAGATCAACAGCTGCACTCGGCCTGAACAACAGAGATTGTAATAACTAGGTACAGCAGAGCAGAGACATACAGGGCTGAGCTGGGTTTGATGTCTGCTGCTAACTGTCACTTTAAGAAGGAAGTAGACAACCTCTAGTGCCACCTATTGGAAGTAGCAATCCTAAAAATCATAAGCGTCAATTATGACTTTTAGGATTGCTACTTCAAATAGGTGGTACTAGAGTTCATCTACTTCCTTCCTGAAGTGACAATTTGCATATTTCCCAGAGCAGCATTGTGGCTAAAAGTCTCCTCACTGCTGGCAAGCATGATTAAAACTTCCACAATGTCTGCTGATGACATATCATTACATGAAACTTAACATTTTGATGCATACAGCAAAAATTCTGACATCTGAATTGGTTACAGTGGTATTTTTGCCTTATGCATCAATATTGCAAATTTTCATCATATGAATCATAGATGGTATCTTCTGCCATATGCATCAACATAGTAACATCTTTTGCCATATACAAAAACAGACTAGCGTTTTCTGCAATATGCATCCACAAAGCAGCATTTTCTAAAATGTGCAAAAATAGAGAGCCCTCTTCTGTCTCATGCATGAACAGACTGCTATCTTCTGCCATATGCATCTACAGAGCTGGATTTGTAGTTTAACATCACTGACCTGACAACAAACACTGTACAACAGAGCTATGATGGAAGCCAGTGCAAATTCACGGTTCATTAGTCATTCTTCTTAAAGTCATCAATTCAGAGAGATGTGACTAGCAGGAGCACATAGGAGAGGGAGAGGGGTGTGCAGCACTGAGGAGAAGCAAGGTGCTGCAGTGAAATGTTGTTTTAGCAGTTTAAAAATAGGGCCAAACACTCAGCTGTGTGAAGCTGAGTGCATGATAAGATGAACAAAGATGCAAAGGCACAAGGAAGAATTCTTATGTTGATCGTAACAATCTTACGAAAAAGTATACACTTACTGTAAAAGAAAACATTGATTGTCGGAATGATCCTTTACATTGATTTTTAGGAGTAGGCAGCTACTTATAAGTATTCCTTCAGTTCATTAAATTATTAGGTCTGAATTTTCATACGTTGTATAGGTCAGAAGTCTTCTTTTATCTTCCTATCTTCTGCCATATGCATCAGCATAGTAATATATTTTGCCATATGCATAAACAGAGTAGTTTTTCTGCAATATGCATTAGAAAGCTGCATTCCAAATCCCTATCTCCATAAAGATGTCTGCAGTGAGCTCCCTCTAGTTGTAGAAATTAGATGTCTAGAGATTTGGAAAGCTGCTTTGTTGATGAATATTGCAGAAAACACTACTCTTTATGCATATCGCAAAATATGTAAATATGTTGATGCATATGACAGAAGATAGGAAGATAAGAAAATAGGACTTCTGACCTATAAAAGTTGTAAGAAAATTCAGATCTAATAATTTAGTGAACTGAAGTAATAATTATAAGTAGCTGCCTTCTCCTGAAAATCAATTTAAAGGGTCATTATATAGGTCAGTAGTCTTATTTTCTTATCTTCCTATCTTCTGCCATATGCGTAACATAGTAACATCTTTTGCCATATGCATAAACAGAGTAGTGTTTTCTGCAATATGCATCAACAAAGCAGAATCCCAAATCTCAAGACTTTTATTTCTACCACTAGAGGGAGCTGACAAGCTCAATAAAGATGTCTGCGGTGAGCTCCCTCTAGTGGTGGCTATCGGTAATTGGAATCTTATGTGCTATGTTACACTAGTTGTAATCATTGTACACATGATTTAACCTGGTGGGGATCAAGAGGACAAGCCCAGATTTCTGACAACTTTGTGTCTGGAGCTTGGAGACAATCTTAAAATGATTGTTTTGATTGTTTTCACTGGCCGCCTGCCACGTGTTGACTGCTCTGCTGCAGTTAAACCAGAGTTTATTTCTCCTGCTTTATTTGGGTTAAAGCTGAAGTTGCTGTTACTCTCTATGTGCTGCAGATGATGGTATAGGTTATTAGGTGACCACACCTCTAGTCTTTAAATAGCCTCCCTTCCTCCAGATGATGTCATTGTTAGAGTTCACTTTGCCTTGTCCTGTGAGCAGTGAAGACGTGATACACCTGCTAAAGCTTGTTGCTGCTTTTTTCTTGGAGGTTGCTATTTTCCCTTGTCTTTGGTGAGAGGTGAGAAGGAGTGTCACACTTGGGAGGCCAGGATAGCAAGGAGCTGGACGCATGGGTTCAGCCTGATACTGGAGTCCCTGGCTCGGCCTGATCTCGGAGGTACCTCTAAAGGGAGGAGATCCAAGCCTCCAGCCTAAGTCCTTAAAGATCCTGAGAAGCCCTAAGTATATGCCCCTACCGCCACCCACAGATCACGGATCCCAGCAACCTCCAAGGGAAAGAAAAACAGCATCTTCGGATCAGCGTCTGCACTCCACAGGTCACAGAGCAGAATTGAACTGAATCAGCAACATCAGGTGGATGTGAGCTGACCCATTTATGGCTGAGGGGTGGGAGCAGCCAGCCCAGGCACACCCCTCAGCTCACCTAAGCATGAGCATATCCATCAGACACACCTGCAGCAACCTCCCCTGCAGAGCCGCACACTGAATAGGGGAAAAAAAGTTCAATTCAACAACTGCAGCAGCAGCACCCATGAGCATAAGACAGCCACACATAACAGGGAGTTGCACAGGACTGGTTGAGGAGAAGAAGGCAAGGGTGGTGGCCCAGACCTCCTCACCATCTGAGGTACCTCTGGGTATAGGGCTAGCCAGGGATCTCAGTCCAGGGGCAGACAGGTTTCCCTACTCATTATACCATCCGCTACACGCATGACACCGCCCCTTTAAGAAACGTTTGCATTATTCCAATCTTATCCTGTCTGTTTCTGGTTACTCGAAGCCACATCAAAACATCTTCTGTCTACAGACAAGTATTATAAATTCTGCAAATGGAAGAAAAGAACAGCGGGAACAAGGAACAACCTGTTCATCATCCTCTCGTTACTTCTATTCACACAAAGCCGCTTATTATTTTCTAAAAAAAAAAAGTTCCGTAACTTTCAGAAAACTCAAACTTTTCATTGAAAAGGAGGAACGCACCTGCCATACCGAAAAGGAGGGTGACTATCTTCCAGACTGCCATGGCGCTAATGCCTTAAAGGGACCCGAGAAGAGCGGATGAGGCTCCGACTGTGTTCAAAACCTGCAATCAAAAGCAGATGGGATCAAAGGGGATCTGTCCTCCGGCTAAAGGGTTTGGACGGTGTTTGAACTCACACAGACGGGTCCTGTTAGTGAGCGCACCGCCGCCCCGGGGCAAAGTGGGATTCTAATATGTCAAATACTCATCTCCTGGACACCAGGGCATCTCGGAGTAGAGGAAGGTCATTGGAAGAAAAATGACTATTCCTGTAGCGGTAATGTGTTCCGCTACATTGACGTGAACTGAATTACTGTAGATCAGATGATACGAGACTGTATGAAGATATATGGAGCGTCCGGATACAGTGTGTGACAGTGGTGTGCAGACCTATGGCATCCGGTGCACTACACACAACTAGAGGAAACACCGGGGGGCAAATACCACAAGGAGACCTCCTGCACTCACCTGCGACTGTATCCTGAACTCCCTACCGTCCCTATACGGGTTCTTTCACCCCGTCGCCGAGCAGGATACCTAGTCCCTCGTTGGCCCTGATGGTAACCCTAAATAGGGAGATGTTCGGTGGGTGCACTAGTTCCAACCACTGCACTAACAACAAGAGGAGACAGACAGGGAAAACAACTTCACACCTGCTGGCACTGTCCTGGGCAGCAGATGGCTTGGCAACGGTCAGCTTCTCTCTCTAGAGTACCTCCTTCACCTCAGGTAGCCAGGCCTGGAATGAAGTTCAGTCACCAGCAAGGAACGCTGGACCATGTGACCATATAAAGGAGATGGGCGTGATCACCAAGTAGCCACACCTGGGAAGAGAAATAAGGAGCATTGCTGCAACAGAAATTGACATTAACTCCTACACTTGCCAAAGGAAAGAAACATGTTTCAAATTAAGTCTCAATACCGGAATAAGACTGAGGTCCCAAACCAGTCACAAGTCTCCAAAGTGAGAGACCACGGTGACACTGTATTACTCCTTCAGGGGATACTTTCCTACTTAAAGGGTTTTTTACCCTCTTCATAAATTAGTATTGTCAGATAGGTCTTGTAAAAACAAGCAATTTTGCCATTTACTCCTTGTTAAAATTCCCAGCCGTTCTTGAGATAGTAACACTTTTCTTTTGTTTACAGCTCGTTGCCATGGAGACCGACCACCTCTGCTGGACAGTAGAACATTCAAATTGCTTGCTCTATCAAGCTTTAAGCGCTGTTTTGAAGCTGGCCAGGATCATTGGAGCACGCTGTTATGAAGCTGGCCAGGATTGTCGGAATGCCCTGTTATGTTCTAGCCCAGGCCTACTTCAGCACAGCGCTTACAAACTAGACAGCAGCGGTGGTCGGTTTCCAAGGTAACGAGCTGTAAACAATAGAAAAGTGTTAATATCTCAAGAACGGTTGGGAATTTTAACAAGCAGTAAATTGCAAAATTGCTTGTTTTCACATGAACTATCCGAAAATATGTATTTGTGAAGTGGGTGATTAACCCTTTAACTAGTAAAGATACCCTGAAGGAGTAATATATGGTAAATCATCCATCTCTATATGGTCTTGTATGATTGTATATCACCAATGAGAGACTCTCTACCGCCCCCATCACTTATGCACTTAGCAAAACCACTTTCTATGAACTCGGTGATAGCAATTCCTGCTACTATTAATTATGTTCAGATATAGTGCAGATTTTCCATGTTGATTTTAATGGCGGACATTGCACCATATCTCATACACATGTTGGGTAAAAACTCTGGAATCTATGTGAAAAAGGGAAAAAAAGGAAGATACATTTTGAGTAGTGATGAGAGAGCGTCCTTGGCACTGCTCCATACTCCATTGAGCACCGAGATGTTCGGGCACGCTGATTGCTTGGCCAAGTATCACTGGACCTTGAGGGCAACTTTCGAGTAGAGGACGAGTTTCTAATGGGAAGAGGACAAATTCCTCCCCAGAAAAGGATGGGTTCCCACCCAGGAGAGGACAAGTTCCTGCCCAGAAGAGGACAAGTTCCTGCCCGGAAGAGGACAAGTTCCTGCCGAAGAGGACAAGTTCCTGCCAGAAGAGGACAGTTCCTGCCCAGAAGAGGATGAATTCCTGCCCAGAAGAGGAGAATTCCTGCCCAGAAGAGGACAAGCTCCACCCAGAAGAGGACAAGCTCCCACCAGAAGAGATGAGTTCCTGCCCAGAAGAAGATGTATTCCAACCAGGAAGAAGGATGAGTTCCCACCAGGAAGCAGACTGGTTCCTACCCATAAGAGGACTACTTTCTGCCCAGAAGAGGATGAGTTCCCACCCAAAAGAGGACGAGTTTCTTTCCGAAAAAGTATGAGTTCCCACTAAGAAGAGGCGAGCTTCCACCCTGAAGAGGACGGGTTCCCGCCCAGAAGAGGATGAGCTAGCCACCCAGAAGAGGATGAGTTCAAGACCAAAAGAGGATGAGTTTCATGCAAGAAAGGGTACTAGTACAAGCCCGAAAGAGGACAAGTTACTGTCCAGAAGAGGACAAGTTCCCACCCAGAAGAGGACAAATTCTTCCCCAGAAGAGGATGAGTTCCCAACCAGAAGAGGACGAGTTACCACCTGGAAAAAGATGAGTTCCTGCCCGGAAGAGGACAAGCTCCTTCCCAGAAGGGAAGAAGTCCCTGCCCATAAGAGGATGAGTTCCTGCCCATAAGAGGACCAGTTCCCGCCCGGAAGAGGACGAGTTCCTACCCAGGAGAGGATGTATTCTCACCAGGAAGAGGACTAGTTCCTACCCAGAAGAGGATGAGTTCCCCCCCCCCATAACATTGCGGGTTCCTGCCCAGAAGAAGACAAGTTCCCGCTTGTAAGAGAATGACGTCACTCCCGCGGAATGAGAGAGCGAATCATTGAGTTTCCCATTGACTTCCATTATACTCGGTACACAAGCGTCCGTCCTGCTCGTTTCGTGTATCGAGCCCTCGAGCATCTTCCTGCTCGCTCATCACTCATTCCCATAAGTCAACCATATGACACCTGGTAGGGCTTTTCAGTGGAGTTCCCCTTTAAGTGTTGAGCGCTCCCCTTTAAGTGTTGAGTGCTCCCCTTTAAGTGTTGAGTGCTCCCCTTTAAGTGTTGAGTGCTCCCCTTTAAGTGTTGAGTGCTCCCCTTTAAGTGTTGAGCGCACCCCTTTAAGTGTTACATGACCTTCACAGTTCTCCATTTATGAGTTTAAGAGTTTCTGGCCTGAAAACTGAATCTTTGTTTATTTCAAAGTAAAAAAAATATATATATATAAGCTGTAAAAACCTCTCAGTCGACATCTGGTTTGTGCTTTCCTTAAATAGAAATGAGAGTTGTACTTCTGGGATTAAATCTTTCACATCCGTCCTTGTACAAAAAAATACAGTCACGTCAGCCCGAGAAATGTTTTTATTTTTTTAATTAAATGTAATTACCTTTTTCCACCACCGGGGGCGATCTTTAGACAATTGTATCAGGCTCTTATTGGTCTGCTGAGCCCCCTAGTGGTGACAAAAGGTAGTGAATATTTTAGTAAATCTCTAGTAGCATCATAAATTCTTTATTATTCCTTATAATATTTCAGGACAAGACCCGTGATGTATTTCCCGGTGGTTGTTATCTTAACGTCTCTTGTGTCGGTTGACGCGTCTGCTCCAAGAACGTTTCTATGGCAAGAGGTTGGAAACCCTTCATGTGTTCGCTGCTGTGGAGCCGCCCCCGAGGAGCCTGCGGAGCCCCCCAAGAAGAGCCGAGTTAAGGAATATGTTGTCCACCCAATGCCAAGGGTGCAGCCTCGTATAGAGATGACTATTCTTAAAGGTGAGGCATGGGGAGTGTGGGGTTAAAGGGTTATGGTAACATCACCCACTGTACAGTGACCACATAGTGGTAGCTGTAGCTCTGCAGTATTAGCTGTAAATGGTATTAGCTGACTGTGGCTCTGCAGTACTAGTTGGCAGCTGCTGTGTGTATCAGGTGATGTGGTTGTCCACTCCCCCTACCTTTAAGTAGCCCCATGACCCATCACTTGATGTCACTGATGGAGTTCATTCTCTACTGTGACCGTGAGCTGTTTGGACGTTGTGCACTTCTACTGAAGCCTTCCAGAAGCTGTTACCTTGGATATAGTCATCTTGTAGGGAGTTGCTGTTTGTATTCCGGTTCCTGGGTGGAGGTGAGGAGCTGGTCAGGAGCAGGGCAAGGATGGGGGCCCAGACATCCTCACTTTTAGAGGTAATTCTAAGAACAGGGATAGCTAAGAAACCCCAGTCTGAAGGGTCAGACTTGCTACCCAGATTGCCTTTGCTTACCATTGCCATTGGTGGTGGGGTGGGGACCTCAGGTGGTGCTGTTGGGACCTCAGGGGGTGCTGTGGGGATGTCAGATGGTGGTGTGTGGACCTCAGGTGGTGCTGTGGGGACCTCAGGTGGTGGTGTGTGGACCTCAGGTGGTGCTGTGGGGATGTCAGATGGTGGTGTGTGGACCTCAGGTGGTGCTGTGGGAACCTCAGGTGGTGGTGTGGGGACCTTAGATGGTGTTGTGGGGACCTCAGGTGGTGGGGTTGGGACCTCAGATGGTTGTTTGGGGACCGCAGGTGGTGTTGTGTGGACCTCAGGTGGTGGGGTGGGGACCTCAGATGGTTGTGTGGGGCCTCAGGTGGTGCTGTGGGGACCTCAGATGGTGCTGTGGGGACCTCAGGTGGTGGTGTGGGGACCTCAAGTGGTGCTGTGGGGACCTCAGGTGGTGGTGTGTGGACCTTAGGTGGTGCTGTGGGGACCTCAGGTGGTGGGGTTGGGACCTCAGATGGTTGTTTGGGAACTTCAGGTGGTGTTGTGTGGACCTCAGGTGGTGGGGTTGGGACCTCAGATGGTTGAGTGGGGCCTCAGATGGTGGTGCTGTGGGGCCTCAGGTGGTGCTGTGGGGACCTCAGGTGGTGGGGTAGGGACCTCAGATGGTTGAGTGGGGCCTCAGATGGTGGTGCTGTGGGGCCTCAGGTGGTGCTGTGGGGACCTCAGGTGGTGGGGTAGGGACCTCAGATGGTTGTGTGGGGCCTCAGGTGGTGCTGTGGGGACCTCAGGTGGTGGTGTGGGGACCTCAGGTGGTGGTATGTGGACCTCAGGTGGTGGGGTGGGGACCTCATGGCTCCCTGCTCTGCCATTGCTTTTAACTGGAACTGTACCACAGTTTCAGATAAGGACAGTGTGCTCCAGGTGTACCTACCCCATGTTTGTGGTTTGTAGATGGTAACGGTCCACTCATCCTTGGTGATTTCAGCTGTGTTCCACCCCTCCATGTGGTGCTCAGTAACATGTGCATTCCTGGGGTAGACGGGACGTGCAGGAAGCTGTATCCATACAGCTCATTCCCACCAAAAGAATCCTGATGCAAACCTGAAGATGGAGGCTAGGCCAACCATGCAACCTTTTGGTAGCAAAATGTATGTCAATAAGATGGGACCAGATAGCCATGTCTTCATTCTGGGGGTTGTACACCTACGTCTGACCTTCCACAGTCCCCAAAAGCAAACGTCCAGGCTCCCCCTGTGTGCACCCCCCATCTACAGGAAGCCGCTGGCACTGAGGATCTTCCTGATGATGTGGCCTCCGCCATCTAGATATAGGGAGGTCCATCTGAAATCCAAACCTTATATATGGAGGAGCGGACCGGTACCGTCTACAAACCACAACCATGGGGCAGGTACACCTGGAGCTCACTGTCCTTCTCAGTAACTTTAATCGATTTGGAGTGCAATGCTAGTACTAACGGTACAACAGGCCAAACATTTGGGCCAAGCGTCCTTTGCTTCTTGGCTTATTGTCAAAACATTCTTCACACTTCCCAACCATTATTGACCTGATCCAGAAGGGTCGGTGATTAATGACCATTTGTCATGTTGTCATAAACCAAAACCAAATCCCACCAAATGTTAATTGTATTTCATGTTCCAGGTGACAAGGGTGAATTGGGTGGAAAAGGGCCCCCGGGAGTTTCAGGAAAAGAAGGTGAACGAGGATTCCAAGGATCACAAGGTTTTAAGGGTCAAAAGGGCCACACGGGTCCACAAGGTCATTCCTGCAAGGTCCAATATGCAGCGTTCTCTGTGGCTCGTCGCAAGTCCTTGCACAGTACGGAATACTTCCAAACTGTTGTGTTCGACACAGCGTTTGTGAACCTCTATGAACACTTCAATATGTTCTCCGGAACCTTCGTCTGCTACATTCCCGGGATCTACTACTTTAACCTCAATGTACATACGTGGAACTTAAAGGAGACCTATCTACACATCATGAAGAACAGCGAAGAGATCGCCATATTGTACGCGCAACCCAGCGACCGCAGCATAATGCAGAGTCAAAGCCTTATGCTCCAGTTGAAGGAGAAGGATGAGGTCTATGTGCGGATGTTCAAAAGAGAGCGAGAGAACGCAATCTATAACGATGAGACTGACGTCTACATCATCTTCAATGGCCACCTGATCAAGGAGATGGATGACTGAGTAACTCATAGCACCGAGACACCGCCAAACGCCAGGAGGAATGAGATCTAAAGAACATTCGTACCCAACGTCTACAGCTTCAGTATTATTATCTGCGGAATAAATATCCTTATCGAGATGTTTGTAAATAATAAATATTCTATTATCAGGTATATTCCGATGTGATTAATAATACGGGGGTCATGAGCGATAGCTGTTGACCAAACAATCGATTGTTAATGGGTATTGTTTTCTGGGGGATAAATCATCTAAGTAAAGATTAAGGAAACATGAGTAGATGCCAGGACCGATACTTGGAGGTCTTTAGTCTTTCTGTCCAGAAAAGGTATGTAGTACCATACAAGATCCATGGCGATAGCCGTTGACCAAACAATCGTCCATTTGATAGCCATGTATTGCTAATGAGTATTGCTTTTTGGGGATAAATTATCTAGTTAAAGAAATTAAGGAAATATGGGTAGATGCCAGGATTGATTCTTGAAGGTCTTTAGTCTATCTGTCCAGAAAAGGTATGTGGTACCATACAAGACCCATGGCGATAGCCGTTGACCAAACAATTGTCCATTTGACAGCCATCTACTGTTAATGGGTATTGTTTTTTGGGGATAAATCATCTAATTAAAGAAATTAAGGATTAAGGAAGTATGGGTAGATGCCAGGATTGATTCTTGGAGGTCTTTAGTCTATCGGTCCAGAAAAGGTATGTGGTACCGTACAAGACCCATTGAGACAAGGATTCGAGGATACATCACCAGACACCAAATTGCAGGTAACTGTAGATGTGAGACCGCAAGAGGGCATTAAGACAAGCAGGGCCAATTGACGGGTGTTAGAGAGTACGGCAGAGTAGACCCATACTCCTGGACCCAACCCTTCGAATGAAGATCCTCTATAAGGCTTCATTTGCGTGTTCATGTCACAAGGTAAACTTTGGGTAAACCTGACACTTATCAGTGGTTGGTCACTTCCCAAGAAAAGTGAGAACTTATTTGTCAAGCCCCGCCCCCGCAGAGCATAATACAATATATCTGCTTCTTCTGGAGTGTTCCTTTAATACACAATGCGTGGTTACATTTCAGTTCCAACTCAGAGTGAACATGCACCTATTGTATGGTTACATTTCAGTTCCAGTTCAGGTTTTGGTACAATGCAGGAAGCGGCACCTACTGTGGGATACTTTGTATACCATATAAATCAGGGCAGTTTATCAGTGATTTCCCATGATGCCAATGATGAATTCATATAACATTGCTCAATCATTAGCCCAGTGAATGTGAGGTGAGTAAATAGCTTCGAAACAAATTGACGTTGTCTGGAAACTCACAAAACTTTCTAATTCACCAGAATTCGATTTACATAAATCCAGCAAAATTCTAAATTCTCTACTCCACTTGTCCCTATGGTGTCCACATGGCCTTGCGATAATATGATGTTGTGGCCCAACTCACGTCATGATGTCACATGAGGCAAAGTCTGACTAAGTCTCATGTGACGTCGAAGGGTCTAGTAAACGCAAGCGGTGGTGAAGACCCTACGAGACTCAAGAAGAACACAGGCCTGTAAATGAAGTCCAGTTTGGAGCAACCAAGTGGGGATCTACACGTTCAAGGTGAGCAACAGGGGGATCTTTGAGATCTGTTGAAAATTTCAAGGTCATTTAAAATGTTTTGGGGTCTATCCAGGTGATTTGAAGAGTGTTGAGGTCCAGGGGCGTAACTACAATAGGTGCAGAGGTTGCGATCGCACCTGGGCCCTGCAGCCTAGGGGGGCCCCAAAAGTCCTTTTGGCCCATAGAAAAAGACTAATACTATTAAAGATTTCCAATAATTGGGGGCCCCGTTGGAGCTTTCGCATCGGGGCCCCTGGGCCTGAAGTTATGCCACTGTTGAGGTCTGCCGTGGTTCTTTTAAAGGTGTAGGAGTTTCTTAAAGATCTTCGGAGTTCTGTTGGTAATTCCTGTAGGGTTCTATCAACTACGAGATCTGTCTCATGAACAATGCTGTGTCCTCTTGTGTCTGTGGACGGGTGGTGGGGTCATTTGAGGATTTATGTGGTCTGTTGAAGAATATATGGGTCTTTCATTGGTCTGTTGAAGGCTGCTGATCTTGGTTGGAGTATTTTGTAGGGTTTTGGAATCATCAGAGATTCTTCAAAGAATTTAAAGGTTCGTTGGGGTCTTTTGAAGTTTACTGGGGTCTCTTGAACACTTCTGTACTTTTGGGTTCTGTTGGAGAGTGATGGTGTCTTTCGGGGTCAGGTAAAGTGCCCTGAGGTTTACTGATGTTTACTAAAGTCTTTAAGACGTTTGTTGGAGTATGTTCAAAGGCTTTGAAGTATAATGCCTTATTTAAGGGCTATGGAATCCTTTGGAGTTTTGAAGTCTGTTGGGGACCATTGAAGACTTTGGGGGGAGTTCCTTATAAAGTACTATGTTCTTTTAGCCTCTTTTGCAGAGTCATGGTGTCATTTGTGGTCAGGTAAAGAGCTCTGGGGTACACTCAAGTTTTCTGAGGTCTTTAGGAGATATGTTGAAGAGTACTGAGCTTTTTCTAAGGTTTCCTGAATCTTTTAGAGTATTAAGGTCTTTTGGAGTCCATTGAACACTTCTGGGGTCTCTTGAACAATGCTGTGTTCTGTTGGCTTCCTTTTAGAGAGTAATGGGATCTTTTGGAGTCAAGAAGCGCTCTAGGGTTCACTGAAGTTTCCCATGGTCTTTAAGAGTTTTATTGAAGGATACTGAGTTCTTTTGGAAAAACAAAGTGCCAGAAAAAATATAAAGATTGTGTAAATACACATATTGTTTCCACACTGTAAAAATGAGACATTTCGCAAAAGATTAAAACATCTTTTGAGCCACTCTGCCGTGACAAGGCATATCTCAGATAGAGTGGTCCTACTCTACAATTTTTAATTTTCACTGTGTCAAAAGACCTCAATAATGTATATAAAGTGGACCATACAAAGCTATCACTCACCTTCACCTATCAGACCTGCTTTTTAAAAATATGTAGAGTAGGACCACTCTATCTGAGACATTCCTTGGCGGGGAAGAGTGGCTCAAGAGATTATTTCAGTAATCTTTTGCAAAATGTCTCTATTTGTAGGCAGTATGGTAGTACGTTTTCTCTCTGGTACAGTTCTTTTGGACTATATCCAAATGTTTGGAAGTACAATGTCTTTTATAAGGGTTCTTCAATCTTCTAGAGAACTTTTATGGGTTCTGAGGTCTGTTGGGTTCTTTAGAGACTTCTGGGGTCTACTGAACAATGAGGTGTTCTGGGTGCTTCTATTGGAGAGTGGTGGTGTTAGTTGAGGTCATTTAAAGGGTTGTAGATTGGAAGGGGTTTACGGTCTTAGAGGGGACTGTACATTGTACTGAGTTTTGTCTGCATTTGTTGAGGAATTATGGAGCTTCATTAGGATTGACAAGTATGGTTATAATCAAAATCCCAGAACATAGACATCAATTCCAAAATCTCTACTTATAATTTACACCATTAAGTCTCTCCTAAAAGGACAGAAATCTCATAAATACAACTGGAAATGTCTTTAGGATAAGTCAGACCGATCTATATTTATAAATGCTTTCTGACTATTCTAACACTAAGTCAATTAGACGAAGAATAATAGAGACTTCCGCGTCTCCCCGTTGCGATTTATCAACTTCTTGACTCATTCGACCTCCCCATAAATCATTGATGGGCCGCTTCTCTCTCTATCTTCATATTCTTGTTAATAATACAGGGAGTTGCTGAGAACACCTTAGATGTTTTATGGAGCTGTCATCGAAAACATGCAAGACCTGGAGGAGAAGCTCCGAGCCCAAAACTCCAACTACCTGAAAAGTTTCCAAACTTTCCTGAAGTTTCGAGACCCGTTGACTTGCGTTCCGTCAACCTAATGGACTAAATTGATCCAATTAGCAAACGTCGAAATGAACTCAAGTGCTATCGATGTGCTAGACTCACATGCGTCCCACAGCCGGGAGATTGGTAGACGGATGTGTCGGCCACCTTTGGTGTACTTTAAAATGGGAAATAGTCAGTGAGATGTATTTGCAGAAGTATCGACATCTTCTTCAATCCATGTCCTCCCTTGTATTTCTGCACATTATTTTAGAGTTATATTCCGCCGTGTCTCTACTGCTGGTCAGAAATGTAGCAAACTTAAATTCATTAACTATAATTAGGCCATTAGATCTTGTCACGCGTGTAGCGGATGAGGGATAGGAAGCAGGATGGAATAATGGAATAGGGTAGCTGGGAAGGTAGTCTGACCCTGAACTTGTGGTCCCTGGTTAGTCCTGAACCAGAGGTATCCCAGATGGCGAGGAGGTCTGGGCCACTACCCTTTCCCTTAACTCCTCAACTAGCCCTATGCTACTCCCTATCACCAGCCACTATGGACAAGGGAAGGTAAACAGCAACTTCCCAAAGGTTAAGTACAACAAATTTTCAGCAGAGCAGAGACGTCTTCAGCTTACTTGGTCAAAGGCAGAGAAACTCTATCAGCGACAACAACTGGAGGAAGGGGAGGCTATTTAAAGGCTAGAGGCGTGGTCACCTGTTAAACCTATTGTCACGCTTGGGCAGTAAGGGAATCAGGTAGCAGGTAGGTGAATTGGGCAAAAGGGGTCAGGAGAGCCTAATTTGACCCTGATGCCGGGGTCCTTGGCTCGCCCTGATCTCGGAGGTACCTCTGATGGTGAGGAGTTCTGAGCCACTACCCTGTACCCTAAACCTCCTGATTAGCCCTAGTCTGAGGGCCCGTACCTCCACCCACGGATCAGGAATCACAGCTTCTCCCTAGGAAAGACTTTAAGCAGCTAAGCATCAGCACAGCACCAAGACCTAGAGCAAATAGCTATCAGCAGCACCTGACAGAGGAGAGGAAAGGCTATTTAAAGCCAGGGGGAGGGGATTCCAGGTGAGTCACACATTAACTCCTGAACAAGCAATTGAATATAATAGTGACTGCAGTTCTGGAGCACAACACAGGAGGCAAAGACCTTCACAACCATCAACCATGCAGCTCTTCAAGACAAACCACATATACAGCAGCATCCAACAATGTCAGCGCCATCTAAGCGCGTGACACCTATACCTCCACCTGCAGAGCCGCCCACCACACATTCAGCAACTACAGCTTCAACACTAACCCCAGTATTTAGAGATTACTCTTATCAAGTTTAGACTGCTCGGCAGTCTCTGTGAAGTGCTCTGCAGTAGTTAAATAGAGATAATTTCCTTTAGTCTAGTAAGGGTTAAATTCTGCGGCTCTCCAGGTGAGCTGCTGCTGCTGTTGTGTATGTCAGGTGATGCGGTTGTCCACTCCCCCAGGCTCTAAATAATCCCATTACCCATCAGCTGGTGTCGTTGAAAGAGTTCCTTTACTCTATGACCTGTGAGCTGTGTTATGCTGTGTGCAGTTTCTGCTGGAGTTTTCAGAAGCTGTACCCTCATTGGAGTTGCTGTGCTTATCCCAGTCTCTGGGTGGTGGTGAGGGGATTATAGCCTAGGGCTGGTCAGGAGCAGGGCAATGGTGGTGACCCAGACATCCTCACCTTTAGAGGTACTTCTGCGAACAGGGTCAGTTAGGGACCCCCAGTCTAAGGGTAAGACTAGTTCCACTGATCGCCTTAAGCCCGTCACTGCCATTCTGCTTCCATTCCCCTTCATTAGTTTTTGCCATGTGACAACTACATGTTGAAGATCTACTGAGAATGGAGAAGAACCAAATCAGTGACCTTCTGAGATCTTCTCTCCATGGAAGAGTTTTGTTGTGGTAGCCTGGTAGTTCTTAATAGGGCTTCCATGGACAGACTTTCCACAAGCTTTGTTTAGCAGGTCCCAGGTGTATTCTCAACTGCATCCTTTAACCCTTATGTAGGGATAGGGACTTAGGCAGGGTTCCCTGGGTTACCTCCACAGAGTGGCTGCTGGCTGGTGGAGCGAGCTTGCAGAGAGGAGTCATGGAGCTGGGATAAAATCAATGACAGAATTTGAAGGCAGTGGGGTAAAAAGAATAATGATCTAAGGTCAGGATCTAAACCTCACAAGTCCCAAAATTACAATTGAAGACTTTCTATTGAACTGGTGGGATATAGACGTCTTTACAGAGGTCCACGTTTTGCATTTAGTGATACAGAAGAATACATGGCCACAATTAGGGTTGTGTCCTGCCATGGACTAGGAAGACAGTGGCACACAGACCAACCGTGTCCGGTGCACTACAATAAACAACAGACCGGGGGGCAAGGGACAAATATAACGGGGGCCTGCTCGTTGGGAAGGGGGAATGGGACCTCCTGCTCTGCCCTGATCTCCCTACCTTCCCAATACGAGTTCTTTCACCCCATCACCGAGCAGGATATCTAGTCCCTCCCTTGCCCTGATGTTAGCTCTCAATAGGGAGATGGCCGGCAGGAGCACTAGTCCCAACCACTGCACTAACAACAACAAGAAGGGAAGAGGAGACAGACAGGGGAACAACAAGGCAACTTTATGCCTAATGCCGCTCTCCTAGGCAGTAGACAGCTTGGTAACGGTCAGCTTCTCCAGAGAACCTCCTTCACCTCAGGAAGCCAGGAATGGATGCTTGAACCATGTGACTATATAAATGAGATGGGAGTGGCCACAAAGTAGCCACACCTGGGAAGAGAACTAAACAAGATACCAAATGAACAGAACATTTGGAACCCAAAGCAGGAGGTGTGTGTTCTGGGAGCCCTTCATGGACATCTACGATGAACGTTGACCCTTTATGGGTTATTCCTCCATCATCTTCAGTCCTGTAAACTTTTTGTTATTCTTCTGTACCTTGTGTTACGTCCCCAAAGTATCAGACGCCGCGGCCATCAGACGACTCGAGAGCAATTACATGACGGTGATACAACTTGATATTCCTTTGTGGATCTGTATCACCTAACAGAAGGCAAAAAGAGCAGCTGCTCCATGGGCGGGAGGTCACACCGGTGTTTGCGGATTTCATTTGTATGAAAAACAATGAGCGGTATCAATAGAAGCGTCATAAAATACTTCCAGAACACAGCGCTGAGGACTGCGGGGTATTATGAGCTTGTCATACAGCGACAGAAAGCAATGAGCGCAGGTCACACAGAGTGGAGCGTCAATGGGCCGACGAGCCCCGGCCAAGTTTCCATCAGTCTCGCGTGGACAATACCTTTTCTCCTACCATAAAGGATGCGGGATTGGTTCAGACAGGTATTGTCAATGGACCAGATGGTGGACTGATATCTGGAAGACAATTGTACAAAGGACTTCACAAGAGATCAATCATACATCTCCCGATATTCCCAAACTGCAACGTCCAACGTGTGAAGTCTACAGGAACCTTCTCCAGGGTCTCCAAATCCCATCAGCCGACCTGAGAGACCGCGTCTACTCGAGACGTCAGGGACAATGATACAGAGAAAGATTAACACTGGCCTGGACATAGGGGGACACTTTATAGGGTCATTTTGTAGTTGGCCACCATAGGTCAGTTGAACAGTGCTCTAACTAGAGCGCCACCCAAAAACAGTGTTCTGGACAGAGAGTGAGTGCCGCCATCCACAGCAGCTCACTATAGGGGGTCACCATACACAGGAGCTCACTATAGAGTGCCACCATACACAGGAGCTCACTATAGAATGCCACCATACACAGGAACTCACTATAGAGTGCCGCCATACACAGCAGCTCACTATAGGGGGTCACCATACACAGGAGCTCACTATAGGGGGTCACCATACACAGGAGCTCACTATAGAGTGCCACCATACACAGGAGCTCACTATAGAGGGCCACCATACACAGGAGCTCACTATAGAGTGTCACCATACACAGGAGCTCACTATAGAGTGCCACCATACAAAGGAGCTCACTATAGAGTGCCACCATACACAGGAGCTCACTATAGGGGTCACCATACACAGGAGCTCACTATAGAGTGCCACCATACACAGGAGCTCACTATAGAGTGCCACCATACACAGGAGCTCACTATAGAGTGCCACCATCCACAGGAGCTCTCTATAGGGGGTCACCATACACAGGAGCTCTCTATAGGGGGTCACCATACACAGGAGCTCTCTATAGGGGTCACCATACACAGGAGCTCACTATAGAGTGCCACCATACACAGGAGCTCTCTATAGAGTGCCACCATACACAGGAGCTCACTATAGAGTGCCACCATCCACAGGAGCTCTCTATAGGGGGTCACCATACACAGGAGCTCTCTATAGGGGGTTACCATACACAGGAGCTCTCTATAGGGGGTCACCATACACAGGAGCTCACTATAGAGGGCCACAATACACAGGAGCTCACTATAGAGTGCCACTATACACAGGAGCTCACTATAGGGGCCCACCATCCACAGCAGCTCACTATCGAGTGCCACCATACACAGGAGCTCACTACAGGGGGCCACCATACACAGGAGCTCACAATAGAGTGCCACTATACACAGGAGCTCACTATAGGGGCCCACCATCCACAGGAGCTCACTATAGAGTGCCACCATACACAGGAGCTCACTATAGAGTGCCACTATACACAGGAGCTCACTATAGGGACCCACCATCCACAGGAGCTCACTATAGGGGGCCACCATACACAGGAGCTCACAATAGAGTGCCACTATACACAGGAGCTCACTATAGGGGCCCACCATCCACAGGAGCTCACTATAGAGTGCCACCATACACAGGAGCTCACTATAGAGTGCCACTATACACGGGAGCTCACTATAGGGGCCCACCATCCACAGGAGCTCACTATAGGGGGCCACCATACACAGGAGCTCACTATAGAGTGCCACTATACACAGGAGCTCACTATACAGTGCCACTATACACAGGAGCTCACTATAGAGTGCCACCATCCACAGGAGCTCACTATAGGGGGTCACCATACACAGGAGCTCACTATAGAGTGCCACTATACGCAGGAGCTCACTATAGAGTGCCACCATCCACAGGAGCTTACTATAGAGTGCCACTATGCACAGGAGCTCACTATAGAGTGCCACCATACACAGGAGCTCACTATAGGGGGTCACCATGCACAGGAGCTCACTATAGAGTGCCACCATACACAGGAACTCACTATAGAGTGCCACTATACACAGGAGCTCACTATAGAGTGCCACTATGCACAGGAGCTCACTATAGAGTGCCACTATGCACAGGAGCTCACTATAGAGTGCCACTATACACAGGAGCTCACAATAGAGTGCCACTATACACAGGAGCTCACTATAGAGTGCCACTATTCACAGGCGCTCAATATAGAGTGCCACTATACACAGGAGATCACAATAGAGTGCCACTATGCACAGGAGCTCACTATAGAGTGCCACTATACACAGGAGCTCGCTATAGATTGCCACTATACACAGGAGTTCTCTAGAGTGCCACAATGTACCACTGTACAGAGGAGCTTTCTATAGATTGCCACCATCCGCAGGAGCCCACTATAGAGTGCCATCATGTACACAGGAGCTTACTATGGAGTGCCACTATACACAGGAACTCACTATAGAGAAATACCACTTTTAACACTGGCCACTATGACTTTTTTCCACTTTAACTTCATGATGTTCCAGGAAATCTACATGTACATTAGCAGCAATTAACAGACTCTGACCCAATATTTTGTATTAAAGCATCTAATGAGTGTGTGCAAAAGTGATTGTGAAGGGACAGGGAGCAGGGGGAACTGTGACGTCACCTATTGTGAATGGTGGATCCTGTGTTATCTACTGTATATAGAGGTGTTATCAGTCATTGTACAGGAGGAGGTGAGCTGTGACATCACCTATTGTGAATGGTGGATCCTGTGTTATCTACTGTATATAGAGGTGTTATCAGTCATGTACAGGAGAGGAGGTGAGCTGTGATATCACCTATTGTGAATGGTGATCCTGTGTTATCTACTGTATATAGAGTTTATCAGTCATTGTACAGGAGGAGGTGAGCTGTGATATCACTTTGAATGTGATCCTGTGTTATCTACTGTAATAGGTGTTATCAGTCATTGACAGGGAGAGGTGAGCTGTGATATCACCTATTGTGAATGGTGGATCCTGTGTTATCTACTGTATATAGAGGTGTTATCAGTCATTTACAGGAGGAGGTGAGCTGTGAATCACCTATTGTGAATGGTGGATCCTGTGTTATCTACTGTATATAGAGGTGTTATCAGTCATTGTACAGGAGGAGGTGAGCTGTGATATCACCTATTGTGAATGGTGGATCCTGTGTTATCTACTGTATATAGAGGTGTTATCAGTCATTGTACAGGAGAGGTGAGCTGTGATATCACCTATTTGAATGGTGGATCCTGTGTTATCTACTGTATATAGAGGTGTTATCAGTCATTGTACAGGAGGAGGTGAGCTGTGATATCACCTATTGTGAATGGTGGATCCTGTGTTATCTACTGTATATAGAGGTTTATCAGTCATTGTACAGGAGGAGGTGAGCTGTGATATCACTATTGTGAATGGTGGATCCTGTGTTATCTACTGTATATAGAGGTGTTATCAGTCATTGTACAGAGGAGGGTGAGCTGTGATATCATCTATTGTGAATGGTGATCCTGTGTTATCTACTGTATATAGAGGTGTTATCAGTCATTGTACAGGAGGAGGTAGCTGTGATATCACCTATTGTGAATGGTGGATCCTGTGTTATCTACTGTAATAGAGGTGTTATCAGTCATTGTACAGGAGGAGGTGAGCTGTGATATCACCTATTGTGAATGGTGGATCCTGTGTTATCTACTGTATATAGAGGTGTTATCAGTCATTGTACAGGAGGAGGTGACTGTGATATCACTATTGTGAATGGTGATCCTGTGTTATCTACTGTATATAGAGGTGTTATCAGTCATTGTACAGGAGGAGGTGAGCTGTGATATCACCTATTGTGAATGTGGATCCTGTGTTATCTACTGTATATAGAGGTGTTATCAGTCATTGTACAGGAGGAGAGGTGAGCTGTGATATCACCTATTGTGAATGGTGGATCCTGTGTTATCTACTGTATATAGAGGTGTTATCAGTCATTGTACAGGAGGAGGTGAGCTGTGATATCACTATTGTGAATGGTGGATCCTGTGTTATCTACTGTATATAGAGGTGTTATCAGTCATTGTACAGGAGGAGGTGAGCTGTGATATCATCTATTGTGAATGTGGATCCTGTGTTATCTACTGTATATAGAGGTGTTATCAGTCATTGTACAGGAGAGGAGGTGAGCTGTGATATCACCTATTGTGAATGGTGGATCCTGTGTTATCTACTGTATATAGAGGTGTTATCAGTCATTGTACAGGAGGGAGGTGAGCTGTGATATCATCCTATTGTGAATGGTGGATCCTGTGTTATCTACTGTATATAGAGGTGTTATCAGTCATTGTACAGAGGAGGAGGTGAGCTGTGATATCACCTATTGTGAATGGTGGATCCTGTGTTATCTACTGTATATAGAGGTGTTATCAGTCATTGTACAGAGGAGGAGGTGAGCTGTGATATCACCTATTGTGAATGGTGGATCCTGTGTTATCTACTGTATATAGAGGTGTTATCAGTCATTGTACAGGAGAGGTGAGCTGTGATATCACTATTGTGAATGGTGGATCCTGTGTTATCTACTGTATATAGAGGTGTTATCAGTCATTGTACAGGAGGAGGTGAGCTGTGATATCACCTATTGTGAATGGTGGATCCTGTGTTATCTACTGTATATAGAGGTGTTATCAGTCATTGTACAGGAGGAGGTAGCTGTGATATCACTATTGTGAATGGTGGATCCTGTGTTATCTACTGTATATAGAGGTGTTATCAGTCATTGTACAGGAGGAGGTGAGCTGTGATATCACCTATTGTGAATGGTGGATCCTGTGTTATCTACTGTATATAGAGGTGTTATCAGTCATTGTACAGGAGGAGGTGAGCTGTGATATCACCTATTGTGAATGGTGGATCCTGTGTTATCTACTGTATATAGAGGTGTTATCAGTCATTGTACAGGAGGAGGTGAGCTGTGATATCACCTATTGTGAATGGTGGATCCTGTGTTATCTACTGTATATAGAGGTGTTATCAGTCATTGTACAGAGGAGGTGAGCTGTGATATCACCTATTGTGAATGGTGGATCCTGTGTTATCTACTGTATATAGAGGTGTTATCAGTCATTGTACAGGAGGAGGTGAGCTGTGATATCACCTATTGTGAATGGTGGATCCTGTGTTATCTACTGTATATAGAGTGTTATCAGTCATTGTACAGGAGAGAGGTGAGCTGTGATATCACTATTGTGAATGGTGGATCCTGTGTTATCTACTGTATATAGAGGTGTTATCAGTCATTGTACAGGAGGAGGTGAGCTGTGATATCATCTATTGTGAATGGTGGATCCTGTGTTATCTACTGTATATAGAGGTGTTATCAGTCATTGTACAGGAGGAGGTGAGCTGTGATATCACCTATTGTGAATGGTGGATCCTGTGTTATCTACTGTATATAGAGGTGTTATCAGTCATTGTACAGGAGGAGGTGAGCTGTGATATCACCTATTGTGAATGGTGGATCCTGTGTTATCTACTGTATATAGAGGTGTTATCAGTCATTGTACAGGAGGAGGTGAGCTGTGATATCACCTATTGTGAATGGTGGATCCTGTGTTATCTACTGTATATAGAGGTGTTATCAGTCATTGTACAGGAGGAGGTGAGCTGCGATATCACCTATTGTGAATGGTGGATCCTGTGTTATCTACTGTATATAGAGGTGTTATCAGTCATTGTACAGGAGGAGGTGAGCTGCGATATCACCTATTGTGGATGGTGGATCCTGTGTTATCTACTGTATATAGAGGTGTTATCAGTCATTGTACAGGAGGAGGTGAGCTGCGATATCACTATTGTGAATGGTGGATCCTGTGTTATCTACTGTATATAGAGGTGTTATCAGTCATTGTACAGGAGGAGGAGGTGAGCTGTGATATCATCTATTGTGAATGGTGGATCCTGTGTTATCTACTGTATATAGAGGTGTTATCAGTCATTGTACAGGAGGAGGAGGTGAGCTGTGATATCATCTATTGTGAATGGTGGATCCTGTGTTACCTACTGTATATAGAGGTGTTATCAGTCATTGTACAGGAGGAGGTGAGCTGTGATATCATCTATTGTGAATGGTGGATCCAGTGTTATCTATTGTATATAGAGGTGTTATCAGTCATTGTACAGGAGGAGGAGGTGAGCTGTGATATCACCTATTGTGAATGGTGGATCCTGTGTTATCTACTGTATATAGAGGTGTTATCAGTCATTGTACAGGAGGAGGTGAGCTGTGATATCACCTATTGTGAATGGCGGATCCTGTGTTATCTACTGTATATAGAGGTGTTATCAGTCATTGTACAGGAGGAGGAGGTGAGCTGTGATATCACCTATTGTGATTGGTGGATTCTAGGTTTTCAGCTGTGTATATAGATGTTACATGTCACTGTAATTCTGCCTCTGCTGAAAACTCTTCCTAAAACCACAGGAATTATAAGTCTAAACAAGTCCCAGTGGTCAGTGTGAAAATTACATTATAATTTAGTATTTTGTTAATCAAAATAATTTTATGAAGAAAACCTGATTGAAATAATAGGACAGTATCTGACCACAAATTACCTTCACATTAGATGCTCGGGCGGCGGCCTTGTTTTCCAATCTCATGCAGCTTTTCAAAGTCAAGAATATTCCCTTTCAACCCTGTTGGATTAATCACATTTAACTTTATTGTTCTCTGTAAAAAAAAAAAGTATATGATAGAAAAATAGATAACAATGTGATCTCCCAGGGATCAGTCGGGTCACCGAGTTCAGCATTTTAATTTGCTTCAGCATTTTCCACTTTTCGCTTTGGACACTGGATAAAAGAAGATCCCTGGTGGCCCCATCAATACCGAGACCTCTAAGAGATGGAAACATATCAATAATATATTAATGAGATGAAATCACCTATTATTTATGATTCTCTGAAGTCCTGACCTGATCTACGCACAAGGGGAGGAAATATTGGCAGCAACAAGATCCATAGAAAAAAAAGAACCTCTATAGTAACAATATAATTGTAGCCCTTTACGGCAGCGGCCTGACACCAGCACACTCCCATCACTAATTATTAGAGGTCCACTTGCTCTGAAGTCCTGACCTGATCTACGCACATGGATCCCAAAGAAAAAAACCCAACCAGAGGATATTTTGGTAGCAACGAGATCCATAGAATAAAAAATCCTGTATGGCAATGATATAATTGAAGCCCTTTATGGCAGCTGCCTGACACCAGCACACAATCCCATTACTAATCACCAGAGGGCCACTTGCTCTGAAGTCCTGACCTGATCCACGCGCATGGAACCCAATGGAAAAACCCAACCAAAGGACATAGAAGAAAAAAACCTTTATAGCAACAATATAATTAAAATCCTTTATGGTTGCTGCCTGACTCCAGCACACTTCCATTGCTAATCACACGAGGTCCACTTGCTCTTAAGTCCTCACCTAATCTAGAGATATGGATCCCGAAGGAAAAACCCAAGCAGAGGACATTTTGGTAGCAATAAGATCCATAGAAGAAAAAAACCTTTATAGCAACGATATAATTAAAATCCTTTATGGTTGCTGCCTGACTCCAGCACACTCCCATTGCTAATCACACGAGGTCTACTTGCTCTTAAATCCTCACCTAATCTAGAGATATGGATCCCGAAGGAAAAAACCCAACCAGAGGACATTTTGGTAGCAAGAAGATCCATAGAAGAAAAAAAACCTTTATAGCAACGATATAATTGTAGCCCTTTATGGATGCTGCCTGACACCATCACACTCCCATCGCTAATCACACGAGGTCCACTTTCTCTGAAGTCCTCACCTAATCTAGAGACATGGATCCCGAAGAAAGAAACCCAACCAGAGGATATTTTGGTAGCAACAAGATCCATAGAAGAAAAAAAACCTTTATAGCAACGATATAATTGTAGCCCTTTATGGCAGCTGCCTGACACCATCACACTCCCATCGCTAATCACACGAGGTCCACTTTCTCTGAAGTCCTCACCTAATCTAGAGACATGGATCGAGAAGAAAGAAACCCAACCAGAGGATATTTTGGTAGCAACAAGATCCATAGAAGAAAAAAAACCTTTATAGCATCAATATAATTGTAGCCCTTTATGGCAGCTGCCTGACACCAGCACACTCCCATTGCTAATCACAAGAAGGCAACTTGATTGTTTACTAAAATAATGGAGACCACAACCTTGAGGAGTCTAACCACCTACTACAAGTGGAGAAAACCAACCAAATATGGGCCCCCTTTCCCCAGGGGCCCCATCAATATTCGCTGTGAATGATATGACGTGTATTTCCAGAGCATTCGGTCTTTTTCTTTCTAGACAATTCATTCGAGAGAACACAATTTACTTCTCTATGGCAACTGGAATTAATCACGGACTGCGACGGTTAAGCTTCAGCGAGCGCAGAATCGGAGCTGATAAGAGTCTATGGAGTCTTTTACCTGCTAGATAAGTTGTGCCTTCTACATCCTAATCAGCCCCGAGTATCTAATGGAGGAGACTGTGCGATTCGTCACCATAGTAAACATCAGTAATGGAAGTCGTAGGTGCGACAAAGAAGCCAACTCCTTGAGTAATTGCTGTTTATTTAATGGCTTACACAGAAACATCGATTAGTCATGACGGAAAACAAAAATAGAAATCCATCTAATCCGCCCCCTTTTTTAATTTTTCTTTTTAGATTTTTTTATTTCTGTGGATTATTTTTGGATTTATTTTTATTTTTTTTTTTATTTATTTTACATTTGTGTTCAATATTTTATTCTCAATAATATTTTTTAGTTATTTTACATTTTTGTTGCTTATTGTTAGCATCTGTTATTTTCTTTCCCAGTACCGTTTTGACATCAACTTCCACCGTCAGGGTGTCCACAAATCCCACAATTCACTGTGCCCCCGGAAACTGCTCTATATTAGAACACCCAAGTGATGGAGGTGCCAATATGACGGAATCAGAACCTCCACATGCCGCCCTCCACCCCACCAATAACCTTTCACTTACTAGATGATACAGGACCTGTGTGATGTCACGGTCGTGTGATCAGTCACCTGACCATGAGAGCACCACAGCTCTGACTAAAGTAGTTCACTGCAGTGACACAGACTGCAGCCAGAAGGTGCAGGGGGGACTAGAGAGTGGGGGGCAGAGAGAGTGCAGGAGGGTCTAGAGAGACCAGGGGGGCAGAGAGAGTGCAGGAGGGTCTAGAGAGACCAGGGGGGCAGAGAGAGTGCAGGAGGGTCTAGAGAGACCAGGGGGGCAGAGAGAGTGCAGGAGGGTCTAGAGAGACCAGGGGGGCAGAGAGAGTGCAGAAAGAGTGCATGGGGTCTAGAGAGAGCAGGGGGGCAGAGAGAGTGCAGTGGGGGGTCTAGAAAGAGCAGAGAGAGAGTGCAGGGGGTCTAGAGAGAGCAGGGGGCAGAGAGAGTGTAGGGGTGTATAATGAGAGCAGGGGCATAGAGCGTGCAGGGGAGCAGACAGCAGGGGGGGGGCAGAGAGTGCAGGGGGGCTAGTGAAAGGGGGGCAGAGAAAGCAGGTGGTGCAGAGAGACTGTGGGGGGGCTAGAGAAAGGGGGGGCAGAGAGAGAACAAGTGGGGCAGAGAGAGTGCAGGGGACTAGAGAGAGCAGAGGGCAGAGAGAGCAGGGGGCAAGAGAGAGGGAAAAGAGACTGCAGAGTGCAGAGACAGTGCAGGGAGGCAGAGAGTGCAGGGTGCAGGAGAAAGGGGGCAGAGAGAGTGCAGAGGGCAGAGAGAAAAGGGGGCAGAGAGAGTGCAGGGGGATTAGAGAGCACAGGGGGGCATAGAGATCGCAGGTGGGGCAGAGAGAGTGCAGGGGGGCTAGAGGGGGAAGAGAGAGTGTGGGGGGCAGAGAGTGCAGGTGGGAGCAGAGAGAGTGCAGGGGGGCTAGAGGGGAAGAGAGAGTGTGGGGGGCAGAGAGTGCAGGTGGGAGCAGAGAGAGTGCAGGGGGGCAGAATGCAGTGGGGACAGATAGCATGCACAGAGAAAGAGCGCACAGTGGGACAGTGTGCAAGGGGGAGAGAGCACACAGACAATGAGAGAACACGGTGAGAGAGAGCACAGTGGGCAGAGAGAGCGCACAGAGAAAGATTTGGATTGACTTAATTTTATTATTTATTTAGATTTGTCCATATTTCTTTTATTTATTTAGTCATTCATTCGATATTTTTATTTATCTTATTTACATTTAACATTTTTATTATTATTTTTGTCATAATAATAATAAATTATACATAATTATTTTAATATTAATATAAGACTTCAAATTTCAAGTCAGCAATTTTTAGGGAGACGTTTACTTCTATTTTTCCTCCATTTTATCGATCATCATTCACTATATTGAACCAGACAGGAAGACAGTTGTGCTCAGGGGTGTAAATAAATTGCTGTCCAAACCCTGTAATACACCCAGTTATTGTGTCGACCCATTAAGAAAATGAGACAAATCATAAACCCATAGGATATGTTTTGACAAGTTGCATTTCTGATTTACACATGATTCTTGTCAGATGTCAACTGTTCAGAACAGCCAACAACTATAAAGAAGGAGTGTTATGGGCTTACAACGTGTCCAGCCAGCACAGATGGGCGAGCACAAGATATTGTCATGGCATTTTCCCATCAGTCCTCATAAGTCATGTCTGATCCTCATGGGTGGTGCTCAATCCTCATTACTCCGGTCTGATCTTCATAGGTGGTGCCTAGTCCTCATTAGTCATGTCCAATCCTATAGGAAGTGAACAATCCAAATTAGTCATGTCCAATCCTCATAGGTGGTGCCCAGTCCTCATTAGTCATCTCCAATCCTCATAGGTGGTGCACAATCCTCATTAGTCCTGTCCAATCCTCATGGGTGATGCCTGATCCTCAATAGTCATCCTCATAGGCTGTATCCAATCCTCATTACTCATGTCTGATATTTGAGGTGGTGCCCAATCGTCATTAGTCATCTCCACTTCTAATAGCTCATGCCAAATCCTGATTAATCATGTCAAATTATTTTATTGGCTTTTTTTAAGCTTTTTGTAGGACTATGGTTGGTTGATGACACACTAGAGGATCCTCTGGTATATTGCTGGTCCAGTCTTACCTTGGGTATTCTCTATAAGGTGGTGCCCATTCTTCATAGGTGGTGCCCATTCTTCATAGATGGTACCCATTCATCATAGCTGGTGCCCATTATTCATAGGTGGTACCATTCTTCATAGGTGGTACCATTCTTCATAGGTGGTACCATTCTTCATAGGTGGTACCTTTCTTTATAGGTGGTACCATTCTTCATAGGTGGTACCATTCTTCATAGGTGGTGCCCATTCTTCATAGGTGGTGCCCATTCTTCATAAGTGGTGCCCATTCTTCATAGATTTTGACCATTCTTCATAGGTGGTGCCCATTCTTCATAGATTTTGACCATTCTTCAACGCTGGAGCCCATTATTCATAGGTGGTGCCCATTCTTTATAGGTGGCACAATTCTTCATAGGTGGTACCATTCTTCATAGGTGGTACCATTCTTCATAGGTGGTGCCCATTCTTCATAGATGGTGCCCATTCTTCATAGATGGTGCCCATTCTTCATAGGTGGTACCATTCTTCATAGGTGGTGCCCATTCTTCATAGGTGGTGTCCATTCTTCATATATGGTGCCCATTCTTCATAGGTGGTACCATTCTTCATAGGTGGTGCCCATTCTTCATAGGTGGTTCCATTCTTCATAGGTGGTGTCCATTATTCATAGATGGTGTCTATTCTTCATAGATGGTGTCCATTCTTCACAGGTGGTACTCATTCTTCATAGGTGGTGCCCATTTTTCATAGATGGTGCCCATTCTTCATAGGTGGTGCCCATTCTTCATAGGTGGTGCCCATTATTCATAGCTAGTGTCTATTCTTCATAGGTGGTGCCCATTCTTCATAGGGGTGCCCATTCTTCATAGATGGTGCCCATTCTTCATAGGTGGTACTCATTCTTCATAGGTGGTGCCCATTTTTCATAGGTGGTGCCCATTCTTCATAGGTGGTGCCCATTATTCATAGCTAGTGTCTATTCTTCATAGGTGGTGCCCATTCTTCATAGGGGTGCCCATTCTTCATAGATGGTGCCCATTCTTCATAGGTGGTACTCATTCTTCATAGGTGGTGCCCTCTCCACTGTGTTTTTTTCCAAAGTTTTCTGAGCACACCAGAGAGATGTTCTCCTTAGCACTATAATAAGAAATACCATCAATGTTCCTGTAAGGATTGGAGGATTGGAGGAAGATATATGAACAAGAACAGGGTCCGTCTGGCCTGCCGGGGAACCGGCTATTTCCCCGGTGGCCCTTAGCCTACAGGAATATCATTCCATGCTCGTTACTAGCTGAAGAAGCCTTAAAGAACCCTTGAGGATCCATATATGAGTTTAGATTAGTTTTAAGGACTACAAAATGTGAAGTCTGGAGATTGAATGAGTCATATAAAGTCACTTATCTGACCGCAATCTGGATGTATATGTAGAGAAGTGCGGATAGAGAACGTGCGCCGAGAAAAAAAGCAATCCCACTCCTGCCACTAAACATTGTAATTGGCAATCAATACTAATTAAGCTCTGATGTGAGGATACCGCTCATACGTTGCCAGAATGAATGACTTAATTAGCGCTGATGAGTCGGATGCAGAAAGGGAAGGCGCTGCTGTGTCATTTACTTTGGGAGTCGGGTGTAGGCATTGATTGGGTAGTCCTGAGATCACCTACCATCACTGTATGACGGCCACCTTCCTATGTATCTGAATGTGTTCTTCCTTGATTCCCACATTCTTGTTGGTGTCATGTATCGGTCAGGGGGTCGTTCTCATTATCTGTGCTTTGTGTATGATTGGACTCGTTCTGTGGGGGAGGATCGGGGACCTGGACCAGGTTGGTTGCTCCATTTTTTGTTATGGCCGCCCCTCGTACTCTACATTGCTTGTCACTATTGTATATGGTGCATCCGTGAAATTGTGATAGAATTCACCCCTAAACACTTGCATTTTTCCAGCCAGCATCCTATACCAGCGAAGACCTGATGTTATGAAAATCAACATTTTGAAAATATCCAAAGATTTACCAATGTTCTTCTATTCTGTATGATCCTGTATTGTACTGCATATCTAGCATCTATGCCTCTAAGAGGAATAAGTAGACTGTGTGTTTTCATATAAAGTGTTGTTTACTGCAAGTTATAGGCTGTGTTTAGAGAGACAGAGAAGGCCACATAGTCTGGGAATGAAGCTAATGTCTAGCATGTTTTGGTAAGAAGGGAAGATGTTCCAAAACACCAGATAATGCTGGAGTGCGATAGGTCAATAACGTCAATAACACCAAATGATGGTGAAGTACAAGGATACATATGTATTTAGAATAGATTTAAAATAGATTTGCATAATCCAATCAGCTCTTAGCTATTAGTAACTAATGATTAGCTATGTTTAATATTCGTGCATTAAAAACATCTAGGATTTGACTGCAGACAGATAGATAGAGGGATGGATAAATTGGTAGATAGATAAATAGATAGAGATAGATAGATATAGATAGATAGATAGATAGATAGATAGATAGATAGATAGATAGATACATAGATAGAGATAGATAGATAGATAGATAGATAGATAGATACATAGATAGAGATAGATATAGATAGATAGAGATAGATAGATACATACATAGATAGATAGATAGATAGATAGATAGAGATAGATAGATAGATACATAGATAGATAGATAGAGATAGATAGATAGATAGATAGATAGATAGATAGATAGATAGATACATAGATAGATACATAGATAGATAGATAGAGATAGATAGATAGATAGATAGATAGATAGATAGATAGATAGAGATAGATAGAGATAGATAGATAGATAGATAGATATAGGTAGATAGATAGAGATAGATAGATAGATAGATAGAGATAGATAGATAGAGAGAGATAGATAGATAGATACATAGATAGATACATAGATAGAGATAGATAGATAGATAGATAGAGATAGATAGATAGATAGATAGAGATAGATAGATAGATAGATACATAGATAGATAGATACATAGATAGATACATAGATAGATAGATACATAGATAGATAGAGATAGATACATAGATAGATACATAGATAGATAGAGATAGATAGATAGAGATAGATAGATAGATAGATAGATAGAGATAGATAGATAGATAGATAGATAGAGATAGATAGATAGATAGATAGATAGAGATAGATAGATAGATAGATAGAGATAGGTAGATAGATAGAGATAGATAGAGATAGATAGATAGATAGATAGATAGATAGATAGATAGATAGATAGAGGCTTTTTATCCCCTAAAACATCAGTTGAAGACGTCTCATGCAGTCAACCAGTCTCCTACTTTGCATTGATGAGGGGCAAATATAGATTCCAGTCTGGCTTCACATCATGCGGCAAAGATTAATGAGATTGATTTATAGGATTGATACGTTCAATAGGAAAGGAAGAAAGGGAGGAAGGAAGAGATAGAGGGATGAAGACAAAAAAGAGAAAAAGAGAGAGGTGGAGAAATTGAGAACAACAAATCAAGAAAAAAAAGAAAGAATGCAAGAGATATGTATGGAGATAGGAAAAAAAGAAAGAAGAAAGCATTAAAACATGAAAGAAGGAGAAGAAACAAAGAGAAGGAAAAAAGGGGAAAAAAGACCGAAAGTAAGAAAGAAAGAAAAAAGAAAGTAAGGTAGGAAAGAAAAATGAGAGAGATATGAAGGGATGAAGATATGAAAGAGAGAATAAGAAAGGGAAAAAATTATAGAAGGAAAAAAAGAGAGAAAGAAAGGAAGAAGGATGGAAGGAAGGGAGGTAGGACGGATGGGAGGAAGGAAGGATGGTAGTGAGGGCGGAAAGAAAGGAAGGAAGGAAGGAAGGGATTAAGGAAGGGAGGAAGGAAGGGAGAAAGGAAAGGAAGGAAGGAAGGGACGGAGGAAAGAAAGAAAGGATGGAAGGGAGAAAGTAAGCAAGGAAGGAAGGGAGAACGGAAGGGAGGCAGGGAGGAAGGAAAGAAGAGAGAAAGGAAGGGAGGGAGGAAGGATGGGAGAAAGGAAGGGAGATAGAAAGTAAATAAGGAAGGGAGGAAGGAAGGAAGGAAGGAAGGATGGAAGGAAGGGAAAAAGGAAGAGAGGGAAGGAAGGAAGGAAGGAAGGAAGGAAGGAAGGAAGGAAGGAAGGAAGGAAGGGAGGGAGGATGGAAGGAAGGAAGGAAGGAAGGGAGGATGGAAGGAAGGAAGGAAGGGAAGAAGGAAAGCCCATACTTCTTGCTGCACATAAGCATGTATTCCCTTAACAGCACACCATGTGGTTGTGCATGGCATTGCAAGCAAAACACATCACTGATATTGCAGGGTATATCCACTACTGGACAACCATCCCTTATTAACAGCTTGAATCATAAAATAAAAACCCTTCATACTTATGTTTCCATCACCTGGCAGTCATGTGATATTGTTATGTCACATGACTCCTGCAGCCAATACATGGCCGCTGATTGGCTGCAGCCTCCCTGATGCCATTACAGCAGAGGTCTGTTCTGATGGCTGCAGCCTGTCCGCGTCCATGGATTGGTTACTATGGTGATGCTGACATTGGAGCTCCGGTGCCGGTGCGGGAGGTCAGTGTGAGGGTGTAATAGAGGACAAACCCTTTAAAGAGAAACTAATTAATGTCATCTTCCCTGATGTGGTGATAGAGGATCTCGGAATAAAACTTAAAGGGGTATTCCTATAGAGGGGTGCGACGGAGCAGAACAAGGGCCCCATCAATACCGGGACGTGCCGCGGTCCCCGGGGGGCTCCAGTATATCCGGCACTGTGATCTTGGAGCACACACATGGTTTTGTCACCTTACATGGACTTTCTATCATCTCCATGTTCCGTCATCTGCGCCGGAATAATAATGATATAAATAAGAATAAAGATGGCGGACGCTGCCCAGCGAGCGCGCCGATCTGTGCCGGCCCACGCCAACCTCAGCCGCCTCCACCGCACTAAACATCGGGCTATAAACAGAAGCTTAAATCAAGTCTTTCATTCCGTCTGAAAGGAAAACACGCTTTACAATGTCTTCCATCTCAGGCGCCGCTCATCATTGTGCGGAGATTACGGAACAATCCGATGGTGGAACAGATACAAGAAGACGACAGAAAGAAGCCTTGTGCTGCTACAATGAAAAGCTTCTATAAGAGGAGTCAACACCAGAACAAGACATAGAGGGCAAATCTGGAAAGATGGAAAGAAAGAGAAAATGAATGATAGATAGATAGATAGATAGATAGATAGATAGATAGATAGATAGATAGATCTTTTTATATAGCTAAACAAGGACATGGCTCCGCTCCTTATACACAGGCAGATGGGACTAAACCATGGAGATAAAAGGTCTGACCTGATCCTCCTGCAAAAATAAAGATATCATTCAGAAAGCCGAGATCGAGATGTCACCGCCGAGCAACAAAGCACGGAGCAGAGCGAGCTCTTCAGCTAATATTTACATGGGGCTGCTGGAAAGGTAGAGGATAAATCAGTATATAACAGACAATGCTGTAATGTACATCGGAGGGGGATACGTAGTCTGGCGCTGGCCAATGTACGGCGGTCAGTCCACCTAGGACGATGTTCTGTAGATAATAACGTATGCTGTTTTCCTTCGGTCTGATATCGGATGGGTCTAGGTGGACCGGAATCATCGTTACCAACTCCTGGATCGGAAGAGACTGAGTAAACCTTGCCTAAAGGTGCTCGGAGACCCTGGGAGTATTTGTGGCTTTACTAGGAGGGTCCTTGTTGGGGTTTTAGGATTGGAAAACCGCCCCCCCAGAAGTATTGCCAACTATGCCGCCACGCATCTTATATTATATTATGCCGCCACCCATCTAAGATTACTAGGTCTTATGAATATAGATTATCCTGACATGGAACTGTCACATTGAGTTTTGCATAAACTTTGCCAACTGTCATGGTGGCGTTGGTCTCTGTTCAGATTGCAGATTCTGATGTTCTGCCCAATGGTTTCTTTGGTGTCTGGAATCAACACAGGCAGACTGGGGCATCGACCGGCTGTGCCGATTCACAGGCAGGCTAGCAAGAGTTAATCTCTTGTCTGCTTGCTCCTATTATCACATGGTGTGAGGAGGCCTATCACAGAGGCTCCCCTCCGATTTATGCTGGTGGAATCCTTCTACCCATGCTAGCTATAGTTTATCCTATGTTGGTCTATGAGGTGCGGTGTCTCAGGCTCTGGTGTAAGTTGTGCTTTGTACTTGATGTGGTTGTGGAGGTTCTCCCTTGTGGTTCTGTAGCTTTCTTCCGCCTCTTGTTGTTACACCTGCTACCCTTATTGTCAGGCCCGGCGCCAGCACCCGGCATACCCGGGCAGATGCCGGGGCCCTGAGACAGTGAGGGGGCCCACAGTTGTCTATGAGCGGAAGCAGAGGAGACCCGCTCTCAGATAGTGTCCCTCTCTCCCTCTCCTGCTCTGCACTGATATAGGTGATCGGTTCACAACAGGAGAGAAAACTTACCGGGAGCTGAATGGAGGCTGAAGGACCTTCCAGTTCCAGTCATGTGACTGATCACATGACTGAAATCAAGGTCCTAGAAGTAACTGCTTAACTTCTGCAGCCTCCCTGCAGCTCCCAGTGCCCTCTCCTGCTCTGCATGGATCAACATCATCTAAATGTGGTAATATGTGTGTCTGTATGTGTATGTATTTGTGTGTGTATGTCTGTATGTGTGTGTCTGATTATGTATGTATGTATATGTGTGAATTAAGGAAGCTTTAGCGGTTTTAAGCAGGCGCTTGGAGATAAACCACAGAGACAGCTTTTTAGAACCTTCTCTTTACATGCTCACAACATGTTTCGGCAGCTGATACCGCCTTCATCAGGGGAGAACCTGATGAAGGCAGTATCAGCTGCCGAAACAGAAACCCTGTGATCCAACACATGACCAGCTGTCTGGCCTGACAGTGGCAGCGGGTGCACGAGTCGCACCGTAGGCTCTGTACCGCGGTTATGCCGGAGCATAACCCACCATGGTTAGTGCATCTCCCCCATTGCCTCCACTAGACCACCGGGTATTACACCAGGAGATCCCCTCCTTGTCTTTCTTTTATTTTTGATTATGTATGTATGTCTGTATGTGTGTGTGTGTGTCTGTATGTGTATGTGTGTGTCTGTATGTGTGTCTGTCTCTATGTGTATCTATATCTGTATGTGTGTCTGTATGTGTGTGTCTCTGTGTGTATCTATATCTGCATGTGTGCTTGTATGTATGTATATCTGTATTTGTGTATGTGCATGTAACAGAGCTCTGTGTTTGTATGTGCATGTAGCAGAGCTGTCTGTATTTGTATGTACATATATTGTATTGTACATGTAGCAGATCTAGGTGTGTAGTGTGCATGTAGTGTCCATGTGGCAGAGCTGGATGTGTATCTGTATGTGCATGTATTGTGCATGCAGCAGAGCTGTGTGTATATGTATGTACATGTATTGTACACATGAGCAGAGCTGTGTGTGTTTGTATGTGCATGCATTGTACATGTAGCAGAGCTTGGTATGTAGTGTGCATGTAGCAGAGCCACATGCGTATCTGTATGTGTAGTGTGCATGTAGTAGAGCTGCGTGTGTCAGTATCTTCATGAATTAGGCATGTACCAGTGCTGTGTGTGTATCTGTCTATTCATGTGGTAGAGCTTGTGTGTGTGTATTATGTGTATTGTGCGTGTTGCAGAGCCATCTATGTCTATGGACATGTATGTCTATATGTAGTGTACATGTAGCAGATCTGCGTGTACCTGTATGTGCATGAATTGGGCATGTACCAGTGCTGTGTATGTTGTATCTGTATGTTCATGTAGTAGAACTGTGTGTGTGTATCTGTATGTTCGTGTAGTAGAGCTGTGTGTGTTCTATGTGTAGTGAGCATGTAGCAGAGCTGTGTGTCTACATATGCGTGTAGCAGAGCCATTTATGTCTATGGGCATGTTGCAGAGCTATGTGTGTACTATGTGTAGTGTGCATGTAGCAGAGTTGTGTGTCTACATGTGCGTGTAGCAGAGCCATCTATGTCTATGGGCATGTAGTAGAGCTGTGTGTGGCAGAAATAATGTGGAGGGACAGGGGAGGTGTGTAAAAGGGGCCCACAAAACTCTGTTGCCCGAGGCCCACAAAAATCTGGAGCCGGCCCTGCTTATTGTCTTTACATTTGTGTGTTTGTACTTTGTGACAGAGTTTTGGTTTTCTCTTGTCTGTCTTTATCTGTGGGTTTCATTAACCCCTGCTCTGGGGGAAGGTAGAGCGGGAATCAGTTCAGGGCTGGTCAGGAGCAGGGCCAGGGTGGAGACTCAGACCTCTCCATCATCAGGAGTACCACTGAGATAGGTATAGTTCAGGGCTGGACAGGAGCAGGGCCAGAGAAGGAGACTCCAGTCTCTCCATCATCAGGAGTACCCCTGAGATGGGGATAGTTCAGGGCTGGACAGGAACAGAGACAGGGAAGGAGACTCAAGCCTCTCCACCATCAGGAGTACCCTGAGATAGGGATAGTTCAGGGCTGGACAGGAGCAGGGCCAGAGAAGGAGTCTCCGGTCTCTCCACCATCAGGAGTACCCCTGTGATAGGGATAGTTCAGGGCTGGACAGGAACAGGGCTAGAGAAGGAGACTCCGGTCTCTCCACCATCAGGAGTACCCCTGAGATAGGGATAGTTCAGGGCTGGACAGGAACAGGGCCAGAAAAGGAGACTCCGGTCTCTCCATCATCAGGAGTACCCCTGAGATAGGGATAGTTCAGGGCTGGACAGGAACAGAGACAGGGTAGGAGACTCAAGCCTCTCCACCATCAGGAGTACCCCTGAGATAGGGATAGTTTAAGGCTCACAAGCTTGACTTGAGGGGCAGATCAGGCTCCCCGATTCCTAGTTTACCCATAGTCATAATGACAGGAAGTCATTTTAAAGGCAATGTGTCATCAGAAAATGATATATTGCTTAATCAATACAAAATATTAAAAATAGAAATGAGAAATTTTGCAATATTCACACGCAGTCACTGGGCTTTTCTAGACTCAAACTTGTTGTATCAGGAGATGCACACGCACATTAACAACAATGATCAGACTCCTCTTCTATCTTTTGTATTGAGGCATCTAATGAGTGTGTGCAGAGGACACTGTAAAGGGATTGAGCGCAGGGTCAGCTGTGACATGGCGTATTGCGATTGGTGGAGGGGTTATCGGTCATTGTAATCCTGGCTCTGCTGATAAGAAAACTGCTGAAAACTCTTCCTGAAATGATAGGAAATATAAATCTAAGAAGCCTTATTGTGAAAATTACAAGTTTACTAATATTTGGAGATACATCTAGAAAATAAATATAACGTGAAAACCTGATTAACACAATAGATTATTTTTAGACGACAAATACCAATAGCTAATCCCAGCACTATATCCGAAGGGCCTGGTATAATCAGACCAGTGGTGGACTGGGCTGGGGGGCAGGAGTGCATTTGCTCCCCAGGCTGGAGGACCAGTAGTGATTTCATACAAGGCGCAGTGCGCACCTGTAGTCTTCCCGCCTGACATTAAGCATCAGACTTTATAAAAGTTAGTTCCAACTTGTCGGTAAGTAGCTGGCGTCTCTCTCTGTGCCGAGCCCCGAGCTGGATCTTCAGTATAATAATGGCTGGGAGCACAGACGCTGGATATAGATGTTCGCTCCATCTGGTTTTGCTTTGTCCGCGTTGTTGTTCTGTATTAAACCCAGCAGGCGCGGAGAGCACAGTCTGGTGCGCTGACAACCTCACACATTACAGGCAGATGTATAAAGCGTGCTCCGAGCTTCTCTCTCCACCACATTATATGTCGATAATAGCAGGCGGCTGCGGAGGGCAGAGACGATGTGTTTGTTGTCATTGTGGTTATTGCTAAGTGCTGGGTACCACGTCTGCTGTCTGGAGGAATATTCCCTCCATTTCAGATTATGACTGCGACACAACAAAGCTCCTCTGCCGCGTGTGACAATGGAGGAAACATTGGCTCCAGACCCTTGGTCACATCGTACAGCAAAAAGCTGCCCCCGCACAAAAAGAACCAAGAAAAGCAACAAAAGCAATCACCAGCAATACCCCATCCTGCAATGGAAACAATCACCCCATGTTCTCAATTTTGTAAGGCAAATATGAGCAGAGCGCCCAACACTAACTAAGCCGACACACAACACAGAGCACAACACCGGCACCAACAAAGACGTTACACAGTCTCCGAAGAGGTAACGTGCTTCATCGTTACAACTATTCTCACAAGGGACAAAGTATAAGACGGCTACAACTATTCTCACAAGGTATAAAGACATCTACAACTATTCTCACAAGGGACAAAGTATAAGACATCTACAACTATTCTCACAAGGTATAAAGACAAGTACAACTATTCTCACAAGGTATAAAGACAAGTACAACTATTCTCACAAGGTGTAAGGTGGCTACAACTATTCTCCAAGAGGTAACGTGCTTGTTCGTTACAACTATTCTCACAGGTGCGCATCACTACCTGTAGGGAGTTTTGCCATCTCAGCCGCACTACCATCTACCTCCGGCAGACTGTGGCGGCGCTGGTGACCCATCTCCAGGTACTACAGGTGGCGTCACATGACAAACTCTTATCCCCTGTAAATAACCCCTTTTTGAAGTGTCACCCAGGCCACGGGCTCAGGCGCTGCCACCCGTGACATCCCAAGCTTTCCACCGAGCCTGATACCCGAGTAATGGCTTGAACAAAGCTAGAGCATTGGTTTATAAAACGGCAGTGCCTGATTGTCCATCTGCAGGTGTATAACGCTTAATGGTGGTAAGCAGGGATCTTATATGCTTCAGTCCTCATTCATGTGCATGGACGTGTATGACATGTATGCTCATTCCAACCAGCCTGTCCTCTGACCCAGCAGCTCAGATTATTACCTTTTAATGTATACAGCTGAACCCTTGTTCTTAATCACTAGCACTTCAGACCCCCTGACTATCACTTGCTACATTACGTCACCAGTGCCATCCAGACTTTATCCTATTAGTTTCTCAAGTTGATATAGGGATATTTATAGGCTATACAGCAGAAAATTAGGATGGCCATCACTAAGAGGAGGCTCTGGAGGTCCTGTCCTCTCCCTCTCTGTGGAGGCTCTGAAGGTCCTGTCCTCTCCCTCTCTGTGGAGACTCTGAAGGTCCTGTCCTCTCCCTCTCTGAGGAGGCTCTGGAGGTCCTGTCCTCTCCCTCTCCGTGGAGGCTCTGAAGGTCCTGTCCTCTCCCTCTCTGAGGAGGCTCTGGAGGTCCTGTCATCATCCTCTCCGTGGAGGCTCTGAAGGTCCTGTCCTCTCCCTCTCTGAGGAGGCTCTGAAGGTCCTGTCCTCTCCCTCTCTGAGGAGGCTCTGGAGGTCCTGTCCTCACCCTCTCCGTGGAGGCTCTGAAGGTCCTGTCCTCTCCCTCTCTGAGGAGGCTCTGGAGGTCCTGTCCTCACCCTCTCCGTGGAGGCTCCGAAGGTCCAGTCCTCTCCCTCTCTGAGGAGGCTCTGGAGGTCCTGTCCTCTCCCTCTCTGAGGAGGCTCTGGAGGTCCTGTCCTCTCCCTCTCTAAGGACGCTCTGGAGGTCCTGTCCTCTCCCTCTCCGTGGAGGCTCTGAAGGTCCTGTCCTCTCCCTCTCTGTGGAGGCTCTGAAGGTCCTGTCCTCTCCCTCTCTGAGGAGGCTCTGGAGGTCCTGTCCTCTCCCTCTCTGAGGAGGCTCTGGAGGTCCTGTCCTCATCCTCTCCGTGGAGGCTCTGAAGGTCCTGTCCTCTCCCTCTCTGAGGAGGCTCTGGAGGTCCTGTCCTCTCCCTCTCTGAGGAGGCTCTGGAGGTCCTGTCCTCTCCCTCTCTGTGGAGGCTCTGAAGGTCCTGTCCTCTCCCTCTCTGTGGAGGCTCTGGAGGTCCTGTCCTCACCCTCTCCGTGGAGGCTCTGAAGGTCCTGTCCTCTCCCTCTCTGAGGAGGCTCTGGAGGTCCTGTCCTCACCCTCTCCGTGGAGGCTCCGAAGGTCCAGTCCTCTCCCTCTCTGAGGAGGCTCTGGAGGTCCTGTCCTCTCCCTCTCTAAGGACGCTCTGGAGGTCCTGTCCTCTCCCTCTCCGTGGAGGCTCTGAAGGTACTGTCCTCTCTATAGGGAGGCTCTGGAGGTCCTGTCCTCTCCCTCTCTGAGGGGGCTCTGGAGGTCCTGTCCTCTCTCTATAAGGAGGCTCTGGAGGTCCTATCCTCTTCCTCTCTGAGGAGGTTCTGGAGTCCCTGATCTCTATAAGGAGGTTCTGGAGGTCTTGTCCTCTCCCTCTCTGAGGAGGCGCTGGAGGTCCTGTCCTCTCCCTCTCTGAGGAGGCTCTGGAGGTCCTGTCCTCTCACCCTATGAGGAGGCTCTGAAGGTCCTGTCTTTCTCCCTCTGAGGAGGCACTGGAGGTCCTGTCCTCTCTCTTTATAAGAAGGCTCTGGAGGTCCTGTCCTCTCCCTATCTGAGTAGGCCCTGTCCTCTCTATAAGGAGGCTCTGGAGGTCCTGTGCTCTTGTGGTGCCCCACCATATAGGTGCCACAAAAGGGGTACTACCCCCATAAAAGCGGCGTAGTCACCCCACTGCAAGTGGGACTATGGACGGTAGGTGGAACCCTAGAACCCACACCCCACACTAGTCAGCAGGTGGGAGGAAATCCGGGAGGGGTATATAGTAGCCCCAGAGGGAGAAAGGAGGTCTTTTGTTGGTCCTTTGGGTGGAATGAAAAGGTGAGATAGTCGGTGGGTCTGGGACCAGCTCACCCGGAAAGGAAGAGGGCTACCTCGGCTGAGGGACCCAGGGAAGCAAGAACAGATCCCAGAACTCAGGAAGCTCGAGGACTTCACTCAGAGTGGGGAGCAAAAGTAACCAGAGAGTTTGCCCCAGGAGAGAAACCGGGTACCGGAGCCCGCACCTGTGATAACCTTCAAGGCTCACAGAAAATCCGTTGACCGGAGGTATCTATAGATACCGCCCCGACTCCCAAAGAGCCCATAGAGGGGAATCAGACCCGCAGTGGACGGCCACGGTAATCACCAAAAAGGTTCACCCGACAGGATAAAGGGAGAATAAGAGCACAGCAGGAGGTCAGATTACAAGAGAAGACTTCACCGCCACTGGGAGGCGAGGGAAAGAAAGGAACAGGAGCGGCACACAGTGAGGGATCCATCTACCAACCATATGATCTACTTGCAGCACCTGTAGCCATTTGTCGCTGTAACAACTTGCTGCACTGAATGACTGTATTGAATATCTAAAGTTTCTCAGTAAAGTACCCGGTAAAGTGACTTGCTGCTTCTTTCCCTGCATGAACTGCTTTCCTTCACAGAAACGCTGACCCGAGGTCCAGTCCTGCCTGCGGAGGACTATACCATCACGACCGCCGGAGAACTGTAGCGGCGCTGGTGAGCATCACCAGGTACTGCAGGTGGCGTCACGAACATTATTTTCATTTTTATTATTTTCCTTATCACTTAGCCACCAGTGACTTCCAGACTGCCCGCCTGAGATGTGCGTACCCTGCCCTGGGCGAGTCACTCTCGCTCTCTAAGGAGGCTATTCGCATCTCCTAATGTTCAGCTGTTTATTTCTACCACTAATGCAGCATTTCTCCAATATGTCGCACATCACAAAGGCAGTAATAACCTTGGACTATACATAGTCATGTATATATTTACATAGAACAGTGAGAGCCAGGCTAAAATAAGCACAAGGACACCCAGCAAGAGTGCGAGACTGGCGGCGTAATAGAGCAAAGTGTAGGAGACATCAACATAGAGAAGCATCAGATATAAACAGGCAACATAGGTGACCAAGGGGTCTCTCCATACTATAGGGTCTACAGTGACCCATGGAAACAACAGGGGATGTGAGGGACATTGTCAGTCCTGTACTGTGACATCACTGTGTGTATTATCCCTGTACTGTGACATCACTGTGTGCATTATCCCAGTACTGTGACATCGCTGTATGTATTATCCCTGTACTGTGTCATCACTGTGTGTATTATCCCTGTACTGTGACATCACTGTGTGTATTATCCTGTACTGTGACATCACTGTGTGTATTATCCCTGTACTGTGACATCACTGTGTATATTATCCCTGTACTGTGACATCGCTGTATGTATTATCCCTGTACTGTGACATCACTGTGTGTATTATCCCTGTACTGTGACATCACTGTGTGTATTATCCCTGTACTGTGACATCACTATATGTATTATCTCTGTACTGTGACATCACTGTGTGTATTATCCCTGTACTGTGACATCACTGTGTGTATTATCCCTGTACTGTGACATCACTGTATTATCCCTGTACTGTGACATCACTGTATTATCCCTGTACTGTGACATCACTATATGTATTATCTCTGTACTGTGGCATCAGTGTGTGTATTATCCCTGTACTGTGACATCGCTGTATGTATTATCCCTGTACTGTGACATCACTGTGTGTATTATCCCTGTACTGTGACATCACTGTGTGTATTATCCCTGTACTGTGACATCAGTGTGTGTATTATCCCTGTACTGTGACATCACTATATGTATTATCTCTGTACTGTGGCATCAGTGTGTGTATTATCCCTGTACTGTGACATCACTGTGTATTATCCCTGTACTGTGACATCACTGTGTATTATCCCTGTACTGTGACATCACTGTGTATTATCCCTGTACTGTGACATCACTGTGTGTATTATCTCTGTACTGTGACATCACTGTGTGTATTATCCCTGTACTGTGACATCGCTGTATGTATTATCCCTGTACTGTGACATCAGTGTGTGTATTATCTCTGTACTGTGACATCACTGTGTGTATTATCTCTGTACTGTGACATCACTGTGTGTATTATCCCTGTACTGTGACATCACTGTGTGTATTATCCCTGTACTGTGACATCACTGTATTATCCCTGTACTGTGACATCACTGTGTGTATTATCTCTGTACTGTGACGTGACTGTGTGCATGATGCCTATATGCAGAGAAGCAGGAGTTTTAATACATTTTGCTTTTCGTGACTCTCATAAAACGTTCCATACATCCGCCATAGAGTCATATTACATAAACTCTCCCCCATATATAGCGGTGTTGTGTTCCCCGCCTGCTCAGCCCACGTCTGACCCATCCACCATTCTCTTCATACATTGCTATGCAGGACAGTGTGTACAGGAGACACAATGTGATCCGGTCCCGGAGTCTCGTTACGACTCCGATTACGACAAATCACAGAAATCAGATTCTTCTCCTCAGTTATCTATAGGAAAATAGCAGACGAGATGCAACGAGAGACGCAGCCCCCTCCCCTCCCCAATTAATTTTACATTTTTCTATATGGTAACAAGATGAAATAGGCAGTAATCACATTATCATAGACAAATTCATTGAGAGCGGCGGATTGTTTTCCCATGATGTTGCATTTAAGAAAACCTCTGGTTAGGAGGAGGTAAGACGTACGTTCCTTTGTAGTCCACCAGTGAGCTGGCCATTGTGACTCAGGGGTGCTGGAGGCAGATTAACAACCGCCAGCTGGGGCACTACAGGTAGTTATCAACGGCAGAACGTCCATGTTTATGAATGTCTGTCTGGGTAATATCAGAGGTTGTCTTAGACGTATTGGGGAGTAGCTGTTGAAATCACTAAGGAGGGCACTTGGTGGGCTGGCAAAAGCCTGTGTAGGCTAGCTAAAAGGGCAGGCTCCAATGCCCACAAAAATGCCAAAGTGGGTCCTTGGCGAACACATTAACTTAACTTGGCATACAACCAGGGTGGTGGAGTTGGTAAGCCAAACAAACGACTCCGACTCCACAGCCCTGAATCCAATAAGGGGCCAGTAATAAGTTAGGAAAGAGGGAACTTGGGACAATATCGCACCTCGGGATTTGATCCGGTGACCTAGTGCTGTGGGGTTGGGTTCCCTCTCTGCTGCACCACAGTTTGGTTAGTTCTTACCCTTGTTCAAGTGCCGATTGTCTTTTTATTTAGCTTCTATCCTTTTTGGTTTGCCATCAACAGGTGTTTCATTTGCTCATTTACTCTACTCTATCACATTTCGGGTTTGGCTATTTACACCCTCCTTGTGCTGACCTTCCCTGCTGGCTATATACCTATGTGAATCCAGACGCAGGAGGATTATTGTCTGCCAGACAGGCACCAGCTTGGTATTTGCTCTCTCACTTTTTTACCTTCTTCTTTGTCCTGTTGGTAGTTAGGATGTAGGAGATTATCCTTATGCAAAGGTCGCAAGGGCCGAGGTACTCGGACACTTTGGGGTATGAGTCTGTTCAGTAGTCACGGTGGCAACCCCAGGATCCAGGGCCCTGACCGAGCATGAAAAGGGAATATCTACAGGGGGAAATAAAGTCTATTGTGACGCCATCCGTGGTGTCTGATCAGAATGACCAGCGCTGCTTGTAGTGACCCCGGGGAATAAGTGTTGTTGCAGCTAGGTGTATCACTCCCCATGGATAGAGCGGGTCCCCAGGGTTTGATATGAAATTTAATGTGGATGATGGTGATTGTTGGTGCAGGGAGGGCGCAGAAGGAGTGGACAGACACAGGGATTGCAATTCTTACATGTCTCTTTACTGTAGCTTAGTTCGGTGCCAACCCAATCGGGGTACTATGCTCTCCCCGTGTGCAGCTTATCCAGCCCACTAGCACCGGGTCCACTCCACTGGGACACCTTTCATAAGCATTTCCATGCTGCTCCCTCCTTCTTGCGTTGTTCTCTTCTCTTCCCTTGCGCCTTCGTGCTACTAGTCCCTAGGCAGGCGAATGCGGGCCCTGCTGAGCGACGGCCTGGCACGTCCTCTAGAACTTCTGAGGTCACTATTCCTGGGAGTGTACATGGTGATGGCCGCTGCACCTTTAGTCCAGTAGCCTCTGATCTCCTGGCTTGATCGTAAAGTTTCACACCAGATTGGGGCCGTCCCCTCATGCAGCTAGTTCCTCTACCACGACCTGGAAGTCGGCTGTACATTCGGGGTTCTTTGAACTGGGGTTTCCTCAGCCGACATACCCACTGGTCCCGTTAGGTCCCAGCTCCAGCGTCCCCTAGAACTCCATCTTGCTGCTTCCTCTCCCTCTAACTCTCACTCACTAACTTCCTTCCTTCCACCCCCTAAACCTACTCCTTCATCCAACCAGTATATGGGGTCTGCCCTCTAGAGGGGTTTCTTCCGCCTTTCATATCCCTGGTCTGGAGTTTGGATGGGTGTTGGGTGTCCCAGTTTCGTATTCCAATCTTACCTGCGAGCATTGGCACCACACCTTTGGAGTAGGTGCAGTACCCCCATGGTGACCAAGACGCAGGGGCTCCACACTTATTTTCTAGTTGCTACTTATCTTTTTTTACTTGTGCACATGTTTTATGTTTCCACACCTTGGGTCATTACCTATCTCTGCACACTTTCCTTATCTTGGGTACAGCTATCTTCCCTCTGGCTTCTAAGGAGATCTGAGGAACAACTTGACGGCCATTCAGAGAGCCAGGTCCAGTTTGTGGTTTCCTAGTGCTGTAGCTAGGGATATGCCAGTCTGTGTAGGAACCATAAGGGTACTAGTCTGTACAGGAGCCAGCTGGGGGTCAGGTGCAGTTGCTTGGAGATTGGTATTCCAACATAAGTAAATCAAACCTATGTTTATAACAGACACATATTGAAGAGAGCATCAATAGAAAATACTACAGGAAGAACAGAGAGAAAAAAATCCTTTATATTAAACAGAGGTGAAGCTAAGGTTCAGAGGTAACAATGGCCCAAAACCCAAGGGGGGCTCCTAATTGCACGTACGTATTGGATTTGCCCTAAATGTCCGAGCTAACAATATCCCTTTACGTCACACCTAGAAGAACCTAGAGAAGAAGCCAGAGTGGGAACATGAGCAGGAACTGAAGGGTGATATGTGGTGGGCACTAAAGGGTCATATGTGGTGGGCACTGATGGGTCATATGTGGTGGGCACTAAAGGGTCATATGTGGTGGGCAGTGAAGGGTCATATGTGGTGGGCACTGAAGGGTCATATGTGGTGGGCAATGAAGGATCATATGTGGTGGGCAGTGAAGGGTCATATGTGGTGGACACTAAAGGGTCATATGTGGTGGGCACTAAAGGGTCATATGTGGTGGGCAGTAAAGGGTGATATGTGGTGGGCAGTGAAGGGTCATATGTGGTGGGCAGTGAAGGGTCATATGTGGTGGACACTAAAGGGTCATATGTGGTGGGCACTGAAGGGTCATATGTGGTGGGCACTAAAGGGTCATATGTGGTGGGCAGTGAAGAGTCATATGTGGTGGGCACTAAAGGGTGATATGTGGTGGGCAGTGAAGGGTCATATGTGGTGGGCAGTGAAGGGTCATATGTGGTGGACACTAAAGGGTCATATGTGGTGGGCAGTGAAGGGTCATATGTGGTGGACACTAAAGAGTCATATGTGGTGGGCACTGAAGGGTCATATGTGGTGGACACTGAAGGGTCATATGTAGTGGGCACTGAAGGGTCATATGTGGTGGGCAGTAAAGGGTCATATGTGGTGGGCACTGAAGGGTCATATGTGGTGGGCAGTGAAGGGTCATATGTGGTGGGCACTGAAGGGTCATATGTGGTGGACACTGAAGGGTCATATGTGGTGGACACTGAAGGGTCATGTGGTGGGCAGTGAAGGGTCTTATGTGGTGGGCACTGAAGGGTCATATGTGGTGGGCACTGAAGGGTCATATGTGGTGGGCACTGAAGGGTCATATGTGATGGAAACTGAAGGGTCATATGTGGTGGAAACTGAAGGGTCATGTGGTGGGCAGTGAAGGGTCTTATGTGGTGGGCACTGAAGGGTCATATGTGGTGGGCACTGAAGGGTCATATGTGGTGGGCACTGAAGGGTCATATGTGGTGGACACTGAAGGTCATATGTGGTGGACACTGAAGGGTCATATGTAGTGGGCAGTGAAAGGTTATATGTGGTGGGCAGTGAAGGATCATATGTGGTGGGCACTGAAGGGTCATATGTGGTGGGCAGTGAAGGGTCATATGTGGTGGGCAGTAAAGGGTCATATGTGGTGGGCACTGAAGGGTCATATGTGGTGGGCAGTGAAGGGTCATATGTGGGTGGCAGTGAAGAGTCATATGTCGTAGACACTGAAGGGTCATATGTGGGGGGCAGTGAAGGGTCATATGTGGTGGGCAGTGAAGGGTCATATGTGGTGGGCAGTGAAGGGACATATGTGGTGGGCAGTGAAGGGTCATATGTGGTGGGCAGTGAAGAGTCATATGTGGTGGGCACTGAAGAGTCATATGTGGTGGGCAGTGAAGAGTCATATGTGGTGGACACTGAAGGGTCATATGTGGTGGGCAGTGAAGGGTCATATGTGGTGGGCAGTGAAGGGTCATATGTGGTGGGCAGTGAAGGGACATATGTGGTGGGCAGTGAAGGGTCATATGTGGTGGGCAGTGAAGGGTCATATGTGGTGGGCAGTGAAGAGTCATATGTGGTGGACACTGAAGGGTCATATGTGGTGGGCAGTGAAGGGTCATATGTGGTGGGCAGTGAAGGGACATATGTGGTGGGCAGTGAAGGGTCATAGTGGTGGGCAGTGAAGGGTCATATGTGGTGGGCAGTGAAGAGTCATATGTGGTGGGCAGTGAAGGGTCATATGTGGTGGACACTGAAGGGTCATATGTGGTGGGCAATGAAGGGTCATATGTGGTGGGCAATAAAGGGTCATATGTGGTGGGCAGTGAAGGGTCATATGTGGTGGACACTGAAGGGTCATATGTGGTGAAAACTGAAGGGTCATATGTGGTGGAAACTGAAGGGTCATATGTGGTGGGCACTGAAGGGTCATATGTGGTGGGCAATGAAGGGTCATATGTGGTGGGCAATGAAGGGTCATATGTGGTGGGCAGTGAAGGGTCATATGTGGTGGACACTGAAGGGTCATATGTGGTGAAAACTGAAGGGTCATATGTGGTGGGCACTGAAGGGTCACATGTGGTGGGCCTGAAAGGTCATATGTGGTGGACACTGATGGGTCATATGTGGTGGGCAGTGAAGGGTCATATGTGGTGGGCAGTGAAGGGTCATATGTGGTGGGCAGTGAAGGGTCATATGTGGTGGGCAGTGAAGGGTCATATGTGGTGGGCAGTGAAGGGTCATATGTGGTGGGCAGTGAAGGGTCATATGTGGTGGGCAGTGAAGGGTCATATGTGGTGGCAGTGAAGGGTCATATGTGGAGGGCACTGAAGGGTCATATGTAGTGGACACTGATGGGTCATATGTGGGGGGCACTGAAGGATCATATGTAGTGGACACTGATGGGTCATATGTGGGGGCACTGAAGGATCATATTTGGTGGGCAGTGAAGGGTCATATGTGGTAGACACTGAAGGGGCATTTGGTGCTGGCAAGGAAGAGGGAATATCAGTGGCCCCAATGCAAAATCTCCAATAGGGGCCAACAATTATTTAAAATCTTTAATAGCAATAGTCTTTTCATATAGGCCAAAGAGACTTTTTGGACCCCCAAGGCACCAGGGCCCAGGAGCGATTACACCCCTAGTGAACATCTGTGGATCAAAAATAACTAACAGTAAAATATGCTAACCTGCTCCTTCAAGTGATGCTCTGTTCTGTGTGGAGACAGCACTCCCGGAGGAGAAGTGAGGTATTACAACACACATGCTTCAGCTCCAGGCTTTCCTCATATAGCACAGATCTGCCAGGTCCTCCAGGGAACAGACACTGTTTTTAGCTGCTCCACCTCCCTCCACCCATTTATAAACCCAAATTTTCTTAATAGAGTTTGAAAATTGTTGATGGATTGTGGACGGGATCCTGAGGTGTGATTCACCCCAGAAACTTCATGTGTGAGCGCGGGGAGCACATTACTGTGAGCGCAGGAGCACATTACTGTGAGCACGGGGAGCACATTACTGTGAGCGCAGGAGCACATTACTGTGAGCGCGGGGAGCACATTACTGTGAGCGCAGGAGCACATTACTGTGAGCGCAGGAGCACATTACTGTGAGCGCGGGGAGCACATTACTGTGAGCGCAGGAGCACATTACTGTGAGCGCAGGAGTACATTACTGTGAGCGCAGGAGCACATTACTGTGAGCGCAGGAGCACATTACTGTGAGCGCAGGAGCACATTACTGTGAGCGCAGGAGCACATTACTGTGAGCGCAGGAGCACATTACTGTGAGCGCAGGAGCACATTACTGTGAGCACGGGGTGCACATTACTGTGAGCACAGGAGCACATTACTGTGAGCGCGGGAGCACATTACTGTAAGCGCAGGAGCACATTACTGTGAGCGCAGGAGCACATTACTGTGAGCGCAGGAGCACATTACTGTGAGCGCGGGGAGCACATTACTGTGAGCGCAGGAGCACATTACTGTGAGCGCAGGAGCACATTACTGTGAGCGCAGGAGCACATTACTATGAGCGCAGGAGCACATTACTGTGAGCGCAGGAGCACATTACTGTGAGCGCAGGAGCACATTACTGTGAGCGCAGGAGCACATTACTGTGAACACGGGGAGCACATTACTGTGAGCGCAGGAGCACATTACTGTGAGCACGGGGAGCACATTACTGTGAGCGCAGGAGCACATTACTGTGAGCACGGGGAGCACATTACTGTGAGCGCAGGAGCACATTACTGTGAGCACGGGGAGCACATTACTGTGAGCGCAGGAGCACATTACTGTGAGCGCAGGAGCACATTACTGTGAGCACGGGGAGCACATTACTGTGAGCGCAGGAGCACATTACTGTGAGCGCAGGAGCACATTACTGTGAGCACAGGAGCACATTACTGTGAGCGCAGGAGCACATTACTGTGAGCGCAGGAGCACATTACTGTGAGCGCAGGAGCACATTACTGTGAGCGCAGGAGCACATTACTGTGAGCACGGGGAGAACATAGGAGGAGGATGACGCCTGTGCTGCCATGTTTCCGGATTATTTGTGTTTCCGGATCTCACCTCTCATTTACATCTGGGGATTTTAATGGGTTTTTATAGAAATGGATTTCGATTCACTGCTGTATGATATATTGTATTTAACAATAATATCTGGAATTATTATCATCAGCGACAATGATCCCAGCAGCCGTTCTTAGTTTTTACATCTCACAATATATTTATTTCATTACTCATTTCTTTATATTTTTCGCCTGTTTTTCCACTAATCTCTAATTTAGCCCAATTTTATGAAGTGCCCCTCCCTCCCCCCTTTTGTTATCGTTTTCCATTGAGACTAATGCCTTTATCTGCTGGATGTATTAATTAGCCCCGTCATGTTAGTAAATGGAGGGTGGAAAGTACGCCCCGACTCGCTCCACCGAGCTTGTAATTCTCAGCCAAACACCGTTAATTAATGTTTTAATATATTTATTTATATTTTCTTTTTTCCCATTTTATTTATTTTTTTTTTTTCTAAGTTAATTACCGTAGATCTTTGTTGGTGATGAGTTATGTATTTCTGCTAAGGTTCCTAGCTGGGCAGTTTCTGTACAGACTAAAGTTCCTAGCTGTGCTGTTCCCATACAGACTAAGGTTCCTAGCTGTACAGTTCCTGTACAGACTAAGGTTCCTAGCTATGCAGTTCCTGTACAGACTAAGGTTCCTAGCTATGCAGTTCCTGTACAGATTAAGGTTCCTAGCTATGCAGTTCCTGTACAGACTAAGGTTCCTAGCTATGCAGTTCCTGTACAGACTAAGGTTCCTAGTTGGGCAGTTTCTGTACAGACTAAAGTTCGTAGCTGTGCAGTTCCTGTACAGACTAAGATTCCTAGCTGTGCAGTTCCTGTACAGACTTAGACTCTTATCTGAGCAGTTCCTATACAGACTAAGGTTCCTAGCTGTGCAATTCCTGTACAGACTAAGGTTCCTAGCTGGGCAGTTTCTGTACAGACTAAGGTTCCTAGCTGTGCTGTTCCCATACAGACTAAGGTTCCTAGCTATGCAGTTCCTGTATAGACTAAGGTTCCTAGCTGTGCAGTTCCTGTACAGACTAAGGTTCCTAGCTGTGCAGTTCCTGTACAGACTAAGGTTCCTAGCTGTGCAGTTCCTGTACAGACTAAAGTTCCTAGCTATGCAGTTCCTGTATAGACTAAGGTTCCTAGCTGTGCAGTTCCTGTACAGACTAAGGTTCCTAGCTGTGCAGTTCCTGTACAGACTAAGGTTCCTAGCTGTGCAGTTCCCGTACAGACTAAGTTTCCTAGCTGCACAGTAACTAGTGGCCCTGGCGCAGGCTGGAATAACCCTAACTGCAGGACTAGGAGATGACAACTCAGACCTGGCTTCCTAATCAGCTGTAGAGAGTCCCTCATACTCCTTAGGAACTGGAGGAAGAGCACTAAGAACCTGAATCAGGAAGGCGTGCAGAGATAGATACACCCTAACAAATGAAATACCCAGGTATCTAGCACTTGGTACCATAAGAATCTTCCTATTCCGACACAGGCCTATGAACATCTGATTGTAGCCAACTTTGTGCTTTTGGCGCCAAAACAAGATGTCTAGGTGTCGTCTGCTCCAACGTTTTGACCTTACACATTCTATTACAATGAGTTTTGCAGTTTTGCACACTTTTAATGTCATTAACTGTTAGGGAATTTTACTTGAAGAAGGTTTAGTAACTTCAATGTGTTATTTTTACCTGCCAAGAAGTGCATTTACGGGGCCCGAACTCAGAGACTCACAATTTTGTTGTTCATCCTAAAGTCGGGTCTCACACGCACATCATAGACCTTAGTGCAAATGCTTTTATATATTGTATTAAATTCTATGCCTTTTGTAAAAACCCATCTTAGCCATGAGTCAAACTTAGAACCACGGCACTGAAGGCAGAAACTCTATCAGTGACCCACAGGCTGCACTGCTGTGTATGAGAGAGTTTAATGTGTTGCGTGCTTAACTTTTATTTTGTGTTCTTAATATGTGAATATCCATGGGGTAAGTAAATATTGTGTATGGTTTCATATGGGTGGGGTAATAATAATGAAAGGGTGTGGCCCTGAGTAATTCCACCCTTGGAATGATCATAAATGTGTTTGCAAACATAAAATAGGACATCATGTCATGGTATAGCAGTATCCAAAATAATTTCTTCTTAAACACATAATTAGCAAAGACACCATTTCATTAGTAGAATGGAAGACAGAAACACTAATAGTGACCCACAGGCTGCACTGCTCTGTATGAGAGAGTTTACTGTCATATATATGAGTATATAAGTACATATTGTATGTGGATGTGGATGGGACATAAATTAAACAGGGGACGCTATTATGGCAGTATCCGGGTAATTCAAGGATTTCTAAGTACAGACAGAATTAGCAAAGACACCATTCAATTAGTTGAATGGAAGACAGAAACACTAATAGTGACCCACAGGCTGCACTACTCTGTATGAGTGAGTTTACTGTCATATATACATATATATATAGTAAGTAAATACTGTGTGTGTATGTGGGTGGGACATAAATTAAACAGGGGACATTATTATGGCAGTATCCGGGTAATTCAAGGATTTCTCCATACAGTCAGAATCAGCACAGACACCATTTAATTAGCAGGATTTCATTGCCGATCATATAGATTAAAGGCTTACACCGGCCGCCTCTCGTCTATTCCCCGGAGTGAGACAGTCACTTACGTTAATTAACTCGGAAAAGTAAAGTTTCAACAGAGCGCAAACAAGAGACTTTGGAGACATTAACACTTTATTGGATGTTTTCTTCCTGACTGATACTGTACTTGTTAACCCTTTGGTGGGTGGTCTCGGGTCACCCCTGTTCTGACCCGTGTATCCTCGGTCCGGAAGTGAGGGGGTTAACTTCTGATGTAGATTCTCTTTAATATGAAGATGAAACCAGATCATATGAAAATTATCCGAAAACAAAGGATTAGATGGAGGGACGGAGGCCGGAGATGCCCCTGGACCATACCATTTTGCTCTAGATCGGGGGCATCATCAGGACGTATATATGGGTGAGTGTCTCTACTCTAAATTCCATGCATGAAAGTTACTAATATTCGTGTTGTCAATTGGAGATGTTTTAATTTTTTTAAATAACAAATATCAAATATATTGTTGTACATTGTACGCAGAATGTCAGAAGGTGGTATAGCGGTCAAGGGAGTAAGGTAGCAGGATGGTAATGATGGACAAAATGTGATCAGGGGAACTATCTGACCTCAAGACTGGGCGTCCCAGGCTCACCATGTTACCAGAATTACATCTGAAGGTGAGGATGTCTGGGCTACCACCCTTGACCTTGCTCCTGATCAGCCCTAGACTAAAATCCCCTCACCTCCACCCACAGACCAGGAAGCACAGCAACTCCTGCAAAATAAGGAAAACTTCAGGGAAAAAGAGCAAGAAGGCTTCAGCAGTAAACTGCACTAACGTCCTCACAGCTCAAGGTCTTTTCAGAGACTAAACTATCAGCGACATCTGCTGGTGGAGGTGGGAACTATATAAAGGCCAGGAATGTGGACAACTGCATAACCTGACACACCCTTTCACCTGAAGAGCCACAACAGACCATAGACATCAGCAGCTTCTCACATTAAATCTGAAGTTATCAACAGGAATCAAGAATACTGCAGCGCAGGTTACACGCAACACACAGTTGTCAACTCATTCTGGAAAAATGGGGCCCCTCTAGCCCCCAGAAAAACATGTTAAATCTAGGGGTGCTGCCAAAATCTCCTGGAAACAGAACTTCTAAAGCTTCTTTGTGCATAACACCGGGATACTCTATCATCGTCTTCCAATTGTCCATTCTGGAAGGTGGGAATTTGGCATGGAAGGAGACGGTTATGATTGTCGAGTTGGCATGGAATGGGAGTGATTGTCGAGTTGGCATGGAAGGGGAGTGATTGTCGAGTTGGCATGGAATGGGAGTGATTGTCAAGTTGGTATGGAAGGGTAATGATTGTCGAGTTGGTATGGAAGGGTAATGATTGTCGAGTTGGCATGGAAGGGGAGTGATTGTCGAGTTGGCATGGCTATGGGCGCACATTTCCACAAGCCAATGTCTTGAGGGTCACCATCTGGAAAATTTGGCAAGTATGCGAATACCCACCTGCCTGTATCTGTCACATGTTGACTGCTGCAGTCTATGTGCTCTCTGTAGTTTTAAGGAAAGAATATTTCCTTCGGCACATTCGGAGTTAATGTGTAGATGTTGCTGTGTTGTAGTCTATTGATGAGGTGGCTCTCTGGGTGCAGGTAAACTACTGTTGCTAGGTGTGTTAGTTTAGTTAGTTGTCCACGCCCCAACCTTTTTATAGCCTCCTCTTCCACCAGCTGATGTCGCTGATAGAGTTTCACTCTGCATTGACCATGTGAGCTGTTTGGACATCTGGTTTTGTTACTGAAGCCCTCCTGCAGGATTGCACTTGAAGATAGCCATTTGTAGGGAACTTGCTGGTCCTGGGTGAAGGCTAAGGGCAAGAGTGGTGGCCAAGGCCTCCTCACCATCAGAGGTACCAGACTAGGTCAGACTAGGTATCCCAGTCTACAGGGGCAGACTAGTTGTCCAGATTACCTTTGCCCACCATTGTCACCTTGCTGTCCATCCCCTCGTCTGCCATAGCACCTCCTTAACAGTATCCTTCAGGACATGCTGGGAATTGTAGTTTCTCATCTGTCGGGAGACCAAACGTTGGAGCCACTGCTATAGATCATAGTTTGATGTAGAGCAAGGTATGGATGGAAACAAATGATTTTACATCGAAAAGTTTCTTCTGCCAAACCATAAAAAAATAAAACCACATTAGACCGTAATAGGAAAACATCTGACTGAGGTTCAGAGCCCCAGTGGAAAAATATGAGAAAGTAATGGTTTATTGGATTCAGGCAATGTACCGTAAGGGATTTCCGAAAGGATCAAAACCAAAGAAAGATGAGATAAAATAAAAACAGCACGGAAATCAAATAGGACCCAAGGTTATAAAATCTCTTTTATCCACCGTAAACCAAAAAAGCAGGTAATCCTTTATAAAGAGAAGCCCTCAGCAAACCTCGATGTGATTGATATCCGCCATATGTCTTCTACTGATGTCTTTATCACCTCGGCGGAAGAGTTTATAAATGAAGGGAACAAAGCATAAAGGCCACCACAACAACAAAACATCCTCTCCTCCTCGTCAGGACGTGACCTTAAGATAATGCAAATCTTTACATAGTCTACAGCTACATTCTCCATCCAAAGACAGAAGAACATGTCACCGAAACATACAAGAACAAACCACGGTAAATAAAGGTCAAAGACCCGAGAAGAACGAGCAGAAAACATGAAGAAGTGAAGGTTTATTGGATTCAGGCAACATTCTATAACGGAATTCCGAAAGGATAAGAGCTAAAGAACGACAGCCTTGATGAGATAAAGAGAAATCAAATAGGTCCCAAGGTTCTAGAATCCTGAAGAAGGGGATGAGTCTCTGATCCTCCGCGAATCCAAACACATAGGAAGCGCCATCAGCAAACCTAGGTGTGAAGAAAACCAGCTGTGTGGTGTTGTCCCATGTCACATTCCAGGGTACCTGGCGGCCCTTAATGGTCCATAAAGGACAATCTCCTCCTTGCTCCATCGTCCAGTCTGCCACTAGGCCCAGCCCACTCCACAACCAACGGCCCAGCGGGAGAACTCCCGATGCTCCTGCCTCTCAGTCCGGGCCTGGCTTGGACATTTCCTAAATGATTGGGAGATAAAGTGGGATATCTGTATATAGTCCAAAAAATGTTGATAAGAAGTCAACGTTCAACTGAAGTAGAGCTAAGAGTATGATATATCAGAATGACGAAGATAAGGTCCCATGGTGGATCATGCCACCTTCAACCTTGACTAAGGAGGGTCTACCTCTTGTTTCCCTTCTTCTTGATCCTTGAAGATTAGAAGGGCAAAATTACCCCCCGATCTTTGTGTGTCATGGGATTGTGGTGCTGGGTCATGCCACCCTCAACCTTGGGTAAGCGGCGACCAGCCCTTATTCCCTATCTTCTTTATCCTTGAAGAACAGAAGAGCACGTCCTGTATGGAGGCACCTGAGAAATAGCTATCAGCTTTGCACCCTCTAGATATTAAAGGTGCTTGGACACCTCAGTTTGCTTTGGCCTCATGGGCCTCAGTCGCAATGTTGAGGATGGAGAGATATGAAATGTTTTTATAGGGTTAAAAATATCACAACTCTTCTCTAATATATATATATTGTAATTTGGAAATGTGTCTGTTATACACTAGATGGTGTCCACGTTCCATAAATACACCCGAAACCTAAGCCAACCCATTAAGGGAGGAATTTAGATATTAGAATAATTTGATAAGAATTGACCAATTAGGAGATGATCATTTTGTAGAAAGTTCTAGAATTCTAACACGCCTTTTTCTTTCTGTATAAAAATGTGTGTTTCAATAAACGCTTGCGCAGTGTTTAATCTCATTTGGCGTAGGCATGAGTAAGGCTTGAGACGGCTCTGGTGTCCGTATCATTTACTTGCAGTGTGCAGACGTGCATAATTGCCTATATATAATAATTAGGAGTGGCTGATGGACTTGTGATTGAACTGAGACCCTCAACAGCAACACATGCATCTCGGTTAGGATACTTCCATTTTCTCCCATGTTGATTCACTCCCTCAACATTTTGGGGCTGTATATGCCGTTATACATAGTTATTTGCTATTTTTGGAGTGTTGTCTTTTCCTGGAAATCAAATTCCCAATCTGTAGCACGGCAGGCAGAAACGTTATCAGTAGAGAATTTTCTCTGCCTAAAGATCTAATTGGCACTGGTTCTTACAGGCACATAGAGATACTCATCTATATAGCTGTACACCTCTATATACCTGTATATAAGAGGTAAAATAGAAGATTCTCACCTCATCAGTGCCCCCTGGAGGAGGGGTTAGTCTTTTATACAAATCGTGCTATAGTGGGGATTTGGTGATGAGGTTAATGGAATCTAATAAATATTTTGCGCCCAGTTTCAGTCTATCTTTATTGCCTGATTATGCAAAAGGCAAAAGGTAAAATTTACATTTTTCAATTCATTTTTTGTGGGATTTGACAGGTAAAGCTAATTAGAGCTCGCGGTAGACTGGACTTTTTTTTGCATTATTCGCTATTATTCTATAAGATAGGCGTGTTGACATTAAATATTGACTCACCGATACATGGTCACTCGTGAAATTGCTGAGCGCTTTTACCTTATCTGAGATATAACGTATCATAGAAACATTGACTATGTATTAACCCTTAAGACGATGCAATCTTTATACTCTTCCCTTAAAGAGATCATCTATGATAGGGGGACATAAAGAGGGAAGGAGGGGGCAGGTGTCATGGGAAACACTTGCACTGGGAAATGGAGGGTCCATTATATAACCGCTTAAGTATGTTGATTAAAGTCCAATTTGGCAACTAAGGGGTTAACAGAAAAAAAAAAAAAAAAACCTCACGGATCAACAGATGAAATAGTCAGGGGAGCAGATAAGCCGACAGGAAAGCTGCTTCACCTGCCTGGACCTTGCAGTGCACAGATGAAGAGATACAAAGGATTAGTCGTTAAGTATTTCGGAAAAAAATACGAAAACTAAACAGAAACGAGCGCGTGGTTACCGGTACCGGGTGTACTCACTAACCCAGGGCCATATATCAGAGGTGCTCATAAAATAGTCCAAAGACAGAACACGTGACCACCATTAATGCATTATTTTCCTATGCTCCACATTTCAATGGATTTAATGACCTGGATTGGAGGTAGTAATTGGTTAAACATCTATGGTCAAGAAGGTCATCATCATCTTCTCCGGAATCATCCCAACGGGTGAGATGAGAGTAGTGTGACTGGATAGGTGAGCAAGAAACTCAAACTGACCACCAGTAGCCCATCACTCTTTAAGTCTCCGCTGGATGACCTGTATCCAGTGGACCATAAAGAATTCAGTCCTTACTGGACCATCTGTCCTGGATTTAAGTCACCACTAGACCCACCAGAAATCAAATCTTCACTGGACCACCAAGATTCAAGTCTCCACTGGACCATAATGAATCACCTTCTCACTGGAACACCGGAATTACAGTCAATGAAGTCCCTCACTCTACCACCAGGAATCAAGTCTCCACTGGACAACCAAGATTTTTGTTTCCCAATGACCATCAAGAATCAAATCCTCACTGCATCACCAAGATTCAAGTCTTTAATTAACCATTACGAATGAACTTCTCATGGGACCACCAGAATTACAGTCAATGAAGTCCTCACTGGACCACCAGGATTCAAGTCTCCACTTAAGACTTGAATCAAGTTTGCATCAGGTTTATGACCACCGATAATTAAGTCCACACTGGACCATTCCAAGTCCTGACTGGATCATCACGAATTAAGTTGCCACTGGATAACCTGTATTTAAATCGCCATTGAGTTATAAAGACTTCAGTCCTTACTAGAGCATCTATCCTGTATTCAAGACCCCACTGGACCCTCCAGGAATCAAGACTTCACTTGATCACCAAGATTTAAGACTTCCAAGGACCATCGAGATTCAAACCCTCACTGCATCACCAAGATTCAAGTCTTCACTGAACCATTAGGAATCAACTCCTCACTGGATCACCACAATTACAGTCAATGAAGTTCTCACTGGACCACAAGGAATCAACTCCTCACTGGATCACCAGGATTCAAGTCTCCCCTGGAGCACTAGGAATCAACTCCTCACTGGATCACCAGGATTCAAGTCTCCCCTGGAGCACTAGGAATCAACTCCTCACTGGATCACTAGGATTCAAATTTCCACTTGTCACTAAGAATTTAGTCGCCACTAGACCATCAGGAATTAAGTCTTCATTGGACAACCAAGACTTAAGTCTGCAGTTGGGCACAAGGAATAAAGTCTTCAGTAGACCGCTAGGATTCCAGTCTCCACTGAAGACTTGACTCAAGTTCGTATCAGGTTTAAGTCTCTATTATTCCACCGGTAAATGAACCCACAATGGACCATTCCAAGGTCTGACTAGATCATCAAGAATTAAGTTGCCACTGGATGACCTCTAGTCCTTATGGACCATCTGTCCTGGATTCAATACCCCACTTGACCCACCAGGAATCAAGTCTCCCATGGACAACCAAGATTTATGTTTCCCAGGGACCATAAAGAATTAAATCCTCACTGCAACACCAAGATTCAAGACTCCACCAGACCATGAGGAATCAACTCACTGGACCACCAGAATTACAGTCAATTAAAGTCTCACTGGACCACCAGGATTCAAGTCTCCCCTGGAACACAAGGTATATAATCTTCAGTAGACCACTAGAATTCAAGCCTCCACTGAAGACTTCAATCGAGTTACATCAGGTTTATGACCACCGATAATTAAGTCCACACTGGACCATTCCAAGTCCTGACTGGATCATCACAAATTAAATTGCCATTTGTTGACCTGTATTTAAATCCCAATTAGACCATAGAGAATTCAGTCCATACTGGACCATCTCTCCTGGATTCAAGACCCCACTGGACCCCCAAGGAATCAAGTCTTCACTGGACCACCAAGATTTGAGTCCCACCTTGGACCATTAAGTATCAAATTCACAATACACCACCAAGATTCAAGTCTTCCGTGGATCATTAAGAATCAACTTCTCACTGGACCACGAGAATTACAGTCATGGACCACCAGGATTCAAGTCTCCCTAGAAATACTAAGAATCAACTCCTCAATAGACCACCAGGATTCACGTTTCCAGTTATCGCCAAGAATTTAGTTGTCACTCGACCATCAGGAATTGTCATACGGACAACTAAGATCAAGTCTTCAGTGGACCACTAGAATTCAAGTTTCAACTTAAGACCTGAATCAAGTTTGCATTAGGGTTAAATCTCTGTTGGACCACACTGGACCCATTCCATCTACTGACTGGATCATCAACAATTAAGTTGCCACTGGATGACCTGTAGTTAAAACCCCATTGGACCATAAAGACTTCAGTCCTTACTGGAGCCTCTGTCCTGGATTCAAGCCCTCACTGGACCCAACAGGAATCAATTCTCCCCTGGACCACCAAGGTTTAAGTGTCCCTTGGACCATCAAGAATCAAAGCCTCACTGCATCACCTAGGTTCAAGGCTTCACTAGACCATTAGGAATCAACAGGATTACAGTCCCAACTGGACCATCAAGAATGAAGTTCTCAGTGGACTACCAGGATTCAAGTCTCCCCTAGAGCACCGGGAATCAAGTCCTCAGTGGACCATCAGGATTCAAGTTTCCACTTGTTACCAAGAATTTACTTGCTACTATTCCATCAGGAATCAAGTTTTTATGTACATACGTATCCCGATATGCGTACAGGAGGAATAAGAGCAATTATACTGCAACCGCACCCACACCCTACTGGTTCCTGTACAGACTAGTATCCACAGCTGCACAACACCCTAATGGTTACTGCACACTTTGGATAACCGTAACCGCACAACTAAAATACCACAATCTGAGCTTTCTGCCTAAAAAGCTTCCCAGTTCATTCTCGTACCTCCTGAGGAACCAGAGGGGAAGTTGCTGTGCATAAAAACCAAGATTGGGCAAGTGTGCAGAGGTAGATGGGATTCCCAGGTAGGAAAACATGAAGCACATGAACAAGTGGACAAGGGAGACATAATAAATGCAAGCAAGAGAAACATCTTACAAACCTAATGGAAAACAAAAGTAAGATGAGGGAAGGCAAATGAGCGAACTCAGAGTAAAAACAACACTGGATTCTGTCTAACATGCAAAACCTCTAGCTGCAGGGGTTAAACTTCTTAGTAGAAATCCACACATAAATATAGCCAGCAGAGAAGGCAGTATCAGGAGAGTATAAATAGCCCCACTTGGGAGGTGATAGGACAGAGACAACAAGAAAGTGAGAACATCTGATAACCGCAAACCAAAGTAAGAGAAACACAAAGATAAAACAGCCATCAGAATTTGGACAGAGACCGACCAGGTTGTGGCTCAGCATGGAAGGAAACTGACCACTTAGCACAAGATCACTGAATCAAATCCCATACCCGAGGCATGACATACTGTAAGTCCTCACTAAACAACTAAGATTTAAGTCGCCAGAGGAGCACAAGGAATCAAGTCTTCAGTGGAGCACAAGGAATCAAGTCTTCAATGGAGCACAAGGAATCAAGTCTTCAATGGAGCACAAGGAATCAAGTCTTCAATGGAGCACAAGGAATCAAGTCTTCAATGGAGCACAAGGAATCAAGTCTTCATGGGAACACAAGAATCAAGTCTTCATGGAACACAAGGAATCAAGTCTTGTGAAACACAAGGAATCAAGTCTTCAGTGGAGCACAAGGAATCAAGTCTTCAATGGAGCACAAGGAATCAAGTCTTCAATGGAGCACAAGGAATCAAGTCTTCAATGGAGCACAAGGAATCAAGTCTTCATGGGAACACAAAGAATCAAGTCTTCATGGGAACACAAGGAATCAAGTCTTTGGTGAAACACAAGGAATCAAGTCTTCAGTTGAGCACAAGGAATCAAGTCTTCAGTGGAGCACAAGGAATCAAGTCTTCAGGCAACACAAGGAATCAAGTCTAAGTGGAGCACAAGGAATCAAGTCTTCAGTGGAGCACAAGGAATCAAGTCTCTAGTGGAGCACAAGGAATCAAGTCTTCAGTGGAGCACAAGGAATCAAGTCTTCAGTGGAGCACAAGGAATCAAGTCTTCAGTGGAGCACAAGGAATCAAGTCTCTAGTGGAGCACAAGGAATCAAGTGTTATGGGAACACAAGGCATCAAGTCTTCAGTGGAGCACAAGGAATCAAGTCTCTAGTGGAGCACAAGGAATCAAGTCTTCAGTGGAGCACAAGGAATCAAGTCTTCAGTGGAGCACAAGGAATCAAGTCTCTAGTGGAAACACAAGGAATCAAGTCTTCAGTGGAGCACAAGGAATCAAGTCTTCAGTGGAGCACAAGGAATCAAGTCTTCAGTGGAGCACAAGGAATCAAGTCTCTAGTGGAGCACAAGGAATCAAGTGTTAATGGAACACAAGGCATCAAGTCTTCAGTGGAGCACAAGGAATCAAGTCTTCAGTGGAGCACAAGGAATCAAGTCTCTAGTGGAGCACAAGGAATCAAGTCTCTAGTGGAGCACAAGGAATCAAGTCTCTAGTGGAGCACAAGGAATCAAGTCTAGAGTGGAGCACAAGGAATTACACCTTCATTGGACCGCTAAGACATAATTCTCCACTGAAGGGTTGAATCAAGTTTGCTTCAGATTCCAAGTCTCCACTGGACCATCAAGAATCAGGTCATCACTGGACCACCAGATTCCAAGTCTCCATTGGACCACCAGAATTCAAATTTCGTCTTAACCTTAGAGGTTCACATTTCCACTGGACCATCAAGAATCAGGTCTTTACCGGACCAACAGGGACCAAGTCCCCACTGGACCACGAGAATTCACTGGATGATCAAAAATCCAGACCTTATATGACGGAGGGCCATTGTATTGTATGCACTACTCACCTCTGGATAGAGATTACTGATAACAGACCATCATACCGGGACCTGTTGGATTGCCAGTAAGGGGACATGGACGGACCCTCGCCACACAATTGCTGCATGTGGATGATCTCGTCATGTGCTATTAATACATCTGTTCTCGCTGTTTTATTATTTTTTTCGATATTTTCCCACCTTAAGTGTCACTTTGTACAACTCCACATTACATCACAGAACTATAGCGGTTCATCATGACAGGTGATAACGCACTTGGGACCACAAGGGTTAATCTTGGCCTGTCGGACCGCTCATTTGTAGGTGTTAGCAGACGCTTCCTAGATTGCCCAGACACCGGTGTCATCTCTTTGATCCGTCAGCAAATTAGCAGGAGGACACTGAGCAAGTGTAATGCATCCGAGCAAGTGAAATGCATCCGAGCCTCTTAATTAGGCGGCTGATGAGAGCACAAGACACAGCAAACACATCCGCGACGCGGGGAACGTGTGAAGAACGAGCATCCAATGACGAAACGCCCAACCAGCTCCATGCCAACCGGATGGGTAATGGTCCGGAAAGCCAAGCTACCAGAGCCTCACCCCCGGCACCATCACCCCCGGCACCATCCAACACAACGGGACACCGCGCAACATGACAGAACGTCAAGAGCAAATAAGATATCTGTTTATTCCAAATTCATCTGTGAAAAAAAGAACTTTATTCAATTCAATGAATGGGTTAACTCTCGCCTGGATAGACGTGAACGGTCATAGTCATCACAGACGTCATCAACGCCAGAAATAGACGGTCAAATTATAGGGGCCGAAATAGACATTAGCGGAAAAGAGAAAGAATGTACAACAGAAAGATATTAAAAAATATAAATAATAAAGAAATAAAAAATCTACAGTGGAATGGTATTAAATATATATATATAAAAAATATATAAATCTATAGCAGAATGTCATTAATATATATATATAAAATTTAAAAAATCTACTGCGGAATGTTATTAATAAATATATATAAATATTAATAAATAAAAAAAATCTACAGTGGAATAATATTAAGAAATAAATATGCAAAATAAATTAATAAATTATTATTATTATTATTATTTATTTATTTATAGAGTGCCATTAGGTTCCATGGCGCTTTACATGAGGATGAGGGAGACAAGAACAAGTACACTAAATCTAGGTGATCAGGACGTACAGAATCTACAGCAGAATAATATTAAGAAATAAATATGCAAAATAAAGAAAAAAATCTACAGCAGAATGTTATTAATAAATATATATAAATATTTATAAAAATAAATAAAAAAAAGTCTACAGTGGAATGGTATTAAAAATATATATATAAAAAATATATAAATCTATAGCAGAATGTCATTAATATATATATATAAATTTAAAAAATCTACTGCGGAATGTTATTAATAAATATATATAAATATTAATAAATAAAAAAAATCTACAGTGGAATAATATTAAGAAATAAATATGCAAAATAAATTAATAAATTATTATTATTATTATTATTATTTATTTATTTATATATAGTGCCATTAGGTTCCATGGCGCTTTACATGAGGATGAAGGAGACAAGAACAAGTACACTAAATCTAGGTGATCAGGACGTACAGAATCTACAGCAGAATAATATTAAGAAATAAATATGCAAAATAAAGAAAAAAATCTACAGCAGAATGTTATTAATAAATATATATAAATATTTATAAAAATAAATAAAAAAAAGTCTACAGTGGAATGATATTAAAAAGTAAATATAAAAAATTAAAATTTAAAAAATCTACAGCGGAATGTTATTAATAAATATATATAAAGAAATAAATAAATCTACAGTGGAATGTTATTAATACATATATATAAAGAAATAAATAAATCTACAGTGGAATATTATAAAAAAAAATATATAAAAAAATAAAAGAATAAATATACAACAGAGGTTTATTAAAAATATATATTAAAAAATCTACAGCGGAATGTTATAAAAAATATATATAAAAATACATTTTTAAATAAAATAAATAATCTTTATTTATATAGCCCCAACATATTCCGCAGCGCTTTACAGTTCATTGGTTTATATAAAAACGATCATAAGTAACAATTATAAAAATACAGTACAATAATTAAAGCAGAGAAACAATGTAAAAAATACGATATAATTAATACAATAATTAAAGCAAAAATAAAGGTGACCCTGCTCAAAGAAGCTTACAATCTACAACAGGATAGGGGTTACACAAAGTACAGGGGCTTATTACACTGATGGTCCAGACATCTTGAGGAAGTGGGGGATAGAAATGAATGGTCACCAGACAATCTGTGTAGAGCTTTTGGGTTTGGTGGAGTTTGAAGAGGAGTTATGTCCAGAGATAGTGAATGGGTTATATATAGTAGAGGACTTCTATTAGGGAGCATGATAGGCCGCCTTAAAAAGAAGTGTTTGTAGGGAGCGTTTAAAGCTATGCAAATTGTGCATAGTCCTGATTTCTTGGGGGTAAAGCATTCCAGAGAATTGGTGCAGCTCTGGAGAAGTCTTGGAGCTGAGAGTGGGAGGATCAGGTTAGTGCAGATGTTAGTCGAAGGTCATTTGTAGAATGTAGAGAACGGGTGGGGTGATAGACAGAGATGAGGGAGGAGATGTAGGGGGGTGCTGCACTGTGAAGAGCTTTGTGGGTGAGAACAACAGTTTGAATTGGATCCTGTAGTGTACGGGCAGCCAGTGCAATGACTGGCACAGAGCGGAGGCATCTGAGTAACGGTTGGCCAGATAGGTGCAATTAAGGATGGACTGCAGAGGGGAGAGTCTAGTGCGGGGAGGCCAATTAATAGAGAATTGCAGTAGTCAAGGTGGTAATGGATCAGGGCCACAGTGAGGGGTTTTGTGGTTTCCATGGTGAGAAAGGGTAATAAACAAGAGAAAACAAAGAAATATCGAGTTCCAATATATGTGAAAATTGTTTATTTATTAAAGAAGTGCTTTTCAAGGATAAAAGGTCGGGGGCGTACGATATCAAAACCACACAGCATGTATGGACACACTTCTACAGGAGACACAATGTATACAATCTTTTATGAATAATACAGAGTAAGGATTAGATATGTTTATTCAACTTTATAAACAGATATCGACCTGCAATGAAGGTGGTGGACGTTCAATTCAGATGGAAATGGATTTTATATCCGTATATCAATACTCTACCACACAGATAGCCAAAGAATGTATAGAGGAATTTTGCAGATCTGGATCTAGCAATCGCACTAATATGGAAGAAGACTTATACTATGTAGCATCTAAAGATCTAACACGGAGTACTGAGATACAGCAGCTCACAGCATTGCCAGCCTGATCATAGCGTATCGTCACATTGCTAGCATATAAATACCTTATATATGAGGATCCTGACTGTGGGTCATGTGCGCCCCATGCACATTTCGGAGTGAGCCCTTCGTCAGGGGGTGTGTTATAAAAAATAAATAAATTACAGTGGAATGATATTAACCCCTTCATGACCTTGGAATTTTTCGTTTTTCATTTTCATTTTTCTCCCCTGCATTCCAAGAGCCATAACGTTTTTATTTTTCCTCAATACAGACATATGACAGCTTGTTTTTTGCGGGACAGTTGTACTTTCAGATGCAATCAATTTATTTTACCATTAGTGTACAGGAAATTGCAAAAAAATTCCAAGTGCGGTGAAATTGCAAAAAAAAGTGCAATAACACATTTGGTTTTTGCATTTTTTAAAAACGTTATTTTTTATTCATTCTTATTTTTACACTGCCCCTTTAAGAGGCACCCTGCTGCACAGTCCGATCGTTCTGGGAGATACAGATGAGCTGCAAACATTTTTTTCCTTTGTACAGAGATGAGTGTTTTGAGTATTTATGTAAATCAGTCATTTCGTACTCGGGGAAGATACAGCAAACTGGCATTCAACTTTTTCCTCTCTCCTCCATTAAAAACACATGACCACTTGCAGTGGCGTAACTTGAAGCTCATGGGCCCTGATGCGGACCCCCAATATTGCAAATCTTTAATAGCATTAGTCTTTTTCTATAGACCAAAGGCACTTTTGGGGCCCCCTGGGCTCCAGGGCCGGGTGCATTGCAACTCCTGCACCTGTTGTAGTTACGCCTCTGACCACTTGTAATTTTTAGGCATCCAAAAATAAGCCCAAAAGCAAAATACAAACCAATTCCTCCCAAAATCCCAAACAATAGATTGTTAAGAGACTCTTATTATCACTAACTAGATGTGGGCCTGATACTCCCGATCAGGAGGGCGGTGACATCACAAAGCAGGCAGGCTCTGTGGGGGAGGTTGTCTCTCCCAACCCCTTTGCGCTCTCCCCCATCCGCTTGCTCCCCCCATTGTGCTATGTCTATTCCCTCTATGCTCTCTCCTTTGACCCGCCCCCATGCGCTATCTTCTCCTGTTATGTGCTCTCTCCTTTGCCTGTCGCCCTCTTCCCCTGTGCTGCTCTCTCTTCCTCTGCTCCCCGTGTGCTCTTTCTCTGTCCTTCTGTGTGCTCTCTCTCTCTGTCCCTGTGCGCTCTCTCCCCCCCCCATGCCTCTCTCTCTGCTCCCCCTGTGTACTCTCACTGTTTCCCCTTGTGCGGAGACCATGAGATGGGGAGGGGAGCATCCAGAGACCGGGACCGGTGGGAGGGGAACAGAGTATGCAGAGACAAGGATGGGGATAGGTGAGCGGAGCGTGCGGAGACCGAAACCAGGAACGGGGGAGGGGAAGGTGCGGACACCATTACTGAGAAGGGGGAGCAGAGCATGCGGAGACAGGGGTAGGGGCATGGAGCACACAGAGACAAGGGGAGCTGCTGTCTGTACCTGCTCTCTCTGCTCCCCAACTCCATGTCTGCTAAAGGACCTTTGGTAATGTCACAGTCATGTGATCTGTGACACCACTCATGACCATGACATCACTATAGGTCCTGGGGGATCTCCTTCTGTTGTGTATGCGGCAGGCGGGCTTCGGAGACAGGTTCGTGGGGGGGCTGTGGGGCATGAGCAGTGACTTCCTGGCACTGCTAGTACACAGCATATTGGATCTCCCAAGGGTATTATACTACCTCTGGCAAAAATTATGTAATCCCCTGGCTCGGAGGATGTCTATTCAGTTGTTTAATTTTGTAGAAAAAAAGCAGATCACAGACATGGCACAAAACTAAAGTCATTTCACATGGCACTCTTACCTTGTAGAAACACTAAAAGAAATCATGATAAAATATGTGCTAACAGTAACGGTTACTATTTACACGAAGCGAGGAAAAATGATGGAATCATCAATTCTGAGGAAAAAATATGGAATCACCCTGTAAATTTTATTCCCAGAACTAATGCCATTTACAGTCCAACATCGTCCGATGTTGGATACAAGCGAGAGGCGCATTTTGGCAGAAATCCGATCGCATAGGAGCTGTTACACAGCTGATATCGGCTGGCAACACAACTGCTGTGACCCTTTGGGCGAGCCAGGAACGACCATTTAAATGGAAGAATAGGGAAGTTGGTCTCCAAGTCAGGGTTGCCTTTCACACAGCACGATCGCCAGATTGGCCATCAATATGGGCGTTGAGAGCACGTCATTTTTTCCCCCATATCGCTTGGCATCGTTCTTGGTCGCACTGACATTTACCATACAACGCACGAACGATATGGCAACGCCGACCCGTGACTTTTATTGGTGACGCGAATCGGGACGGTAAAGTGGCAAAAACCTGCATCAAATAAGATCAGCTCGTTAGTCTGCATCTAAAAAGGAGTGATCACACCTTGGAGAGCTGCTGCACCAAGTGGACTGACATGAATCTTTGGCTCCAACACAGAGATGTCAATTGAAACAAAGGAGAGGATTATCAAACTCTTAAAAGAGGTAAATCATCACGCAATGCTGCAAAAGATGTTGGTTGTTCACAGTCAACTGTGTCTAAAATCTGGACTAAATACAAACAACATGGGCAGGTTGTTAAAGGCAAACATACTGGTAGACCAAGGAAGACATCAAAGCATCAAGACCGGAAACTTAAAGCAATATGTCTCCAAACAGGAAATGCACAAGAAAACAAATGAGGAACGAATGGGAGGAAACTGGAGTCAATGTCTGTGACCGAACTGTAAGAAACCGCCTAAAGGAAATGAGATTTACATACAGAAAAGCTAAACAAAAGCTTCATTTACACCTAAACAGAAAAAAACATGGTTACAATGGGCTAAGGTCATATTCAGTGATGAATCAGAATCTACATTGGGCAGGGTGATGCTGAACTTTTGTTTGGTGCGTTCCAATGAGATTTATAAAGATGACTGCATGAAGAGAACATGCAAATTTCCACAGTTATTGATGATATGGGGCTGCATGTCAGGTACAGGCACTGGGGAGATGGCTGTCATTACATCTTCAATAAATGCTAAAGTTTACATTGATATTTTGGACACTTTTCTTATCCCATCAATTGAAAGGATGTTTGGGGATGATGAAATAATTTATCAAGATGATAATGCATCTGCCATAGAGCAAAACTGTGAAAACATTCCTTGAAAGAAGACACATAAGGTCAATGTCATGGCCTGCAAATAGTCCGGATCTCAATCCAATTGAAAATCTTTGGTGGAAGTTGAAGAAAATGGTCCATGACAAGGCTCCAACCTGCAAAGCTGATCTGGCAACAGCAATCAGAGGTTGGAGCCAGATTGATGATGAGTACTGTTTGTCACTCATTAAGTCCATGCCTCAGAGACTGTAAGCTGTTATTAAAGCCAGAGGTGGAGAACAAAATACTAGTGATGTATTGGAGTGTTGTTTTGTGTTTGTTTTTCATGACTCCATAATTTCTTCCCCAGAATTGAGTGATTCCATAATTTTTGCCAGGGGTTGTAATAGATACACTGTTGTTAACAGGAAAACCCCACTTAAAGGGGTTTGGGGACAATTTTGCTTTTTGCTGAAATACAGGTATTTTAGGCTAAAAATGACTTTTCCAATTGGGTCTCAAACATTTTTGTATCATTTGACTTCTATGTCCTCTGTGTTCCACTGCTTATTACTGGCTGCCATATAATAATAATAATTATTAATTTATATGAGCTAACTGAGATTCTCATCAAGTTTGATCATTCTGATGGTCTGGCAGGTTTGCAAGACTTTTATTTGTCTTTTTTACTCCTTTTTGCGATTTTTGACCGCAGATCACAGAAAAATTGATTGCTAAGGGAAATAAAGAGCTTGTAAAAACCAAATGGTGCAAGATTTTTAATGAAACCCAATTGAAAAAATTATTTTTAGCCAGAAGTATCTGCATTTAATGGGAAAAAAAAAAAATCATCCCCATGGGAGGACATCCCTTTAAGTGGATGAAATGGATTTTTTGCTCAAGGAAATAGCTTGTAAAAGCTAAACGGTGCAAAATTTTTAATTTAACCTAATTGAAAAAATGATTTTTATCCAGAGATATATAATTATTTAATGGAAAATAAAATCATCCCTAAATGACGACAATCCCTTTAAGTGGATGAAATGGATTTTTTGCTCAAGGAAATAGCTTGTAAAAGCCAAACGGTGCAAGATTTTTAATGAAACCCAATTGAAAAAATGATTTTTAGCCAGAGATGTATGCATTTAATGAAAAAAGAAAGATCATCCCCAAGGGGAAGACAATCCCTTTAAGTGGATGAAATTGACTTTTATGCACACACTTTGTGTTTGAATTGTCTGAAAGGCCTCAGCGACCTGTGAATTTGGGAGAGGAAACTCAAGGGAAGACAAAACTGTCTTTGATCAGGGTATGAGTAGATGACTAATTAAGTCCCCCTCTATGATCGCTTGTTCCATCCAAAGATGGCTCTCGGCAGAAAAATTCTCATTCCCTCCTCATAATGCAGACTTTTAGTTCTGATCTCGCTTCTAGCTGAATTTCTGAGAGTTTTCGCTCTTATGTGTTGCCAAGGAGCAGCTTTACCAGTAAGTAACTCCATCATTAGCAGCTCCCTGGTTTTAGTTACTCCTCCGATGTCTTCAGATCTCACCTGCTCGGGATGTTTTAGCCTCATCCAGACCCTCTCGACTCGTCCTCTCAGCTGGAACATCTGCAACGTAATACAAAATGCATGCGGCTATTTGTAGGATGTTGATTTTCTTCATTTGTTTGAAGTAACACAATCATTATATGTTCACGTATGAATCTCTGAAAAGGTCACCGCAGCTAGAGCAGCTAGAGAAGAGTGTCAAGAACGAGATCTCTGGTGAGATGAAAGGGAATCACCTACAATTACTCTCCTACATCCCCTGTCTATCATCAGCACTAAGTCTAAGAAAGGGAAGTATCATACCAAAGATTGTAAATCAAATGATTAAGCACAAGCATACAACCACTATAATACTGCCTCTATGTACAAGAATATAACTACTATAATACTGCTCCTATGTACAAGAATATAACTACTATAATACTGCTCCTATGTACAAGAATATAACTACTATAATACTGCACCTATGTACAAGAATATAACTACTATAATACTGCTCCTATATACAAGAAAATAACTACTATAATACTGCCCCTATATACAAGAATATAACTACTATAATACTGCCTCTATGTACAAGAATATAACTACTATAATACTGCTCCTATATACAAGAATATAACTACTATAATACTGCTCCTATGTACAAGAATATAACTACTATAATACTGCTCCTATATACAAGAATATAACTACTATAATACTGCACCTATGTACAAGAATATAACTACTATAATACTGCTCCTATATACAAGAAAATAACTACTATAATACTGCCCCTATATACAAGAATATAACTACTATATAATACTGCCTCTATGTACAAGAATATAACTACTATAATACTGCTCCTATATACAAGAATATAACTACTATAATACTGCTCCTATGTACAAGAATATAACTACTATAATACTGCCTCTATGTACAAGAATATAACTACTATAATACTGCTCCTATGTACAAGAATATAACTACTATAATACTGCCCCTATGTACAAGAATATAACTACTATAATACTGCCCCTATATACAAGAATATAACTACTATAATACTGCCCCTATATACAAGAATATAACTACTATAATACTGCTCCTATATACAAGAATATAACTACTATAATACTGCTCCTATATACAAGAATATAACTACTATAATACTGCCCCTATATACAAGAATATAACTACTATAATACTGCTCCTATATACAAGAATATAACTACTATAATACTGCCCCTATGTACAAGAATACAACTGCTATAATACTGCCTCTATGTACAAGAATATAACTACTATAATACTGCCCCTATGTACAAGAATATAACTACTATAATACTGCCCCTATATACAAGAATATAACTACTATAATAATGCCCCTATATACAAGAATATAACTACTATAATACTGCCCCCTATATACAAGAATATAACTACTATAATACTGCCCCTATGTACAAGAATATAACTATTATAATACTGCTCCTATGTACAAGAATATAACTACTATAATACTGCCCCTATATACAAGAATATAACTACTATAATACTGCCCCCATATACAAGAATATAACTACTATAATACTGCCCCTATATACAAGAATATTAATACTACTTATAATATACCACCTATATACAAGAAATATAACTACTATAATACTGCCCCTATTACAAGAATAATAAACTATATAATACTGCCCCTATATACAAGAATATAACTACTATAATACTGCTCCTACATATATAACAAGAATAATTAACTACTATAATACTGCTCCTAGTTACAAGAATATACCTACTAATAATAACTACTCCTATATATACAAGAATATAACTACTATAATACTGCTCCTATGTACAAGAATATAACTACTATAATACTGCTCCTATATACAAAGATATTATAAACTTACTTATATAATACTAATCTGCTCCTATGTACAAGAATATTAACTACTATAATACTGCCCCTATATACAAGAATATAACTACTATAATACTGCTCCTATATACAAGAATATAACTACTATAATACTGCCTCTATGTACAAGAATATAACTACTATAATACTGCCCCTATGTACAAGAATATAACTACTATAATACTGCCCTATGTACAAGAATATAACTACTATAATACTGCCTCTATGTACAGGAATATAACTACTATAATACTGCTCCTATATACAAGAATATAACTACTAATAATACTGCCCTATATACAAGAATATAACTACTATAATACTGCCCTATGTACAAGAATATAACTACTATAATACTGCTCCTATGTACAAGAATATAACTACATATAATAACTGCTCCTATGTACAAGAATATAACTACTATAATACTGTCCCTATGTACAAGAATATAACTACTATAATACTGCCCCTATGTACAAGAATATAACTACTATAATACTGCTCCTATGTACAAGAATATAACTACTATAATACTGCTCCTATTATACAAGAATATAACTACTATAATACTGCTCCTATGTACAAGAATATAACTACTATAATACTGCTCCTATGTACAAGAATATAACTACTATAATACTGCTCCTATATACAAGAATATAACTACAATAATACTGCTCCTATATTATAAGATAATATAACTAACTATAATACTGCCCACATATACAATAATATAACTATATAATATACTGCCTCTATATACAAGAATATAACTACTATAATACTGCTCCTATGTACAAGAATATAACTACTATAATACTGCTCCTATATACAAGAATATAACTACTATAATACTGCTCCTATGTATAAGAATATAACTACTATAATACTGCCCCTATATACAAGAATATAACTACTATAATACTGCCTCTATATACAAGAATATAACTACTATAATACTGCTCCTATATACAAGAATATAACTACTATAATACTGCCCCTATGTACAAGAATATAACTACTATAATACTGCCTTATGTACAAGAATATAACTACTATAATACTGCTCCTATGTACAAGAATATAATACTACTATAATACAGCCCCTATATACAAGAATATAACTACTATAATACTGCTCCTATATACAAGAATATAACTACGATAATACTGCCCCTATGTACAAGAATATAACTACTATAATACTGCCCCTATGTACAAGAATATAACTACTATAATACTGCCCCTACATACAAGAATATAACTACTATAATACTGCCCCTATGTACAAGAATATAACTACTATAATACTGCTCCTATATACAAGAATATAACTACTATAATACTGCTCCTATATACAAGAATATAACTACTATAATACTGCTCCTATATACAAGAATATAACTACTATAATACTGCCCCTATGTACAAGAATATAACTACTATAATACTGCCCCTATGTACAAGAATATAACTACTATAATACTGCCTCTATATACAAGAATATAACTACTATAATACTGCTCCTATATACAAGAATATAACTACTATAATACTGCCCCTATGTACAAGAATATAACTACTATAATACTGCCCCTATGTACAAGAATATAACTACTATAATACTGCCCCTATATACAAGAATATAACTACTATAATACTGCCCCTACATACAAGAATATAACTACTATAATACTGCCCCTACATACAAGAATATAACTACTATAATACTGCCCCTATATATATACAAGAATATAACTACTATAATACTGCCCCTATATACAAGAATATAACTACTATAATACTGCTCCTATATACAAGAATATAACTACTATAATACTGCCCCTATGTACAAGAATATAACTACTATAATACTGCCCTATGTACAAGAATATAACTACTATAATACTGCTCCTATATACAAGAATATAACTACTATAATACTGCCCCTATATACAAGAATATAACTACTATAATACTGCCCTATATATGAGGAGGAGCCGGAATTTAAAAAAAGAAGACAAAAAGGAGAAGGAATGAGGACGCCCAGCGGGACGTGCTAAGAGCCTGGAGGAGGGGAGAATGGAGACCCGGAGACCACCCTTCCCAGTGTATAGATGTAGACTGAATGTAAGTTATTAAATAATTTTTCACAAGCTTTATAGTACAGTTTTAACTCAGAGAGGGACGGTTAGGGATGTGCCAGCAAGGTGCAGCATAGGTAGTGGTAAAATAGGGGGCTATATCAAGCTGACAGATTGCTAAATATATCATTTTTAAAGGGAAACAATTGATCAATTCTTTGAGCCACCCTGCCACGTCACGGCATCTCAATAGGGCGGTCCTACTGTACGTTTATTTATATGTGATGTGCCTTACGTCCTCCTAAATACATTAAAAGCACAACCACATTAATGCATCACATACCTGAAACATTTCTAAGCCGCTCCCATGTTGCCAAAGGGCAAGTGCAAATAAAGGCCGACCAGGCCCAAACATGTACAGCAAATGCTACAGACGTCCAGATATTACCAGATCTGACCCCCCACACTGCCAAACCAGCACACCATGAATGAGGGTGGAGCAGGCCCAGATAAATGTGCATGCAATCAACTAGAGCCTATGGGAAAGATGAGACAGCTGTACGTGAACAAGTGACCTAAGTCAATCACAGTAAAGACAAAGAATGGCAAACTAAACCAAGAGCGCATATGAAGTGGCGGGGTGGCTCAAAGAATCGATCAATTGTTTGCTAAATATCTCATTTTTAAAGTACAGTTAGAAATTAATATGTGCACATGCCTTTTTGTACATCATCCTGACCACAGGCAGCGCTGGCTTCTTGGCTTTATTTTTATTTGTACCCCCCTTTTTGCGTGCATGCTTGGTTTTGTATGCCATTTTATCTGTCTTTACTGTGATTGACTTAGGCCGCTGTACAAACACACAGTGTCCCCACCCTTCCCATAGCTCTATTTGATTGCATGCACATTTATCTGGGCCTGCTCCACCCTCATCCATGGTTGCTGGTCTGGCAGTGTGGGGTTCAGATCTGATAATGTCCGGATGTCATGTCCGGACCTGGTCTGCCTTCATCTGCACTTGCCCTTATGGCTTCATGAGAGCGGTTCAGAAATGTTCAGGTACTTGTTACATTAATGTGGTCGTGCTTTTAATGTATAAAGGAAGCCATAGGGCACGACGTATATAAAAAGCGTAGAGTGGGACTGCTCTATTGAGATTGCCGTGAAGTGGCGGGGTGGCTCAAAAAATTGATCAATTGTTTGCAAAATACGATATCTCATTTTTAAAAGTACAATTAGGAATTGATATGTGCATGCTGACCATGGGCAGCTCTGCCTCCCTCGCTCTTTGGTTTACAATAATACGTACAATACTATGTACCAGAGTATAACTGGTATCGATGTATTTCATTGGATCACTGTATACTGATAAAGTGTTGTTTTTTTATTGATCCATTATATCATCTGATCTGTAAATCCGCAGATATAATCTCTCCTATCCTCTTTGTTATCTGGGCAGCTCTCTGTTGGCGGTGCCAGGCTTGGCATGTGCCAGGACAGATTGCTATAATGTTACGCTTCGGCTCCTGGAGGGACGTGATTGACTCTTTTGGCCGGTTGCACATGGAGCTGCGGCTTATAATGAGGAATCATTTACAAAAAGCCGTCACTGAAAGCAGCTGTTATGGGATTATGGACGTTCTGTGCCCGGATGATTGGCCTCCGTATGGTTTTAGTGTCTGGCACATAGGATTATGTTACTGTGGCAGCGCGGGCACAGACGCCAAGTGTCCTAAAGGCAATGCCATCAATTTACATAAACACAGCGGATCACCGGCCATTATCACCGTCACCTCCCACCACACCGGACCTAACGGGGAAACACCGAGCGGCTACAAGAAAACCTGCACAAGACCGCCGGGATGGATAGATGGATGGAAGGATAGATAGATAGATAGATAGATAGATAGATAGATAGATAGATAGATAGATAGATAGATAGATAGATAGATAGATAGACGGACGGACGGATGGATAGATGGACATGTTTCTGGGAGACCTGAAACACATTGAGGCGGTTTTTAACCCTTCATCCTCTCTACTTAAATTTTTGAGATAATGACCTTTGGGTTTTCATTGGCCGTAAGGGCACCGAGGTCAGAGGGGGAGGCTGGAGGGCACAGAGGCTGGAGGGTGAGGCTAGAGGGCACAGAGGACACTGACTGGGCTGAGTGCGGTGAACGGCGATGCCGGAGGCCGCACACCGGACCGGAGTGTGGGCGGGGCCCGGCTCCCGGATGGAAGAGGAAAGTGACCGGCTGTGGGTGGTGAGCGGCAGGGCTGGCGGCAGAGCCGGTGATGGGGAAGGGCGCACACCGGACCGGAGTGTGGGCGAGGCCAGCTCCCGGATGGTGGAGGAGGCACAGCGGGGTATGTGCGGGGCCGGGGGCCGCGGCGAGGGGCACACCGGGGTATGTGCGGAGCCGCGGTGAAGGGCACAAGGGGGTATGTGCGGGGCCGCGGCAAGGGGCAGACCGGGGTATGTGCGGGGCTGTGTGTGTGTGTGCACTGTAGGGGCGGGCGTAAGCGTAGCGGGCTGTATGAGTCCCGCTCCCGCTTAGGGCGGCCATCTTGGTCCACCCTGAGCGGGTGTACCTTGGGACAAAGTTACGGAAGTGTGTGCAAAGTGACGGAACTGACGTCACAAATCGCTTGTGGCTTTATATATTAGATACAGGAGATGCCCAGGTTATACCGGCTGTACATATATAATTATATACAGGAGATGTCCAGGTTATACCGGTTGTACATATATAATTATATACAGGAGATGCCCAGGTTATACCAGCTGTACATATATAATTATATACAGGAGATGCCCAGGTTATACCGGCTGTACATATATAATTATATACAGGAGATGTCCAGGTTATACCGGCTGTACATATATAATTATATACAGGAGATGCCCAGGTTATACCAGCTGTACATATATAATTATATACAGGAGATGCCTAGGTTATACCAGCTGTACATATATAATTATATACAGGGGATGCCCAGGTTATACCGGCTGTACATATATAATTATATACAGGAGATGCCCAGGTTATACCAGCTGTACATATATAATTATATACAGGAGATGCCCAGGTTATACCGGCTGTACATATATAATTATATACAGGAGATGTCCAGGTTATACCAGCTGTACATATATAATTATATACAGGAGATGTCCAGGTTATACCGGCTGTACATATATAATTATATACAGGAGATGTCCAGGTTATACCAGCTGTACATATATAATTATATACAGGAGATGCCCAGGTTATACCGGCTGTACATATATAATTATATACAGGAGATGCCCAGGTTATAGCAGCTGTACATATATAATTATATACAGGAGATGCCCAGGTTATACCAGCTGTACATATATAATTATATACAGGAGATGTCCAGGTTATACCAGCTGTACATATATAATTATATACAGGAGATGCCCAGGTTATACCAGCTGTACATATATAATTATATACAGGAGATGCCCAGGTTATACCGGCTGTACATATATAATTATATACAGGAGATGCCCAGGTTATACCAGCTGTACATATAACATTATATACAGGAGATGCCCAGGTTATACCGGCTGTACATATATAATTATATACAGGAGATACCCAGGTTATACCATGGTCCATATCACTACTTAGGAGATGTATACCATATTCCGGCTGCTCATTGTTCTCCGTTTACAGGGCTTTCTCAGTTTTTACCGTAGGTTGATGTTTTTTCCATGTTATAGATGGAATGAAATCAGAGAGGAGAAGCCGGAATGTATTATAGTAATATGAGCTATTAGAGGAATTATCGGAGCCGGGTCTCAGCTGTCAGGTTGGATATAAGCCGTCCTATAAATTATAACCAGATTATTAAATTACATAAATGTACAGAACGTGCGCTGGTAATGGCCGCTTCTGTTGTCGGGGGAAGTCACATTTCACTTTTGTCCAAATCCCACACACTTTTTCCATCTTTCATAAACAATTTATATAAATTGTATTAAATTAAAGACTGTGCAGCTGAGGGCATTCATTTAAGGTTACAGGATGCCATCAGTTTCCAAGGAGTCAAGAAAAATGAGGGAATTTAAAAATGTAACGCATTTCAGAAGGCGTGGGATGAGATCTCAACCATATAGAATAGCAGCCGCCTGGGCACCTAGCCGGGGGGCAAATGCATTCCTTCCCACCAGCCCAGCCCGCCCCTGGCTGCACACAACACTGAGTACACACACTCTCATGACATGTGATCATCAGCTCCTCCATGGAGCGCTCACAATTCCTGCCAGCTCAGGGGGCAAATACATTCCTTCCCCTAGCCCAGCTCTCCCCTGGCTGCACACAACCCTGAATACACACACTCTCATGACATGTAATCATCAGCGCCTCTGTGGAGCGCTCACCATTCCCGCCGGCCCGTGGGGCAAATGTATTCCTTCCCCCAGCCCAGCCTGCCCCTGGCCACACACAACACTGAGTACCCACACCCTCACGACATGTAATCATCAGCTCCTCTGTGGAGTGCTCACAATTTCCGCCAGCTCAAGTAGCAAATACATTCCTTCCCCCCAAGCCCAGCCCGCCCCTGGCTGCACACAACCCTGAGAACACACACTCTCATGTAATGTAATTATCAGCGCCTCTGTGGAGTACTCACCATTCCAACAGGCCCAGGGGGCAAATGCATTCCTTCCCACCAGCCCAGCCTGCCCCTGGCCACCCACAACACTGAGTACACACACTCTCACGACATGTAATCATCAGCTCCTCTGTGGAGTACTCACCATTCCAACAGGCCCAGGGGGCAAATGCATTCCTTCCCCCTAGCCCAGCCTGCCCCTGGCCGTACACAACACTGAGTACACACACTCTCACGACATGTAATCATCAGCTCCTCTGTGGAGCACTCACCATTCCAACAGGCCCAGGGGGCAAATGCACTCCTTCCCCCTAGCCCAGCCTGCCCCTGGCCGCACACAACACTGAGTACACACACTCTCACGACATGTAATCATCAGCTCCTCCGTGGAGCACTCACCATTCCAACAGGCCCAGGGGGCAAATGCATTCCTTCCCCCCAGCCCAGCCTGCCTCTGGCCACACACAACACTGAGTACACACACCCTCACAACATGTAATCATCAGCTCCTCTGTGGAGCACTCACCATTCCTGCCGGCCGCTGCGTCCTAGTGTCCTCCGTGTGGCTCTGAGTCACCAGCAGCAGTGTGTGATGAGGTTGCGGTGTTATGACCTTATCACACAGTGTTGTACGTCAAGCTACCGAGAAGAGGCGGTCATGCACCGCAGGTGCGCTTTGTATTAAAAATCACTGCCAGTCCTCCGGCGGCCCTGAATAGCCTCTTGGGCAACGGCCTGGGGGCAAATACATTCCTTCCCCCCGGCCCAGCCCGCTTCTGATTCAGATGGAAAATACCTTTACAATACTTTATACAGTACATAATTCAGTGACAGTGTTAAGTACAATAAGTCAACCATTCAGTAAATAATACTGCCACAAAGTGCTCAATAATGATGCAGCATCATGGAAATGTGCAAAAAATAATAGAGAGTAGTTACTAAAGAGGATCGGCATTGGGTTAAAATTGTCAAGTTTTGCTGTTATTTAATTACTGCCGTTCCCCTGATTATTAAGTTTTTTGCTTTTTTAAAAATCCGCCATACGGTTCCATAGATAATGGCTTTTTTATTTAGTGCCCAGGATCCTCAGGGGCGTGTCTTAAGGAAATTTGCATAATTAACCTGTGAGCACGCCCCCTTAGTAAAAGCCATTTAATGTCTCACTAAAGAAAAAGGCCCATATCTCTAGAACCGTATGGCGGATTTAAGAAAAATAACAACCGGAATACTCAGAGGAGAAGTGGGAATAAGATAGGGGCAAATACTGGCCACTTTTTACCTGATGGTAGGTCTTTAAAGGGATGTTCTGCTTTAGCAAATGTGGCGTCCCTGCGGTTTGACTGCCAAACATGATATTGCACATACATCAAATGTAATACTATGTCTGGGTAGAATTGAGGCACCCGCTACTGGAAACCCAACACATTCTGAACTTCAGCTTGGAAGTTGAGGACAGAAGAGACCCACATAGGGCAGACCCCAACTTCTAGCTGGAGGGAGGAGTTAGGATAGGGAGGAAGAGGTAGGTAAGAAGGAGAGTCCAGTCTGCGGCAGGCCGGGAGGCTGAGCAAAGGGACCAGCTGCAGTCAGGGCACTAGGCCCTAGGTGGCCACGTTTTCAAGATCGGGCCACAGAATCTGGAGGTTACTGGAGTTTATGCCCAGTAACTACACACCGTGGGACTTTCCGTGGCACAGTAGTAAAGAGAACCAGAGAGCTGTTAGGCGAAGCAGCAGCTAGCAGGGTCTGTATCACCTGCCTGGCTGGAAGTTATCCACTGCACATAGAGGAGTACAGTAGAGCTGCCAAGCATCTAGAAACTTGAACCACCAAAGTCAAGAGGGAGGCCATTATACCTCACTCCAGCAGAGCGGACTTCAGTTCTTCCCAGACTGGCTGCACCAGGAGCCTGGTGATGTGTGTACCCTGGATCTGTGCTACAGCTGCAGTAAAGGTAAAGAACTAAGAGACTGTCTCCTGTGCCTCCTTACTTCCTGCACACACACCTACTACCACCTTCGTCTCCTCCTCATCCCTCAGGGGCCAGCCCCAGTTGGAAGGATTTATGCGTCTCACTGCAGTGCCGTCCACTTACTAGCTGGAAACTCTAACCTGACCACTACCCCAGTCCTTTGTGCTCAACACAAATCCAATTTCAAACAGTTTTTTTATAGGGTTTTTCTCATTTCAGAACCCTCGAAAGGCAGATAAACCATAATATGTGCCTCTCTCTGCAGTTTTCACTTTCCTCAGTATTGGACAACGTTTTTTGTCTGGATCGAGATGTTTAAAGATCATTTTAATTCGACTTCCTTCATCCTGATTAGATGTGAACATGCGGCTGAAGCGAAAGGAACGATCATCCAGCTCATAATAAAATCATTAGCATTTCATTACTGTAAATGAGATTTTCTTCTGCTTTCTGCTTGAGACCTCGGCCTACGCTTCATTACAGGTTTAACCATTGCGTCGTCTATATGTGCTGGTACTTAGAAGTGCAAATAGAGTCTGTGGAGCCTCGGTTAGGAGTCTCAAACACAGGACTAGCCATATATCCCTCCAGGGAAGGACCCAGCCAAGGGGTGGTTCCTTGCGGAGAACACCATAACCTCCATATGAAGTGGCCCTATAAGTCAATATCCAACTCTTTTACAAGTTTACAGATATGACAAGGGAATACCAAGGCCAAGTATCCATCCACATACAGCTGTTTCGGGGTGTTGCCCCTCATCAGTGTGGAGTAGGATTCTGGCTAGGTGGGAGCAAGGCCTAGTAGACCAAGATTGCAAAGTATTCACTGATCTCAGGGAGACCAGTCCAAGAAAACACTGCGGGCAGCCGGCTAAAGCGCTCAACACAGTGAATTCCTAGGCACATTGCACTTGCAATCTTGGTCTACTAGGCCTTGCTCCCACCTAGCCAGAATCCTACTCCACACTGATGAGGGGCAACACCCCGAAACAGCTGTATGTGGATGGATACCTGGCCTTGGTATTCCCTTGTCATATCTGTAAACTTGTAAAAGAGTTGGATATTGACTTATAGGGCCACTTCATATGGTGGTTATGGTGTTCTCCGCAAGGAACCACCCCTTGGCTGGGTCCTTCCCTGGAGGGATATATGGCTAGTCCTGTGTTTGAGACTCCTAACCGAGGCTCCACAGACTCTATTTGCATATTCATATTTCCCAGGGGGCAATGTGCCTAGGAATTCACTGTGTTTGAGCGCTTTAGCCAGCTGCCCGCAGTGTTTTCTTGGACTGGTCTCCCTGAGATCAGTGAATACTTTGCAATCTTGGTACTTAGAAGTGAACAGATTAGCAGAACCTAAAGGGTTAATTCCTGTCCATACGCCCTGGTGGACTTGGGTTGTCTTCTGCTGGCTGCAGAATGAGCTAAATCCTTCAGTGAGCCCGGCCCGCTATGGCAGTTTGGCAGGGAGTTTGTAACTTTTTCTTGATCTCAGCTCCTCTCGTGAAAAATAATTGAAAAATAAAATTTTAGCCTCAATTATATGCATTCAAGTAACAAATAATAATAATTATCCCCAAAGGTGGACTGTGGAGACACGGGGGTCAGTGGGTGCTCTCCTCTGTGGAGACACGGGGGGTCAGTGGGTGCTCTCTATGGAGACACAGGGGTCAGTGGGTGCTCTCCTCTGTGGAGACACGGAGGTCAGTGGGTGCTCTCCTCTGTGGAGACACGGGGGTCAGTGGGTGCTCTCTATAGAGACACGGGGTCAGTGGGTGCTCTCCTCTGTGGAGACACGGGGGTCAGTGGGTGCTCTCTATAGAGACACGGGGTCGTGGGTGCTCCCTCTGTGGAGACCGGGTCAGTGGGTGCTCTCCTCTGTGGAGACACGGGGTATGGGTGCTCTCTTGGAGACACGGGGGTCAGTGGGTGCTCTCCTCTGTGGAGACACGGGGGTCAGTGGGTGCTCTCTATGAGACACGGGGTCAGTGGGTGCTCTCCTCTGTGGAGACACGGGGGTCAGTGGTGCTCTCTATGGAGACACGGGGTCAGTGGGTGCTCCCTCTGTGGAGACACGGGGTCATGGTGCTCTCCTCTGTGGAGACACGGGGTCAGTGGGTGCTCTCTATAGAGACACGGGGGTCAGTGTGGGTGCTCCTCCCAGTGTGCTCTCTGTGGAGACACGGGGGTCAGTGGGTGCTCTCCTCTGTGGAGACACGGGGGTCAGTGGGTGCTCTCTGTGGAGACACGGGGGTCAGTGGGTGCTCTCCTCTGTGGAGACACGGGGGTCAGTGGGTGCTCTCTATGGGAGACACGGGGGTCAGTGGGTGCTCTCCTCTGTGGAGACACGGGGGTCAGTGGGTGCTCTCCTCTGTGGAGACACGGGGGTCAGTGGGTGCTCTCCTCTGTGGAGACACAGGGGTCAGTGGGTGCTCTCCTCTGTGGAGACACGGGGGTCAGTGGGTGCTCTCCTCTGTGGAGACACGGGGGTCAGTGGTGCTCTCTTCTGTGGAGACACGGGGGTCAGTGGGTGCTCTCTGTGGAGACCGGGGTCAGTGGGTGCTCTCTGTGGAGACCCGGGGGTCAGTGAGTGCTCTCCTCTGTGGAGACACGGGGGTCAGTGGGTGCTCTCCTCTGTGGAGACACGGGGGTCAGTGAGTGCTCTCTTGTGGAGACACGGGGGTCAGTGGGTGCTCTCTGTGGAGACCCGGGGGTCAGTGGGTGCTCTCTGTGGAGACCCGGGGGTCAGTGGGTGCTGTCTGTGGAGATATGAGGGTCAGTGGGTGCTCTCCAATGTGGAGACACGAGGGTCAGTGGGTGTTCTCATCTGCTGGCACGGCCGAGCTGAACAAGACTGCATGGACCAGGGCTCATCCCAACTGAACGCCCAAACTCCTTACCCATAGGCAGAACACTACTCAGACAACATAGAGTGAGGGAACCACACAATGGCAAGACTTTATTGGATCCCAACAGTTAAAAACATATAACACTTAACCAAGCAAAACACACAATGTAACAGGCAACAGAGTCTCACCCTTCCGCTGGATTAGAATCTTCGTGCCTCTGGGCTTCTAGGGCCAAGTGCGCCAATCCAGCAGCACCCCGCTTTTGGCAGGCACTCACCGAGAAAGGAATAACGACAAGTTTTGGACTCTGACCGGATACAGCAAAGTCTGTAGCTAGGTGACCAAATCGTCCCATCCTGGGTATCTTCCTTAAATAGTCTCTGACATTTCAGCCGAATCATAGAATCCTAGGCTGCACTCTTGCAGAAAATAATCCAGTCTTAGTGCTTCTCCAATTGAACCTGAAGCTCCTGGATTGAGGTCATGCAGAGTATGAAGCACGATGTTATCCCTGCAGCCAGAACCGAAATTCCTAGGCTTAGGTTATGGTCTTCCAATCGGAACCGAAGTCCCTAGATTGAAGCCATGTAGCATATATGTTCTTGGTGATCCTTTTATATAGCCTAGGCACTCATCCCAGGTTATTGTGTTCTAACAGGATTGGTGGAATAAGGCTGTTCTCTTATTGGCTAGATTTCAATATGCATACATAATTTCCCTTTGAGTAACGTAGACAGAGGGAGTGAAGTGATTTATATTAAATTAGCAATGCACAAACTCAGCACAAAGGAAGGCTCTGAATCGTCTGGCAAGAAATAATGTCTTAGCAAACATGAGTCAACTAACAACAGATCAATACGTCTGGCCAAATTAAGAACATTATCCCTGGTATGCATTGAGAAAAGCTGGATCATCACATCGACAGCCCTTAGTATGACTATCAGATTGCTGAGCTAATGGGAGCTCTTTGGTGATTTTATCTATCCTTTGCTTTCAGATTCCCTGTAAATGATCGGTAACCTCAGTAGCCCAAAAATAGATCTACAATAGAACAGTAAAGAGAAGACAGTGAGTAAGGGGTAGGAGGGGGATGAAGCTGCAGGCTATCACTGGAGACTGACTATAAGGGATTTGGGGCATCAGGTCTCTGGGATCTGAGCTTTATGTTGTTTTCTGAAACTTAGGCTTTTTAATGTAATTGCACAGCTAGCATTAATAACTCTTTTCTTGCTGATTGTTCCTGGTCAGTTTTATCTCAGCTGTAACCAGTTTGTGACCACTCACCTTAGCTTTAAATAGTCACATGACCCATCTCCTGTTGCTCTTAAAATATTCTTTCTTTACTGACCACCATGGAGGAAGGAAAGAAGCTTGGTGTAGCTGCAGGAACCCTGCTTTATATCCTTTACTACCTATGTTTCCCCTGTGTTGCACTACATTAGAGGTGAAGTCTAGTGCACTCACCGGCCTTTGCACTAGCCAGCGTGAGTGAATGAACAGATAAGAAACTAGGCATGTGATTGCGGCAGGGGGAAGGACCCGCTTAGGGACGTTAGGGGAGCTCAGGGGCCAGACATAGCTTAGTGTCAGGAGGTGTCCCATCCACAGATCCCTCTCATCAAGGTCTTCCTCTCCTTTTTCATCCCATTGTGAGTGGAGGGACAGCTCAGGGACCAGGCATGTGATTACGGTGGGGGGGAAGGACCCCCTTAGGCATGTTAGGGGAGCTAAGGGGCCAGACACAGCTTAATGTCAAGAGGTGTCCCATCCAAAGCTCCCTCTCTTCGGTGTCTTCCTCTCTTTACACATCCCATTGTACCTTAGTGTTGCACCATGCGCCGGACATCCCCAAGTCCATGCGTGAGAGGCAGTGACCCCCGCTCTGAAATGCTGTGGGGAGATCAGACCCCGGGATACAGAACTCCACATGTCACTTGGCCAATTTCCATATTCCATCTCTGGCCTCTTCCTCCTTTTAGTCAGTGGAGCCGTAAAAACATAAATCTATCCCCGATGCCAAAAAGCCGCGTTATCAAAAGCCAATAGGAACTGTCAATAGCGGTAATGTAACGAGCGGAGAAATCAATGAAACCGTGTGGAGTGCAGCAATAAAAGATAAGTAATGTAATGCACCACCCACCACCTCATGATTAACACCAAGGTGCCCCGGGGTCACACAGAAGGCAGGCGGAAGCCCTCGGTGCATTCTGACAGTAATTCAGCTCCATGTTCTGACCCATTGTGCAGAAAACAGTTGTAGCGTCTCATCTATTGGCGGTTTAGGCAAAATATAATGCCCAGTAGGGGGCAACAGTGAGTCGGGGAAAAAGCTCAGAGGGTAGAGTAAAGCATTTACCAGGGAGTCTCAATGGTCCATGAATATTTGGGGCACCGGCTATTCACACCAGATATATTCAGGTGCCTATAGATGTGCCGTGGTCAGGTGACCTGCTTGTTAGTGGTTTCCTCCTATCCAGAGTTGCAGCAAGGGGGTTCAGCATAGGAACAACACATCTGAGGAGGCTCCAAACCGGGTACTATATGGTTACAATTATGGAGGCACGTCCTAATTATCCTGACATCACCAGCCCACATTGGGTTAAATACCAGTTCTGCACTCACCATTCATTTTTCGTGTCTTTTCCTTTCCGAACAACCCAGATCTTTATAACAACTTCTTCTAGGTCATTTGCAGTGATAGTAACACAGACATATTTCACTTCTCACATTTCCAGGACCATAATCCCTTGTCTTTTCTTTTCATGCCAACCCAGATCTTCATGACAACTTCTTTCTGCAGATATTGAAATTATAATAATAAAACAATAATATTTATTCACTAATTATATAGCACCCTTAATTCCACTTCACTTTACATACATCAGCAACAATACAGACATATCTCACCTCTCACATTTCTGGGACTGTAATCCTTTGTCTTTTCTTTTCCAGCCATCCCAGATCTTCATGACGACTTCTTCCAGCAACAATTCATCTGCAAAGATAGTAATGCAGATATATTTCATTTCTCACATTTCCAGGACTCTGATCCCTTGTCTTTTCTTTTCCTGCCAGCCCATATCTTCATAATGACTTCTTCCAGCTACAACTCATCTGCAAAGATTATTTTACTTCTCACATTTTCAGGACCATAATCCCTTGTTTTTTCTGTTCTTGCCGGCCCAGATCTTCATGACAACGTCTTTCAGCTACAATTCATCTGCAGAGATAGTAATACAGACATATTTCGCTTCTCACATTTGCAGAACTGTGATCCCTTGTCTTTTCTATTCCAGCCAGCCCAGATCTTCATGATGACTTCTTCCAGTATAATATTTATTCATTTATATAGCGTCAATAATTCCACAGTACTTTACATATATCAGTAACAATACAGACATATTCCTTTCCAGCCTGCCCAGATCTTCATGACGACTTCTTCCAGCTCATTTGCAAAGATTGTAATATAGACATATTTTATTTCTCACATTTCCAGGACTGTAATCACCTCTACTTTCCGGCCAGCCCAAATCTTCATGACGACGTCTTCCCATATAATATTTATTAATTTATATAGCGCCATTAATTCCACAGTGCTTTACATATATCAGTAACAATACAGACATATTTCACTTCTCATATTTCCAGGACTGTAATTATCTGTCTTTTCTTTTCCGGCCGGCCCAGATCTTCATGACAACTTCTTCCAGCTACAACTCATCTGTAGAGGTTGTAATACAGACATATTTCACTTCTCACATTTCCAGGTCCGTCATCCCCTATTACCAAACTACACAAGCCCCCCCCCCATCTTTCCAAAAACCCCAATTCTTGACCCTAAATACTATACGGTACTTCTATACTTTAAATATATTGGGGTAATTTTAATGTCTACATTGTGGCCCTTAGACAGTAACAATGTCTTCCCCGTGTGCCCATTTGAAGGCTATGAATCCATGAGGGCCCCCTTATGAAGAAATAATGTCCCACGCATTCCCTTAAGGGAGTTCCCCTTTTAGAGTAACAATGACCCTTAGATGCCCTCTTAAAGGGGATGTCTGTGACTCATTATTTGATGTTAGGCAGGGGCTGGCTGGCAAATTTCGGCCTTGGGGGAAAGCACACAGCAGTGGCCCATGAGCAGTGAGCTTCAGGGGCAGACCAACATGACAGATGGCCAAGCGGCCCCAAAACTGCTGCTTGATCAATGTCTCTGGGGGTCGTCTGCCCCCCTGCCCCCTGGGCCAGCCAGCCCCTGAATTGTTAGGGGTACAGATGAGACTAGCGCTCGGCCATTGTTCCAAGGTGGCTGCCCTTCCTTACACTGGCAAGTGTGCCAAATTTTTTTTGACAGCAACAATGGTAATGCAGATATACATTGAGGTTTTACATTTGCAGACCCGATGCCGCGCAGAGGTTGAGCGTCGCTTTATTTCGACTCTTTGGTGCTGCCATATGTGTCAACCTTCTCTCTGCTACATCCTTAGAAAGAGGAATCATCCGCCTTCTCCTCCCGTAACATCATATTACTGAGGCCATATGAGTCACAGGTGATTATGGAGACAGGTCAGACTAAGCGTGGCTGCTGCTGGTGTCAATGTGACATTTAGATGTGAGGTCAGGACCTCCGATTTTTACCATTTCTAATAAAGTATGTGACCCCTTGTACTGGGTGGGAGCTCGAAGACTGCAATTCCGCCATTCGTCTTGATTAAGGGCCTGTTATTGGCTTTTCTTTCAGCGCCAAGGTCTTATATGTTATTGTAAAAGTGCAAGAAATCTCTGCGGAGGAGCAGCTGTCGGGCCGCGGTAACCGAATCACCGGATAATCACACTTCTGTCTGCCAGGTGTGACCCCCCAATACCCTATATGCTACAAAGACCATCATGATGGAATTTAAAGGGGACCACAACCTCTAAAGTAGAGTATTTGTGCATGGTGTTGTTGACCAGGGAGCGGTAGAGTTGCCCTTTAATTTGTGATGCCACCCTATTATGATAGCCAAAGACATCTAGAAAGTGGAGAGCCGCTCCATCCGATAGTAGAGAATGGAGCAGCCGTCCGGGGGGGCAACGCCATGGTGCTCTGATAAGACACTAACAGCCAAAGGGATCGGAGTGCAGCATCCTAACAAGAAGGAAATATGAGAAACTCTGACACTAGGACACCAGGGACATGAAATCACTGAATACCTTGGACACCCAAGACTGAGAGTTAAGTCACTAGGCACCACATACTGAAGGAGTAAAACCACTAGACCCTGCTTTCACATTGCAGCATTGAAGGTGGCCGGTGCAGCATTTTGGCCAGCCCCAGACTAAGGAAGGAAAAATGAGGATCTCTAACACTAGAATACCAGGGACATGAAATCACGGAATAAACCCTTTGGACACACAAGACTGGAAATCAAGTCACTAGGCATCAGATACTGAAGGAACAAACCACTAGATCCTGCTTTCACGTTGCAGCATTGAGAAGTGAGCCAGCCCACACCAGAGCAACTCCAAAGTAAAGATCTTGGAAGAGCGCCCTCGCGGTCCGGTCGCCACTATTAGTCTGCGGCAACTGGGATCGGCAACTCCAGTCACCCACAAATGCACCCAACACACCCCGGTCCCAGAGCGAGCGGGTGAACCCAGGAAGTGGGGTGGCTCAGGCAGCTATAGTACGGCGGGGGAGGAGCAGGTGGTGGGTGGGAAGTGAGCAGGAAGCGGTTATGTAAAGGGAGAGAACAAAGGTGAAACATCACGGGAAGTGGGAGTTAATCGGAGGAGGACCCGAGACTGAGAGGACAAGGAGAGAGAGCACGGAGCAGGAGGCCAGAACCACGATGAGGCCTGTCCCGGGGTTACAGACTGCAGGAAGCCAGAGAGGGTCCTAGAGGCGCGGGCAGTGAGCGATCCACCCTCCCGCCCGAATCAGCTGTGAAGCAGAAGGACAGGGTGAGAACCAGAAGCCCGCCCTGAAGGTGGCGAGGAGACTCCAAGCTCCAACCACAGGACTGGCAGTCTCCAAGAGCCATGACCAACTCCCGAAACACCGCAGAACAGGCAGCCGTACTAGGGCCAGGGGACTCGGACGGTCCCCGTGGATCGGGGCTCTGTGTGCGGAGGCGCGTGCAGGAAGGAGGAGAATAGGCAGCGATGAGAGAAGGAAGGCCGAGAGGAGAGGAACACGAAGGGGTTGGACTGGACAAACCATCCTGGTTGCTAAGGACTACCTGGACCGCCACTGTACTTGTGCTGTAACCTGAAGTGCCTGACGAGAGAAGCCAAGTAAACCGGGTCAAAACTCAGCATTGTGTCAGACTGTTCATTTCATGCCTGAGGAGCGGTAGACTGAAACGCCGCGCAGGCAGCATGAGCCTGCCCGAGAGTGTCCCTGATCCAGCTCCGCAGCCAGCTCAGCCCTGCTGGCCCTCCATCACTCCAAATCACCTTGACATCCGGAAGCCCTGGGGACCCGCTCCTCCCGTGGGGACCTTCACCATCACAGCTGCAACTCCACCATCCCCAGAGGTCCCGAACCTCAGCCGCGGCCCCTACCAGACGCCTTCCATAGGTGGCGTCACGACAAACTGTCTTTTTTATTTTTACTTTTATTTTCCCTTTTACACCTTTTCAATCCCCTTTTTACTGACCGCCCAATAGGGGACCACGAACCGGGTCACTCCACCGTGACAGCCCACAGCCCTGACGACATCGAGAGGGTCCGGTTCTGAGTACCCCACGGCTGGGGCGAGTCACACTCCTTGTCTAGGAAACCGGTCACTTCCAATACAGTAGAGTAAATAGGTGGACGGTAACTTAAGAAACAAGGAGTGCAGACAATATTAATTAAATATTCTTGAGAACAGAACACATCTTTAATGAGAGCTTAATTGCAAAATCCTAATTATTGTATATCTTTAGTAGCATTAGACTCTTTGTATAGGCCAAGGAGACATTTGGTGATCCCTGGACTCCAGGACCTGGGAGGTGGGCACAGCAAATTATGGAGGCCCACCAGGAAAATGCCCACCTATCAGCCCAGCCTGCCAGGTGCGATTGCAACCCATGCACCTATTGTAGTTACGCCCCTGAAAGAGCTCCATTCACAAATTAGGTGGACTTTGTACAGAGGTTGCACTTTGGACCAGATTTGTTTTCTTTGTGCTCAGTTTTGGCACAGCAGACCCTTCTCCAATGTACGACAGGTCTGAGATGACGGTGGGGAGGTGTCACGTGTTGACTGCTTTGCAGTCCACATGTAATGCTGTTGTAGTCTAATCAGAGTTAATTTCCTTTGGCATTTCCAGAGTTAATGCCAGAAAGCTGCTGTAGTCTATGCTGTGTGCGGCTCTACAGGGGAAGGTGGAGGTGAACGGGTGTATCAGAGCTCTGATCTGCACTTCCTCAGCCTTTAAGTAGTTCCACTTCCCTCCACCAGGTGTCTCAGATAGAGTTCAGTCTCCACTTGGATCTCATACAGTAAAGATGTGCGTTCTGTTGCTGCTGCTTTTCCTCTCCTTGGGAGTTGTTGTGTATTCTTGGAGGTTGGGGCTCTTAGCCTAGGGCTGGTCAGGAGCAAAGGGCAAGGGTGGTGGCCTGGACATCCTCACCTTCAGAGGTAACTCCAGGAACAGGGACCCCCCCCCCATCTAATTGTCAGACTAGTTCCCCAGTTTGCCTTTGCTCATCTTGCCATCCTGCGTCCTGATTCCCTATCCGCTATACCACCCTGTGACAGGAGGGGGATCTGGCGTAGTGTTACCTACAGCTACATATGGCCGCAATGGTGACAAGTTGGGTCACACCTGAAAGAGAGAAGGAAGGGTTTCCAGGTCTGATGTGTGTGCCTGCACCATGATCGCCCCCATAGCTGTTCCTAAAAGTCCATTGCAGAGCAGTAAGGGCATAAATGATCATTGTGATCAGAGCCACGGATGACGCCGGGTGTGTGCGGCTCAGTGAGACTTTTCATCTCATCCATTTGTGATATTCTGAGAACACATCTAGAATTGTATCTGGAGTGTTTTCTGGTAATTGAGTTAATGGCTCCTAATTACACTGAACATGTTGCCGGATCGCTTTGCCATTGAATGCCTGCCGCTTCTGTGACTTGTCTCTGACAGAATGCCGCCATTGTCCGCCATTCACCGGGAACGTCTGATGGCCAATTAGCTGGAATGCTGTTTTTCTGCATCTTGAAAGGCTGTTTGTGTGCGAATTATAAATGAGCTCCCAAATAACTAGCTGTCCGCTGGACGCGCGCCATGGAGCGCCCATATATGAGGGTCCGCTCCGCATAGTCAACATTCTTTGCCTTGTGTCCCCTTAAAATAAATTCGGATGATGTCACCTGTGATAACTTCCAAAAGAAAGGAGCCGGTGATGTAGCTTCAAACGTGTGGGCCCCAATGCAAAATCTACAACCGGAACTGTCACAGATCTTTAATATGGGGACAAAAGGACCTTTAGGGCGCCCACCTGCCCAAAGAGAATGACCTCTGCACCCAGTGCTGTTTTGCCCTTGGACACTGACCCTAGTGACCACTTCTAATATAGATTGCCATTAATTTTTCACTGGTGATGAAGACACAGCTCATACATAGTCTGGTCTATTCTGTAGTAACATTTCACTGGTGATGAAGACACGGCTCGTACATAGTCTGGTCTATTCTGTAGTAACATTTCACTGGTGATGAAGACACGGCTCCTACATAGTCTGGTCTATTCTGTAGTAACATTTCACTGGTGATGAAGACATGGCTCGTACATAGTCTGGTCTGTTCTGTAGTAACATATGGATGGGACACCTGGATGACAAACAAACAAGAGAGAAGAATAATCAACGCCTGCATAATGTGGAGCTGGAGAAGGAAGATATCAATACCATGGATGGCAAGAAGAACAGACCCATCAATTCTGGAACAAATCAAGCCAGACATGTCACTGGAAGGAAAGATCACCAAGATATGACTTGTCTACACATCACAGGAAGAGAGAAATCACTGGAGAAGGACATCATGGTAGGAAGAATAGAAGGAACAAGGTGAAGAGGAAGACCAGCTTGATACTGTCAAGATAATGGTGGAGAAGACCATGGTGGACCTATCTAGTTTAGGAGAAGGCCCTGGTGGACCTATCTAGGCTTCAAGAAGACTCTAGTAGACCAATCTAGGATTGTCGAAGACCCTAGTGGGCCAGTCTAGGGTTTGAAACTAACCCTGGTGAACCTATCTAGGCTTGGAGAAGACCCTGGTGGAACTATCTAGGCTTGGATAAGACACTGAAGGACCTATCTAGGCTTGGATAAGACCCTGGTGGATCTAACTCGGCTTGGAGAAGATCCTGGTGCACCTATCTAGGGTTGGAGACGACCCTGGTGGAACTATCTAGGCTTGAAGAATACCCTGGTGGACCTATCTAGGCTTGAAGAATACCCTGGTGGAACTATCTAGGCTTGAAGAATACCCTGGTGGACCTATCTAGGCTTGAAGAATACCCTGGTGGACCTATCTAGGCTTGAAGAATACCCTGGTGGACCTATCTAGGCTTGGAGAAGACCCTGGTGGAACTATCTAGGCTTGGGGAAAACCCTAGTGGAGCTATCTAGGCTTGGAAAAGACCCTGGTGGACCTATATAGGCTTAGAGAAGACCCTGGTGGACCTATCAAGGATGCACAAGATCAATCTTCCTATAGAGCATTCATCCATAAAGTCACCATCGCTCGACATCGAACTGATCCTCCCGTCCCTCCCTCAGTTTTGAGTTATTCTCCGGCCTTCAAGCCTGGAGGGGGGCCCCCAGCCGACCCCGCAAGCCGCCGTCAAAGGAGAGGAGGGTCAGGCAAGGGAAGCAGAGAGCTTCCTGCTTCCCCTGCCTGATCCCGCCCCTCCTCTCCTCTGCTCCTCCGGCCCCTAGCATACATCCGGCGCGGCTCCCAGGTAGGAGAGCATCGCGCCTGCGGCTCCCTGCGGCTCCCAGCGGCTCTCAGCAGCACCCACCCCCCCCCTTTCCGGGCCGCGCCGACAGCCAACGGCACCCCTCCCCCCCGGGCCGCACCGACGGCCAGTAGCCCCGCCCCCCGGTCCTCTCCTGCACCAGGGCCCCGGGGGTGACGGTCCGCCCCTGTATCTGATTACTCGACAGATTCTGTGGATTCAGGATCATCCATAAGAGTAAATAAAGTTCTCCAGACTTCCCAGGTGACAACCCCTGGCGAGCATGTCACCAACCCCTGGCAGGCATGTCACCGAGCGCCGGCGGGGCTCATTAATAATCCAGGAGGCTTTGTAGCACCTCAAGCGTCGTCTCATCTCCTGAGGAGCCGTTTGGATATTACTTGTCCTCCTTTACCAGAAACTACTATTATACAGAGATCAGACCCTGATCTGCAGCGTCTATCCTGATCTTCAGAGTTCACCCTGATCCGCAGCGTTCACCCTGATCCGCAGCATTCACCCTGATCCGCAGCGTTCACCCTGATCCGCAGCTTTCACCATGATCCCCAGAGTTCACCATGATCCCCAGAGTTCACCATGATCCCCAGAGTTCACCCTGATCCGCAGCATTCACCCTGATCCGCAGCTTTCACCATGATCCCCAGAGTTCACCATGATCCCCAGAGTTCACCCTGATCCCCAGCATTCACCCTGATCCCCAGCATTCACCCTGATCCCCAGCATTCACCCTGATCCGCAGCGTTCACCCTGATCCGCAGCTTTCACCATGATCCCCAGAGTTCACCATGATCCCCAGAGTTCACCCTGATCCGCAGCTTTCACCATGATCCCCAGAGTTCACCATGATCCCCAGAGTTCACCATGATCCGCAGCATTCACCCTGATCCGCAGCGTTCACCCTGATCCGCAGCTTTCACCATGATCCCCAGAGTTCACCATGATCCCCAGAGTTCACCATGATCCGCAGCATTCACCCTGATCCCCAGCATTCACCCTGATCCGCAGCGTTCACCCTGATCCGCAGCTTTCACCATGATCCCCAGAGTTCACCATGATCCCCAGAGTTCACCCTGATCCGCAGCTTTCACCATGATCCCCAGAGTTCACCATGATCCCCAGAGTTCACCCTGATCCGCAGCTTTCACCATGATCCCCAGAGTTCACCATGATCCCCAGAGTTCACCATGATCCCCAGCATTCACCCTGATCCGCAGCATTCACCCTGATCCGCAGCGTTCAGCCTGATCCGCAGCGTTCACCATGATCCCCAAAGTTCAACATAATCCCCAGCGTTCACCCTGATCCGCAGCGTTCACCATGATCCCCAGAGTTCACTATGATCCCCAGCGTTCACCCTGATCCACAACGTTCACCCTGATCCACAGCATTCACCCTGATCCCCAGAGTTCACCATGATCCCCAGCGTTCACCCTGATCCGCAGCGTTCACCCAGATCCGCAGCGTTCACCCTGGTCCCCAGAGTTCACCATGATCCCCAGCGTTCACCCTGATCCGCAGAGTTCACCATAATCCCCAGCGTTCACCCTGATCTGCAGCGTTCACCCTGATCTGCAGCGTTCACCCTGATCTGCAATGTCCACCCTGATCTGCAGCGTTCATTCTGATCCGCAGTGTCCACCCTGATCTGCAGCGTCCACCCATAATGTTAACTATTTAATGTTTGGCACTATGATGTTTTCTCTTTAACAATATAATTCTATGAGGCAGAAATGATTATGATACAATAAATTAACCACGCCCCTCAGGAACCCTATAATATGCCCCAGCTGCTGCAGCACCTCTTTAACATTATTGTAACTAATGTTTGGCATAATTAAGTTTTCTGTTAAAATAGAAATTCAGAGGGGCAGAAATAATTATGATACAATATATTAACCACGCCCCTGAGGAACCCTATAATATACCCCCAGCTGCTGCAGCACCTCTTTAATTAGATATGGTAAAACATAATTAATTGTAACTCATGTTTGGCACAATTATGTTTTCTGTTAAAATATAAATTCAGAGGGGCAGAAATGATTAAGATACAATATATTGACCACGCCCCTGAGGAACCCTATTAATTCACCACCAGCTGCTGCAGCACCTCTTTAAGCAGAAAAGACGAAAAACATGGCTTTTTGCCTTTTAGTAAAAAGAGTTTCTGCAGGAGGTGGGGCAAATATTATGTGGCATACCCTATGGTAATAGGATCTCCAGCAGCTGCGGATTATAACTCTCATCAGAGAACTGAAGGGATACTGGGAATTGTAGTTTTAGGAGACTATTAAGCCTAATTAACTCCGGTACAAGTTTATTTAATTTTTTTTTTAATTTTAATTTTCTTATTTTGTTTTCCCCATCTGCCGCCGTTCGCCCCGGACTGATATTTGCTCTGATTTTATTCCTCCCGGTGACTTTTATTTGATTTTCTTGACATTTAAATAATGGGAAAAAGGACAAATCTGGATAATCCTCCCCTGCGACCGTCTAAATGTTTCCTATTATTTCACATAAAAACTTGTTCTTTTATGTTCATTAAATCTTTGTGACTTTAACCATTTAATGGCCCCAGAATTGTTATTTTCCTTCAGTAATAATAGTTTTTTTTTTTGCAAAATTATTTGCAATTTTTTAAAATTTATTCACAATGTTTTATATTATTTTTGACCCTTGCACTTATAAAACAAAATCAATGCTTCCTAACATAAATGTGTTTTATATTATTGACTAATTTATTATTTGTTTATTTTTTTAATATTAGTAAAATAGTTTAATAATATTATCTAATAAGTTAATAATAATAAAAATAATAAAAATTAATTAATCAATAATATTATTAACAATAGTTTTTATTCTTTTTTTATTTTACCTTCACCCTTATTTAAATATTTTTATCTCCTATTATTCTATCCGTTTGCACCTACCGTATAAAGATTCTTCATTGCACGCGTCATTACGACTTCCTAACATATGAGGGTTTTATATAATTGAATAATTTAATATATGTAAAAAAGTTTCATCAAAAATTGTTTTATTATTATTATTATTATTTTTTTTTTTTAACTTTATCATTAAATACGTACCGTATATTTTTTATTATTTTTTTCTACCCGTTTGCACTTATAAAGTATCTTGCATGTCGTTATGAGTTTGGCGTTTCCTATCATATATGTGTTTGATATTATTGAGTGATTTAATACTTGTTTTCTTTTTAAATATTTGTAAAAAGTTTAATTAAAATTATTTTTATGCTTTTTTACCCTTTTATATAATTATATTTCTCTCCTTTTCTTCTGCCCATTACACTTAAAATAAAATATCTCCATCGTACGCGTCGTTGCGATTTCACGTTTTACATTATTAAATTATTTATTTACTTTTTAAATATTTGTAAAAAAGTTTTATTAAAATATTTTTACTCTTTTTTTTTTTTTTTTTCCTATCTTTTTTTGTATCGCATGAACAGCCCAGGCTTAGAAACAACCAATAATCAGGACTTTCTGAAAGAAAAAAAAACAGCCATTTTTTTTTTAAATATCTATTTTTATTTTTTATTTTTATTGCCTATTATTTTTTGTATTTATATATATATAATTTTTTTTTCTATTTATTATTCATTTTTATTTATTTTTATTATTTTTCTTTGAATTATATATATATATATATATTAAAATTAAGAGCTAACAACAAGCTTCTGTGATCCCGGATCCACAATAGCGCTGACAAGCTCAATAGAAAAGATCTGGCTATCACTCTGCATGTTTCGCTGTTTAGCAGAGGTGGTCGGTCTCCATGGCAACAGGTGTAAACATAGAAAAGTGTTAATATCTCAAGAACGGCTGGGAATTTTAACAAGCAGTAAATTGCAAAATTGCTTGTCTTTACAAGGACTATCTGATATATTCATCTCTGAAGATGGGAAAAAACCCTTTAAGGGGAAGTCAATAGAAGTGAGACCTCCTAATTTAAAGGAATATACATAGTATTCACATAATGACCGATCCTTATCTGTATAGTTAAATCACCTCTGGCCGCATCCCAGAATAGCTGCGACCACTGGTGACTTAATTTTGGAGTGTTTTATTAATACACCCGGGGGACGGCGGCCTTGAACTGTTGCTAAGTGATCAGCCCAGGGGGCAAATGCATTTCTGCCCCCCGGATCAGCTCGCCCCTGGTCAGCCTCTCTGTATAGTTAAATCACCTGCGGCAGCATATCAAAATAGTTGCGGCCACTGGTGACTTACTGTAACTTTGCAGTGTTGTAATAATACACCCGGCGGGCAGCAGCCCTGAGCTATAGCTAAGTGACCAGCCCGGGGTGTAAATGCATCTCTGCTCCCTGGCACAGCCCACCCCTGGTCAGTCTCTGTGTATAGTTAAATCACCTGCGGCCGCATCCCAGAATAGTCGCAACCACTGGTGACTTACTGTAACTTTGCAGTGTTGTAATAATACACCCTGAGCTATCGTTAAGTGACCAGCCCGGGGTGCAAATGCATCTCTGCCTCCCAGGCACAGCCCACCCCTGGTCAGTCTCTGTGTATAGTTAAATCACCTGCGGCCGCATCCCAGAATAGTCGCAACCACTGGTGACTTACTGTAACTTTGCAGTGTTGTAATAATACGCCCTGAGCTATTGCTAAGTGACCAGCCCGGGGTGCAAATGCATCTCTGCCACCTGGCACAGCCCGCCCCCGGTCAGTCTCTCTGTATGGTTAAATCACCTGCGGCCACATCCCAGAATAGTCGCAACCACTGGTGACTTACTGTAACTTTGCAGTGTTGTAATAATACGCCCTGAGCTATTGCTAAGTGACCAGCCCGGGGTGCAAATGCATCTCTGCCCCCTGTCACAGCCCGCCCCCGGTCAGTCTCTCTGTATAGTTAAATCACCTGCGGCCACATCCCAGAATAGTCGCAACCACTGGTGACTTACTGTAACTTTGCAGTGTTGTAATAATACACCCTGAGCTATTGCTAAGTGACCAGCCCGGGGTGCAAATGCATCTCTGCCCCCCAGCCCAGCCTGCCCTGCCCATAGGCCATCAATAAATGGTTATTAAGGCTTTATCTTGGGATTCCCACTAATGAGAATATTGAAGGGGCCGCATCAATCACTGTTTTGCTCTGGTGCCCACCTTTCTACATGATGAGGTTTATAGACTGTCTACTGTTGGGGGGTCTTCTGAACATTGGTGTTGACCTCTGTTCTAGATCACTGGACGTCATCCTTCCATAAAAACAAGACACAACACTTGGAGACCTCCATGGAGGATGAGACCCTCTGTGGTTTGTGGGACAGTTCACCGCACATGAGACCCCATAGCACAGACATAGTGTGCAGGTCACAGCTCGGATTATTATTGCTCCTCAGCAGAGGGTGACGGTTGTGGATTATTATGTGGTTAGAAGAAACAAACAAGACTGAAGCCTCAGTAAATCCCCTTTGATGGCACCTGACATAATGAAGACTTCAATGCTATAGGAAAACACACAGACCATGACACCAATCAGGCAATGTATATACAGAGCTGAGCAGGTTTTTACCACTCTTCATTCATTTTATGGTCTTGTTTCCCATATTCTCCATAATTTATCTTACTTTGTAGTTTCCATTCACTCTTTTTTGTTCCTCTTCCTCGGCATTCTACCAGCACTATAGGTCCTGGACCTTTCATTCTCTCACTTCCTAGCATATGTTGCTCCAGGCGTGCTTAGTAATATGGAATAATACATTTCATATAACTGTGGGGGTCCTAGATATTATAATGGAGACAGAGTCCATCAAGAAAAAAACCTCTAATACCAGGGTCTCTGGAGTGGCCATGTATATGTTTTCCCGGCAGGTTAATGACTGTCTATGTCATTTATACACCTCATGGTAGAGATGCTGCTTGTTAGAGTCACTCTCCTCTCTAATGAGGATGAAGTGAAGCCTGAGTGTTAGGCTGGAGTCACACTGTCCATGTGATATATGAATTAGTCGGTGTCACGGATGAATATCTTGGAATGGCTGTCCCCTGTCAGGACGGGAGTGTGGAGCTGCTTAGAAAAACAAACAGCTGACACTCCCGTCCAGAGAGGGGACAGCCATTCCAAGATATTCATCCGTGACACCGACTAATTCATATATCAAATGGACAGTGTGATTCCAGCCTTAGTCACCTGGAATCTCCTCCCCTGGTCTTTAAATAGCTTCTCCCTCCATCAGGTGGTGTTGCTATTAAGAGTTTTTCACTTTGCCTGAGTTGAGGATGAGGGTGGCGGTCTGAACCTCCTCACCATCAGAGGTACCTTAGGGAACAGGGCTAGTCAAGGACATCAAGTCCGGGGCCAGACTAGTTTCTCTGGTGCCCCTGTCCTTTTTACTATCATCTTGCTGCTCATTACCTCATCCACTATCACCTCAATGACAATGCATTAATCATAGGGGATACATTTTTATGGGACAACTTTTAAGAGTTGATAGCTCAAAGGGAATATGTAATTAGAAAACAAAATTGTTTTTGTGTTACATGTGGCTTTAAAAACATTTTCATCGTTTTTTTCTTTCCATATCATGAGCTTTATTACAGAAAACAAATCTTGCAATTTTCACACTGGCTACTGGGAGTTTTTAGCTACTCCTTGTCTTTTCAGGAAGAGTTTACAGCAGTTTACTTATCAGCAGAGGCAGGATTCCAATGACTGATAACACCTCTATATACACCTCTATAAAGCTGAGTGTGTGTATGGGCTTGGGTGGGCAGGCATTTTTAGGGGGGGTGCAGGTTTGGGTGGTGTTTTTTTTCAGGGGGTGAAGTTATAAGGGGGCAGGGGCATTTTTTGGGGGCTGCAGGTTTAGGGGGTCGTTTTTGCAGGGAATATAGGTTTGGGGGGATGTTTTTTGGGGGAGAGGGCAGGGGTGTGTGTGGATTTGGAGGGGCCATATTTTAGCGAAAGCGTGGGTGGTGAGAGTGCAGGTTTAGGGCGGGTTTTTTTATGGGGGATGCGGGTTCGGGTGGTTTGGGGGGTGCAAGTTTGTAGGGGGTGCAGATTTGGGGGGTCATTTGTTTGGTCGATGCAAGTTTTGGGGGCAGGGGTTTTGGGTTGCGGATGATGAGGATGCAAGTATGGGGGCAGGAGCTTTTTTTGGGAGGGTGTGGGTTCAGGGGGCATTTTTTGGGGGAAGAAGGCAGGGGTGTAGGTTTGTGGGGGCGTGTGGATTTGGAGGGGCCATATTTTGGGGGGGGCATGGCAGGTGAGGGTGCAGAGGGTTTCTTTTCTTAGGGTGTTAGTTTAGAGGGCTGGGGTATTTTTTTGGGGGTGCTGGTTTAGGAGGGGTTGGCAGCGTTTTTTTTTTTGGGGAATGCAGGTTTGGGGGATGCACATTTGGGGGGCAGGTTTGGGAAGTGTAGGTTTGTGGGGCCGTGCGGATTTGGAGGGGCCCGTTTTTTTTTGGGGGGGGGGGCGTGGGTGGTGAGGGTGTGCGTTTAGGGTTCTTTTTTTGGGGGTGGTGCGGGTTTATGGGGTTTGGGTTTTTTGGGGGGTGCAAGTTTGTGGGGGGTGCAGATTTGGGGGCAGGTTTGGGGAGTGGGGGCATTTTTTGTGAGGTGTGAGTTTGGGTAGGCAGGAGGTGTGGTGTGTGAGGGTTAAGGATGCAAGTATGGGGGGGCAGGGGCATTTTTTTGGGGGGTGGTGCAGGTTAGGGGGCGGGCGCTTTTTTTGGGGGGGAGATTTTTTTTGCGAAGGAGCGATTTGGGGGTGGGTGGAGTTGGTTTGTGGGTAGTGAGGGTGCAGGTTTGTTAGGGGGTGTGGATTTGGAGGAGGGCATTTATTTGGGTGGAGTGTGGGTTTGGAGGGGGTGGGTGGTGAGGGTGTAGGAGGACAGGGGCCTTTTTTGGGGGGAAGGCAGGCGTGCAGGTTTGGGGGGGGTGGCCTTTTTTGGGGGGTTGTTGTGGGTTTGCAGAGTGGCGGAGGAGTGGAGGTACTTTACCTTTTGATTCATAATAATAATAATAATAATAATACTTTCTGTCTATTTACTTTGTGATGTTTACATGTAACATAATCATTAAGAACAGTTAGTTACTATCCCAGGCAACCCCGGGCTCTAAAGCTATGCATATAATAAAAAACAATAGGGGATTTATAACTATGGACGCTTTTTGAAAAAGTGTTAAGTTTCACGGGAACCTATTTAGACGTTTTCATTTTGGAGCGTTTTAATGCCAAACCCATGGGGGAATCACTCGCCCTCCCACAGAATAGTTGAGCAGACCCTTGGCGCACACTCGACCCGCGGCGCTCAGATTATTATTATTCTTTATTTACAGAGCACCATTGATTCCATAGTGCTGTACATGAGAAAGGGATACATACAAAGAAGGTAAAAATACAATGAACAAACAGTGACAGACTGATACAGAGGGGAGAGGGGACCCTGCCCTTGTGGGCTTACATTCTACAGGGCAGTGGAGAGAGAGACAGTAGGTTGGGTCTGCTCGGGTGGTGGTGGAGCGCCGGGTCCAGTGGTGGTGGAGCGCCGGGTCCAGTGGTGGTGGAGCGCCGGGTCCGTGGTGGTGGAGCGCCGGGTCCGATGGTGGTGGAGCGCCGGGTCCAGTGGTGGTGGAGTGCTGGGTCCAATGGTGGTGGAGCGCCGGGTCCAATGGTGGTGGAGCGCCGGGTCCAATGGTGGTAGAGCGCCGGGTCCAATGGTGGTGGAGCGCCGGGTCCAATGGTGGTGGAGCGCCGGGTCCAATGGTGGTGGAGCGCCGTGTCCGATGGTGCTGGATTGCCGGGTCCAGTGTTGATGGAGTGCCAGGTCAAGTGGTGGTGAGGTGGCACTGTGGTCATTGCAGGCTGTTGTCTGTTCTGAAGAGATGGGTTTTCAGGTACCGCTTGAAGTTTCCGAGTGTAGGGGACAGTCGGACGTTTTGGGGTGCAGAATTCCAGAGAATGGGGGATGCTCTGGCGACGTCTTGCAGGCGGTTAGATGAGGAACATACAAGTGTGGAGGAAAGGAGGAGGTCTTGGAAGAATCAAAGATTACAAGTTGGATGATATCGGGAGATTAGTTCAGAGATATATGGGGGGGACAGATTGTGGACGGCTTTGTAAGTCAATGTTAGTAGTTTGAATGGGATACGTTGGTGAACTAGGGAGCGTCCGAATACAGTGCATGGGAATGGCGAACACACGGTGTTCGGCGCAATACACACAGACAGGAGAAACACTGGGGAGGACAAACACAGCGAAGGGCCCTGCTCGTAGTGAATGGAGGAAAGGAGACCTCCTGCACAAACCTGCGACTGTGTCCTGTTCTCCCTACCATCAATATATGGGTTCTTTCACCTCGTCGCCAAACAGGATACCTAGTCCCTCACTGGCCCTGATGTTAACCCTAAAGATGGAGATGGTTGCTAGTCCCAACCACTGCACTAAAATCAACAAGAGGGGAAGGAAAGACAGGCAGGGAAACGACAAGACAACTTCACGCCTGGTGCCACTGCCTATTCAGCAGACGGCTTGGCAATGGTCAGCTCCTCCAGAGTAGCTCCTTCACCTAATTTAGACAGGCCAGGGATGGAGTTCAATCAGCAGCAAGGAATGCTGGATCATGTGACCATATAAAGAAGATGGGAGTGATCACAAAGTAGACACACCTGGAAAGAGAACTAAGGAGCTTGTTAGCAACAGAAGATGACATTAAGTCCAACACTGCCAAAGGAAAGAAGTCAGTACACAAATGAGACACAGGTCCCAAACACTCAAGGAGTTGAGGAGGTTTCTTCCATCCTTTGGAAAACCAGAGGACCCCATGATGGAACCATGGACATCATCAGAGCATCAACCATTGAGTGACATCATCGGATGTTCATCGATCCTGCCCAGGGTCTCAGAGAATTCTTAATCATCGACATTAGTTTCTTGAATAGTTTTCTGGTTTTCGTGCTACAAAGAACTCAGAATTGCAACACAACTGCGGTGTAATGTAGCAGTGACGTGGGCGAGGGGTCTGGCTTCTGGCCATCACACATTTCAGTGGCGGTTTTGTAAACTGTGAACATCAATGTGTTTTTCATCAGTTCTGTGTGAAGTGTTTGACTTTGATCAATCACCATTAGGCACATGAGACTATCGGTTTCGAAACAATTTAAAGGGCCCAAAGAACATATAGAAAAGCCTAGGAGGCCAATGGGGCAAATGGCCTCACCACTATGTGGTCTCCACCCTCCACATGTTTCTGTGTGGTGGACATCTCTGTTTGCTCTGGTTTTCGGACCCTTCCCTCCTCCCAAGGGTAATGAGACAATGTGGTTTACAGCTGTGATGGTAACCTCTGTCTCTGGAATGGTTTCTATAATCCGGGGCAGTTCACCAATGTAAACTTCACGGGTTAGCAAACATCTTGTCATCGTTATGATAAGATTTATAACTTGTACGGCCTCCTGCATGAGATCTGTGGTTATACTTCTGTTGTAAAACTATTTAGTGCGTCAAAACGTTTCCATCAATATTGTGCCCACTTTTAGTAGGTCGTACCCCTCCAACCCTCCTATGCCCCGTTAGTAGGCCGTACTCCTCCGACGCTTCTATGCCCCTTTAGTAGGCAATACCCTCCAACCCTCCTATGTTCTCTTAGTAGGCCGTACTCCTCCGATGCTTCTATGCCCCTTTAGTAGGCCATACCCTCCAACACTTCTATGTTCTCTTAGTAGGCCGTACACTTTCAAAACTTCTATGCCTATTTAGTAGGCAGTACCCCTCCAACTCTTCTATGCCCCTTTAGTAGGCCATACCCTCCAACACTTCTATGCCCCTTTAGTAGGCCGTACTCCTCCAACCCTTCTATGATCCTTTAGTAGGCCATACCCTCCAACACTTCTATGCCCCTTTAGTAGGCCGTACTCCTCCAACCCTTCTATGATCCTTTAGTAGGCCATACCCCTCCAACCCTGCTATGCTCCTTTAGTACGCTGTACCCTTCCAACCCTTCTATGCCCCTTTAGTAGGTCGTACCCCTCCAACCCTTCTATACCCCATTAGTAGGGCTTACCCCTCCAACCCTTCTATGCCCCTTTAGTATGCCATACCCCTCCAACCCTTCTATGACCCTTTAATAGGCCATACCTCTCCAACTCCTCTAAGCCCCTTTAGTAGGCCGTACCTTTCCAACCCTTATATGCCCCTTTAGTAGGCCATACCCCTCCAACCCTGATATGCTCCTTTAGTACGCTGTACCCTTCCAACCCTTCTATGCCCCTTTAGTAGGTCGTACCCCTCCAACCCTTCTATACCCCATTAGTAGGGCTTACCCCTCCAACCCTTCTATGCCCCTTTAGTAGGCCATACCCCTCCAACCCCTCTATGCCCCTTTAGTAGGCCGTACCCCTCCAACCCTTCTATGCCCTTTTAGTAGGCCATACCCTCCAACCCTTCTATGTCCCCTTAGTAGACCGTACTCCTCCAACCCTTCTATGCCCCTTTAGTAGGCCATACCCCTCCAACCCTTCTATGTCCCTTTAGTAGGCCGTAGCCCCCCAACCCTTCTATGACCCTTTAGTAGGCCATACCTTTCCAACTCCTCTATTCCCCTTTCATACGCCGTACCCTTCCAATGCTTCTATGCCCCTTTGGTAGGTCGTGCCCCTACAACCCTTCTATGCCCCTTTAGTAGGCCGTACTCCTCCGACGCTTCTATGCCCCTTTAGTAGGCCATACCCTCCAACACTTCTATGTTCTCTTAGTAGGCCGTACACTTTCAAAACTTCTATGCCTATTTAGTAGGCCGTACCCCTCCAACTCTTCTATGCCCCTTTAGTAGGCCATACCCTCCAACACTTCTATGCCCCTTTAGTAGGCCGTACTCCTCCAACCCTTCTATGATCCTTTAGTAGGCCATACCCTCCAACACTTCTATGCCCCTTTAGTAGGCCGTACTCCTCCAACCCTTCTATGATCCTTTAGTAGGCCATACCCCTCCAACCCTGCTATGCTCCTTTAGTACGCTGTACCCTTCCAACCCTTCTATGCCCCTTTAGTAGGTCGTACCCCTCCAACCCTTCTATACCCCATTAGTAGGGCTTACCCCTCCAACCCTTCTATGCCCCTTTAGTATGCCATACCCCTCCAACCCTTCTATGACCCTTTAATAGGCCATACCTCTCCAACTCCTCTAAGCCCCTTTAGTAGGCCGTACCTTTCCAACCCTTATATGCCCCTTTAGTAGGCCATACCCCTCCAACCCTGATATGCTCCTTTAGTACGCTGTACCCTTCCAACCCTTCTATGCCCCTTTAGTAGGTCGTACCCCTCCAACCCTTCTATACCCCATTAGTAGGGCTTACCCCTCCAACCCTTCTATGCCCCTTTAGTAGGCCATACCCCTCCAACCCCTCTATGCCCCTTTAGTAGGCCGTACCCCTCCAACCCTTCTATGCCCTTTTAGTAGGCCATACCCTCCAACCCTTCTATGTCCCCTTAGTAGACCGTACTCCTCCAACCCTTCTATGCCCCTTTAGTAGGCCATACCCCTCCAACCCTTCTATGTCCCTTTAGTAGGCCGTAGCCCCCCAACCCTTCTATGACCCTTTAGTAGGCCATACCTTTCCAACTCCTCTATTCCCCTTTCATACGCCGTACCCTTCCAATGCTTCTATGCCCCTTTGGTAGGTCGTTCCCCTACAACCCTTCTATGCCCCTTTAGTAGGCCATACCCTCCAACCCTTCTATGTCCCCTTAGTAGGCCGTACCTCTCCAACTCCTCTATGCCCCTTTAGTAGGCCATACCCCTCCAACCCTTCTATGACCATTTAGTAGACCACACCTCTCCAAATCCTCTATGCCCCTTCAGTAGGCCATACCCATCCAACCCTTCTATGCCCCTTTAGTAGGTCGTACCCCTCCAACTCTTCTATACCCCATTAGTAGGCCTTACCCTTCCAACTCCTCTATGCCCCTTTAGTAGGCCTTACCCCTCCAAACCTTCTATGACCCTTTAGTAGGCCGTGCTCCTCCAACCCTTCTACTCCCTTGAGAGTTAGACCCTGACATCATGCAGAAGGAGCCTCCATACTGCGGTTTTCTGGGATCACAATGTCGGTGCTCTTTCCTTATGTCAAATCGGAGGGGTCCACGTCTCAACACTCCGACGATCAGTTGCTTGAAGGGTCAGGGTGCTACACTGAGACCCATGGACACTTTGTTAGTGGCTTTGCCCCAAGAGCTGCTGCTCCTTCCAGAGGCTGATTGACATTCAGAGTTAAAGGGTATTTGTCAGCAGGTTTTTGCTATGTAATCATGGGAGCATCATGCAGATCAGGCAGAGATCCTGATTCCAGAGATGTAGCTATTACTGCTGCAGATGTGGACGTTCTCTTAATGCTACATTGATTGGCAGCTTTCTACTGTGCATATAGTATACAATGCATAGTGCATTGACATTTGTATACTATATGGTTCTTTGGGGATACCCCTATGTCTACATACACCTCCCACATCTGGATTGAGTGCAAGCCAATTTTTTTATTCTGCTGTGCATAGGCAGAAAACTGCTAATCGGGGGTGGTTAAACAGAGCAGGAGGACTACATGGCACCATACAACTAGTCCTTTAATGATAATCTCCTGCTGATAATATACTGATGTTTATTAAACCTACACTAAGAAGCTCAGTAAGTGACACAGGGCAGGAATCAGGGTCTCTGTCTCTTCATTATACTGCACTCAGAATAAATAGCAAAAACCTACTAACAGATTCCCTTTAAAGCTCCCATACACTAATGTCACGTGATCCCACCAATATCGACAGGTTCGGACAACATTCTAATGTGTATGGGGGTGCCGACTATCCGATTGTAGGGGGAGATGTTGATTTTGGACTGCTGATTGCTGTGTTCTATCTGTGATATTTGGGAAGCAGGGATATCTGATCTGTTGTTGGCGGCTTTCTCGGATCAAATACTGTAAACCTGGAAAATCCACTTTAGTTCTGTCTCCTATAGAAGGGACTGCCTCTCTCTGCTGTACAGACTTGTTTAGGACCCTCCCATCATTAAGAATGAGAACAATTGTGAAAGATAAAAACCTACAAAAGAAAATGGAAAGATGGGTACCGTAATTAAAAAGGAATGTGCTTTGAGGGAGAAAAAAAAGTTTTGTGCAGCAGTTATAATAGTGCATTGACTTTTCCTGGCGTACCCCAACTGCGCCCCCCTTAATTAAGCCGGACTAGAAAGCCATTGTCATGATCCTCTGCATTCCATGGATTCCAATTAAATTCATTACATTTTTCATTCTCCTTCCAGCAACAAGACATGGAAAGTGGTCAGGGGTCACCTGCTGACTAATAGCAGCTGCTCCCCAAGATTCTACTTACAGGACTAGTTAGTTCCTGAGGGGCCTACTCCAGCGGTGTAACTAGGTTTCATGGCGCTGGGGCAAAGATCTATTTTGGCGTCCCCCCCCAAGAGTGGGTGAGGAGCGGAGCGGGGTGCTGTCAGCTTTCAGCCCCGCCGTCCCTGCAGCCTTAGGTGCGGAGAGGGGGCTGCTGTCAAATTTCAGCCCGCCGCCCCTGCATCCGCGGGAAGGGGGGGGGGTGCCGCCGGCGCCCCCCTCTGAGTTGCGCCCGGGGCAAAGGATCAGGCTGCACCCCCCTAGATACGCCCCTGGCCTGCTCAATGAAAATTGGTGGGATGAAGGGGCCATTTAAATTGTTACCCCCCCAAGACCACTACAAAACAGTTAATTAAGAAATAACTATGGGGGAAGTGTAAGAAGGTCACATGTTCCTCTTCCTCTCCAAGGATGAAAATGTAATGGCTGCATGCCCCAGATATGACCTGATGCACTGGACCTCTGGATGACTACTGCCACCGATAACTATATACATTATGCCTTCTAAGTGCATGCCAGGTCATTTTCTCTAATGGGCTACTTTACACCTGCTGTCAAAAAAGATACCAGCACAGAACAACTCCTCATAGGCGGGGCAAAGCAGTGATGTCATTGTCCCACCTGCGCGGAGCTGACTTCTCAAAACTTAGAGCTGCTCTACTTAACATGTCAGAAAATTTAGGTATTATGGTTTTTTATACGAAAAAGGGGTGGTATTATTTTGTGGCACACACAAGATGGGGTTCAAAGGTGAAACTTACGGTACATTGTGTGATGGCACAAGGGTGAAATTATTGCTAACAAAGGGCACTATTACTGAGTGACGACATTGAGAGGGCTCTATTATATTTAGGGGAAAAAATGAATATTTATTATTATGAAGGGGTTTATGCGGGGTATTATAATTGTATGGGACACATAAAGGGACCTTATTATTGTGTGGGGGCATAGAGAGGGGCATTGGGTATAGCAGCAAGATCAAGAGTTGGTGTGGAGATGTAATGGTGCCCGGGGTGGTAGTCATGGGCAAGAAGGCCTGTGCCATTGCCTCTGCATGTTACAGACACGGGTTGTGGTGTGAGTCTCACTATGTCTGGCTGCACCAGTACTTCTTGGCCATAGGCCCGTTCACTCTATGCGGTTCCAGATTTTGGGTTACCAAGAAAGAGTCCACTAGAGTTGAAAAAATCTCGTACTTTACTTGCAATGTATTCCTAACATAGCTCCACCGCAGATGAGACAAAATACATACTTGTTTGTTCCTTTAACTTTGTCATCATCACACCGACTGGCCTTACAGCTTCAAGTGCAGATTGTGTCCTGCCAGCCACCGGGCCCCTCACAGAAGTCAGGCCAGTCAGGCCCTAATGGCTGCCCTGGGTGCAGATTATGGGCAGCATTGTCCTCCCTTTCTGGCTAATCCTATAGCAGGACCATCTACCACCCTCCTCATCAGTTACCTTCACTGGTTAGGTTTGGGGTTGTCCTCTTGTAATTCACTTCACCCCCAAGAGAAACTTTTCTATAATAAGAGTGGGTCGCCCCAGGGCCATGGGGTGCTCGGAACCCGGCTGTTAAGCAGTTCTGGGGAGTCACAGGGGTTGAGACCCAACTTCCGTGACCCTGGGTTCAGTTTTAAAAGGCAGTCCTTGGCTTGGTAGGGAAAGGGGGTGATGAAATGGATAGTTATTTGTGACACCACCCATGGTATGTGGCTTTTAGTCTGCTGCGGAATATCCAGGGATGATGGACGGGCAGCTGGGATGGAGCGGCTCTCCACGGGCAGAGTGGATCCCTAGGGCATTGGATGTTGTAAGGGTGTAAGGTGCAGGATGTAGGGCGCAAAGCAACAGACAGACTTACGGTTTGTTAGTTCCTCAGTTCTTTTACTGGTGCAACTGCCATTCCAACTGGTGTTAAGCTGACTCCTTGGACCTGAGAGCAACTCGGGGTTCACCTCACCCGGCAAGTTCTGAGGCCTCCTTGAGGCGCTCAGTGTGTAGGCTCCTGCTGTTGCATAAGCTGAGCTGCTGGCCCTCTCTCTCTCCTGGTTGGTGCCGGTGGCTGTTCCTGGGCTCTATATGCTGCTTTGCCTCCGGGCACAGTCTGGCTGGGGAACTTGGATTCCCCACCTTCCAGTATTGGCTGCCGGGTCATTAGGTCCTGCACAGCCTTTGACTCCAGTGTCCGTTTTGTGGCGCTTTCCTCCTCTGGGGTGAGCGTGATACCGCTCCACTCCCCAGGCTCCTCTCCATTTCCTCAGACCCTTGCCTTTGGTTCCTCACACTAGGCTCAGCTACCCTGGAACTAGCTTACCATTGCTCTCTGTCCCCAGGATGTCTTCTTTAGTCCTCCTAGAAACTGAACTCTGCTGTACCTGGGACTAGCTCAGCACTGCTCTGGTCGACAGGTCCTCTTCACAATCCTCACAGAAACTGAACTAACTAGCTCCGCCCCAGACCAGAATTTATAGGGAAGCTCACCCTGAACCCTGGTCTTGGTCTCTTCCTTCAGGCCTGGAGGCAGAAAGGTGTTGTGTGTGATTTCTGTCTGGTGTGGATACCCTTCTGTTGCTCTCAAGTGTGACACTACCACCAGGGGGCAATAATTACAGTGTTGCACTTGGACCCTGGGGTGCCACATGAGCCCGATCTCCTGAACTCCCTACAGCACGTTACTGAAGGTGACTGGAGAATAAGACATCCTCTCTTATCCTCCTGTCACCTTTAGAGCTGCAACAAGTTTTCTGCTGTTACATCGTGTCTTATCCTCTAGTCACCTCCAGAGCTGCAGTCACTATTGTGCTGTTACATTGTCTTATCCTCCAGTCACCTCCAGAGCTGCAACAACTTTTCCGCTGTTACATCGTGTCTTATCCTCCAGTCACCTCCAGAGCTGCAGTCACTATTCTGCTGTTACATGTCACTGGTACCTAATCCATACCATGAGATGTCACATGACTGGCGACCCTTTATGTTTGCATCAACAGTGAAAATACAAATGACTAAATAAAACTGAAACATTCACATTTATTATATACAAAATAAATAGTAAAAACACAAGGACAATATTCAGTCCAGGCCTGGGCCACAGAGCTGACACTCTAATATCAGACTTCAGGGTCCACTCTATACTGTATATGCAGGCCTGGGCTGCAGAGCTGACACTCTAATATCCGACCTTGCTGCGTAAGGATCTGCATGTAGTTGTGTGTTGGTATCACTCTGTGTCTTCAACAAAATGGCTCCTCACTGTGATTGACCCCAAATGTCATTGTCTTTTATCCATTTGTTAACACCCAGAAAGGGAGGGGGGCAGGAGACATCACACTCATTGAACAAATCCAGCCCAGATTTTCAGCAGTCGTAATGCATGCCTGCTGTACACTAGGTTTTCATGCCAAAGTTTCAGCAGCTGCTCCCCCTAGTGTTTCAAAGTGGAACATATCAAACTTTTTATATTATTTTTCATATTTTACTCCATAAAAACAATATGACAATATTGGAAAAACAAATCAAAACATTAATACTTTACATTTTTACAATTGTTGAATTTTTTTTTTTTTTTGGTGGCACCTTCCCTTTAAGTCTTTTCCTACTCTGCCCACATTCTCTCTCCAGCCTGTACCAGGAAGCACTCCTTCTTATATCCCCCTTCCTTGTGGGCCAGCTTCAGTGTTAACTCCCTCAGCCTTCTTCACCAGAAACTAAACTACCCTATACCCAGGGAACTTAACACTGGTGACATCTATATCCACCTATACATATTATTAATTACACCACAATATACAAAAACTATCAACACATTCAGGGATAGTAATCCTGTCGTTGGCCTCCTCTTCCTGGCTTCGGCCTCCTCCTTACAGAGAGAAGAGGCATGGCAGGAGGAAGTTGTGGTGGTCTGGACCAGATAGAGAACAAAATGGAAAGTGAACGATCCTAATCTCTAACGCCGACGTTAATTTAACAGTAATCTAGTCCTCTTGTCGTACCATGTGGGATATGGTGGTATGAGCTACCACAATGATAGTGGGAAAGTCGTTATACTGGTTATACTGTATCCTATTAGTCACAGCAGTGCACCATACTTTTATATAGACTTCTATTCTGAGAACAGACTGCTCTCTTCACGTTCTATCACATGCCAATGTCTAAACTCCATTTTCCTTTTCTCCTTCCCCAAATCCCTATGTTTATAAAGTCATAGGACCCGACTGCACTAGGAAGGAGCGGAGGATAGAAGGCATATGTCTGCACGTGATCACACATGACCTAACACAAGGCCTGGGAAACACGCCAAATGTTCAGGACAGTGTCTTCGTCCGACCACAAACTCCTTCGACATTCCCACACTTGCTATTAGGTGATTGCAGGAGTCTTGAGGGTCCCATACTGGGAATCGCGTATGTAAGGTCCAGGCCTTTGCCCTCGGAGCCATGATTCCTGGCACAGACTGAATGTGGGTGAGAGGATGGAGCTCAGGAGACCAGCGGAGGAGTAGGAATATCCTGGGAACTTTCCTCAAACAGGAACTCATCCTTGTACAGGAATGTGGGAGAAAGATAAAGCAGCCAATATCCGAAATCCCTCATGCAGCTGTAGCCTTCTACTCATTCCGTTTTCTGCTCCTTGTTTATCTTTTCTTTTTCATGAACACATGACCCTTTATCTTTTTTATGTGTTTATTCTTTGATTCTCAACGCTTCCCTGAGCAATCTACTTTTTTATTTCTTAAAATTCATCATATAGTTCCAGAGATATGGGCATTTTTATTTAGTGCTAATTTTATGGTCTATACCAAGAGGGCGGAGCTCACAGGATCCTCTGGGGCGTGTCTTTAGACTACTTTTCATAATTTCCTTGCGATCACTGCCCCCTTGGTAAAGATTGGCACTAAATTTAAAAGCCGATATCGGTGGATCCAAAATGGCAAATTTAGAAAAACAAAAAATACTCAGGGGAGCAGACGGAATAGAAGCAAGAACCAGACACTTTTTAGCTGGTGACAAGAGCTCTTTAAAGTAGGCGGTACTAAACTTCAGGCCCAGAAGCCAGGCTTAAATGGCTCCAGACTAGAGTTGAGTGGGTCGATTCACAGGACTTTGGTCTATCGGCCAGGTCAGTGCTCTGTGACTTCTGGGCATCTCTTACTTTCTGGGATCCGCGGGGCGCTTTTTGATTAGTTGGGCTAGTGAAACATTATTTGTATGGCATGCTGCAACGATAACATGGTATTAGCCAAGATAAACGAAAACCGCATCAGGGACCCGAGAAGGTAAGAGACTTGGGAGCCCCACATCAACAAAGACTACTGAACTGGCCTCCCCCACTAGCCTTAAGTGCTATTGTTTTCTGTTAGCAGGTTCCTACTCGTCCATTCAGAAAGAGGTTTTTAAATCCAAGGAGAGACAGTGACTCAGAGTATAGGTTCCCAGTAGAGAGACGCCTCATTGTGGCTACTGGGTGGTTATGGATATGGCCATATTTATATGCAAAGTGTCTCAGTGGATATGGCCATATTTATATGCTTAGTGTCTCAATTTTTATATATATATTTCCTTAGCTATAATGCTAGTTCATTTTTTATATTCATTATTGCATAGCTTAGTTTTCAGGTTGCAGCTATCTTTTTTCTAACAAGATGTCATGTTCGGCTTTGCATCTGTACGCATTACATGCTAGTGAGGGCCTCAGTTTTTCTCTTGTTTAGATCTGGCCAATGGACCAGAGTCCCATGAATCAATCTGCCAAATTCTAGTCCCCATATTGGAAATCTGGTTTGCCCCTCATTTTCCATAAAATCAATATTCTAGTTGCTCCTATGGACATATTTACTGACATTTTAACACCTTAAAGGGGAACTCTGGGGAAATAAAAAAAAATTGTACTGTCCCTCCCTACTACATGATGAAGCAGAGCTGTACACTGCAGTTCTAAGATCTATAGATCACTTATAAATCAATAAAATCATATCTGCTCCTCAGCTCTCACCCCTCCCTTCAGGGACAGAGAAAGTCAGCCCCATACCGCAGCTATGACAGGAGAGGAGTTGTGTCGGGGACAAGGGCGCCGGGGGCTCCAGGATCATCTTACATTCCTGCCCCCTAATACTTCTGTATGAACAGGGGGCTTGGCCACCGGCCTCATGGTCACACTACTACCTCTGATATACCATCCTATGTAATGTATGAACAGGGGTGTTCTCCCTTCTAGTAGCAGTCATGTCACCAAGCAGATATAAATACAGCTCTTCTGCTGTACAATGATATGATGGTGCATAATGTGTACTGACATGTATCAGGCCAGGAGCATAGGTAAAGCACTGCATTGATTGATTCAGCACTGCCATGGTTTCCCCTCCCCCATATCTACTTGGTAGCTTCCTGTCTACTGGAACTTTAGCACTATGCTTGAGGATGAATTTCTCTGTCCTTGAAGGGAGGGGTGAGAGCTGAGGAGCAGATATGATTTTATTGATGTATAAGTGATCTATAGATCCTAGAACTGCAGTCGACAGCTCTGCTTCATCATGTAGGAGGGCAGGGACAGGACAAAAAAAATGTTTTATTTCCCTGGAGTTCCCCTTTAAAGTGGAATACTAAAGGTTCACCTTCTGAATAGCCCCAAAAATGGGTAGAATTCACAGTTCTGGTGCATTTTTCACAGGCTGGTCCTAGCAAAGTTGGGACTTTATGCGAGTATATAAGCAGCGGCAGTCAGAGGTAATGGGCAGCCCGGAGATGATTTAGGGACTTTTTTTTTAGTTCCCTAGCGGCCATTGCTGTCAACATTTCTGCGGATTTTTCAACCTCAAACCTCAAGCACACCCTAATGCTCCACGGGTTTGGGTTACAACCCTTTTGGTGGGGTTTTATACCAGACAGTCCAAGTAAATACGGGACAGTTAGTGGCTACATAGAATATTAAAGTGGTGTCCAGTTGCGTAACTTGAAGCTCATGGGCCCTGGTACGAAAGCTCCAACGGGGCCCCCAAATATTATAAATCTTTAAAAACATTGTTCTTTTCTATAGGCCAAAGGGACTTTTGGGGCCCCCTAGGCTCCAGGGCCCGGGTGTGATTGCAGCCCCTGCACCTATTGTAGTTACGCCCCTTGTGGTGTTCAATATGTTGGTTGTAACTATGGTGTTATAATTTTAAAAACTGTAAATTACAATTAGATTTGACCGAGAGCTGTGATGTGACAAACAGACTTTCTCCTTTGCGCTCTTTGAATCTCTGTTATACGCCCCGTACACCAAGGCTCTGAAATTCCCCGATAACAACTAGGCCTCAAAACAGTCTTTGTTGCCCGTAGCAACCAATCAGAGTTCAGCTTTCAATTCATAAACTGCTCTGAAGAACTGTAAGCTGCGCTGTGATTGGTTGCTACGGGCAACACAGAAAGAATTACTTCATGAGGCCTACTGATATTGTAATTACTCCTATAGGTTGCTATGGGCAACACAAATAGATTTACTCCATGAGGCCTACTGATAAATAATAATTACTCCCTTTGTAGTGGAACACAATGGCTGCGGTATCACATGATCGCCTGCAGGTGGCGCTCTCGGCTCTGTCAGATTTAGCCTTAATGACGGCGACTTCTCATGTCTACCCCTCAGATTTGTTATTTTAATGAAGCACGCGACATTCCTGAGGGCCAGGTGTAAATCCTCACCCGCCAAATATACCAAATGTGTGCAAATCTCATACATTTATTTCTTAAAGGGGACATCTTAGAAAAACATCAGATACTAAAAGAGCATTAGACAAGTCCCAGTGACATAAAGGATGGCGGTAGTACGTGACGGCACCATCTGGTTATGGCATCTCTGTACCCGGCCACTAGGTGATTGGTTACGGGGTCAACATCTGGAAAAGTAGGGGACAACCGGGTCTTAGGACCCTGAGGTGTCTTGGGGACTATATTGGTTGTCACCCAACTTTCCCAGAAAAGGTTAAAGTATTTAAAGGGATTGTCTATGATAATTAAGGAATAAGAAGTCACCATCACTGATCATCAAGGGTCTAGCACAGGGGTAGGGAACTCCAGTTCTCAAGGGCCGCAAACAGTGCAGGTTTTCAGGATTTCCTTAGCATTGCACATGGGTTGGAATCATCATCACCAGTGCAGGTGATTCAATTATCACCTGTGCAAAGCTAAGGAAATCCTGAAAACCTTCAATGTTTGAGGCCCTTGAGAACTGGAGTTCCCCACCCCCTGGAAGAATCTCGAGGCTGCACATATTTCCTGCAGGGGCCTTTAGAGACCAAGTTCAGTATTAAATGATACCCATTTCAATACAAGAGCAAGCATGTAAGACGTGGCAGAGTAAGGCTCCATTCACATCAGCGTATTGCTGATGTTTGCGACTGATCCGGCAGATGGCGGATGGCGTTCAGTGGCGTAACTACTGTCTTGCGGGCCCCGGAGCAAGATTCGCTCAGGGGCCCCTAGGTGAGGACGGGGGGGGGGTGGTGGTGGTGTTATGCCGGCCGCATGATTACCTGCTCTGCCTCCTGGCGGTCGCGGCCGGGGAGGCTGGAGAAACAGGCAGCAGGGCCCTCCGGGAAGCTCAGGGCCCCCCCAGGTGACCTCTCGTGGGGGGGGTTGCCGGCCGCACGATTACCTGCTCTGCCTCCCGGCGGTCGCGGCGGCTGGAGACACAGGCAGCAGGGCCCCCCAGGGAGCTCGGGCCCCCCCCAGGTGATCTCTCAGGGGGGAGGGGGGTTGCCGGCCGCACAATTACCTGCTCTGCCTCCCGGCGGTAGAGCGGTGAAGGGGCAGGCACTGCTGAGCGGCTGCAGGAAGTCACAGTGTCACTTCCAGCAGTCCTCCCTCAGCCTCGGCGCTATCGCGGCGGGGGCGGCTGGAGACACAGGCAGCAGGGCCCCCCGGGGAGCTCGGGGGCCCCCCCAGGTGACCTCTCAGCCCCCCACCTGACGGTCACACAAGGTAGCTGACCGGCATAGCAGCGTAGCGGCGCTGGGTCCGGGCCCCCCACAAGCGCCGGGCCCCAAAGCGACCGCTACGTCTGCTATGCCGGTAGTTACGCCCCTGATCGCGTTCTTGAACCCCAGCAAATAAAAATATAAGAATATTGAGTTTTTGGAAAAAAACGTACATTTTTAACTTTTTTCCTCATATATAAACCACTTATTAGCATGTGTACATTTTTGGTAGTAGCTGAGTGCTGCAGTGAATTTTTCTGGTTGTTTGTTCCAGCATCGCAGCTTGCACCAGTTCACACTATATCTTGAGTGCTGTGCAGCTTTTTTCAGTTTATGTCTAATATGTGGTGTTGCTGGCTCCGCAGCTGCACTTAGCACCCTCATCGCCCCCAGGTGGTCTCAGGTTGAGATGGTGTCCACCCACTTAGAAGCAGGATAGGGAGGACAAGGAGGACAGGGATGTCAGCGTAGGACTCATCAGGTCACTGTGGAGTGGTTGATGAGCAAGCAGTTATTGGCCAATATATATACCAAGAACCCCAGCAAATAAGATAAGAATACTGAGTTTTTTTAAATGAGGCAATGAGGGGGCAAACCTGGTTCCAACCGTGGTGCCCTTAACTTTACCTTCAGAAGATACACTTGAATTATCAGTCTCAAATGTAGCCAATTTAGTTTTTAAAAATTGTCTTAATTTTTTTTAGAAAAGCATAAAAATGTAAAAAATAAAGTCAAAGTTTGCAAAAGAATGCATCACTGCAACATACGATCCCAACATCTCCAGCAGAACTGCACATGGCACTTCAAGGGTTAATAGCCAGTATAAAGAAGGAAGGGGGGCTGCCGACCCCTCCCAGCCCCCTGAGCACTTTTAGCTAAGGAGGGGCACCCACACGTTATGGGATGGGACGTGTGTTACAAGGAGTCATTCCAAAATATGAATGGAGACATAAAAATTCCCTGAACACAGAAGCAGCAGAGTCCAGAGCGAGAAGCCCTCCAGTGCGGACCCCAATACCTGGACACTCACCCTCTGTAAGTCGCCCCCTCCTCCCCTGCCGCCTCTGACCCCCTTTTTATTAAGGAACCCTATTAGATCTGTTTATAGATTTTACAGATTTTCTGCAAATATGTTTTTTGCCAAAAACTCTTATGACTTATTTCTTAATTTTTTGGATAGTTTTTTGGAACATCTTGAGTATTGTGAATGAATTGATGTCTTTGTACCATGTTCTGTGTCAGAAAGTGTCTCAAATATTTGACACTTGTGCTAATACGTCTCGCGATAGACACTTTGTGACAAGTCTGGGTGTCCAAGAAAACGTCTCAATGGGGTGAGATGTCTTCCGAAATGTCTTAGAAAATGTCTCATAATGCTAAAAAACGACTGTGTTTGAAGGTTTCATGGCAACAGAGACATTTTATAACAGACTTCTTAACTTTTCAAAGAGGCGTTCAAGGAAATGTCAACAAGTTGCTGCAAAAAAAGTCTCAAGATGTAGAATTTTATGGCAAGACAGATATAGAAGTCACATGGGGGTGTCTGAGAAAATGGACTGGAGAGAAAAATTCCTAAATATGTCTTAGAAAATGTCTCATAATGCTAAGAATTATTAAGGTTGTTTGAAGGTTTCAAGGCAACAGGGACATTGTATAACAGAATTCTTAATGTCAACATATTGCTGAAAAAAGTCTCAAGATGAAGAATTTTATGGCAAGACAGGTAAAGACAGGTAAAGATGCTAAAGAAGTCATGTAGGGTGTCTACGAAATCAGAATACAGCGACTAGTTCCAAAATATGTCTTAAAAAATGAATCCTAATACTAAGAATTATTTAGGTAGTTTGAAGGTTTCAAGGCAACAGACTTATAACAAACTTCTTAATGTCAACATATTGCTGAAAAAAAGTCTCAAGATGTAGGAGAATTATACAACAAGACAGTTAGAGAAGTCACGTGGGGTGTCAATGGACTGGAGCGAAGAATCCCTAAATATGTCTTAGAAAATGTCTCAAGAATGTCTTAGCATAGATGAATATTTAGGTACAGGGACACTTTAAGATGTTATCGAGAAGCGTTTAATGACATGTCTCAAGATGTACGAGGGATATAGAACTAGAGAGACTTAAGAAAAGGCAGAAGCATCTCCTAGACGTGATGGGGGGAGGGGGCAAGAAAAAGTCTCAGGAGGGTGATATGTCACTACAATGTCTCAAGATGTACCAGGAGTTTGTTCATTTATATGTCTCGCATCTTTACAAGTGTCTCAGGCTGAGATGTATGTGACACCTTTACTGATCCACGTGTGTTTTAGACAATGGGTAGGAAAAATATGTCAATTTTTATCAATTGCCTCTTAAAGTGACGCACACATCCCCTTATATTTGGTCAGCATTAATATGGGCAAATCGCAACGTGGAAAATGTTGCAACATCTATGAACGTTGGAGCCGTTCTTGAGCAGGGTTTGCAAAAGAATCAGATTTTCCACCTTTAGGAAGTATTTTGGGGCTGAAAATCATTTTGCATTCGGATTTTCTTAAAAAATTTGCATCATTGGTTTTTAAGGTACGTGCACACGTTGAGTATTTAGTGCAGAAATGTTTGCACCAAATCTGCATCTCTAGGCTGAAAAACGCACCAAAAGCACTATGTGTTTTTACGCATTTTTGGTGCTTTTTTTCATGCATTCTGGAGTAAATAACAATGCAAGAATTGACGCTGCGGATTTATTTCGGCACCAAATCTGCAAGGGAAAAACAAACAACATGTGCACAAAGCTTCAGACTTCTCACTGACTTTGCTGCATAAGGATAGGGATGAAGATTTGTGTCAAATCTGCACCAAAAACGCACTGTGTGCACAGGGCCATGCAGGTTGTTTCCTTTCACATCCAACTTGCATCTGGTCAGTGACCGTAATTGTGGGTTTACACGCCGCGATATCGGCGTCCAACTCCGACCCAACTCCGACAAAAAGTCACGTGGGTTGCAAGTTGGAGCCGATATCGGGTGCGCGTTGTACTGTTTCAGTGTACAACGCGATGCTGGAACGATGCCAAAACGATATCGGAGTTGAATAGCAGAGCTATTCAACTCCCCGATATTGCAAGGCCGTTGTACCAGCATCGCAGCGTGTGACAGCCCAACTCCGATCTGTACTCGCAACTCACCCATTAACTCCCATGTTAAATGGTCGTTACTGGGTTGGTGGGCGTACACATCGGAGGGACGTTGTTTCCCGATATTGCAGCGTGTAAACCGCCGATGCGATATCGGGAAAAGCGCTCAAAAAATGCGCGCTCCCGCGGCGTTGCATCCGATATCACCGCGATATCGGGACGTGTAACCCCACCATCAGAGAAGATAGATAAAAATCTCCTATCAGAAACAGCTCACTAACTGATTCTCAGTTAACTCATTCTGCAGCCAGCAGTGCAATACAGAGGTTGTAGAAAGAAAACGGTGCTAAATTTTGAATGAAACCCAATTGCAAAAATATTTTTTAGCCCCATGTACCTGAAGTTAGGAAATAAAAAAATGGCCCAAACTGTAGACAACCCTTTAAAGCTAATCCGACATTGCTGGCAGGTCCTGGTGATTAGAGGAATGAAGGATGCAGCTGTTCTTAACATTGGCCCTCTAGAGGAGAAATCTAGTACTACTTGCTGACCTTACCAAAATATAGATGGACTAGATGCACAAGAGCAAGGGGGCCAAATGGGGGATGATGTCAATACCTCAATTTAAAGGGATTGTCCTATCCACATAAAAGTCTTCCATAAATATATAAACACTAGGTGTGGGCCCGATGCTATCGCATTGGTAGGGCAGTGACATCATGGGGCAGGCTCTATCGCGCTGGGAGCGGCTGCTGTCTCTCCCCCCTGTTTGTACTCTCTCTCCCCCCAGTACTGTTTTCCCCTCTGTGCTCTCTCCTTTGACCTGCCTCCCCCCCGTGCCCTGTCATTCTCCCCCCCCCCCTCCCCCGTGTGCTGTCTCTCCCAAGTGGGCTGTTTTCTCCCCCTGCGCGCTCTCTGCCCCCGTGCTCTCCCTGGCTCCCTGCTGCACTCTCTCTGCCCCCCCTGTGCTCTATCTTCCCCCTGTGTGCTGTCTCTCCCCCGTGTGCTATTTTCTCCCCTCTGCGCTCTCTCTTCCCCCTTACTCTCCCTGGCCCCTGCTGCACTCTCTCTGACCTCCCTGTGCTCTCTCAACCGCCCGTGTGCTCTCTGCCCCCCATGCTCTCTCTGCACCCTGTGCTCTCTCTACCCTCGTGCCCTCTCTCTGCCCACCGTGCTCTCTTTGCTGTCCCCTCCTTCTCTCTGCCCCTCTGCAGTCTCTCTGACCCCCTGTGCTCTCTCTGACCCCTTGTGCTCTCACTGCCCTCCCCATCTCTCTCTGACCCCCTGTGCTCTCTCTATCCCCCATCCCTCTCTCTGCCCCTGTGCTCTCTCTGCTCCCCATGCTCTCTCTGCCCCCTGCAATCTTTCTATCCCCGTGCTCTCTCTGCCCCCTTGTGCTCTCTCTGTCCCCTTATGCTTTTTCTCTGCTCCCCCGCTGCATTCTCCATGCCCCAACTCTCTCTAGCCCCCCTGCAACTCTCTTTGGCTGCAATCTTTGTCACTGCAGTGAATTATTATAGTAGTACCAGAGCTGTAATGATGTCATGGTCATGTGACATGATTGTGACCTCACCACAGGTCCTGTATCATCTAGTAAATCGGAGGTTATCGGCGGGGTGGCGGGCAGGGTGCTGCAAGCGTTGGGATGTGTTCAGTGGGAGGCGGGCGGAATGCGGAGCGTTGGCATCAGCTTCAACCAAATTGGCAACCCCATCACTTGGGTGTGCTAATATGGTGTGGCTTCTTGAATTGTGGGATTCATGGACACCCTGATGCTGGAAGGTGATGACAGATTGGACAGGGTAAGTATATAATATAGTATGTACTCTCTAGGGAGTTGAGGTCATCAATTACCCACTTTTCAGACTTGACTCTCAAAATTGGAGTCTTATTTTGTAAAACCTTATAGGGTCCCAATGGGTTTCAATGCAAAGTCTCCAACAGGGGCCCCGACTTTCTGTTTTTTCCCTCCCCAGCAAAACTTTTTCCCTTTGAAAATGAAATTTGCAATTTGCAAGCGATGATGACATTTTTGCGTTTCTTTTCCAAAAAGACTATAATCAGTGTAGATTCCTATAAAGCATTTCAGATCTTTTATGTAACGGTCGCGTCCTGCTGCTTTCTACATATTTATAATAGTAAAAAAAGACCTGGACTCTTTTTGATATTCTCTCAACTCAGCAAGAAAGTAAAGTTCAGATAATGAAATGTGAACGGAGTAATAAAAACCCCACTCCGCACCGATAGTACGAGCAGCTGCTCATTATACAGATCCATAGAATCCCTCCGGCATTGTCTGGAAGCCCGGGGATATGTTATCTGGAGGAGACGAAAAAGTTTCCAAAAAGTTTTGTAACTTTTGTAATTTGAAATCTTATAAAGTTTCATTCTGATGAATGGAGGTTGTAGTTTTTGCTCAATTTGTATTAAAAGTGGATTATTATTGATTTCTCTACTGGTAAATCCCTTATATCCTAGTAATCCCAAACACTGGATGGAGGAGCGAAGCATGGGCTTGACTGTTCCCCCTCGTCTCCTTGTCTCCCATTCTTCGTGGATGTGTGTAGTATTGTTTCCATTGCTATTGATCAAACAGTGAAGAACAAGCTGAAACATAAACCGCTCAATAGTACCGGGATGTTATCAGGGAGGCCATTGTTCCGATCTGTTGCGTCAACTCGGCCCTGGGTGTCTCATGTGTCAGACCTAAAGCTTATCTCAATCTGTCCCTTTACTCTACATCCGGGACTGTCACCTCCATGGCTATTGCTTCCATAATGCCATTCCTTGAGCCCAAACGTTAGGACGTATATAGGTTTATTGAAAAGGTTACCTTAAACAGAACACAGAAACTTTTTGGGGGGATTATTCTAAGTGTCACGGGTGGTATAGCAGATAGGGAATCAGGAGGCAGGATGGTAAAATGGGCAGAGGCGAACTAGTGTAACCTTGATTGGGGGTCCCTGACTCAACCTGTTCCTGGAGTTACTTCTGAAGGTGAGGATGTCCAGGTCACCACCCTTGCCCTTTGCTCTTGACTTGCCCTAGGCTAAGAGCCCCTACTGTTATGGTTAATATTTCATAATAATATTAACAAGTTGCTGCTCCTGTCCTAATTTATATAGACCAAGTGCCCGGCGACGAAAAGTATGACAACAGACACACAGTCAGATGTACACCCTTTCTTGGTCAGTCCCAAGATCCAAGTGTGTTTTATTATAAGAGACATGAGGTTTTGTTCAGTAAGGGGCTCGGTCAGCCCTACTCAGATGTATTCATTGGTCAGTGGGTTAGTCCATGGGCGGATCCATGAGGTCATCAGGGGGTGTGGTCTTGATCGAGTATGTCCAGGTAATGTGGCATTCTGTGATTGGTCAGTCTTCTCTGGACTCCATCTTGCTCTCAGAGAGCATGGTGTGATGTGACAGGAAATGGCAGCCATGTTTAAATCACAACTTATACAATGCAAAATATTACACTCTATAGATCGTTTGTCCCATGCCCTTATGTCTTAAGGTTAATTAAGTATTTGATCCTATGGCTCTCCTCAACACTACCTCCACCCACGTACTGGGAAAATCTAGCAACTCCAATGGAAGGGAAAAGCAGCACAGCACATCCTCACTGCACAGGGTCCTAGTAGAGACTGAACTCTATCTGCGACACCCAGTGGAGGGAAGAGGAACCACTTCAAGGATGAGGGAGTATAGATCTGAATGGTATGACACAACTGTCACGCTGAGTGTAGGGAGACACCCAGTGCTGGACGACGACAGGGGAGGGGAAAGGAGTCCCTGATGCTAAGGGCAAAAAGGGAGAATGATGACCCCTAGAACAACTAGCGCTGACACCTGGCTCTCCTAACGTCCCTATACAGTTTCCGCAACTGTCGCTGCCAGGATACCTATTCCCTGACTGTCCCTGAACTACCACTACACAGGGATCAGAGCAGGTGATCATTAGTCAGCCCGGCTAGCAACTAGATAAACACAAAGGGAAACAAACAAAGAGGGAAGAGATACACTTAGCTTGAGCAGATCCAAGCAGCAAACCAGCAGGCTCCAGGAAACACTGCTTTGAGCTATGATGCAAACAGGAACTCTGAACAGCTATCACCAGCAGTGCATCCTGGTAGTCAAGGGGAATATATACACAGCTCAAGGTAAGGAATCAGCTGGGTCCTAGTGACCTCTAGCTTTAACTAAAAGGGAATGCCTCTTAAAGCGACAGAGACATTTTCTTAGGATTTGACTGTTTGGCCAAACGCCTTATCCATACCTCCTGACACACCCGTGACAACAACCCTCCACCTCCACCTGCAGAGCCGCACACCACATAGACTAAAGGAAAAAGAAAACCTCAGATTTAAATCACAGCAGCAACACTTATAGTCTGCAAAGCAGTCAACACGTGACAATAAGGTTTAGGCCAATTGTTAAAAAAAATATTATCTTTTGACTTTTGACCATTTTGAGGGCACAGACAGTATAAAAGGTTCTGCCTGGGCTCAACGAAAGGTGGAGCCAGAAGTGTGTGGCCTGGTGGCGGCGGGTTGTCGAGTTGCTGGCGACACTGTCTGATGTGGAGTGCTGAATCAGTACTGGACTGTGACTCCCCGCTCCTTGCGAAGAAGCAGTAATCTGCTACCAGAGGGAGAGGTGCTGTGAGGAGGATTTTCCCCTGAGGCTTGTAGTGATTGTTGAGATGATCCCATTTCTTTGCGATGAGACCCCTTGTAGCAACTCAGTTGCTGAAGGACGTTGCGTTTTGTTTTCCACCTTTTCCTGGAGTGTGACAGGGCTATTGTGGACCCTTTCCTTTTCCTCGTGGAGTTGCATTGGTAGCTGTAAGTCCCCGAGGTCGGGCCCCGCATATACATTTCCATCCGAAAGCATCTTTGCTCGCATTAGGAAATAACGTGAGATTTCCATCAGATGCCGGCGTTGGAGCCGCGGAAAGGCTAGGGTCACATTCGCGTCATGGAAGCGCTAAAAGTTAGCGTTTTTTTATGTTTCAATATTGAAAAACGATAATGTTAACGCCTCCATAGGCTCCCATGTAAAAACACATTGCAAAAAGTGCAGTGCGTTTGAGCTAGGCGTTTTTGCAAAAGCATCAAAAACACGGTAAACGGCGTTTTCCGGGGCGTTTGCAAACACGCAAGCGTTTTTTTTAACATGGAAGTCCTTGGGAAACACACGTGTTAACGCATGGTACATATATGTACCATGCATAACGCATGCATTAACGCTATCGCTATAAATGATAAAAAAATGCCATAAAAATGGCAAGTGAAAAAACAGCATCTTTTCACTAATCCTGCAAAAGGATGCAAGGTCCCAAATGTGACCCTAGCCTAAGGCCCGTCTCCCCATAGGTTAACATTAGCACTATTAACGAGGTGCTAACATGGCGTTAGCACCGTATTATTGCTGCTAAACACTGGGTTTTTAGTGCTACCCCAGCAAAATGTCAATCTGACCCTAGCCTTAGGCTAGGGTCACATTTGGGACCTTGCATCCCTTGGAAGGATGCTGTACAGGATCGTTTTTGTCCCCTTGGCTTTATTTTGCATTTTTAGCGCTAGCATTAACGCATGGTACATATATGTACCATGCGTTAACACATGCGTTTCCCATAGACTCCCATGTTACCAAAACACCCCCAAAAACACTGCTTACTGTGTTTTTGGATGCCAAAAGCTCAACAATAGGATAAGAGCTTATGGGACAGAGGCCAAAAGATTGCCAGTAGGATATTAGCTGAGGAAATGGAGGGCAAATGGCATCAGGAAAATGGCAACTTATAGGGCAAAGGCCAAAAGACTAATAGTAGATTAAGAGCCTATAAAACAGAGGCCAAAAAACAACAGTAGAATAAAAGCCTGATGGATGGAAGCCAATAGTCCATCAGTAAGTAAAAGCTTTTAGGATGGAAACCAAAAAGCAATTGGTAGAATAGGGGCCTATAGGACAGCGGCCTAAAGACCATCAGTTGAAGAACCTAGAAGACAGAGGCCAACTTAAAATTAGTAGAACAATAGGGTAAGGGACAGAGGCCAAAAAAAACATTAGTAGAGTAGCTTATAGAACAGAGGCCTACAGACCATCAGTAGATTTAAAGCCTTTGGGATGGAGATCAAAAAACTGTTTGAAGAATAAGAGCATATAAGACAGAGGCCTAAAGATCAACAGTAGAATAAGAGCCTATGGCAACGAGGCCAGAAGACCATCAGTAGAATAAGAGCCTATAAGACAGAGGCCAAAAAAACATTGGTAGAATAGGAGCCTATAGGACAGAGGTGAAAAGATCATCAATAGAATAAGACCTATGGCAACGAGGCTAAAGATCATCAGTAGAATAAGATCCTAAAAGACAGAGGCCAAAAAACACTGGTAGAATAGAAGGCTATAGGACAGAGGTGAAAAGATCATCAATAGAATAAGAGCCTATGGCAACGAGGCCTTGAAGATCATCAGTAAATAAGATCCTATAAGACAGAGGCCAAAAAAACATTGGTAGAATAGGAGCCTATAGGACAGAAGCCTAAAGATCATCAATAGAATAGGAGGCTATAGAACAGAGGTCAAAAGATTGTACAATAGAATAGGAGGACTATAGGACAGAGGCCTGAAGACCATCAGTTGCAGAGACTATAAGACAGAGGCCAACTTAAAATCAGTAGAACAATAGCTTAAGGGACAGGGCCAAAAGAAAGATTGGTAGAATAGGAGCCTATAGGACAGAAGCCTAAAGATTATTAGTAAAATAAGAGCCTAAGGAAGGCAGACCAAAACCCAATGAAAGAATAGGCGCCTATAGGACAGAGGCCAAAAGCCCATCAGTAGAATAAAAGACTATAAGACAGAGGCCAAAATAAACAGCGGTAGAATAGGAGGGAGCCTATAAGACACAGGCCTAATATCATCAGGAAATGTAAAGCCTTTGGGATGGAGACCAGAATATTATTGGTAAAAATAGGAGCCTATAGATCGGAGGCCAAAAGATCATCAGTACAGTAGAAGCCTATGGATGCATTGCTGTATGTATCGTAAATTTTTTTGTAGGCCAAATGTGATAACAAAGTAGCCTTGATGGACACCCATCCTGCCTGACTCTTAGCAGGGTGACCCATTGAGTTTGGTACAATCCCTACCTGCGACTCCTCAGGATGCGTTTTCATCACACAATCATGTATTGTAACCATGGGAAGTGGTGAGAGCTTTAATTCCCCCCAATAATCTGGATGCAGGTACAATGTAATCCCGGTCCCTCCGATGTGGGAGCATTTATGGTCTTCTTCTTCTGAAAATAGTGAAGTGTTAGTTTTCAGTTTGTATTACCGTAAAAGTTACTTTAAGTTCTTACAATCTTCTCTGTGTTCATGAATATTTTAGTCTGAGATTCTAGACTCTGATCTACCCTGTTGATACAACCTCCCGAGAGATCCGATATTATTCACTACGCCTATTGATTTCTTTTTTCATCTTTTATAGAAAATCGACCAAATCTACGAAAGACAATGGAGGACGAGATGGAGGCCTTCCTCAACGACAGCTTTGGATCGGACAACTTCAGTTTCTTCTTATTTGAAGACTTCAATGCCACAACTGACGTGTATTTTCCCATCGCCAGACTTGTCGCCTTCATCCCTTTCCTCCTGGTGTGCTTGGTGGGCCTTGTCGGCAACGCTTTGGTAGTGATTCTTATTCTGTTGTCTAAGAGGATGTGGAGGACCATGAACATCTTCATCTTCAGCCTGGCCCTTGGAGACTTATTTTACATGTTGTGCTTGCTGTTTTTTGCCGTCGAAATAATGCATTCCTTGGGAATCTTCATGTGTAAACTCTACTGGACTCTGGCTTCCTTAGCGACTTTTTCCAGTTCCTACTTTTTGGCCATCATGTCCATCACTGTCTTCTTGCAGACATATTACCCTTCTTTATCCAAGAATCTCAATTTTACGGCGGCGGCACTGACCAGTCTTGGGATCTGGATACTAAGTCTTCTGCTTGGGATTCCCTTCTTTCTCTACGCCAAGGTGGATGACTTCTCCACCTGTCTCATCGCTTGGCCAGCACCCTTCTGGAACATCATCTTCGTATCTTACCGGTTTGCTGTTTCGTTTTTGGTTCCGATGATATTGACCGGCGTTTGTCTCCTCCTTACCCATTGCCGGACGAGAAGGCTCGATCAGTCCAGTGATCCCACAGTGACTGAGGTCAAGGAAGATGTTGTGATGATCATGGTCTTGTCTCTTGTGTTCATCGTCTTCTGGCTTCCAACTCATCTTCTCGAAATTGTCTTAGGATTCACTTCCAATTTGTACTTTAGTGAAGGAACTTACTACATCATCAGCATCATACCTTATCTGAAAAGTTGTGTCTATCCCTTTCTCTATGGATTTCTATCTAGAAGCTTTAAGGACTCATTTAACAGAATATTTTGTTGCAAAACAGTCCCGGAAGGTTATAATCCTTCGAAAACTTCCAATGACGTCCCGGAAGATAAGTCTACGGTGTGTTAGCGTTTTTCACCTATCATTGACTATTAGGCCATAAATCCTCCATTTTTATCAGGACCCAAATGGGATTTGTATGACAAGACAATCTGAAAATGGAATGAATCACTCTTTACTTCGCTCATAGCCTTTCGAAAGAGAGACCTCTAACTTGGTTTAGGGGTTTCACCACTCTCCATTGAGACTCCCTTGATCATGGCAATGAAATGACTGCAAAATATTATGATTTGTAGTCATTTCCAAATGTCTATCGATGACATAAAGTAAGAGGACAAAGCAGGTTCTATATTGTTGAATACATTCTAACAGATACCTTTTGTTAAAAAATGTAAAAAAAAAAAAAGCTCACTTACTATGTTTCCCCAAAAATAAGACCTACCTCCAAAATAACCCCTAGCATGATTTTACAGGATTTTTTGGAGTATGTTTGGAATGTAAGCCCTACTCCAAAAATAAGCCCTAGTTACCATTCAGGGCCGGTATTAGTCTATTGAAGGGAAACTGGGCTATTGCACAGGGCCCCACTCTCTCGGGGGCCCCAACATTTCTATTCCAAGATTAAAACTGCTTAGAGATTGTCACCAAAGATGTTTTAACTGCGGGACTCTAGTGAAACTTATGTATGTGTTGTGTGTATATACATGTGTATGTGCAGTGTGTGTATATACATGTATATGTGAAATTGTGTATATGCATGTGTATACCACTATGTGCGGTGTGTGTATATGTGTATGTGCAATGTGTATATGCATGTGAATGTACAGTGTGTGTATATAAACATGTGTATGTGCAGTGTGTGTATATACATGTGTGCATGTATTGTGTGCATTAACATGTGTGGTATATACATGTGTATGTGCATGTGTGTATGTACATGTATATGTGAAATTGTGTATATGCATGTGTATACCACTATTGCGGTGTGTGTATATGTGTATGTGCAATGTGTATATGCATGTGTATGTACAGTGTGTGTATATACATGTGTATGTGCAGTGTGTGTATATACATGTGTGCAAGTATGTGTGCATAAACATGTGTGTGTATATACATTTGTATATGAAGTGTGTGTGTATATGCATGGGTGTGTGCAATGTATGTATACACATATGTACATGAAGTGTGTGTATATTCATGTGTATGTGACTATGTGCAGTGTGGGTATATACATGTGTGTGTGCATAGCAGTATATGTGTGTATATACAATATGTGTATATACATGTGTGTGTCTGTGTGTGTGTAGTAGGTGTGTATATACATGAGTGTGTGTAGTGTGTATATACATGTGTATGTGCAGTGTGTGTATATACATGTGTAGTGCATGTGTGTATATACATGTGTATGTGCAGTGTGTATATACATGTGTATGTGCAGTGTATGTATATACATGTGTATGTGTAGTGTGTGTATATACATGTGTATGTGTAGTGTGTGTATATACATGTGTATGTGTAGTGTGTGTATATACATGTGTATGTGCAGTGTGTTATACATGTGTATGTGCAGTGTGTGTATATACATGTGTATGTGCAGTGTGTGTATATACATGTGTATGTGTAGTGTGTGTATATACATGTGTATGTGTAGTGTGTGTATAACATGTGTATGTTAGTGTGTGTATATACATGTGTATGTGCAGTGTGTGTATATATATGTGTATGTGTAGTGTGTGTATATACATGTGTATGTGTACAGTGTGTCTATATAAACGTGTATGTGCAGTGTGTGTATATACATGTTGTGCATGTATTGTGTGCATAAACATGTCTGTGTATATACATTGTATATGAAGTGTGTGTGTATATGCATGCTGTGTGCAGTGTATGTATACACATGTGTACATGAAGTGTGTGTTATTCATGTGTATGTCACTATGTGCATGTGTGTGTATATACATGTGTGTGCATACCAATATATGTGTGTAATTGTGCAGTGTGTGTATATACTGTATGTGCAGTGTGTGTATTACATGTGTGTGTGCAGTGTGTGTATATACATGTGTATGTGCAGTGTGTGTATATACATGTGTATGTGCAGTGTGTGTATATACATGTGTGTGTGCAGTAGTGTATATACATGTGTAGTGTAGGTGTGTATATACATGTGTTGTGTATGTGTGTATATACATGTGTGTGTGCAGTGTGTGTATATACATGTGTTGTGCATGTGTGTATATACTGTGTGTGTGCAGTGTGTGTATAAATATACATGTGTGTGTGCAGTGTGTGTATACACATCCTCTGAAAATAAGCCCTAACCCATCTTTCAGAGCAAAAAAATAATATCAGACCCTGCCTTAAATTCTGGGAAACCCGATAGATGTTGTTTGGCTCCAGCGATCAGTGTATCACCTTCCTGTATTATATCTTCATTACTTTTCACTTGTTTTCACTCTTCAGTTTGATTTCACAATACTAAATAGTTTATAAACCATCGCAATCTGGTGTGGACTGATCTGGTGATGATTATATCACGCCTCTATGTAATAATCAAGCTGCACGATGCCGTGTGACCGTGACCGGACGGACTGACAGCCTCATTTTCTTACAAACTCCTAACGCCATTTAGAATGTTGATGCATAAATGAGCATTAAGGGAACCTGTCAGCACATTGTTACATGCACACAGTGATATTAATATATAGGTTATTGTCCGACTATTACAGTGCTACCTATTCGTAGCGATCTGATGTTCCATTCATGATAAATCTGTATGTAAATCAGGTTGAGGTTCCTCGGGGGCGTGTCAATGCACTTGGACTTCTTGCTTATAAGTGGATGGACAACCTCCAATACATTTACAGTCTGCTTCTACACTATATTTAATCAAATCTCTATAACAAAGGGATCATTTTGTTATTTGGGGAGAGGGTAAGCACCTAGAGTGTCATACTATTACTTCAATATGCAAAAATACTGCTGACTAGTTCCCTTTCAGTATGTCTTATTGAGCTGAACTGTCTTGAGAATTACCACAATCTACGATTACAAGGACAACAAAGTTTTAAGAAATTACCAGAAGTGTCAGTTCGCCGGCTTGTTGATGGTTGCCAGATACTTACAGGCAGGGGCGTAACAACAATAGAGGGAGGGGTTGCAATTGCACCCAGGCCCTGGAGCCTAGGGGGCCCCAAAAGTCCTTTTGACCTACAGAAAAAGACTATTGCTATTTAAGATTTGCAATAATTGGGGGCCACGTTGGAGCTTTCGCATCGGGGCCCATAGGCTTCAAGTTACACCACTTTCTTTATTCTGCTGACTGTAAATAATATTCACTGATATAAAGGGAATGCAATTACCATACGTTACTCATCACATACAAGCTTGTGGGGTCATGTACGCAATCTGACTCCTACATCTGGAATCTGAATAAAGGTATTTTTATGGTATTATTTTTGGAAATTATCCTTCAGTTCCTGTAACCACTTAATAAATCTCCAAACGTTTGTCCGCTCTTGGGCTGTTCTGGATGAATGTTTTACCATAAGGGGTATGATACTGTTTGTGAATGGTGTCGAGCTGCTAGTTAGAGGAAGAACAAACATGGACTTAGTCAACTGGTGACCATCAATACCGAATGTACAGGTTCTGTAGGTCTCTTGAATGTATACAGTTGACCATCCTTCATGGAAATGATGCCTTCAATGAAGTCACAACCCACAAAACCTCATCGGAAAGTGAACAATATCTAGATACAATTTCTTACGGCCCCTGAAGGTTCTTCTTCTGGTTACGATGGGACAAGAGCAGATGACTTAGATCTTTGAAGAAGAAGGTCCAAGCCTTGGACGGCCTTTGCCCTTTTTGCATAGACGACCCTGGACTTGTCTTCTCCTTTGACTGAGCAACCACAGCAAACACATAACTGTTCTGGACGGCCTTTGCCCCTTTTGCATGCATGAACTTGGACTTGTCTTTTCCATTTACTGAGCAAACACATAATTGCCCTGGACGGCCTTTGCCCCATTTTCATGAATGAACCTTGACTTGTCTTCTCCTTTGACCAAGCAACCACAGCAAACACATACCTATCCTGGACGGTCTTGGCCCCTTTTTCATGAATGAACCTGGACTTGTCTTCTCCATTGACTGAGCAACCACAGCAAACACATAATTGCCCTGGACAGCCTTTGCCCCTTTTGCATGCATGAACTTGGACTTGTCTTTTCCATTTACTGAGCAAACACATAATTGCCCTGGACAGCCTTTGCCCCTTTTGCATGCATGAACTTGGACTTGTCTTTTCCATTTACTGAGCAAACACATAATTGCCCTGGACAGCCTTTGCCCCTTTTTCATTAATGAACCTTAACTTGTCTTCTCCTTTGACCAAGCAACCACAGCAAGCACATAACTCTCCTGGACGGTCTTGGCCCCTTTTGCATGGATGAAACTGGACTTGTCTTCTCCATTGACTGAGCAACCACAGCAAACACATAATTGCCCTGGATGGCCTTTGCCCCCTTTTCATGAATTAACCTTAACTTGTCTTCTCCTTTGACCAAGCAACCACAGCAAACACATAATTGCCCTGGACGGCCTTTGCCTCTTTTGCATGGAGAACCTGGACTTGTCTTCTTCTTTGACCAAACAACCAGAACAAACACATAATTGCCCTGGACGGCCTTTGCCTCTTTTGTATGCATGAACCCAGACTTGTCTTCTCCTTTGACCGAGCAACCACAGCAAACACATAATTGCCAAATTTTTCAGAACTCACAATTTTTGGAAACGATCACAACGAATATTGTCTCCTGAGCCAAAAGGAGTGTGGTGGTCTAAATCCCACCAGGTGATCAAAGTTCATGGACAGGACTGGTGGTGGGGTTTAAGTGGTTCCTCAACTGAGCAAAAGTATAAAATATGACGGTACAAACCAAAAATCAGTTTTCTATGACTGTTATGGATCCGTGGAGGAGACCCGAACCTCAAATTGGATCTTGACCTGTTTCTATGATTGAATCAAGAATTCCTTCTCCCAGGAATGATCACCCTTCCTATTCTACAAAGGTTAAGAAGAGGAGCTAACAAGTTCTGCACCTTCCCATACCGAGACTAGGAACATGCATATTGTGTCTTCAGAGAAGAAGTAGATGAACTCTAGTGACACCTATTGGAAGTAGCAATCCTAAAAGTCAAAAGCGACCCTTTAAGGAGCCTTGTGATATGACTTAGGATTTATACCAGATCAGAACCTCAACTTGCAGACACGATGTTTCACAGTATTGAGTATGAGATCTGATCTGGCTGTATGAGAGGCGATGTGGGGTCTAAGGGGTAAAGTTTCTCCTTGTGGAGCGTGACACACCAGATCCGGCATGCCAGTAGTGTCACTGGAGACTTATAATACTCAATACTTATCTTATATATAAAACCCGAAGGCCACTTCCGGAAAAGGCCACGCCCACTTCCGTGATGGTCTTCGCCCAGGCTCATCCAGTGCACTGTAGCCGGCCTGCCCCCCGGCTACAGGCACCGGCACATGGAACGTTCCGATCTCGGAAGTTCCGTGTGCCCTCCAGCCACTCCCCTCCACCCTCTGCCCTCCAGCCAGTAGCTACATACCGGGGGGCAGGGGGGGCCCATTGCCCGCCACCTCGGGGGCCCACACACACCCTGGGGATACCCGTGCTCCCTGCTGTCTGCCTACAGAGGAGGGAGGGCGGGACTTCCTCTCCTGCAGCTCTGCCTGCCCCTCCTCTCCTGCTACAGTACACCTGATGGCCGGCCTGCGGTGAGTCTGCCCTGCCGGCTCCAGCAGCCTCTGCCCTACCGGCTCCAGCTGCCTCTGCCCTCCAGCCTCCTCTGCCCTGGCCTCTGCCCTCCAGCCTCCTCTGCCCTGGCCTCTGCCCTCCAGCCTCCTCTGCCCTGGCCTCTGCCCTCCAGCCTCCTCTGCCCTGGCCTCTGCCCTCCAGCCTCCTCTGCCCTGGCCTCTGCCCTCCAGTCTCCTCTGCCCTGGCCTCTGCCCTCCAGCCTCCTCTGCCCTGGCCTCTGCCCTCCAGCCTCCTCTGCCCTGGCCTCTGCCCTCCAGCCTCCTCTGCCCTCCAGCCTCCTCTGCCCTGGCCTCTGCCCTCCAGCCTCCTCTGCCCTCCAGCCTCCTCTGCCCTCCAGCCTCCTCTGCCCTGGCCTCTGCCCTCCAGCCTCCTCTGCCCTGGCCTCTGCCCTCCAGCCTCCTCTGCCCTGGCCTCTGCCCTCCAGCCTCCTCTGCCCTGGCCTCTGCCCTCCAGCCTCTTCTGCCCTGGCCTCTGCCCTACACCCTCCTCTGCCCTGGCCTCTGCCCTACACCCTCCTCTGCCCTGGCCTCTGCCCTACAGCCTCCTCTGCCCTGGCCTCTGCCCTACAGCCTCCTCTGCCCTGGCCTCTGCCCTACAGCCTCCTCTGCCCTGGCCTCTGCCCTCCAGCCTCCTCTGCCCTGGCCTCTGCCCTCCAGCCTCCTCTGCCCTCCAGCCTCCTCTGCCCTGGCCTCTGCCCTCCAGCCTCCTCTGCCCTGGCCTCTGCCCTCCAGCCTCCTCTGCCCTGGCCTCTGCCCTCCAGCCTCCTCTGCCCTGGCCTCTGCCCTCCAGCCTCCTCTGCCCTCCAGCCTCCTCTGCCCTGGCCTCTGCCCTCCAGCCTCCTCTGCCCTGGCCTCTGCCCTCCAGCCTCCTCTGCCCTGGCCTCTGCCCTACAGCCTCCTCTGCCCTGGCCTCTGCCCTCCAACCTCCTCTGCCCTGGCCTCTGCCCTCCAGCCTCCTCTGCCCTGGCCTCTGCCCTACAGCCTCCTCTGCCCTGCCCTCTGCCCTCCAGCCTCCTCTGCCCTGGCCTCTGCCCTACAGCCTCCTCTGCCCTGGCCTCTGCCCTCCAACCTCCTCTGCCCTGGCCTCTGCCCTCCAGCCTCCTCTGCCCTCCAGCCTCCTCTGCCCTGGCCTCTGCCCTCCAGCCTCCTCTGCCCTGGCCTCTGCCCTCCAGCCTCCTCTGCCCTGGCCTCTGCCCTCCAGCCTCCTCTGCCCTGGCCTCTGCCCTCCAGCCTCCTCTGCCCTGGCCTCTGCCCTCCAGCCTCCTCTGCCCTGCCCTCTGCCCTCCAGCCTCCTCTGCCCTGGCCTCTGCCCTACAGCCTCCTCTGCCCTGGCCTCTGCCCTCCAACCTCCTCTGCCCTGGCCTCTGCCCTCCAGCCTCCTCTGCCCTGGCCTCTGCCCTACAGCCTCCTCTGCCCTCCAGCCTCCTCTGCCCTGGCCTCTGCCCTCCAGCCTCCTCTGCCCTGGCCTCTGCCCTCCAGCCTCCTCTGCCCTGCCCTCTGCCCTCCAGTCTCCTCTGCCCTGCCCTCTGCCCTCCAGCCTCCTCTGCCCTGGCCTCTGCCCTCCAGCCTCCTCTGCCCTGCCCTCTGCCCTCCAGCCTCCTCTGCCCTCCAGCCTCCTCTGCCCTGGCCTCTGCCCTCCAGCCTCCTCTGCCCTGGCCTCTGCCCTCCAGCCTCCTCTGCCCTGGCCTCTGCCCTCCAGCCTCCTCTTCCCTGGCCTCTGCCCTCCAGCCTCCTCTGCCCTGGCCTCTGCCCTCCAGCCTCCTCTGCCCTGGCCTCTGCCCTCCAGCCTCCTCTTCCCTGGCCTCTGCCCTCCAGCCTCCTCTGCCCTGGCCTCTGCCCTCCAGCCTCCTCTGCCCTGGCCTCTGCCCTCCAGCCTCCTCTGCCCTGGCCTCTGCCCTCCAGCCTCCTCTGCCCTGGCCTCCGCCCTCCAGCCTCCTCTGCCCTGCAGCCTCTGCCCTCCAGCCTCCTCTGCCCTGCAGCCTCTGCCCTCCAGCCTCCTCTGCCCTGGCCTCTGCCCTCCAGCTTCCTCTGCTCTGGCCTCTGCCCTCCAGCCTCCTCTGCCCTGGCCTCTGCCCTCCAGCCTCCTCTGCCCTGGCCTCTGCCCTCCAGCCTCCTCTGCCCTGGCCTCTGCCCTGGCCTCTGCCCTCCAGCCTCCTCTGCCCTTCTGCCTCCTCTGCCCTGGCCTCTGCCCTCCAGCCTCCTCTGCCCTGCCCTCTGCCCTCCAGCCTCCTCTGCCCTGGCCTCTGCCCTCCAGCCTCCTCTGCCCAGGCCTCTGCCCTCCAGCCTCCTCTGCTCTGGCCTCTGCCCTCCAGCCTCCTCTGCCCTGCCCTCCAGCCTCCTCTGCCCTGGCCTCTGCCCTCCAGCCTCCTCTGCCCTGGCCTCTGCCCTCCAGCCTCCGCTCTACTCTCCCTGTCCTCTGCCCTCCAGCCTCCACCCTCCTCTGCCTTCCAGCCTCCGACCTCCTCTCCCTGTCCTCTGCCCTCCGGCCTCCACTCTCCTCTCCCTGTCCTCTGCCCTCCAGCCTCTCGCTCTGCTCTCCCTGTCCTCTGCCTTCCAGCCTTCGCTCTCCTCTCCCTGTCCTCTGCCCTCCAGCCTCCGCTCTCCTCTCCCTGTCCTCTGCCCTCCAGCCTCCGCCCTCCTCTCCCTGTCCTCTGCCCTCCACCCTCCTCTCTCCTCTTCCTGTCCTCTGCCCTCTAGCCTCCGCTCTCCTCTCCCTGTCCTCTGCCCTCCAGCCTCCGCCCTCCTGCCCCCGACCTCCACTCTCCTCTCCCTGTCCTCTGCCCTCCAGCCTCCGCTCTCCTCTGACCTCCAGCCTCCGCTCTCCTCTCCCTGTCCTCTGCCCTCCACCCCTCCGCTCTCCTCTCCCTGTCCTCTGCCCTCCAGCCTCCGCCCTCCTCTGCCCTCCAGCCTCCGCTTTCCTCTGACCTCCAGCCTCCGCTCTCCTCTCCCTGTCCTCCAGCCTCCGCTCTTCTCTGCCCTCCAGCCTCCGCTCTCCTCTCCCTGTCCTCTGCCCTCCAGCCTCTGCTCTCCTCTGCCCTACAGCCTCCGCTCTCCTCTCCCTGTCCTCTGCCCTCCAGCTTCCGCTCGCTCTCCTCTCCCTCTCCTCTACCCTCCACCTTCCGCTCTCCTCCCTCTCCTCTACCCTCCACCTTCCGCTCTGCTCTCCCTGTCCTCTGCCCTCCAGCAGAGTGTGTATGTACGCACTTCCGTCACTTTGTCCACACTTCCCTCAACTTTGTACACACACACACACATACACACACACTCCGCTATACTTACCACCGGCCCTGCGTCCGCTGCCTGGATCCTCAGTCGACATGTCGCTGCCCCCAAACTACTGGATCCAATATAGCGTCCAAGATGTCTTGAAAAACTACCCGGACAACATATTGGATCCAGTCGTCCGGGGGCGGCGACATGTCGACTCAGGATCCAGGCGGCGGGGAAGACGCAGGGTCGGTGGTAAGTATAGCGGAGTGTATGTGTGTGCTTACCACTCTGCCCACGGCGCTGCGCTGACCACTCTGCCCACGGCGCTGCGCTGACCACTCTGCCCACGGCGCTGCGCTGACCACTCTGCCCACGGCGCTGCGCTGACCACTCTGCCCACGGCGCTGCACTGACCACTCTGCCCACGGCGCTGCACTGACCACTCTGCCCACGGCGCTGCGCTGACCACTCTGCCCACGGCGCTGCGCTGACCACTCTGCCCACGGCGCTGCACTGACCACTCTGCCCACGGCGCTGCACTGACCACTCTGCCCACGGCGCTGCACTGACCACTCTGCCCACGGCGCTGCACTGACCACTCTGCCCACACCGCTGCGCTGACCAATCTCACCGCACTCACTGCTAACCACTGAGCCACCCCACTCACTGCTAACCACTGAGCCACCGCACTCACTGCTAACCACTGAGCCACCGCACTCACTGCTAACCACTGAGCCAGCGCACTCACTGCTAACCACTGAGCCAGCGCACTCACTGCTAACCACTGAGCCACCGCACGCAGTACTAACCACTGAGCCACCGCACGCAGTGCTAACCACTGAGCCACCGCGCAGTGCTACCCACTGAGCCACCGCGCTCACTGCTAACCACTGAGCCACCGCGCAGTGCTAACCACTGAGCCACCTCTATACACACAATTAATTTCACCGCACTCCCCTAACTATTACTAAATAAACTATATATGGATTCTAGACTACCCGATTCTTTAGAATCGGGCTGCCATCTAGTCATACATAATGCTCCTCTGGGGAAATTGTCACTCTCAACAAGGAGAAACCTTACCCCTTATATTCCAGTCTTAGCCTCTCATACAGCCAGATCAGATATCATACTTTAAACTGATGAGGGGCAATCACCCTGAAACACTGTATCTGCAAATTGAGGTTCCTAAGTCATATGACAAGGCTCATTAAAGGGTCGATATTGACTTTTTGGATTGCTACTTCCAATAGGTGGCGCTAGAGTTCGTCTACTTGCTCTCTGAAGAGTCAATTTGCATATTTAATTACCCAGAGGAGCATTGTAGACATTTAAGTCTCCTAAGACTAGCAAGAAGAAAATGTATCTCTTAGATGCCAGTCTTAGCCTCTCACCTACTGTAGCCAGATCAGATCTCATACTTTGCACTGATGAGGAGCAAATACCTCAAAACACCGTGTATGCAAACTGAGATTCTTATTTGGCTTATATGCTAAGTCATATGACAAGGCTCATTAAAGGGTTAATAAGTCTCCTCATTACTGGTATGTCACTCCCCACAAGGAGAAACCTTAACCCTTAGATCCCAGTCTTAGCCTCTCACCTAACCAAATCACATCTCATACATTGCACTGTTGAGTGACAAATACCTCGAAACAGCATTCTTATCCTAAGTCATATGCCAAGGCTCGTTAAAGGGTCGATAAGTCTCCTCATTACTGGTATGTCACTCTCCAAAAGGAGAAACCTTACCCCGAAGACTAGGAACATATGTCAAGGCTCGTTAAAGGGTCGATAAGTCTCCTCATTACTGGTACGTCACTCTCCAAAAGGAGAAACCTTACCCCTAAGACTAGGAACATATGCCAAGGCTCGTTAAAGGGTCGATAAGTCTCCTCATTACTGGTATGTCACTCATCAAAAGGAGAAACCTTACGCCTAAGACTAGGAACATATGCCAAGGCTCGTTAAAGGGTCGATAAGTCTCCTCATTACTGGTATGTCACTCACCAAAAGGAGAAACCTTACCCCTAAGACTAGGAACATATGCCAAGGCTCGTTAAAGGGTTGATAAGTCTCTTCATTACTGGTATGTCACTCTCCAAAAGGAGAAACTTTACCCCTAAGACTAGGAACATATGCCAAGGCTCATTAAAGGGTTGATAAGTCTCTTCATTACTGGTATGTCACTCTCCAAAAGGAGAAACCTTACCCCTAAGACTAGGAACATGAAGTTTGGAACCAGCGCTAGATCAGGAGGCCCCATTATGAGTTTTGCAATGGGACATATCACTTTCACGTGCACGGATCCTGATTATCAATCACATTATAGAATTAAGGACAGTGTGAAAATGGTGTACAGCTTTGAGAATGTTCCATCAGTTCGGCACTCTTTCTTGGATATAGGGCTTAATAGCTTAGCAATCATTTGTGACCCCATGATCAGATGGCTGTCATTACTGAGGGTCTTAAGAGGCATTTATCAGTCCACCTCCAGGCTCCCCCATTGTGTCAGCCTTTACTTACGCTCCTGATTAGCACTGACTGGTGATATCATTTAATGAGGGCAACGTGACATTTTACCCCGGAGAGGGAACGTTTTTCTCGCTCTGACGAAGCGAAGAAATTGTGTCTTATTATTAATGACATCTTAATGTGAAATTCTGCTCTCGTTCTTTACTTACTTTTCCTTATGGACTAGGAAGATAATTCCGACCTGATGATCCATTGTATGAAAGATGGGATGAGAACTAGACATGCGCGAATCTTTTGATGTACGAATTCACTAGTTTCTCCAAAATATGAAAAGATAAGTATGACACTAGAAGTTCTCATTACTCCTTCCAAGCTCTTCAGTAGACAGAGCCTTAGGAATGTGAAAAAGGCCTCAACATACAGTATGTAGTGATGGGTACATGGATGGTACTTGGGGAGCAGCCCGGGGGGCGTCTGCATTCCTGTCACCTGGCCCAGCCCTCCCTAATGGTAACCATTCTTCACTGCTGTGCTGTCACACTCTGTCTGTAAGGTTTACTCAGTATTTTACTCCCTCTCTCTATTGCTGAGCTGTGACACCCTCATTATCCTAATTCACCAGACAATGGCTGCTGCATTTCTTGCCCTGGCTTTTATACTGGCTTTGATATTCCCTCTTGATTGACTGCACTATATCATATGAAGTGATAGTTGCAAGGCACCAAAGGGGAAGCCTACACAGCCACACTGGCATACTTACAGTATCAGAGACTGGAAGCTAGTGGTCGTCACCATGTTAGTGGGCATGGCCTGGCATCTCATTTCACATGCACTCTACTCAGTTAGTGCTCTTAGGACAAGCTCAGTCACCACAACCCCCTGACTCCATCCCCTGACACTGTGAGATGAATGAGCCCAATAAGCAGCTGGTCTGCAGTAGCGCATGGGAGATGTTCACTAAGCTGGCCACACCAACTCACTAAACTTACTCTCCCTGATATGGTGAGTAAAGTACTGTACACCTACCAACCGAGACAACAACTGGCAGTCTGTGTACTGCGAGCAGGCAATGCCGACACACAGGTGATGACCAACCATACGCAGTCACCAGGTCCGCACGATATAGTTAGTGAGGGTGGAAGGAAACACCAACGTGGACATCACACCCACCAACTAAGACAATCACGCCCACTAGCTTGTAATCCCCGATTCTGCAAGTATGCCACCGCACCTGAGGTCATAAGAGACTTTCCTGGCTCATACAATCATCATCTGAAGCTTTTGGGAGGCTACCGGAAAATGGGTAGACGGCCACCGTCCTGCGGATGATAGAGTAGCCAAGTGCAGCCAAAGTCTCCCCCAATATCTCTAAAAGCAGCACTTTTGGAGAGTTTCTGGTGCGTGATGTTTCGACATAAGACAGAATCCAAGTGTCTTGACGCACATACAATGAGCACCGTATGGCGCAGCTTGAAAATTGGGTGTACGTTTTTGGTATTTTTTCGATCTTTTCCCAGATGAAGATCTTAAAAATTAGTGTAATTTATGGGTTAGGAGTGTCACTATAGGGAGAGCAGATGTCACAGTCACACCCATGCCCTGGTGCCTGATGAAGCCCGTAGGCCCCTAGCCTTATAGAAGACACAAGCGCTGTATACAACACATGTTAGATGAGGAATCAGATACAGATTGATTTACCCGACTGAGTATTGTGTGGTACATTATGCAGTAAGATGGGAGTCTCTGCTTATAAGTATTAGCAATGTTTACCATTAGTGATAAGCGAACACTACCTTGCTCAGGGGCTCGGCACTCGAAACGAGCCTTTGGACGCTCATATGGGTGCGACTCGAGTACCGAGTCAATGAGGAACTCAAGCATTTTTCCAAAAGAGTTTTCGCAAAAAAGCCCAACTCCCCTTGACCTCCGTTATACTCGGTACTCGAGTCATGCATATCCGAGCATCCAACTGTTTGTACCGAGCACCGAGCACTCAATCTAGGCTTGAAGACCATGATGGACCTATCTAGGCTTGGAGAAGACCCTGGTGGACCTATTTAGGCTTGGAGAAGACCCTGGTAGAAATATTTAGGCTTGGAGAAGAACCTGGTAGACCTATCTAGGCTTGGAGAAGACCTTAGTGGACCTATCAAGGCTTGGAGAAGACTTTGGTGGCCCTATGTAGGCTTGGAGAAGACCCTGGTGGAAAAGACCACTAGGCCTTCTCCAAGCCTAAATAGGTAAACCGGTATCTTCTCCAAGTCTAAATAGGTCCACCAAGGTCTTCTCTAAGCCTACATAGGTAGGCTTGAAGAAGACCTTGGTGGACCTATTTAGGCTTGGAGAAGATACTGGTGGACCTATTTAGGCTTGGAGAAGATACCGGTGGACCTATTTAGGCTTGGAGAAGGCCCTGGTGGTCTTCTCCACCAGGGTCTTCTCCAAGCCTACATAGGGCCACCAAAGTCTTCTCTAAGCCTAGATAGGTCCACTAAGGTCTTCTCCAAGCCTAGATAGGTCCACAGGTCTTCCCTAAGCCTAGATAGGTCCATCATGGTCTTCATAGTTAGGCTTGAAGAAGACCTTGGTGGACCTATTTAGGCTTGGAGAAGATACCAGTGGACCTATTTAGGCTTGGAGAAGGCCCTAGTGGACCTATCTAGGTTGCACAAGATTGATCTTCCTACAGAGCGTTCACATCTATCAAGTGATCATGGCTAGAGATCCAGCTGAAGGCCGATAAATTATAATAATATATCAATCTGCTCAGCTATTCTTGATGCCGCCTATAGAAAGGTTCCGTCTAAGTGATCCCTCTTAGTGCTCCCTATACATATGACTCTTTGTATATTCAGCCGGGTAGAAAATGAACAGAATATGCAGCTCGTCTTCAGGACAATCACATCACCTCTTTAGCTAGAACTGGCTAAGGAAAGAGCATGCTGGGGTAATGGGAAGAGACCACCGGCGGAGCGGGTTACACAAGCTTTCTCCATAATACGGCCCCATACTAACCAACAGCTTGGAACACTTCAGCCTCACGACGTAGACGAGGTCTGGGCTGTAACGTTAGAAGGCTGAATTAAGTACAAAATAAAGTGGAAATGGTGAAGCTGTTTTTGCTTTCAGAAGGCAGTAAAAGCATGATAAAAGCCTTCCCCTCCATTAGCTCCCGGGTCCTGCCGAGTGGTGAACTGTGGGCCACAAAGAGATGGGGGGTTTCGCTGTGAGGAGTTATAAATCTAGAAACATGTTCAAGGATTTTGAATAAAGATATGTAAAAATAATACATCAAAAGTAAACAGACATAATGTGCTAACATCTCCAGGTTCTCCGGTGGAAGCACCGGCAAGTGTTGTGGTTACTCAACTGCAAGGACATGTGTATAACATTCATGTACAGCTCCGGGGCTCTATACATAAATATATCCATAATAATAACACATATACAGTGTGCCTACTCTCCCAAAATGTCTGGGAGCCTCCCACAAAAAAAGGATAGGCCTCCCATAGTCCAGAAGACTCCGTGCCCCAAAAATTCTCCAAGGCTTTACATCAGGGAACTCCACAATCATCCGAAATGGGATAAGGGACACGGACACCATGGAGGAGGTCTCTATGCATGAGACTTTGTCCCAGAGCGGAAGGTCACTAATGGGGTATCTTGTTGAGGTCGCTCCTTTAAAATGTCCATGGTCTGGTATTGTAGTTCCGGTCTGGTATTGTAGTTCCGGTCTGGTATTGTAGTTCCGGTCTGGTATTGTAGTTCCGGTCTGGTATTGTAGTTCCGGTCTGGTATTGTAGTTCCGGTCTGGTATTGTAGTTCCGGTCCGTTGCAGTTCAGCCGAGTTGTGGTCCCATGTACAACCTTTGTACAGATGTGGCGCTGTTTTTGGAAGAAAACAGCCATGTTTTTGTTATGATGTCCATCCTTTAAGTCACCCCATCCGGATCTCTGGTGAACGGTGTGTAGATGACACGCCCAGCACCAGGGCAATGGGATACTCGGTACCAGGCCAGTCGGTACTTTTTGGGCATGTCACGGTGGTGTGACCCCGCTCCGTGACTCTGGCCATGTCATAAAAATGGAGGAAGTTAATAAGGGGCTTTAATTTGTGACATCACCCGTGGTTCAGTGGCAGCAATTGGATAGCCGCTGCTGCTATTCAGATCCACTGGGGCGGTCTCCACGTCCCCAACATACGTCCTACGTTGTCTCTCCTTCCTTCACTACTTCCTGGTGTTCTACCCTAATCTACTTCCTCCACCCACAACCCTCTACCTAGTTCCCCCTCCAGCCTGAGATGGGGCCCTCCCTAAATAGGGTCCGTCCAGATCCCCTGGCCTGGAGTGGTGTGATGTTGGATGCTAGTGTGTGGGTACCAGGTAGTGCCTCCTCCTTACCCAAGAGTTGGGTACCACACCTCTGGAAGAGGTGCAGTACCTCTGTGGCGACCGGACTCTCAGGGGCGCCACATAGACATGACGGTCAGTGGGTGTTCTCGTCCCCTGGCCTGGCTGTCTTTAAAAATACCGCACAGGGCTGGAGCTCATTTCACTGAGCACCCAGAGTTTATGTCCTCTGGTTCAGTCGGGGTTAATGCTGAAGTTGCTGTCAATATCCTGTGTGCGGCTCTGCAGGTGCAGGTGGACGGGTGTGTCTTAAAATTCAGATCTCCACTCCCCCAGCCTTGAAGTAGTTCCACTTCCCTCCACCGGGTGTGGCAGATAGAGTTCATTCTCTACTAGAACCCCGTGTAGTGAAGACGGGCTGTGCTGAGGTGTGCTGCTGCTGTTCCCATCCATAGGCTACTTGAAAAACAAACCCAGGAGTCAAGCCAGATATACACAAATGTGACAACTTTGTTAATCCATTAAAACAGGATAAAAACATGCACACTTTACAGGTAAACCCACCCCTAAGGGGTGTCATACTGGTCACTGGAACGTAAATATTGACCCATTGATGTGGCACTGGCTGTGATATAAGATCCTTTTATGGGTGCATAGCACCAGGTATCTGACAGAGGATATTAACCCTTTGGGATCTGAGTATAATTATATGCCAGATTTGATAGCCATTGCATTCAATAGAGGTTCCTTATGTTTCATATGCAGTTTACCGATACCTTGTGGGTTTACCTGTAAAGTATGCCAGGTTTTTTTTTATGTCTCCAATTTTAATCAGTTGTATTGGATTAATAAAGTCATATTTGTGTATATGAGGCTTGACTCCTGGGTTTGTTTTTGAAGTACTGTGTATAGGAGGCCCTTGTATTGTAAGAGTGGTCTTATAGGAGTTGGCACCTTCCATAGAAGCTGCTAGGTTTTCCTGGTCCGTGGGTGGAGGTAGGAGCCCTTAGCCTAGGGCTGAGCAGGAGCAAAGGGCAAGGGTAGCGTCCTGGACATCCTCACCTTCAGAGATAATTCCAGGATCAGGGTGAGCCAGGAACCCCCAGTCTAAGGGTCAGACCAGTTCACCTTTGCCTATCTTGCCTCCTGATTCCCTATCTGCTATACCACCCGTGTCATGTCATTTCTGCACTACTTTTCAGTAGAAAGATGTGGAAGCTGCTTACAAATCACTTGTGTGTTTCTGTGAGTGATCCATGTTGGACGCAGCCTCCCTCTGCAGAGACCTGAGTAAAATCCGTCCCCGCAGAAGAATATCTCTCCATCTGCACGTGCAAAGAACACTGGAAACCATAGAAAGCAAACGCCAGCGGCTTCATATTTCCCTGTTGACGAAGAAAGTCAAACACAACCCCAATTATACCGCCGGCCGGGCGGCTCAGATGCGTCACCTCGTAATATCTGCTGCAACTCGGGTTCACTTTAAATGGTAACAGCGAGCAGATGTCGTATCCCGGCCGTCACCCAATAAAATATCACAAGGACAGAATTCCAAAACAAATTCATTCAATAGAAAAATGTTTATTTTGCAGGAGCCGACGCGTCGCCAAGTCACGCAGGGGGAAAGATCTGAAGAGGAGATTTGTGCCCTCGCTTTTTGCCGTTCTTTTCCTTTTTTTTTTTAATATTTTGCCATCGCAAATGAGAAGTTTTTATGGATTCCAGATGTCGGAGTGATCATGTTCCTTTATATCTTACTGGAGATTTGAGGGGTTTTACAAAGTTGTAATAAAATGCTAAGTCAGGATGCAGTTGGGCTGTCGGACACCCTGTAAGGTGAAATATAATAGTTTATATATATTTATTATTATTATTATTATTATTATCTTGTTTTATTTTACTTTTAAGGTGAGTGTTCTATGATTTCACAGAGTTGTTCCCATTTCTACACCAGAACATACACTTAAAAATACCCCACACCTGTCTGGAGAAGTAGTTCACATTATATAAAGAGTGAGGGGTTTTTATATATATTCATTAATGGAAATTGCGTTTTAAAGGGGATTTGTCACTTGTCATAAATGTGTAATATTATTACCTAGTGTTAATCCCGCTGTTCTCCTGAATCCGGCGCTGTTTTTCTTTTCTTTCTACGTCTCTCTGTTCCTAAGATATGGCCCTGTCTTCCCAGTATGTAAATCTGGTCTTTTTGTGAAGTGGGCTTCAACTTGGGCCACGCCTAGTCGGTTAAAAGACTTGAGAAGGTCATATCTCAGGATTAGAGAGGCACAGGAACAAAAGAAAAGCATTGTCGGATTCAGGAGAACAGCTGCTTTTACACTAGATAAAGAAATTGTCGATTTATGACAAATGACAAATCCCTTTAAGAGGCGGGAGACGGAGAATGTTAGATATACAAGGTAGACAGAGACTGCTGTATACAGCGTCTTATTAGTCTGGAGGCTCACACCATATATAAAAATAGGCGATTTGTCAGGAGAAGCAGTTCACGTCATACGAAGACTGAGGATTTTATATATATATATTCATTAGTGAAATTGCTTTTTAAAGGGGATTTGTCACTTGTCATAAATATGTAATATTAATACCCGGTGTTAATCCCGCTGTTCTCCTGAATCTGGCGCTGTTTTTCTTTTATTTCTATGCCTCTCTGTTCCTGAGATATGACCCCAACTTTCCAGTATGTAAATCTAGTGTTTTTGTCAAGGGGGCGTCAAATTGGGCCACGCCTAGTTGGCTAAAAAGACTAGTTTATATAAAGGAATCAGAAGGCCATATCTAAGGATTAGAGAGGCGCAGGAACATAAGACAAACATCGCCGGATTCAGCAACATTTACATCAGGTAATAATAGATTTATGGCAAATGATAGATCCCCTTCAAGAGTCGGGAGATAGAGAATGTTGGATATGCAAAATAGAGACTGCTGTACGTAGTGTACACACAGTATATAAATATAGGTGACCTGTGGCTTTGTACCTCCATATGGTCACAGATAATCTGTGTTTCACTCTCATAAACACTATAGTGATCTAAGTCCTGTTCAGTGGAACACTGTGGTGATCTAAGTCCTGTTCAGTGGAACACTATGGTGATCTAAGTCCTGTCAGTAGAACACTATACTGATCTAAGTCCTGTTCAGTGGAATATTATAGTGATCCAAGTCATGTTCAGTAGAACACTATGGTGATCTAAGTCCTGTTCAGTAGAACACTATGGTGATCCGAGTCCTATTCAGTGGAACACTGCGGTGATCTAAGTCCTCTTCAGTAGAACACTATGGTGATCTAAGTCCTGTCAGTAGAACACTATGATGATCTAAGTCCTGTTCAGTGGAACACTATGGTGATCTAAGTCTTATTCAGTGGAGCACTATGGTGATCTAAGTCCTGTTCAGTGGAACACTATGGTGATTTAAGTCCTGTTCAGTAGAACACTATGGTGATCTAAGTCCTGTTCAGTGGAACACTGTGGTGATCTAAGTCCTGTTCAGTGGAACACTGTGGTGATCTAAGTCCTGTTCAGTGGAACACTGTGGTGATCTAAGTCCTGTTCAGTGGAACACTGTGGTGATCTAAGTCCTGTTCAGTGGAACACTGTGGTGATCTAAGTCCTGTTCAGTGGAACACTATGGTGATCTAAGTCCTGTTAGTAGAACACTATGGTAATCTAAGTCCTGTTCATTGGAACACTATGGTGATCTAAGTCCTGTCAGTAGAACACTATGGTGATCTAAGTCCTGTTCAGTGGAGCACTATGGTGATCTAAGTCCTGTTCAGTGGAGCACTGTGGTGATCTAAGTCCTGTTCAGTGGAACACTATGGTGATCCAAGTTCTGTTAGTAGAACACTATGGTGATCTAAGTCCTGTTCAGTGGAACTCTATGGTGATCTAAGTCCTGTTCAGTAGAACACTATGGTGATCTAAGTCCTGTTCAGTGGAACACTGTGGTGATCTAAGTCATGTTCAGTAGAACACTATGGTGATCTAAGTCCTGTTCAGTGGAACACTGTGGTGAGCTAAGTTCTATTCAGTGAAATACTATGGTGATCCGAGTCCTATTCAGTGGAACACTATGGTGATCTAAGTCCTGTCAGTAGAACACTATTCTGATCTAAGTCCTGTTCAGTGGAATATTATAGTGATCCAAGTCATGTTCAGTAGAACACTATGGTGATCTAAGTCCTGTTCAGTAGAACACTATAGTGATCTGAGTCCTGTTCAGTAGAACACTATGGTGATCTAAGTCCTGTTCAGTAGAACACTATGGTGATCTAAGTCCTGTTCAGTAGAATACTATAGTAATCTAAGTCCTGTTCAGTAGAACACTATAGTAATCTAAGTCCTGTTCAGTAGAACACTATGATGATCTAAGTCCTGTTCAGTAGAACACTATGATGATCTAAGTCCTGTTCAGTAGAACACTATAGTAATCTAAGTCCTGTTCAGTAGAACACTATGATGATCTAAGTCCTGTTCAGTAGAACACTATGGTGATCTAAGTCATGTTCAGTGGAACACTATGGTGATCTAAGTCCTGTTCAGTGGAACACTATGGCGATCTAAGTCCTGTTCAGTGGAGCACTGTGGTGATCTAAGTCCTATTCAATGGAACACTGTGGTGATCTAAGTCCTGTTCAGTGGAACACTATGGTGATCCAAGTTCTGTTAGTAGAACACTATGGTAATCTAAGTCCTGTTCATTGGAACACTATGGTGATCTAAGTCCTGTCAGTAGAACACTATGGTGATCTAAGTCCTGTTCAGTGGAGCACTATGGTGATCTAAGTCCTGTTCAGTGGAGCACTGTGGTGATCTAAGTCCTGTTCAGTGGAACACTATGGTGATCCAAGTTCTGTTAGTAGAACACTATGGTGATCTAAGTCCTGTTCAGTGGAACTCTATGGTGATCTAAGTCCTGTTCAGTAGAACACTATGGTGATCTAAGTCCTGTTCAGTGGAACACTGTGGTGATCTAAGTCATGTTCAGTAGAACACTATGGTGATCTAAGTCCTGTTCAGTAGAACATTATAGTGATCTGAGTCCTGTTCAGTGGAACACTATAGTGATCTAAGTCCTGTTCAGTAGAACACTATGATGATCTAAGTCCTGTTCAGTAGAACACTATGATGATCTAAGTCCTGTTCAGTAGAACACTATGGTGATCTAAGTCATGTTCAGTGGAACACTATGGTGATCTAAGTCCTGTTCAGTGGAACACTATGGTGATCTAAGTCCTGTTCAGTGGAGCACTGTGGTGATCTAAGCCCTATTCAATGGAACACTGTGGTGATCTAAGTCCTGTTCAGTGGAACACTATGGTGATCCAAGTTCTGTTAGTAGAACACTATGGTAATCTAAGTCCTGTTCAGTGGAGCACTATGGTGATCTAAGTCCTGTTCAGTGGAGCACTGTGGTGATCTAAGTCCTGTTCAGTGGAACACTATGGTGATCCAAGTTCTGTTAGTAGAACACTATGGTGATCTAAGTCCTGTTCAGTGGAACACTATCGTGATCTAAGTCCTGTTCAGTAGAACACTATGGTGATCTAAGTCCTGTTCAGTGGAACACTGTGGTGATCTAAGTCATGTTCAGTAGAACACTATGGTGATCTAAGTCCTGTTCAGTAGAACACTATGATGATCTAAGTCCTGTTCAGTAGAACACTATAGTAATCTAAGTCCTGTTCAGTAGAACACTATGGTGATCTAAGTCATGTTCAGTGGAACACTATGGTGATCTAAGTCCTGTTCAGTGGAACACTATGGTGATCTAAGTCATGTTCAGTGGAGCACTGTGGTGATCTAAGTCCTATTCAATGGAACACTGTGGTGATCTAAGTCCTGTTCAGTGGAACACTATGGTGATCCAAGTTCTGTTAGTAGAACACTATGGTAATCTAAGTCCTGTTCAGTGGAAAACTATGGTGAAGTCCTGTCAGTAGAACACTATGGTGATCTAAGTCCTGTTAGTAGAACACTATGGTGATCTAAATCCTGTTCAGTGGAACACTATGGTGATATAAGTCCTGTTCAGTAGATCACTATGGTGATCTAAGTCCTGTTCAGTGGAACACTGTGGTGATCTAAATCCTGTTCAGTGGAACACTGTGGTGATCTAAGTCCTGTTCAGTAGAACACTATGGTGATCTAAGTCATGTTCAGTAGAACACTATGGTGATCTAAGTCCTGTTCAGTGGAGCACTATGGTGATCTAAGTCCTGTTCAGTGGAACACTATGGTGATCTAAGTCCTGTTCAGTGGAACACTATGGTGATCTAAGTCCTGTTCAGTAGAACACTATGGTGATCTAAGTCCTGTTCAGTAGAACACTATGGTGATCTAAGTCATGTTCAGTAGAACACTATGGTGATCTAAGTCCTGTTCAGTGGAGCACTATGGTGATCTAAGTCCTGTTCAGTGGAACACTATGGTGATCTAAGTCCTGTTCAGTAGAACACTATGGTGATCCAAGTTCTGTTAGTAGAACACTATGGTAATCTAAGTCCTGTTCATTGGAACACTATGGTGATCTAAGTCCTGTCAGTAGAACACTATGGTGATCTAAGTCCTGTTCAGTGGAGCACTATGGTGATCTAAGTCCTGTTCAGTGGAGCACTGTGGTGATCTAAGTCCTGTTCAGTGGAGCACTGTGGTGATCCAAGTTCTGTTAGTAGAACACTATGGTGATCTAAGTCCTGTTCAGTGGAACACTATGGTGATCTAAGTCCTGTTCAGTGGAACACTGTGGTGATCTAAGTCCTGTTCAGTGGAACACTGTGGTGATCTAAGTCCTGTTCAGTGGAACACTATAGTGATCTAAGTCCTGTTCAGTAGAACACTATGATGATCTAAGTCCTGTTCAGTAGAACACTATAGTAATCTAAGTCCTGTTCAGTAGAACACTAATGGTGATCTAAGTCCTGTTCAGTGGAACACTGTGGTGATCTAAGTCCTGTTCAGTGGAACACTATGGTGATCCAAGTTCTGTTAGTAGAACACTATGGTAATCTAAGTCCTGTTCATTGGAACACTATGGTGATCTAAGTCCTGTCAGTAGAACACTATAGTGATCTAAGTCCTGTTCAGTGGAACACTATGGTGATCCAAGTTCTGTTAGTAGAACACTATGGTGATCTAAGTCCTGTTCAGTGGAACACTATGGTGATCTAAGTCCTGTTCAGTGGAACACTGTGGTGATCTAAGTCCTGTTCAGTGGAACACTGCGGTATTCTAAGTCCTGTTCAGTGGAACACTATGGTGATCTAAGTCCTGTTCAGTGGAACACTATAGTGATCCAAGTCCTGTTCAGTGGAGCACTGTGGTGATCTAAGTCCTGTTCAGTGGAACACTATAGTGATCCAAGTCCTGTTCAGTGGAACACTATAGTGTTCTGTTCAGCAGAATCCTATGGAATTTCAATTAGATTTGGCAGAAGTCTGGGAAGCCGAGAGTTAAATGCTCTTGCAGCTAAATGATGACTGTAGGAATCTGGTCTCTCTCCTATATCACAGTTCAAATGGTAGAAATATGAAGCTCATAGATCTCAGGAGACATCGAAACACTAAACAGGAGGAAATGGATCCGTCTATGCCTTGTCATTCAGGACCCAGCTGAAGTTTTACCTTCTCTATCAGTCCTATATCATAGGATAATACTGGGTTTTTTTAGTGATCCATTCTTTTCCATTGCTTAGTGCTTCCAGCATTACATCCTCTGTTCTCCTTACCTTGTGTCAGTCTTCACTGCAGCTCTGGCATTCTATTCATTCAGGATACCAGAGATGTGAGAGCTGCTGCACTTAGATGACATAAAAGATGAAGAAGGGATAAGATCTGAGATCAATACTCCATCTGGATCTGCAAAGCCAGGCCCCCTGGAATAAGTGGAATGATGGAGATGATGGGGGAGGGGCGCTCGTGTGTTTGATCTGTAATGAAGGGGATCTGGTCACAAATACCAGGGGGTTCTGTACATTCCTGGCACATGTTTTGGGCTGCGCCCCTGTGTCGGTATACAGCAGAGCTCACTTAGCACCTCATTATATTGAGATGTTGTGACAGAAGCAGGCCTGGGTTATCTGGATGATAACAGAAAGTAATAACGGCTTGTGTTATCTGTATAATAACATTAGCTGGAAACGTCTGACATCTGCGGACAGGTCTAGTCACATACTGTACTTATCCCATTAACTGCAGGCTACAAAGTAAAAACGTAGACGTCCCGAACCCACATCCTTCATCCATGGAGACCGCCATTCTCCAATCCCTCATCCATGGAGACCGCCATCCTCCAATCCTTCATCCATGGAGACCGCATCCTCCAATCCTTCATCCATGGAGACCGCCATCCTCCAATCCTTCATCCATGGAGACTGCCATCATCCAGTCCTTCATCCATGGAGACCGCCATCCTCCAATCCTTCATCCATGGAGACCGCCATCCTCCAATCCTTCATCCATGGAGACCGCCATCCTCCAATCCTTCATCCATGGAGACCGCCATCCTCCAATCCTTCATCCATGGAGACCGCCATCCTCCAGTCCTTCATCCATGGAGACCGCCATCCTCCAATCCTTCATCCATGGAGACCGCATCCTCCAATCCTTCATCCATGGAGACCGCCATCCTCCAATCCTTCATCCATGGAGACCGCCATCCTCCAATCCTTCATCCATGGAGACCGCCATCCTCCAATCCTTCATCCATGGAGACCGCCATCCTCCAATCCTTCATCCATGGAGACCGCCATCCTCCAGTCCTTCATCCATGGAGACCGCCATCCTCCAGTCCTTCATCCATGGAGACCGCCATCCTCCAGTCCTTCATCCATGGAGACCGCCATCCTCCAGTCCCTCATCCATGGAGACCGCCATCCTCCAGTCCCTCATCTATGGGAGACCGCCATCTTCCAGTCCTTCATCCATGGAGACCGCCATCCTCCAGTCCTTCATCCATGGAGACCGCCATCCTCCAATCCTTCATCCATGGAGGCCGCAGCCTCCAATCCTTCATCCATGGAGACCGCCATCCTCCAATCCTTCATCCATGGAGACCGCCATCCTCCAATCCTTCATCCATGGAGACCACCATCCCCCAATCCTTCATCCATGGAGACCGCCATCCTCCAATCCTTCATCCATGGAGACCGCCATCCTCCAATCCTTCATCCATGGAGACCACATCCTCCAGTCCTTCATCCATGGAGACCGCCATCCTCCAATCCTTCATCCATGGAGACCACATCCTCCAGTCCTTCATCCATGGAGACCGCCATCCTCCAGTCCTTCATCCATGGAGACCGCCATCCTCCAATCCTTCATCCATGGAGGCCGCAGCCTCCAATCCTTCATCCATGGAGACCGCCATCCTCCAATCCTTCATCCATGGAGACCGCCATCCTCCAATCCTTCATCCATGGAGACCACCATCCCCCAATCCTTCATCCATGGAGACCACCATCCCCCAATCCTTCATCCATGGAGACCGCCATCCTCCAATCCTTCATCCATGGAGACCGCCATCCTCCAATCCTTCATCCATGGAGACCACATCCTCCAGTCCTTCATCCATGGAGACCACCATCCTCCAGTCCTTCATCCATGGAGACCGCCATCCTCCAGTCCTTCATCCTTGGAGACCGTCATCCTAGTCCAGTCCTTCATCCATGGAGACCGCCATCCTCCAGACCTTCATCCATGGAGACCGCCATCCTCCAGTCCTTCATCCATGGAGACTGTCATCCTTCAGTCCTTCATCCATGGAGACCGCCATCCTCCAGTCCTTCATCCATGGAGACCGTCATCCTCCTGTCCCTCATCCATGGAGACCGCCATCATCCAGTCCTTCATCCATGGAGACCGCCATCCTCCAATCCTTCATCCATGGAGACCGTCATCCTCCAGACCTTCATCCATGGAGACCGCCATCCTCCAATCCTTCATCCATGGAGACCGTCATACTCCAGACCTTCATCCGGTGAGCCCCCGCCCGATTCCCCCCACCAGATGAGCCCCCGCCCGGTCACCGCAGTCCCCCCTCTAACCCGACGCCGCAGCCTCCGCCAGCCATTGCCCCCGCCGCTGATAAGCTGGGACTGGCTTACAGGATCTGTGGTGATGTCATGATCATGGGCGGAGCCAGATCACATGATCATGATGTCACCACAGGATCTTAAGCAGAATGGATAGTGGAGCAGAGAGCAGCAGCAGGAGCCAGGCACTGCAGGGGCAGCTCACTGTCACCCCACACCACACTCACCCTGCACTCACTCATGCTGCATTCACACTCACCCTGCACTCACTCATCCTGCACTCAATCACCTTGCACTCACTCACCCTGCACTCACTCACTCTGCACTCACTCAACCTACACTCACTCACCCTGCACTCACTTACCTTGCACTCACTCAGCCTGCAATACGGTCAGTCAGCACCACGGTCATCCCGCACTATGGTCAGCACGCACTCACTCAGTCCACACCATGGTCACCCTGCATTTACTCAGGCTGCACCACGGTCATCCTGCACTCAGCCCACACCACGGTCACCCTGTACTATGGTCATCCTGCCCTCACTCAGCCTGCACCACGGTCAGCCCACACTCATTCAGTCTGCACTCACCCTGCACTCAGCCTGCACCATGGTCACCCTGCACTCAGCCCGCTCCACAGTCATCCCGCACTATGGTCATCTCGCACTCAGCCTGCACTCACTCAGTCACACCATGGTCACCCCGCACTCACTCATCCCCCACCATGGTGAGCCTGCACTCACTCAGCCGGCACTCACCCTGCACTCAGCCCGCACCACGGTCAACCCACACTACGGTCATCCTGCACTCACTCATCCTGCACCACAGTCACCACGCACCATGGTCACCCCTCACCACAGTCACCCTGCACTCACCCCACACTACCTCAGCCCACACCACGATCACCCCACCCTCACTCAGCCCGCACCATGGTCACCCCGCAGCACTAGGAGGGCAGAGAGCGAGGGAGAAAAAACAGCAGGCAGGGGAGAGACTGCACAAGAGGGAGAGGCGAATGCTGCCCCCAGTGCCATACAGCCCACCCCCATTGTGATGTCACCGCCCACCCGATGTGATAGCATAGGGCTCCCATCTGGTATGTTAATCAGAACTCATCGATCTTGGGCATCACTGGTAACAGGTCTACTCAATCAGGATTGGTCAGGAATCGCTAAGACTTTGGCCGTCCAGATTAGTCAGATGAACCCAACCATTGTGGGGTCAATTTGGTGAATAATCTGTATTGGACAGTGAAAAGCAAAATGAGAAGATCATAGTCCAATGGAAAATCTGTAAAAGGGCCTTCAGCTGTCATTTACACTATTAGTGCCTCCTAGATTTTCGTAATTAATCTGTGGCCAATGGACAAAGCTCTAATGTAACGGCATCTGTGGCTCTTCTGTTCATTGATCAGCCACAATGATGACGGTGCACCAGTCGGGCGGTCTGGTCAATGTTCTGTGGCCACTGAACATTAATATAGAAAGCCACCTTGTATCAGCCAGGGGCTCTTTAGATTAGCCGGCCTGGCACAAAGTCATATGTGCATCATATCGTCATAGAGCGACATTGGTCCAGATTGGTTAACCAAAAGAGGACCCAAGGATGCCGGCAGGTGGGAGACTGCTCGGAGGGTTCACATCCAGGAATTATGCATGTTGGTCATGTGTTAGCAGCCTACACGTGCTTCCATGGCTGCAGCGTCTCCAGACTTGTTTCCCATTGAGCACATCTAGGACATCATTGGTGACACAAGGAGCTGCCAGCAGAGGATCTTGGTAATTCGACAGGAGAATCTTCATCAGGTGACCATTAATAACTTCACCGACAGAAGCCGAGACTGTAAGTGCCGGGATTTCTGAATATGGCTCATACTCAAGATTCATCTATGGAGACCGCCATCCGCAGTCCATGGCTCATACTCAAGATTCATCTATGGAGACCGCCATCCTCCAGTCCATGGCTCATACTCACGATTCATCTATGGAGACCGCCATCCTCCAGTCCATGGCTCATACTCAAGATTCATCTATGGAGACCGCCATCCTCCAGTCCATGGCTCATACTGAAGATTCATCTATGGAGACCGCCATCCTCCAGTCCATGGCTCATACTCAAGATTCATCTATGGAGACCGCCATCCTCCAGTCCATGGCTCATACTCACGATTCATCTATGGAGACCGCCATCCTCCAGTCCATGGCTCATACTCAAGATTCATCTATGGAAACCGCCATCCTCCAGTCCATGGCTCATACTCAAGATTCATCTATGGAGACCGCCATCCTCCAGTCCATGGCTCATACTCAAGATTGAGCATTGTAGAATATGGCCATCGGTAATATGGCCATCCATCTTGTGATTTCCATCATTCCGTCACTTATCCTTCGTGGTGTTGGAACCTCTGTATTGAGGAGTGTCCATCTATCTGATCCACATCATAGTGTCGTCATCAACGGCGGTGGAAGATTGGAAAATCAAGATGAAGATGATGAACATCAAGCGGCGGCTTCTTGTCAAACATGAGTACTCCGACTCTTCCCGCACTCAATACAGTCCCCTACCTACACATGGATGACTAGATGGGAACTATGAGCATGTTGTGTCCTGTACGTGTCTCCTGGAAGAACGTGGTGTAAACAGGATGAAGAACATTCTTGGAGACCCCCATCCACCACAAGAGTAGAGGAGCAGTCAATTAAAGCGTGCAATGTAGAAGAATGTAGTGACAATAGGGTGGTGTCATCCTACAAGGCGGAATCCGGCTGGAATGTAAAGTGTGACTGGCAATTAGGGCTTGAGAAATTGGCCCCTATAATCGGCTTATCGGCTTAGTAAACAAGGATATCTCCATTCCTCACCCAAACAAACACAGGACCTGGTGGGTGATATCTCCAAAAAGGCTCAACCGCCTCTACAAGATGGCCATACGTAGGTAGATCGAAGGTTGGACAAATATTGAACATAAAGTTGACCATAACATCAGACTTCAATTAATGATTTTGATCAAAACAATTGTTTTTTTTAACAATTGATTCTCTTAGCCAATGGCCGAGGCATCATCATCATCATCATCATCATCATCATCATCTGAAACGACGTTGTCCATGAAAGATGATCGTTCATTCAATGATTGGTCAATCATGAACTACTCATACACTGTGTGCAGAATTATTAGGCAAATGAGTATTTTGATCACATGATGCTTTTTATACATGTTGTCCTACTCCAAGCTGTATAGGCTTGAGAGGCAACCGCCGCTGTCTGAGGTCCTGAAGCCACTTAAGGTAAGATCTATGGGCAGCGCTGCCCATAGATCTACTATACAAGGCTTCAGGACCTCAGACAGCGGCGCACATACTATAGCAATAGCAATAGTATGCGCTCCGCTCTGAGGAACCCGGCGCTTTCATTCATAAAACTGTACAACAGCTGACAGGAGTCAGCTGTTGTACATAACAGATTACAGCATTATATGCCCACCTGAGTGGGTGGAAGGTTTCTAGGGGGATTGGGCACCCCCTAGAGACATTATACAAACATTTATTTATTAAATTTACACTTTCACTAAACGCAGAACAGTTTGCTCATCCCCGTGGCAGCAGGGATGAGCAAACTATCCGGTAACCGGATTGCTGAATGCCTGAAGACAATTGGTTCACCGCATCCGGATCTGGATGCGGTGAACGCAATTCTGGTTTAAAGTGTGACCCTAGCCATAGTTGTTGCTCAATAATAATAAAAATAATCCTCTACAATACAACTTGCCTAATAATTCTGAACACAGGGTATATATATAATTCTTGGATATCACTGGTAACAGATCTACTCAGATTGGTCAGCAATCGTTAGGACTTTGACTGTAGACATTAGTCAGATGAACCCAACCATTTTGGGGCAATGTGGTGAACAATCTATACCGGATAGTCAACGGACATACAGTATATATTGGATAACCATAATTGGTGACATTATACAGGAAACTGCCAGCAGAGGATCTTGATGAACAGTAGAATCTTCACCAGGCAACCATTAATACCTTCACCGATAGCAGCCGAGACTGTAAGTGTTGGGATTTCTGCCTATGGCTCATTCTCCAGACTGAATAAATCGAGACGTTTTGAACATTTTGCTTCTATTTTCTTATCCATTCTGCATACCCAGCTAATGTTTGCGAGAGGATGTTGACTTTGGACGCCCAATTCTCTAGCAGATAAGCCGCCTCCACTCCCAGTTGAGAAACATGGAACCTCAGCCAAGTTGAACGTTCCCTTGTATGAGGGCGATGCCGGAAGGGAGAGCCAAACAAGAGCTTGGCAGAGAGCTATCTAAGGTGTATGGACAACTTGTCATTCGAACGTTGTTTGAGGGCTGAAGGACCATTGAATGGACATTGGTCTGGTGACCCATTCCTCCTCCAATACACAAAGACCATACACAGGGGTGTAACTACAAGTGTTGCAATCACAGTCCCTTTGGCCTATAGAAAAAGACTATTGCTATTAAAGATTTGCAATTTTTTTTGGGTCCCATTGGAGATTTCACATTGGGGCTCATGAGCTTCAAGTTACGCACTGACCATACACATTCATACATGTTATACATGTTATTATTGCAGTGGTTAGGACTAGTGCTCCCTATTGCGGGCTAACATCAGGGCCAGCGAGGGATGAGGATTTGGGCCCCTAACAGGATGGGAGCACTAAACCATCGGTATTGCATTCGTCTCGGTAGCCGCACTCGTTGCCTGCCTCAAGCAGGACTCCGGACAGTGACTGGGTTCTCTGTTGCCAATTCAGCAACCTTTCGGCCTAGACCTGGTGAATGGGTCACCATGGTACGCGCGGTGAAGGAACCTTTAACTGGCGATGGTTCCCTGTAGGTGGGATAGGTCTGACCGCATGAATTCACGGCAGGCATCAGTGGGGCTGAGATACGAGAGTCAGGAGGCACCGGGACGAGGAGAGCAGTCTGCAACAAAGTGTGTCATTGTAGATACCCCAACCAAGCAACATTGAAGATGTGTGCCCGTGTTTCACCCGACTGGTATAATAAATCTTCAATGAGAACCTTGACAGACTGTGCGTGCCTTCACCGAGGGTGACTGTGAGCTTGACATTTGCACCGGGGATCTGGCCAGGGCAAGCTCAGCAGAACCAGTGCCCGGCCTCGCCCTCGACTACGAAGGCCTCGTATAGCCGACACCTCTACAGCTAGGTGCACACATGGTTTTTTGTCTTTTCCAAAAAACACCTTCGATTATGTACTCAAAGACTTTATGGAGCAAAAATTGAGCGACAACTCTCGAAATCCTCCCCAAATCTCAAAAACATTTCAGCTCAGTATCCACGGTGGCTGTTAGATACCGCCACGGTGGCTGTTAGATACCGCCACAGCTGAGTTTTGCCAGGCGAAGCCAACTCACCGGCATCCTTCAATACATACTATGAAGTCCAGAGAGCGGGCGGCTTTCTGAACCCTGAAATATTGATTTAGTGACTTTAGACGGAATATGAGCACTGTAATACCGTTTTGACATTGCTGTGCATTATGTACCGTACATCTTTTGCAACGTGTAGCGAAATCTTCATATATCCTAAAATGGAAAAATCCCTGAAGAGGTTTCTAATTAAAAACTATCTTATTTTTTTAAAGTCTTAAAAAAAAATCCATGTGAACATGGCCTGAGGGCGGTGGAAGATCTGACCGGCGATGCAGAGGGGAACTATGCTGGAAAATGGGTTAAAGAGCAGAACTAATTCTATTAGCCCATGCGGGGACGTGTGCAGCCGGGCGGCTCGTCGTGACCTCTCTCTGTCCGGATCATGTTACTCTGCAGGTATACATTGCACTGATTGAAAAAAATATTTTAATAAGTTTTCCAAAATTGTATAATAAAAAGATCCAACCATTTTCTAATAGACCGGTTATTTTTGGTCAAGCGTTTTGCCAGAGAATTGCTGTCACTGGAGACGTCTCCATGTAGCCCCGGCATTATAGCTCCATGGAATGTTATTCTACTTGTTGCTGGGGTCCCGAGTCTAGAGCTAGGAGGCAGGAACAACCTTCCAAAAATCAACAGGTCAACACACTCCAAAATGGCTCATTTCACCTCACCCTGCACCTACCTTGGTGCTGCAGCTCCCCACCCCATGCTTAATTTGCCAATTTTCTCCCTCCAGTCTTCACTCAGCCTTCATTCTAAGCTCCCTGCCCGGCATGTTGAGGGCTCGCTTACTGCCTCGGTTATTCTCCATCTTCACTTTTCAGCGCCTTTCGGTGCTCCCTTGACCCCAAGTCAAAATAAGCCCATGGAGCGCTGGAAGTCCCGAAGAGGAGAATAATGGAGGGAGAGATGAAGGAAGCCAGCAGAGCACTAGGTGGGGACCTACGGTCATGATGTTACTTGAGGCCTAGTGAGCACTTAAGGGGCCAAAGAGTGAAGATGGAGGAGAATAATTGAGCCAGAGAGAGAAAACAAGCCAATGAAGAAGATATGACTGTGAGAGTCTTCCTAGTCACCAGGGGGGACTCCTGCAAAGCATGGCAGGAGAGGAGAGACATTAGACCAGTGGTATACGGACTTACATTGGGAGATTTTCATTCTGTTGGTCGTCTCTGGCAGGTTTAATAGAGACTGTTTATTGATTAGTTGGTTTGTGAAGGAGCCTCCCTCCAGAAGAAGCCATTAATGTGCTACAAGAGGGAGGGTTGCATCAAGGAGAAGACCCTGGGGTATAGTTGGTGGGTGGACAGACAATTGTACCTTGTGAGGAGCCTGGTGGAGATGGTTCAGCTGCCGGTTGATCTCTGATGTGCATGTGAGATCAGACATCAGATGAACCCTTTACACCTGTGGATTACAACAAAACCTTAAGTCCCCAAGCTCGGGCCCCGCAAATGCACTTTTTGGTGGGTAAAAGTACGGACATCTTGTTTACGCACCAAGGGTGCACCTGCTTTTTAAAAGCCTGTGTGGTGCCAAAAGCTAGATACCCAGGTATCTCTTCTGTTAGGCTGCTTTCACATCAGCGGTAAATGTAATTGTGCAGCAGATCCGGCAGATGTCACCGCACCTGCCGGATCTGCCACGTAACAGCTGACTTGTGCCACAAATCCGACAAGCCCCATTCATTCTCTATGGGGTTTATGGTCAGGTGCAGATCTGGCAGATCCGGCACTTGCAGCTTTACAAGAAAAACGCTGCTAGCAGCAGTTTTATTGTGCAGCTGCAATTGTCGGATCCGGCAAAACTGCACTTGCCGAATAGAGAATGAATAGGATTCGCCGGATTCGTGCTGCAAATTGGCCGTTACGCGGCAGATCCGGCAGGTGCGGTGACATCTGCTGGATCTGCCATGAAATTACATTTACCGCTGATGTGAAAGCAACCTTAGGGTGTAAATATATGTGTAAATGTGTAAAGGTTTGTTAATCATAGCGCTACTCTAGAGACTCCCTCTGCTGCGCACCCAGAGAATTTACATTGGTTTGGTAGCAGTGTGACGTCGATGAGTTTCAGTTTCCGTTTGTAATAGGTAAATTGTTCCAGAAGTCCGTGGTTCATCTGATGGAGTCCTTAGAGTCAGCACTTTGATCCCGATCCTTGGAAGATACACAGTGCCTGAAGTCTCGCGAGACTTCACAAATCACGTGAGACTTTGGGCACTGTGTAACTTCAATGGAGCATGGTGACCCGCTCCACTGCGCAGGCGTGGGTATGCCTGTCAATCAGCGGCAGAGGGCAGACCTCCTACTCCACACTGATGAGGGGCAACACCCCGACACAGCTGTCTGTGGATGGAGACCTGGCTTTGGTAATTCCCTTGTCATAGCTGCCTATTGACTCAAAGGGCCACTTAATATGGTGGTTATGGTGGTCTCCTCAAAGAGCCACCCCATGGCTGGCTCCTTCCCTGGAGGGAGATTTGGCTAGTCCTGTGTTAAGACTCCTAAACGAGGCTCCACAGACTCTATTTGCATATTTGAAATTCCCAGAGGGCAATGCGCCTAGGAATTCACTGTGTTGAGCACTTTAGCCGGCTGCCCGCAATGTTTTCTTGGAGATCAGTGATTGCTTCATGTTGTTGGTCTACCAGGCATTGCTCCCACTTAGCCATGTGTTATGGACATGGTATAGCAGATGAGGGAAAGGAAGCAGGATGGTAGAACGGTCAAGGAAATCTGGGTAGCTAGTCTGGTCCTGGACTTGGGTCCCTGACTAGCCCTGTACCCAGAGGTACCTCAGGTGGCGAGGAGGTCTGGGCCACCACCCTTGCCTTGCTCCTCAACCAGCCTTGTGCTACTCCCTCTCACCTCCCACCATGGACAAGGATAAACAGCAAGAAGCTTCAGCATGTGCAAAGGCATCTTCAGCTCACGTGGTCAAAGCCAGAGTGAAACTCTTATCAGCGAGGACGGGAGGCTTATTTAAAGGACATGGGCCTGCTAAACCTATGCCTCCACCTGAGGAGCCACACACCACACACCGACTGCAACAGCAGTTTCAGGATTAACCCCGAAAGAACCAAAGGAAAGTATCTCTGGCTTAAACTGCAACAGACACATTCACGCGGACGTGGACGATCCTTCGTCCTGTTTTTTTGGATACTTCGTGAGATAAAATAAAGCCATTCTTGGCGGAGGAGCGAGGCCGGTGAGCTCCATGTTATCTCAGCTGCTCAGACAGGAGGCATCAGAGAGGAAAGTGAGCCCGAGGACAGGGTCAGACAGGCGGTCCGGGGTCAAGCAGCAGAAGATGAGACATCATCATCCATTCATGACAAGCGAGAGTGCGCTGCCTAAAAATAGAGGAATCCCTGGCGGAATAGTTTATTTCCCAGCAACTGAAAGTATTTACTTATTCATTCATTTTTGGAAAAAAAAAAATTATATTTTTAATAAAGTAAAAGTGGACTTTTTGGCATTTTTTGAGATTTTGATTATAAACATACCCACACATCTTCTCTTGCAAAGGTTGGAGAAATTCTCGTCTTGGGCGTTTCTACTCATTTGACAATATCTGAAAAATTCAACAGTTTTTAACCAAATTTTACATGGATTTTTTTTTAATCATACGGCTGATTAAGGTCAACTTTAAAGGGATATTTAGGGAATAGGAAAAAAAAGGGTCTTCCTTTTTCTACGGAAGTGGGACCACAGTTATCCATGGCTGTGTTTGGTCTTTCAGCAGAGCCCTATTCACCCTATTGGCAAAGAGCGGGATAAGAATTTGGACGTTCTACCTTAGATATTATGGAATGGAACTCATGGGTTGGGTAGAGATATAAAACACTAATGTGGGCCCAATGCTATCACATCGGGAGGGCAGTGATGTCACAATGGGGTGGGCCCTGTGATGCTGGGGGATGCTGCCGTCTCTCCCCCCTGTGCACTCTCTCGCCCGTGCTGTCTTCTCCCCTTGTGTGCTCTTCTTAGCTGTCCACCCTGTGTGTGTGTCTTTGCCCCGCACTCTCCTTGTGTGCTCTCCTCCTATACTTTCTCCACCCCTGTGCACTCTCTCCCTCTGTGCACTCTCTCTCACCTGTGCATCTCTCCTGTGCACCTCTCCCCTGTGCACTCTCTCCCTCTGTGCACTCTCTCCTCCCGTACATTCCCTCCCCTGTGCACTCTCCCCCTATGCACTCTCTCTGTCACTCTCTCTCTTTCCTGTGCATTCCCCCCCTGTGCACTCTCTCCCCTACACTTTTCCTCTGTGACTCTTTCTACTCCTGTCATTCCTCCCCCTGGCACTCTCTTCCCTGTCTCTCCCTCCCCCTGCACTTTTCCCTGTGATCTCTCTCTCCTCCCTGTGTGCCCTCTATCTCCACCCTGAAGGATCACTCTCAACCATAGTCTACATTACTAGAAGCAAAAATGGAAAGGAGATTTTTTTTTTTACCCAGAAGACCCCAAAAGAGCTTTCCCTTGTTGGGCATCAGTATGGCCGATTGATAGTCTGTTCCTATGAAAGTTAAATCATTGCCAATAGAGTCTAGCTGAAGCTTTGTCTCCCCTCCCCATTGAAAACACATGTGAGGTTGCCGGGCTAAGTCGAAGGTGCATGTATATGGAAAAATTATCTGTCCAGTCCAATCTCTAAATGCCATAAACAACAATTATTTACAATGTTCACTGAATATATGTCATAGCTTGATTGGGGATTTGATCCGATGGACTGTTGCTGCATAGTTGGTTCCGCTGTCTCCCAAGCTATTGCCTTTTCTTTATTGTCCAAATGCTGATGGTTCCAATTGTTTTTGTTCTCCCTTCTTGATTTGCTCCCCTGCAGGCGTTTTTCATTTTTACATTTTGGTCTGTCCTATGACATTCTGGGTTGGTTATATATGTTCCCTTTCACTGTACTTCCTTGCTGGCTATACCTCTAGGTGGACTTGTGGTTTGGAATTTCCAGCCCTTCAGCTTAGGGTTTACCTTATTGGGTAAACACAGTTTAGTTCCTGCAGTGAGTCTGTTTTCCTTCCATCACTTTTAGGTTTCTGGGACGTTTTACTTGATTTGCATATTTGTAGCTTTTTTAGCTTTTTCCCCTCTATCTTATATTAATGTTGTTTTATTTTTTCTCACTCCTTGTTGGCAGTGTGTTTCCACTTGACTTGGGGTCTTTCAAAAGTTACAGCAACCCCCTCGATGGCCTTTTATGGAGTCAGGTCCGAGGTTGTGTTTTAACTTGTGGGGCTAGGGTCTTTCTAGTCTGTACAGGGACCAATTGGTTGTGGATACAGCGTTCTCTCTCTAGTAGGTGTGGTATTTAATTCATAACAATATGATAACTCTATGACCGATGGGGAACCCTAGCAATCATGACAATGGGTGGTTCCCAAGTTCCTTGTTTGAATGGAACTGTATTAGGCACGTGTGACCACTACTTGTAAGGACAGTAAGAAGAGCAGTGGTCTAACAGGGGACTTGGGATGGGAACCTCGTCCTTAGTGGGGGCCCAGTGATAATACCTATATGTTATTTACTAGAAGTACATTCCTTAAGATCTAGAATTTTGTAGACTACTTCCATAAACATAAGACACCATGAACACCATAATTACAGAATTGTGCAATGGAAGGAAAGAAGCCACATACCACAAGAAAACATCAAGGGACTCCAAAACAAACGGTGACCTTCTGGGTCAAACATATGAATACAATTTCGATATTTTAACGTTTTGAACAAAAAAAAAATCAGTTTTTTTGCTTTCTCCTAATAAATCTGAGCCGGAATGTAATTACTCAGGGTTAGAAGCGTTCCCTGCTGCTCGTGCTGTTTGGGTAGTTGGTGGTGGGGGATCTCCATACATCCGCTCTATAGCTGCACTTTCTTCTCTTACCATATGGAATTTATCAGCTTCTTGGCCAGATCCCTGTGAAATAAACTCCTAATAAGAAGCAGCTTACGGAGATCTCGAGGAGCACACCCAAAACCAAGAACGTTTTTAAAGTTTTGGGTTTTTTTCCTAAATCTGTGACCTTTGCATTTCGTTTTCCCATTTTTTATGTTGAATTATGTCTTTAGCTTTTTTATAGTTTAGAAATGATATGAACCTGTTCTGGTTACAGAATTGGATGCACTGGGTAGCCAAAAAACAATTCCTTTGGGCTTAGTCAAAATGACCGTGTTATTAATAATGATCATTTTCTCATTATAGTAATTGGTCCTGTCTACACACTTCACCTGAGCCCATTTATCTCTGATATCTAAATATCCCATCATGACTTGCCTTGCTATGCTACAGGTAAGTGGGGCCAGGTCATGTCTAAATTTCCAAATTCTGAGCCGGATTGTCATGGGGTGGTATAGCGGAATAGGGAATCAGGAGGCAGGATGGTAAGATGGGCAAAGGCAAACTGGGGAACTAGTCTAGCCCTAAGAATGGGGTCCTTGGCTCACCCTGATCCTGGTATTACCTCTGAAGGTGAAGATGTCCAGGTCGCCATGCTTGCCCTTTGCTCCTGATCAGCCCTAGGCTACCTCCTACCTCCACCCATGAACTGGGAAAATCCAGCAGCTCCTATGGAAGGGAATGGCAACAGCAGCACAGCACATCTTAACTACACGGGGTCCAAGCACAGACTGAACTCTATCTGCGTCACCTGGTGGAGGGGAGTGGAACTACTTCAAGGCTGAGGGAGTGGAGATCTGAATGGTAAGACACGCTTCACCTCCATCTTCACCTGTGAATGCTATGACCAGGGGGTCTGTCAAAAAGTAAGATTCTGGCAGCATTAACGCAGCGTAACCGTAATGAAACGCTGCCTTAATGCTGCCAATAGAATCCTATGGGGGACGGACTCCCGAGTGCACTCAAACACCGGCATGTAAGTGCCAGAGTTTGAAATCTCGCGCTATTTCCAAGCACACCGCACTTGAATGCACTCAGGAGTTTGTCCCCCTTAGGATTCTATTGGTAGCATTAAGGCAGCTATCCATTATGGCTAGGGTCACATTGCCGCTAGTGCTGCGTTCAGGGGGGGGGAACCGTGTAAAACATCGAATTTTTCAGCATTAGCGCAGTGTTACCGGAAAGGTAAGACTGCATTAACACTGCCAATGCTTTGCTTTGGCTGACGGAACTCCGAGCACAGTTCAATTGCTTGGGTTCCGTCAGCCATAGGAACAATTGACAGCGTTAATGCACCTTTCCGTAACACTGCGTTAATGCTGACAAATTCTACTGAACACCCCTGAATGCAGGACTAGCAGCAGTGGGACCCTAGTCTTACAAATACTGAGGTAAAAATCTCACCAAATACTCATTGTGTGCACGTGACCAAAGACATGATTGGCTTGAGAGTTTGGCCAAGTGCACACTTTGGGTATTTGTTGAGATCTGTACATCAGGATTTATTCTGAGGATATATGTCCCCCATTCTGGTATATATGTCCCTCATCCTGGTATATATTTCCCTCATCCTGGTATATATGTCCCTCATCCTGGTATATATGTCCCTCATCCTGGTATATATTTCCCTCATCCTGGTATATATGTCCCTCATCCAGGTGTATATATCCCCATCCTGATATATATGTACCCTATTCTGGTATATATGTCCCTCATCTTGGTATACAAGGTCCTCATCCTGCTATATATGTCCCTATCCTGGTATATGTGGCACCCCAGAGTCCGGTTGCCACATTGGCATTGCCTCCCTCGGGGGGTGATGTCATACTTGGAAGCAAGAAGGAGTATCCACACCAGGTAATCCCACAGTATGCAACACTTTCCTGACTCCAGACCAAAAGGGGGAGCTATAAAACCCAGGTTCAGGGGAGCTCCCCTATAAATTCAGGTCTGGGGGTGGGTTAGTGAGTTCAGTTCCTAAGAGGATTATGAAGACGACCTGTGGACTGGAGCAGTGCTAAGCCCGTCCCAGCAGAGTCGAGAGTGAGGAACAGCAAGCGTGAGGGACCCATAGGAGAGGGTCTGAGGAAGGAGAGGAGAAGGCCTGGGGAGTGGAGCCAGCTGGATGGTTCACCCCAGCGCAGAGCGCCAGAAGCGAACACCGGAGTCCGAGGTTGTGAGGGTATTCCAGACCGAGCAGCCAAAACCGGAGGACGGGAGATTCCACATCTCCTGGCCACATCAAAACTCCAGGAGGCAACGCAGCACCAGAGAGCTCAGGGACAGTAACCGGAGGAGTGGTACCCGAGAAGGGCTCGAGCTGCCTGTCATACTGGTGAGAGACATAAACACAGGAAGAGAGGGTCGCAGTTTAGCTACAGGCAGCCAGGACCAGCAAAGAGACACACAGCAGGGAGGCCTCAGAACTCACCGGGTGAGGAGATCCCAGACTTGCTTCCAGGCCACCCGGATACACAACATCACCTGTGGACAGTACCCTGGTTTCTACCTGCAACTAACAGTAAAGGTAATGGAGACTACATATCGTGTGTCTGTCGGTTATTCCGCGCCCTTATTCCTACAACCCCAACGGCCTACCACCACCATAGACTTTTCCGGTTGCCCTGGGAACCGTTCCACCCGTGGGGAGTGATACCACCTTAGCTGCAATCTCATCATCTCTAGAGGTCCCGGCCATCAATAGCCGAATATCATGGGTGGCGTCACGACAACCATTCCCAAAACCACAATCCCGAACTTTTAAGGTGATACCCAGGGCCACGGAGCTGTGTCTTGACCCCTGTGACTCCCCGAAAGCGGTTAAAATCCGGATCCGAGTACCCCACGACTCTGAGGTGCGTCATATATGTGGTCCTCATCCTGGTGTATATGATCCCCCATCTTGCTGTATATGTCTCCCATCCTGGTATATATGTCCCTCATCCTGGTGTATATGTCCTCTATCCTCATATATATGTCTCTCATCTTCGTTATATATGTCCTCCATCCTGGTATATATATCCCAATCCTGGTATATATGTCCCCCATCCTGGTATATATGTCCCCCATCCTGGTATATATGATCCCCTGATATATACATTCCCCATTCTGTATAAAAAGACAAAAACACTCTACTCACCTCCATCCACGCCATCCTTTTCTACAGCCGGCTCGCACCCCATGTCACATGACATCACGGGCATGCCGACGTCAGCTGCCGGCCTCTGATTGACCGGCAGCATATATAGTGATGAAGGAACCCGACAGGTGTCTGTGCCGTTATATACTTCAGCTGATTGTGCATCCTTGAACGCACCTACAGCTGAAGATGGCGTTAGTGTCGTCAGGGCCCCTCTACCCCAGGCCCAGCAGCCATATCTGTGACCATGATCGTCACGCCCCTGACTTGCCCTCTTCTAATTACAGCTACTAGCACAAGATTGAGCCCAAACGATTAATTTACCCGATGTTGAAAGTTCAGTGTAATTTCCCACGATTATTATTCTATTACGTGTCTTACACCCCCCTCGGTGCTCCGTAGAGTCGCCGGTGCCGGTTCTCCACCATGTCATAGATGTAATGATGTCTAATGTCCGATCTATCCTTTAATTTGACGTGTAAAGGATTCCGCGCTAATTAATGGACGCATTAACGTCTCTATGACTCCCAGACGGATTGTGCCCGCTGATGCGTAAGGGGTTAACGCGCTAAAGCAATATCCCATTAAAACGACCTGCGCGGGAGGAAGTGTTAATTGAGGCGACGCAATTTGTTATTATTAACCAGCTCAAAAAAGATAAAAATAAAATACATAAAAAGCCGCCATTGAGAAATGCATGTGGTTCCATCTGCGAGACTGCCAATTATGCTCCGGTCTGTGACCTCCGCGCGGTCCTCCGCTTCCTCTCCTGTCTCAAGTTGTGAGGACGGTCTGTCGCAGCTCTTTCCGTACAGCCTGTCATTACATTGGTAGGATTGTATTAGCAGCAGGGGCGTTCTATTGGAATGATTGGATGCCTGAGAGCTTTCGGCTTCATATCCCCCCTCCCCATCGTAAATACAGAAGCTTTTTACCATAATTATTAGGATTGGTGTATAATTTCATATCAGCTCTTATTTTGAGTTCTCCAATATTAATGCGCAGGTAATGGCTTTATCGGCAGCCTCCGGAGGTCAGCAGACGAGAGCCCGGTTTGTGAAATGTTTCGTGAAATTGATAGGTTCATAGCCTTCGGGCAAGTGAGAGCAATTTTAAGAGTTTATATCTCCAGGTTCACCAATTATTGCATTTATGCCGCAAAATAGAACGTTGCAGTATAAAGCATGGGGGAGTGACAGAGCATCAGCAAGGAAGGTGACAGGTAGTTTCTGAGACTACCTTATTCTAAAAAAGCAACAAATCTCAGTCAGAGGCTCTATCACATAGCGATAATTATTATACAGTTAGGGCCAGAAATATTTGGACAGTGACACAAGTTTTGTTATTTTAGCTGTTTACAAAAACATGTTCAGAAATACAATTATATATAATATAAGCTGAAAGTGCACACTCCCAGCTGCAATATGAGAGTTTCCACATCCAAATCGGAGAAAGGGTTTAGGAATCATAGCTCTGTAATGCATAGCCTCCTCTTTTTCAAGGGACCAAAAGTAATTGGACAATGGACTCTAAGGGCTGCAATTAACTCTGAAGGCGTCTCCCTCGTTAACCTGTAATCAATGAAGTAGTTAAAAGGGCAGGGGTGGATTCCAGGTGTGTGGTTTTGCATTTGGAAGCTGTTGCTGTGACCAGACAACATGCGGTCAAAGGAACTCTCAATTGAGGTGAAGCAGAACATCCTGAGGCTGAAAAAAAAGAAAAAATCCATCAGAGAGATAGCAGACATGCTTGGAGTAGCAAAATCAACAGTTGGGTACATTCTGAGAAAAAAGGAATTGACTGGTGAGCTTGGAAACTGTAAAAGGCCTGGGCGTCCACGGATGACAACAGTGGTGGATGATCGCCGCATACTTTATTTGGTGAAGAAGAACCCGTTCACAACATCAACTGAAGTCCAGAACACTCTCAGTGAAGTAGGTGTATCTGTCTCTAAGTCAACAGTAAAGAGAAGACTCCATGACAGTAAATACAAAGGGTTCACATCTAGATGCAAACCATTCATCAATTCCAAAAATAGACAGGCCAGAGTTAAATTTGCTGAAAAACACCTCAAGAAGCCAGCTCAGTTCTGGAAAAGTATTCTATGGACAGATGAGACAAAGATCAACCTGTACCAGAATGATGGGAAGAAAAGAGTTTGGAGAAGAAAGGGAACGGCACATGATCCAAGGCACACCACATCCTCTGTAAAACATGGAGGAGGCAACGTGATGGCATGGGCATGCATGGCTTTCAATGGCACTGGGTCACTTGTGTTTATTGATGACATAACAGCAGACAAGAGTAGCCGGATGAATTCTGAAGTGTACCGGGATATACTTTCAGCCCAGATTCAGCCAAATGCTGCAAAGTTGATTGGACGGCGCTTCATAGTACAGATGGACAATGACCCCAAACATACAGCCAAAGCTACCCAGGAGTTCATGAGTGCAAAAAAGTGGAACATTCTGCAATGGCCAAGTCAATCACCAGATCTTAACCCAATTGAGCATGCATTTCACTTGCTCAAATCCAGACTTAAGACGGAAAGACCCACAAACAAGCAAGACCTGAAGGCTGCGGCTGTAAAGGCCTGGCAAAGCATTAAGAAGGAGGAAACCCAGCGTTTGGTGATGTCCATGGGTTCCAGACTGAAGGCAGTGATTGCCTCCAAAGGATTCGCAACAAAATATTGAAAATAAAAATATTTTGTTTGGGTTATGTTTATTTGTCCAATTACTTTTGACCTCCTAAAATGTGGAGTGTTTGTAAAGAAATGTGTACAATTCCTACATTTTCTATCAGATATTTTTGTTCAACCCTTCAAATTAAACGTTACAATCTGCACTTGAATTCTGTTGTAGAGGTTTCATTTCAAATCCAATGTGGTGGCATGCAGAGCCCAACTCGCCAAAATTGTGTCACTGTCCAAATATTTATGGCCCTAACTGTATACTAGATGGAGGCCCGATGCTATTGCATCAGGAGGGCAGTGACGTCACGATGGGGGCGGGCTCATGCAACAGTGGTGTTGCGGTAGCGGCATCCTTTATTTGGAGGACTCATGTGGCAGTGGTGTCCTTTATTTGGAGGGTGGCAAGGTGAGGATGGGGCGGGCTCGTGTGGCGGTGGCATCCTTTATTTGGAGGGCACTGAGGTGAGGATGGGGGAGGGCTTGTGTGGTGGTGATGTGGCGCCCCTGCATTCCGGTCGCCACTAGAAGGCGCAGCAGCCGGGATCGGTAGGTCCAACACCCAAACACACACCCAACACACTCCGATCCCAAGACTAGGGACTCTATACCCAGCAACGGGATGGTGGGAGGAGACAAGTGGAGGGTGGCAAAGTTAGACAGGACACGGTCGGGGGAGGAAACAAAACCAGAAAACATCACAAGTAGTCAGTTGTTAGTCAGTGAGGAGCAGTCAATCAGTCAAGTTCAGGAGAGAACACCATCATTACACGGGACTGAAAGGACACGGACCTGGTGGCCTGTACCACCATGAGCCTTTCCCGGGTGCCCTGAGGGGATCAGTCTGATAAAGAAGCACATTGGTGTCTTGTGCAGAGCAGGGAGTGGTCCTTTCCAGAAAGCTCACAGAAGCTTTATGTAATAAAATCCCTTTTGTAGGACCCACCCATTTAATTCTTGTAGGTCCCACCCCCAAGGAGATCAGTGTGATAAAGAAGCACTTTTGGGCCTTGTATATTGATAAACACTCCTTTCCAGCATGCTCCAATAGACTTCTGAAGCTCATATGAGCTTTATGTAATCACAACCCTTTAATAGGACACACCCATTTACTTTAGGTCCCACCTCCGAGGAGATCAGTCCTATAAATAAGCACATAGGTGCCTTGTATAGTAGGGAACTCTCCTTTCCAGAATGCTGCAGGAGGCTTCTGCAGCTCATGGGAGCTTTGACATCTAGTCCATGAGATCTCTAGATGTTGTGAAGGTGGCAAGCATGACCTTGGAGTAAATGTCACCCTCCCGGTGGTCTTAGTAGATCTGTAGGTCAGTGTTCAGTCTTTTGCATGGAAATGTATACATACATTTTACAACAGTATGAACATCCTTTCGTCTTACAATAAAATGGTTCACAAAACCCAACAATTATGCAGCATTCTCCATGAAGCATTGCTATAGACACGCACTCGCTCCCTGGTGAAGGAGCACTAATTAGAATGTGTGTATTACTGAGCGGGAGAATGGAGGCTCCGTATTGATTTGTTTGTTAATGATGAAGACTAACACTTGAGACGAGAGTAATCATGGCTTTGGTGCTGAACGGCAATAGAAGCTCTTGTCGAAAGTTGGGAAAACATATAGCATCAATGGAAAACATACATTGCTGCTCTCAAGACACCTAGAGTACTAATGCCTAGGGTTACCTTGTCCTGTCCTCAAACACAGTGGTGTAAGTAGGTTTCATGGCGCCCAGGGCCAACCCCCCCCCAGAGTAGGTGAGGAGCGTGGGAGGGGGGGGTTGGCGGCTGTCAGCTTTCCCGCCCCTGCAGCCTTGGTTGAGCAGTGGGGGGGCGCGGGGTGCCACCGGCGCCCCCTCTGAGTTGCGCCCGGGGCAAAGGATCCGGCTGCACCCCCTAGATACACCCCTGCTCAAACATCTAAACTAAACTACCAAACACCGGCAGAGGATGGGAACTGGTGGCCTCCTGTCACTAAACCTTCATTTTCAAGATGTCTTCCACCCGCCGTATCTCAGACAGAATAACTTTAGCAGCAGTTACTCGCGAATACCCAAGATCAACGCTAAATAAGCAGTAACAGAAGGATGAAGGAAACTTGACCGGACTAGTGATGAGCGAATTGATTCTAAACTAAACAGATTTGTCACAAATTTTATGGGACACTTAGATTTGCCATAACCGGAATTTTTAATGATTGGTATCAAATGAATCCAGCAAGGCAGAAGGAGCTCTACAAACATAGATGGGCCTAGAACCGGTGAGTACAACCTATTTACCAATTTTACTACCACCGCTCCTATCCTGGTTCTAGGCTCTTTGGATCTTCTTCCGGCCTCTAGTCTTCCGGTCTGGCACAGACTATCTCCTCCAGGATTCGCTTCAGATCTTCTTCTTTATCTTTGGGCGTTGACTAGGCATCATGAACTTCAGGTGACTACACAAGGCCTATTGCCAAAAGACCAGAAGTCAACACCAAAGACGGGAAGCTTGAAGAAGATATTAAGCTTGCCGGAGGAGAACGCCAAAGACAGGAGGCCAGAAGAAGATCTGAAGCAAAACCCCAGGAGCTAGAGCTTGCATGAGAAGATGACCAAAGACAGGAGGCCAGAAGAAGATCTGAAGCAAGATAAGAAGACCGGAGGTCAAAAGTAGAGCCAATGCGAATCCCCAGGAGCTAAAGTTTGCCTTAGGAGAAGACCAAAGAATGGAGGCCTGGCTGAAGGAGGTCTGAAGCGAATCCCAGAGAAGCTTGTCAATGTCAGAAAAGAAAACCGGAGATCGGAAGAAGATCCAACGCAAATCTCTAGGAGCCAGGCAGTGTTGAAAGATAAGACCAAAAAAATGAGACCTGAAGAAGATCTGGAATAAATTCCCAGGAGCTAGAGCTTGCCGGAGGAGGAGATCAAAGACAGAATGCCAGGAGAAGATCTAAAGCAAATCCCCAGGAGCTGGTTAGTGCTATAAAAGGAGACCAGAGGTTGGAAGAAGAGCCAAAGCAAGTACCCAGGAGCTAGTCAGTGCTGGAAGAGAAGACCAAAGAAGGGAGGCCTGAGGGAGATCTGAAGCACATCCCAAGGAGCTAGTCAGTGCTAGGAAAGAAGACCAAAGAAACGAGGCCTAAGGAAGATCTAAAGCCAATCCCCAACAAGATAGTCAGTGCCAGAAAAGAAGACTGGAGGTCGGAAGAAGATCCAAAGCGAAGCTCCGGTAGCTAGTTAGTGCTGGAAGACCAAAGAAGGGAGGACTGAAGGAGATCTAAAGTGAATCCGAGAGAAGCTAGTAAGTGTAAGAAAAGAAGACCAGAGGCCAGAAGGAGATCCAAAGCAAATCTCCAGGTGCTAGTCAGTGCTGCAAGAGAGGTGGCCTGAAGAAGATCTAAGGCAAATCCCGGAGAAGCTAGTCAATGCCAGAAAAGAAGACTGGTGGCCGGAAGAAGATTCTCAGCGAATTGGCTAATCAGTGCCAGAAGAGAAGAGCAAGACGGAGACAGAAGAAGATCCAAAGCGAATTTCCAGGACAAGACAAAGTACACGGAGGCAGGAAGGAGATCCTAAGAAAATCTCTGGGATCTAGTCAGTACTAGAAGAGAAGACCCAAGAAGGAGGCATGAAAAGGATCCAAAGTGAACCAGCGATGGCAGGATAGTTGACAAACAGGCCTAGGAAAGATGGAAATAATCTCTTATTACTTGTTGACCCCTTCTAGACCCTCAGTTTATTATGCTTTGGGATCTGTGGATTAGATAGATAAACTGCACAACGTGAAAGTTTCCCCCAAAAAAGTTCTTTATTGTGCTCAGGAGTGTCAATAAACTTAATGTGCCAATAGGGATCTGTAGACATTTTTGAGCACAATAAATAACTTTTCAGGGGAGCTTTCAATATGTGACAAATCGATTGGGTCCAAATAGAATTTTTTGAACAATTCGAGCCCGGATCAAAAATGTAAAAAACTACTTCACCTCCAGATTGGACTCAATTCACACTTTTTGCAAACTTTTATTGCTGCATTATTCAGATTTTGGTAAAACTGACTCTTTAGAGCAGAACCCCAACCATGGTTTGAGTGCACACAGTCACACGGAGTCCCATTAAGTCCATGCTACGCGTCTGTGTGCACCAGTCCTCTATAAGGTGGCTCCATGCTACGCGTCTGTGTGCACCAGTCCTCTATAAGGTGGCTCCATACTACAGATCTGTGTGCACCAGTCCTCTATAAGGTGGCTCCATACTACGCGTCTGTGTGCACCAGTCCTCTATAAGGTGGCTCCATACTACACGTCTGTGTGCACCAGTCCTCTATAAGGTGGCTCCATACTACGCGTCTGTGTGCACCAGTCCTCTATAAGGTGGCTCCGTACTACGGTCTGTGTGCACCAGTCCCGATCATAAGTGGCTCCATACTACACGTCTGTGTGCACCAGTCCTCTATAAGGTGGCTCCATACTACGCGTCTGTGTGCACCAGTCCTCTATAAGGTGGCTCCATACTACGCGTCTGTGTGCACCAGTCCTCTATAAGGTGGCTCCATACTACACGTCTGTGTGCACCAGTCCTCTATAAGGTGGCTCCATACTACACGTCTGTGTGCACCAGTCCTCTATAAGGTGGCTCCGTACTACGCGTCTGTGTGCACCAGTCCACTATAAGGTGGCTCCCTACTACGCGTCTGTGTGCACCAGTCCTCTATAAGGTGGCTCCGTACTACGCGTCTGTGTGCACCAGTCCTCTATAAGGTGGCTCCATACTACGCGTCTGTGTGCACCAGTCTCTATAAGGTGGCTCCATACTACACGTCTGTGTGCACCAGTCCTCTATAAGGTGGCTCCATACTACGCGTCTGTGTGCACCAGTCCTCTATAAGGTGGCTCCGTACTATGCGTCTGTGTGCACCAGTCCTCTATAAGGTGGCTCCGTACTACGCGTCTGTGTGCACCAGTCCTCTATAAGGTGGCTCCATACTACGCGTCTGTGTGTACCAGTCCTCTATAAGGTGGCTCCATACTAGCGTCTGTGTGCACCAGTCCTCTATAAGGTGGCTCCATACTACGCGTCTGTGTGCACCAGTCCTCTATAAGGTGGCCCATACTACGCGTCTGTGTGCACCAGTCCTCTATAAGGTGGCTCCATACTATGCGTCTGTGTGCACCAGTCCTCTTAAGGTGGCTCCATACTACACGTCTGTGTGCACCAGTCCTCTATAAGGTGGCTTCATACTACGCGTCTGTGTGCACCAGTCCTCTATAAGGTGGCTCCATACTACACGTCTGTGTGCACCAGTCCTCTATAAGGTGGCTTCATACTACGCGTCTGTGTGCACCAGTCCTCTATAAGGTGGCTCCATACTATGCTCTGTGTGCACCAGTCCTCTATAAGGTGGCTCCATACTACGACTCTGTGTGCACCAGTCCTCTATAAGGTGGCTCCATACTACGCGTCTGTGTGCACCAGTCCTCTATAAGGTGGCTCCATACTACGCGTCTGTGTGCACCAGTCCTCTATAAGGTGGCTCCATACTACGCGTCTGTGTGCACCAGTCCTCTATAAGGTGGCTCCATACTACGCGTCTGTGTGCACCAGTCCTCTATAAGGTGGCTCCATACTACGCGTCTGTGTGCACCAGTCCTCTATAAGGTGGCTCCATACTATGCGTCTGTGTGCACCAGTCCTCTATAAGGTGGCCCCATACTACAGTCTGTGTGCACCAGTCCTCTATAGGTGGCTCATACTACGCGTCTGTGTGCACCAGTCCTCTATAAGGTGGCTCCATACTACAGATCTGTAGGCACTTCATGGACTCAGGTATGGTGTCTTTCAATGCCACCATATTATGAAGCTCTTAGTCATTACCTTTCCCTGGAAGACAATCAGGACCACCACAATCCGCTTATAACCATCCTCCTATGGATATCATTCAGCGCCGTTGTCACTTTTTTCTGCTTTGGAAGAGTTTTTCAAGATTTTCTGCATTTTGGTAGATATTTTCTGGGGAGAAGTGGAGCTAGAACGTGTCACGTGTTGACTGCTTTGCAGTCCATGAGTGTTGCTACTGTGTTTAAACTGGGTTTTTTCTCCCTTAGTCTGCTGTGTGCTGCTCTGTAGGTGAGGGGTAAATCATAGTATTTAGGTGAAGGTGGAGGGGTGTGTCTTCACATTCAGATCTCCACTTCCCCAGCCTGGAAATAGCTCCACTTCTCTCCACTTGGTGTCGCAGTTAGAGCTCACTTCTACTTGGACCCGTGCTGTGAAGTCGTGCTCTGCTGTGTTATTGCTGCCATTGACTTCCTTTGCTGGGTTTTCCCAGTCTGTGGGTGGAGGTAGGGGCTTTTAGCCTAGAGCTAACCAGGAGCTTAGGGCTAGGATGGCGGCCCAAACCTCCTCACCTTTGGGAACAGGGCTAGTCCAGGGCCAGACTAGCTTCACTGAATGACCTTACCCATTATACCATCTTGCCTCCTGATTCCCTATCCGTTCTATCACCCCGTGACAGATAGTAAATTTATGGCAGTATAAGATGGATGCACAGCTGCTATTATTACAGCCGTCCAGTCCCCGGCTGTGTATGATGGATGGACGGACTCATGTGAGATCTGTATCCCTATCCACAGGGGTATATCCATCTCTCAGGACGCCCGTCCTCCTCTCATGTTTTCCCTTTCTACACAATTGAAGTGTCTGCTGTCCCTCCTACTAATATGATCTCCCTGGAAGATACTGGAGGCTTTTATATTAAGGAGGATTTCCAAGAATATGCATCAAAGGCTCATCCTAAGAGATGCATTATTGGGTGACGGGCGGCTCCCAGGCGATTATTTCACCCCCCTCTGCCTCGACATCTTACATCCACTCGGTATATTTACTGGCACAATAGTGGATATGCTTTTAGTGTTTCTTGTTTTATATAAAGAATAAAAATTATTTTTCTCTGTAATTTTTATCAAGAAATGCACATAAAGGAACCCCAAATGTGAACAAATATAGCTTTATAGAGAATAGAATACTGAAAAACTAAATAAAATGAGGAGTGTCCTCATATAATACCGCCATATAATGCTTACATTAAATTTAATATACAGACAGGACACATGTATAAGACTATCTCAGCACAGGAGATGTGGTATGATCAGACCATGTTCCTGTATGGTCAGACACATCATTACACAGTACATAGCTGAGACACATATATAAGATTATCTTAGCACAGGAGATGTGGTTGATCAGACCATGTCCCTGTACGGTCAGACACATCCATTGCACAGTACATAGCAGGGACACATATATAAGATTATCTCAGCACGGGAGATGTGGTATGATCAGACCATGTTCCTGTACGGTCAGACACATCCATTACACAGTACATAGCAGGGAGACATATATAAGATCTCAGCACAGGAGATGTGGTATGATCAGACCATGTCCCTGTACGATCAGACACATCCATTACACAGTACATAGCAGGGACACATATATAAGATTATCTCAGCACAGGAGATGTGGTATGATCAGACCATGTTCCTGTACGGTCAGACACATCCATTACACAGTACATAGCAGGGGCACATATATAAGATCATCTCAGCACAGGAAATGTGGTATGATCAGACCATGTCCCTGTACAGTCAGACACATCCATTACACAGTACATAACAGGGACACATAAGATTATGTGTTTGTTAAACACATCCAGTTGTGGAATTATTATTATTCCAAGATCTATTGATTAGAATGAACTTTGTTTATGGGAAAAATCCTTTAAATATGAAACAATCCTTTTATGAGCCCCCTATATCTTAATGCCAGCCATATTAGTTATCACCAGCTTTCCTAGGGAGGAATGGCACAAGGAAAGAGAATATGACTGAGGAAAGTCTCCGGTCAGTGGAAACGTTCCACATGTGACTGGTTCCCTAAGGATCCGGCGCCCCCATGTGACTCCCCCCAGGTTATTGCATTACGCGGCTCTGCGGGGTATCACTAAATGAGGCACATTACGGCTAATTTAAGTGGAAATCTATAATGAGCTCAAAGGTCTTCAATGATTTATGGCTTCTCCACAGTAAAGTTACTTTTTATGGACACAGCTGAAAAATTCTGGAATTTATTAGAAAAGTCACGATAAGATAAATGGTAAGTATTACTTAGGTTAAACAGGCATAAATGCTACATCCGAGTGTTCGCGCCCTTAATGAGACCATTCTAGGCAAAGATATTACACTCGCTTATGTTTCATATTTTTTAAGTATTTCTTAATTTTACCATTTAGCTCCTGAACACTGTAATGTCACTTTACAGACTTGTTCACACCTGGAAATCACTAACAAGCTGCTGAAGACATAACTGATATTATTACTGAAACTTAGTACATTGAGTGCTCTAGGGTGAAATGCAGCAAATAAATGGTGGATTCCATTAACTCACAAGCATCTTGTCATATATCTTCATTATACCTATTGGCTGCACCTTTGTTATCACATGGAAATCATCAGCAAACTGCCGATGATGGATCTATTATTCTTATCTACAGCACACCGGCTGCTCTAGGGTGTAATAAAGTAAATGATTAGTTGGGTCTGATTAGCTCGTAAATATCATCATTGTAATGGCTTCTGGCTTAGAATCTATCAGCAAGAAGCTGATGAGAGATCTATTATTATTATATATATCTAGTACCTTGAGTGCTCTAGGGTGCACTGTGGTAACTAGATGGTGGTCTGATTAACTCGTAAACATCATTGTAATATCTTCTGGCGTAGAATCTATCAGCAAGCTACTGATGACAGATCTATTAGTATTATTATTACATATATCTAGTACCTTTAGTGCTCTAGGGTGCACTGTGGTAACTAAATGGTGGGTCTGATTAGCTCATAATATCATCAATATATCTCATGGTTTAGAATCTATCAAGCTACTGATGACAGATCTATTAGTATTATTATTACATATATCTAGTACCTTGAGTGCTCTAGGGTGTACTGTGGGGAATAAATGGTGGGTTTGATTAGCTCATAATATCATCAATATATCTCATGGTTTAGAATCTATCAGCAAGCTACTGATGACAGATCTATTAGTATTATTATTACATATATCTAGTACCTTGAGTGCTCTAGGGTGTACTATGGTAAATAAATGGTGGGTCTGATTAGCTCATAATATCATCAATATATCTCATGGTTTAGAATCTATCAGCAAGCTACTGATGACAGATCTATTAGTATTATTATTACATATATCTAGTACCTTGAGTGCTCTAGGGTGCACTGTGGTAACTAAATGGTGGGTCTGATTAGCTCATAATATCATCAATATATCTCATGGTTTAGAATCTATCAAGCTATGATGACAGATCTATTAGTATTATTATTACATATATCTAGTACCTTGAGTGCTCTAGGGTGTACTGTGGGAATAAATGGTGGGTCTGATTTAGCTCATAATATCATCAATATATCTCATGGTTTAGAATCTATCAGCAAACTACTGATGACAGATCTATTAGTATTATTATTACATATATCTAGTACCTTGAGTGCTCTAGGGTGTACTATGGTAAATATATGGTGGGTCTGATTAGCTCATAATATCATCAATATATCTCATGGTTTAGAATCTATCAGCAGTACTGATGTCAGATCTATTATCATTACATATCCCTAATACCTTGAGTGCTCTAGGGCGGGGCTAAAATCGCGTCATACAGGTAGCCCCGCCCCTTTCATGATGCGGCCAGGCGCTCAGCACTGAAGGAAGCCCTGAGGGGGTGTGCATAATTAATAAGCGGGCGGAGGGAGCAGCAGACAGCCCCGCCTTTGGACATTTTAACAGACACAGAGAACTCACAGATGAGGAGGAGGTGATTATAACCTGTATTCTATACTTTACACAATCGTTAGGATCTGCTAAAGGAATGGCTATAAATCATAAGAGGGGGTGCAGGGACAGGTATATAGATACGGGGGGGGGCAGTTTGTGGGCTCTGAGGAGCCCGGAGCTTTTGTACATTACAGATTATAGCTGTATAAGCCCACCTGAGTGGGTGTAAGGTCTCTAGGGGGACTGCGCACCCCCTAGAGACATTAATCATTTATTTATTAAATTAATCATTTTAATATACATAGAACAGTTTGCTCATCGCAGGGATAAGCAAAGTATCCAGTTCCCGGATTGCTGAAGGTATGACGACAATTGCGTTCACCGCACGGATCTGGATGCGGTGAACGCAATTCATGTTTTAAGTGTGACCCTAGCCTAATACTTTGAGTGCTCTAGGGTGAAATGTAGTCAATAGTTCATACCCTCTATTGTCCTTTAGGATTTGGGGAATCCATAGTGATGGAAATGGGTCTAATTTTCCTACTACTCATCTCATCTCTAGTACTTTGAGTGCTCTAGGGTGTAATGTAGTAAAGGGTCTGAATGGCTCAGAAACATATTAAAACCACACACTAGACATTTGGATACAGAGAAGCCGCACAGTTTGTGATGAAGACATTCCGTTATGGGTGTATTTGACAGACGGTAATTATTTACTAGTCTCATTACAATTAGCGCTGATTGGTAATTGATTATATTGAAAAGAAACTAGTTGGAGTAGCCCTATAAGACATTTATTCCTTCATACACCCAGTACTTAACTAAGGGTGCCTTCACACTGCGGGCAAGTCCGATCCGGGGATGTCAGGGGTGACCGGATTTTGGCCCCATAGTATCCTTTGGGGTCGGATGGAGCCGGATGGCAGTTATCTGCCATCCGGCTTCCATCTCTCCGGAAGAATCCGGGAGGAGTGGGATTTTTCTCCCAGACAAAAAAACGTTGCTTGCAACGTTTTTGTGTCCGGGGAGAACAATCTCCCCAAAATTGGGGTCTCCCGGATCCTCCCAGATTCCCACAAATTACCCCGGATCCTCCCGGATTCCCCCGGATACTCCCAGGGCAATCCAGCGCTCCCTTAACATGGGAGCCTATGGGGCCGGATTACCTGGGGGATCGGGGAACCAGACACCTGCGGCTGCATGCCGCTGTTATTTCAGGACCGCGGCTAGCTCCCTGCGAGCCACGGTCATGAATCGTCAGCAGCGGCAGCTGCTTCAGGCTGCACACCGGACCGGAGGGCATATCAGCTCTCCGGTTCTATGTGCTGATCTGGTTCACCCCTGACAGCCCCGGATCGGACCTGACAATAGTGTGAAGGCCACCCTAACCCTTTTAATTCTAATGCTAGTCACTGCATGGACAAGCCATGATGCGCGGTAGTCAAACGTTCCGGGGTCAAATACCAAGTGAAGAGAGGACATTGTGGACTAAGGGGATAGACAAAGGGGTAGTTAGGTCATGGTCCAGGGTCAGAATAACTGAAAGATAGCAGATCAGAGCAAAGGGACAAGGTAAACAGATGGTCAGAGGAGGTCCAAGGTCAGGCAGTGATAGATCCAAACAATGAGCACAGGTAAGCAAAGCCAACATGCACCAATGAGCTAGATGCTGCAACTGGCAGTGATCTGGGAGTAACTGCTCAGGTAAGTAGCTGGGCAACAACAGAGAACAAGGATTCCTGAAGAAGCCCAGCACCTCCCAATACCAGATTGGATGACTAAGTTGTTACTCATCAAGCTGACAGCACAGTCACTGCACAGACAAGCTGTGAAACAGGATAGTCAAACGCTATGGGGTCAGATACCAGGAGAGTACAAAGTGGACAAAAGCGATCGACAAAAGTAGTCAGGTCACAGTCCGGGGTCAGAATGCCAGGAGGATAGCAGATCAGAGCAAAGGGACAAGACACTTGGATGGTCACAGTAGGTCAAAGGTCTGGCAGCAATACACCAAAACATAGAGAACAGGTAAGAGAGACCAACATGCAGGAATGATCAAGATGCTATGATTGGCAGTGATCCGGGACTTATTGCGCAGCTAATTAGCTGGGCAATCACAGAGAACAGGGACACCTGAAAAAGCTCAGCACCTCCCAGTCTAAGATTGGACAGCTGAGCTGTCACTCAACACACTGACAGCTCAGCACTCTCCAGCACCAGATTGGATGAATGAGGTGTCACTAACCAAACTGACAGTTTAGCACAGTGACTGCAAGGACAAGCTGTGAAACATGGTAGTCAAACGTTCCACGCTCAGATACCAGGAGAGTACAAATACCAGGAAGATAGCGGATCAGAGCAAAAGAACAAAACAACATATGGTCAGAGTAGGTCCAAGGTCTATGACCAAAACATAGAGCACAGGTAAGTGAGGCCAACATGCACCAATGAGCAAGATGCTACGACTGGCTGTGATCTGGGACTTACTGCTCATCTAAGTAGCTGCACAATCATAAAGAAGAGGAACAGTTGAAGAAGCCCAACACCTTGTAATATCAGATTGGATGGCTGAGATGACAATAAACACACTGACAGCTCAGCACACCCCAGTACCAGGTTGGATGACTGAGCTGTCACTCACCAAACTGACAGCTCAGTCCGGCCCTGATTCCAGAGTGCAGCAAAACTGTCACTCACTGCGTCCAAGACCCACTGAGCGGAGGAATTGTGACATTAATAACTGTCAGGCGCTGAGATTAGAGCTGATACAAGTCATAATCACATTAAGAATAAAACACCCAGCTTCCCCTAAGCCGTCACTTTATAATGTATCTCCTGTGGTGAAATCTATTTAGAGCGGCAACATTCTGTCACTGAGAAGAAGCTGAACGAGGGAGCTCAGCCTCATAAGAAAGCCTCAAATAAGCATAGAAGAAGGGGAAATTCTTCAAGCTGAAGGGTTGACACTTCTTTGGGAACTTCGGTGCTTCATGGAACGTAGGTGCGGTTGATTGTAGACTGGGGAGGAAGGGTACGACTCTCAAGGCTGGATCCATTCTCCACCCGCCTAAGCCAATCTTCCTCTGTCCATTGGAAACACATCTGCCCCAGCTTTCCCATCATGAATAAAAGGGGCCAATATGGTGGGCTCTTCTGGGTGGCATCAGTAGAAGACCTCATTCAATTCTTGCTATCTAACCTACACTTCTCTATGAATGAAGGATATTCTTTAGGGTATTTGAAGTAGTTGTAATTATCACCTAGCCTGAACGATGCAACAATTTTTATTTGTATCCGTACATGGTGCTACAGCAACGTGAGGTTGATGGCCACAATGCAATGTCCTCATACCAGAAGATATCCACTGTCTCCCAACTTTTGGTTGGCCTACAACTTTTGTACCTTTTGCTACTATAGTCTGCAGTTGCAGCCTATGCTCCTCTAAATGATGGCTATCACAACTGTAGCACATGTATCCAGCTCCACAATGGTCCTTAGGATAGTTCTTCAAATCCAGATAGTAGATATCAGGACCGTAGCGCATGCATCCAGCTCCACAATAGTCCTCAGGTTAACAATAGATATCACGACCGTAGCGCATGCATCCAGCTCCACAATAGTCCTCAGGTTAACAATAACTATCACGACCGTAGCGCGTGTATCCAGCTCCACAATGGTCCTTGGGTTTGTTCCTCAAATCCAGATGGTAGATATCATAACCATAGCACATGTATCCAGCTCCACAATAATCCTTAGGATAGTTCCTCAAATTCAGATGGTAGATATCACCACCATAGCACATGTATCAAGCTCCATAAGATTCAGGATCTGGCCTCAGCACTGGTCCTCTCCCTCCCAATTCACAGCACCAACCAACCTCCCCCAAACATGTGTCTTCTTCTTTTCTCATAATTTCTTGGCTTAAACCCCATAGTTGGACAAAGATAAGAACACCCAACCTCCTTAACCATTAGGTACATTCAATTCAAAGAGTACAAGATGTTCAATGAAGTCTCCTGCCAGTCTGCAAAAGTGTGTATCCAGGAGGCACCCTGCAGGAAGGAACAAAAGACTCACAACCCCACAAGCAGATGCAGGACATTGGATGGTAATGTAGACCTGATTGCATTGGAGTCCCGGAAGGCCAACTAGGATGACACATTTTTCCCACCCCTTCCCCTTTCAAATTGTGTACCTGAAACTGACAAGCCAGCAAATCTCCAATAAAACACAAAATTAGTAAAGATGTAACCAGCGCTCCATGGTGTAAAAAGTCCGCTCTACCTCCATTGCTCCAATAGTCTTCACTCCTCCTCATCTCTTGCTCTTCATAACTACATCTGTAAGCTTTGGATCCTTAGTCTCCCATCACGGAGGGTAAGTAATCCTCAGAGAGCAATAGAACTTTAGTTTGGAGGGTGGCAAGAACCGTCACCAGTAGGAGGTCCCATTTTATTTGTCCTCTGTATGTGCTCCATGTTATTTGACAATGTAGGATCATGGAGAAATGGCGATGTTATCATTAACAGCGGTAAGGATTCTTTATAGTAAGAGCTGCAAAGGGGCAGGGCTTAGCCCTACAGTAGTGGGGAAGACCTCCTGCTTTACAGCACAAGAAGGCCTGACCTCACAAATATTCATTATTTTACTGGAATACAGAATTGTTATATATTTCTAACAGTTTTGATTGCACCGTGTCATCATTTTTCTGGATTCAGACATTACGTCTTCATCATAGTTTATTTTCATCATAAGCCTTTATAAGGCCCTTAAGTATTGGGACATGGCAGCTGCTACCTCAGTGCACCACTGAAAGAAAAGAAGAGCATGATCAACACCTGTTTAATCATCAAAATTGGAAAGGATTCTTAACAGTAAGAGCGGTATGACACAGATCTTACCAGGTGTGGACAAAATAGATGGGAGAGCTCCTGGTGCATCTAGCTGCCCTATAGATCTGTCTCAGTGTCATCCTTTAAGAGCTTGACAGATGCATGTCAGAATTGGAAAGGATTATTTACAGTAAGAGCCGTAAAGAGGCTGGAATTAGCCTGTTCCTGCAAAGCAGTAGGGAAAAACCCCTGCTTACTTATTGTCACTTCTGTATAAACCACTAATACAGAAAAAGGAAGCTTGATAGATAACAGTCATACCATCAAAATTGGAAAGGATTCTTAACAGTAAGAGCCGTAAAGAGGCTGGAATTAGATTGTTCCTGCAAAGTCGTAGGGAATAACTCCTGCTGCAGCCAGATTTTACTTATTGTCACTTCTGGCTAAACCACTAATACAGATAAAGGAAGCTTGATAGAACAGTCATACCATCAAAATTGGAAAGGATTCTTAACAGTAAGAGCGGTATGACAAAGATCTCACCAGGTGTGGACAAAATAGATGGGAGAGCTCCTGGTGCATATAGCTGCCTTATAGATCTGTCAAAATTGGAAAGGATTCTTACAGGAAGAGCTGTATGACGCAGATCTTACTAGATCTAGAAAAGGTAGGTGGGAGGTCTCCTGGTGCACCTAGCATCCTTACAGATCTGTCTTAGGGCCATGTATGAAGAGTTTGATGGATTCCTATCAAAATCAAAAAGGATTCTTAACAGTAAAAGCTGTAAAGTGGTGGGGATTTTACTGTCTAGATAAATCAATGTGGTTAGCTCTTGGTGCAACCAGTTGCCTATGAACAGATGTAAAAACCCCTCTGGATACATCACTGAAACAGAAGAAGAGCTTGATGGATGACTGTCTGATCATCCAAACTGGAAAGGATTCTTAACAGTAAGAGCAGTATGACACAGATCTTACCAGGTGTGGACAATGTAGATGGGAGAGCTCCTGGTGCATATAGCTGCCTTATAGATGTCTCTCAGCTTCATGTATTAATAGCTTGATGGATGCATGTCAAAATTGGAAAGGATTCTTTACAGGAAAAGCTGTAAAGAGACTGGAATTAGCCTGTTCCTGCAAAATAGTGGGGGAGAACTCCTGCTGCAGCCAGATTTTACTTCTAGTTACACCACTAATACAGAGAAAGAAAGCATGATAGAGAACTGTTGTATCATCAAAATTGGAAAGGATTCTTAACATTAAGAGCGGTATGACGCAGATCTTTCTATAAAAGGTAGGTGGGAGAGCTTCTGGTGCATCTAGCTGCATGATGAACACCTGGTTAATCATCAAAACTGGAAAGGATTCTTAACAGTAAGAGCTGTATGACGCAGATCTTACCAGGACAAAGTAGATGGGAGAGCTCCTGGTGCATCTACCTGCCTTATAGATCTGTCTCAGTGTCATCTATTAAGAGCTTGATGGATGCCTGTCAAAATTGGAAAGGATTCTTTACAGGAAGAGCAGTCATAGAGAGGTGGACAGACATAGAGAGGTGAACAGTCACAGAGAGGTGGACAGTCACAGAGAGATGGACAGTCATAGAGAGGTGGACAGTCATAGAGAGGTGGACAGTCATAGAGAGGTGGACAGTCATAGAGAGGTGGACAGTCATAGAGAGTGGACAGTCATAGAGAGGTGGACAGTCATAGAGAGGTGGACAGTCATAGAGAGGTGACACAGTTTTGAGACCTCCTACACAAGTGAATATGGCGCCATGGTCCTATGTCTCTGTAGATACAGTACCAGACCCAACAATGGGATCCGAATCCATCACACATCTGTGGATACGTCATAAACGCTCAATCCCTTTAGAATAATATTTTGTTGATTTCCCACTTTGACTTCCAAAATCAAACAGTCGTAGAGGAAGAAAAGAAATAATGACTTTCCTTGTTGTGTAATTAAAGGAAAGTAGTGACAGGATAAGGAGATCTCACACCTGTCGTCCTCCTGACGGGATGGATCTACAAGAGGAGGATCAAAGTCAAGTTGTTCTGATCCCAGCGTCTCGTGTACTCCACTAATGATGAATTCTTTCCCCAGGGACGCCAGCTGTGGAGGCGCCTAGTGCACATATAATAGGGAGATGCAGCAGGTAGCCTCACCTCCAGAGCGCGGCTCACTGCATAGTGATATTACATAACACAAACTAATCCTACACCCACAACAGCTAATGTCATGGAAAAAAGGATTTACTGATATACCCTGGGCACCTACTGTGTGTAATATACATAATTGTGAGGTGGCTCCTCCACTTCCGTCTGGATGTCGCCTATGTAGACAGACAGCTAGGGCAGGGGACAGACACTGAGGGACAGACAGCTAGAGGGACAGACACTGAGGGGACAGACAGCTAGAGGGGACAGACACTGAGAGGAGCAGCTAGACAGACTGAGAGGCAACAGTAAGGGACAGACACTGAGCAGGACAGACAGCAAGATGGGGACAGACACTGAGAGGACAGGACAGACAGAGGGGACAGACACTGAGGGACAGACAGCTAGAGGGGACAGACACTGAGGGGACAGACCTAGTCAGACACTGAGGGGACATGACAGAACTAGAGGGGACAGACAGCTCTAGAGGGTCAGACACTGAGGGGACAGACAGCTGAGGGGCAGACACTGAGACAACACTGAGGGGACAGACACAAGGACAGACACTGAGGGACAGACACTGAGGGGACAGACACGAGGCAGACAGCTAGAGGGACAGACACTGAGGGACAGACACTGAGGGGACAGACAGCTAGAGGGGACAGACACTGAGGGGACAGACACTGAGGGGACAGACACTGAGGGGACAGACAGCTAGAGGGGACAGACACTGAGAGGACAGACACTGAGGGACAGACAGCTAGAGGGGACAGACACTGAGGGGACAGACACTGAGGGACAGACACTGAGGGGACAGACAGCTAGAGGGGACAGACACTGAGAGGACAGACAGCTAGAGGGGACAGACAGCTAGAGGGGACAGACACTGAGGGGACAGACAGCTAGAGGGACAGACACTGAGGGACAGACAGCTAGAGGGGACAGACACTGAGGGGACAGACAGCTAGAGGGGACAGCAGACAGCTAGAGGGGACAGACAGCTAGGGACAGACACTGAGGGACAGACACTGAGGGGACAGACAGCTAGAGGGGACAGACCTGAGGGACAGACAGCAAGAGAGGACAGACACTGAGGGACAGACAGCAAGAGGGGACAGACAACAGCCAGAGGGGGCAGACACTGAGGGGAGAGACAGCAAGAGGGGACAGACAGACAGCTAGAGGTGACAGACACTGAGAGGACAGCCAGACAGCCAGAGGGGATAGCCAGAGGGGAAAGACACTGAGGGGGCAGCCAGAGGGGACAGGCAGTCAGAGGGGACAGACACTGAGGGGACAGCCAGAGGGGACAGGCAGCCAGAGGGGACAGACAGCCAGAGGGGATAGCCAGAGGGGACAGACACTGAGGGGACAGCCAGAGGGGACAGACACTGAGGGGACAGACAGCAAGAGGGGACAGACAACAGCCAGAGGGGACAGACACTGAGGGGACAGACACTGAGGGGACAGACAGCAAGAGGGGACAGACAACAGCCAGAGGGGACAGACACTGAGGGGACAGACAGACAGCTAGAGGTGACAGACACTGAGAGGACAGCCAGACAGCCAGAGGGGATAGCCAGAGGGGACAGACACTGAGGGGACAGCCAGAGGGGACAGCCAGCCAGAGGGGACAGACACTGAGGGGACAGCAAGCCAGAGGGGAAGACACTGAGAGGCCAGCCAGCCAGCCAAGAGGACAGGCACTGAGGGGAAAGACAGCCAGCCAGGGAGGACAGACATAGAGGGGACAGACAGATAGCCAGAGAGGACAGACATAGAGGGGACAGACAGACAGCCAGAGAGGACAGACACTGAGGAGACAGACAGACAGACAGAGATCTAAAATAGGGGTGAGAAAGCGCAAATAGGGTCTTATCTTTAGGAGACAGGTTTAATATGGTGAAATATAGGAAATGCTCACTTGATAGGGTTGTGTTGGACACAACCGGCGTGATTGCTCAGAACAATACAGCTGCTGCCAGTACCGTACCTCCACAGGTCACTGTGGTCACGATAAACGTCTGCAGGACAAAGTACCTCGTGGTCCGAGCTGCTGTGTTCGTATGATAGAAAAACCAGATACAGCGGTATGTCTGGGTATAGTGGTAGCTGTTTATTTTCCAACGCGTTTCGGAGTCGTATCCCAAACTCCTTCCTCAGGGAACATCATATGTACAGCTGGTATAACCTGGGCATCTCCTGTATATAATTATATATGTACAGCCGGTATAACCTGGGCATCTCCTGTATATAATTATATATGTACAGCTGGTATAACCTGGGCATCTCCTGTATATAATTATATATGTACAGCTGGTATAACCTGGACATCTCCTGTATATAATTATATATGTACAGCTTGTATAACCTGGGCATCTCCTGTATATAATTATATATGTACAGCTGGTATAACCTGGGCTTCTCCTGTTTATAATTATATATGTACAGCTGGTATAACCTGGGCATCACCTGTATATAATTATATATGTACAGCTGGTATAATCTGGGCATCTCCTGTATATAATTATATATGTACAGCTGGTATAACCTGGACATCTCCTGTATATAATTATATATGTACAGCTTGTATAACCTGGGCATCTCCTGTATATAATTATATATGTACAGCTGGTATAACCTGGGCATCACCTGTATATAATTATATATGTACACCTGGTATAACCTGGGCATCTCCTGTATATAATTATATATGTACAGCTGGTATAACCTGGGCATCACCTGTATATAATTATATATGTACAGCTGGTATAACCTGGGCATCTCCTGTATATAATTATATATGTACAGCTGGTATAACCTGGGCATCACCTGTATATAATTATATATGTACACCTGGTATAACCTGGGCATCTCCTGTATATAATTATATATGTACAGCTGGTATAACCTGGGCATCACCTGTATATAATTATATATGTACACCTGGTATAACCTGGGCATCTCCAGTATATAATTATATATGTACAGCTGGTATAACCTGGATATCTCCTGTATATAATTATATATGTACAGCTGGTATAACCTGGGCATCGCCTGTATATAATTATATATGTACAGCTGGTATAACCTGGACATCTCCTGTATATAATTATATATGTACAGCTGGTATAACCTGGGCATCTCCTGTATATAATTATATATGTACAGCCGGTATAACCTGGCATCTCCTGTATATAATTATATATGTACAGCTGGTATAACCTGGGCATCTCCTGTATATATGATATGAAGCTCTAATACGTTATTGTACAGATTGGTATAACCTGGACATCTTCCTTAAATGTAAAACAATGTGATCTAATAATTATAATATGTCAGCTGTATAACCTGGCATCTCCTGATAATAATTGTACACTGTAATAACCTGGCATCTCCTGTATATATATTATATATGTACAGCGTATAACTGGAATCTCCTGTATATAATATATTATATGTCAGTTACTGATTCTGATATAATTATTATGTAATGTATACACCTGTGATCTCCTGTATATAATTATATACTGTACAGCTGAGTATATATATTAACTGGGCATCGCCTGAGTATATAATTATATATGTACATAAAGCTGAGTATTAATAGTACCTGTAACTCATCTCTGTAATATAGGATGATATTTATAATTATATGTACACTGGTATAACTAGGGCATCTGTATATATTATATTCATGTAACTGGGCATATTATATATTATATTCTTGTACATGGCATATTAATATAATGTTAAGTACACCTGTATAACCTGGGCATTCCTGTATATAATTATATATGTACAGCGTATAACTGGTACATTCCTGTATATAATTATATATGTACACTTGGTATAACCTGGGCATTCCTGTATATAATTATATATGATACAGCGCGTATAGACTGGAATTCCTTGTATATAGATATATTATAGTGTTACTATTCTGTATACATAGGAGCATCTCCTGTAATATATATAGTTAATGATTCTTTGTATATAGCCTCAGTATAATACCGTTATGTGGTATATATACAGGTTATTGGAGTTAATAACACTATTTATTCATCTGACATTGTCTTTAAATGTTATAACACATGTGATATAGAATTAATTAAGTCATCTCTTAGTCTCAGAGCAGATCTCACATCAGTCAGAGGTCGCTACACTTTCACAATGTAAAATTATACATTGATTTTTGTCTCAGTAATAAGATTATTGCTGAGAAACTGAGGGAAAATCTACTGAAAGTCATATTTTTCATACAACTGAATACTTGTATAATACACTTGTATTGAGGATGGACTCAAAATAACCATAGGAGCAGTATTATAGTAGTTATATTCTTGTACATAGGAGCAGTATTATAGTAGTTATATTCTTGTACATAGAAGCAGTATTATAGTAGTTATATTCTTGTACATAGGAGCAGTATTATAGTAGTTATATTCTTGTAATAGGAGCAGTATTATAGTAGTTATATTCTTGTACATAGGGGCAGTATTATAGTAGTTATATTCTTGTACATAGGGGCAGTATTATAGTAGTTATATTCTTGTATATAGGAGCAGTATTATAGTAGTTATATTCTTGCACATAGGAGCAGTATTATAGTAGTTATATTCTTGTAATAGGAGCAGTATTATAGTAGTTATATTCTGTATATAGGGGCAGTATTATAGTAGTTATATTCTTGTATATAGGGCAGTATTATAGTAGTTATATTCTTGTATATAGGAGCAGTATTATAGTAGTTTATTCTTGTAATAGGGCAGTATTATAGTAGTTATATTCTTGTATATAGGGGCAGTATTATAGTAGTTATATTCTTGTATATAGGGCAGTATTATAGTAGTTATATTCTTGTATATAGGAGCAGTATTATAGTAGTTATATTCTTGTATATAGGGGCAGTATTATAGTAGTTATATTCTTGTATATAGGGGCAGTATTATAGTAGTTATATTCTTGTACATAGGAGCAGTATTATAGTAGTTATATTCTTGTACATAGGGGCAGTATTATAGTAGTTATATTCTTGTATATAGGGGCAGTATTATAGTAGTTATATTCTTGTACATAGGGGGCAGTATTATAGTAGTTATATTCTTGTATATAGGAGCAGTATTATAGTAGTTATATTCTTGTACATAGGGGCAGTATTATAGTAGTTATATTCATGTATATAGGAGCAGTATTATAGTAGTTATATTCTTGTATATAGGGGCAGTATTATAGTAGTTATATTCTTGTACATAGGGGCAGTATTATAGTAGTTATATTCTTGTATATAGGGGCAGTATTATAGTAGTTATATTCTTGTACATAGGGGGCAGTATTATAGTAGTTATATTCTTGTATATAGGAGCAGTATTATAGTAGTTATATTCTTGTACATAGGGGCAGTATTATAGTAGTTATATTCTTGTACATAGGGGCAGTATTATAGTAGTTATATTCTTGTACATAGGGGCAGTATTATAGTAGTTATATTCATGTATATAGGAGCAGTATTATAGTAGTTATATTCTTGTATATAGGAGCAGTATTATAGTAGTTACATTCTTGTATATTTATGGCGGTATTGTATTTTCTTACATGAATTATATAACGTGTTGTAGTTTCAGGGAGCTCAGCCTCCATACTCATGTTTGTGGCTCATGTTCTGGGTTCTCCGGGATGTTCTCTATCCTCTTCTGGATGTAATGTTCGGGGTTGCATATGTTCGTCGCTTCATGTCGTTTTCTTTTTTGTTTTTTCCAGTGACTTCTGGGGAACTTTCTTGTTGCTTTAATAAAGTATCAGAGGATCTGAGTGACTGCGGGCTGTTTTCATTACTTAGAGGAAATCCCTGAGGACGGATCCTCGTGTGAACAGAATAAGTCGTCATCATCCCGTTCACCGCAGAGCCGTATTAACGCTGCGCAGCCCTTTGTCGGAGTTTATTAATGATTATGTCTGTAGATTCTGTGATGGGAAAGGCCGTTCACAACGTCACGAGACGATTTTGAGAATATGCAGAACTATTTATTGTCAATATTTGGGACATTTACATAAAGGGAACAATTAATGACTGCTGATGTTTCCAGTATTGTGTGGGAAAATGAAGTTTTATGGCGTCGTACCCATAAATTCTCATAGGAAAATCCATCATAGTAACGTCATTATGTAGAAAATACTAATGTTTTTCTCAACTGAAAACCTTTTATAGGAGTGTATCAATAAAGGGGCACTCAAACATTAAGAAATATATAGAACAGCATTATAGCTAAGGATATATGACCTTTTCACACGCACATTAGACTCTTCAGGAAACAATATAGGGTCAGAGTCAGTCTGCTGCTGCTAATGTGCGTGTGCATTTCCTGTAACAACTGGAAGTTTGAGTCTAAAGAAGCCCGGTGGCCAATGTGAGAATTGCAATTAAGTAGATTGTCTTATAGGCAAAAAAACAATGCAATTTAAAATCAATTCGTTCATCACCTATGTACTATAATACTTACCTTGTGGAGTCCGTCATCCACTTCCGCCGTAATCATGGCCTCCTATTACGGCATTGGCCTGAAAAAGTTGCAGGTGCCATATATGAACAACCAAGTGATGGGTGTTCAAATATGGGACCGACGACCAAAACCGACATTGTATATGCAGGAGGGGGGGCAGAGAGAAAGCACAGGACTGGGGCACTGAGACAGCACAGGTGGGCAGATAGTGACCATAAGAGGGGGAAGATAGCACAGGAGAGGGGCAGAGAGCAAAGGAGGAGTGCAGAGACAGCATAAGAGGGGCAGACAGCACAGGAGGGGGGCAGAGACAGCACAGGTGGGCAGATAGTGACCATAAGAGGGGGAAGATAGCACGGGGGGAGGACAGAGAGACAGCACAGGGGGCAGAGAGTGACCATAAGAGGGGGAAGATAGCACAGGAGAGGGGTAGAGAACACAGGAGGGGTGCAGAGACAGCACAGGAGGGGCAGACAGCACAGGAGGGGGCAGAGAGATAGCACAGGAGGGGGGCAGAGAGACAGCACAGGAGGGGGGCAGAGAGACAGCACAGGAGGGGGGCAGGGAGACAGCACAGGAGGGGCAGACAGCACAGGAGGGGGGCAGAGAGATAGCACAGGAGGGGGGCAGAGAGACAGCACAGGAGGGGGTCAGAGAGACAGCACAGGAGGGGGCAGGGAGACAGCACAGGAGGGGCAGACAGCACAGGAGGGGGGCAGAGACAGCACAGGGGGTCAGAGTGCAACCGTAGGAGGGGGAAGGTAACACTGGAGAGGGGCAGAGAGACAGCATGGGAGGGGGGCAGGGAAACAGCACAGGAGAGGGGGGGCAAAGAGATAGCACAGGAGGGGGGCAGAGAGACAGCACAGGAAAGGGGCAGAGAGACAGCACAAGAGGGGGGCAGAGAGACAGCACTGGGGGGCAGAGAGAGACCATAAGAGGGGGAAGATAGCACCAGATAGGGGCAGAGAGACAGCACAGGAGGGGCAGAGAGACAGCACAAGGGGGGCAGAGAGCGACCATAGGAGGGAGAAGATAGCACAGCAGAGGGGCAGAGAGACCGCACAGGAGGGGGGCAGAGAGAGACAGAACAGGGGTCGCAGAGAGGCAGCACGGTGGGCAGAGAGCTTGTGGGGGAAGCAGCATGTGGGGAGGCAGAGATGAGTAAGTACAAGAGAGGGGCAGAGAGCAAGGGAGAGAAAACAGTGGATAGGGGAGAGACCGCACAGGGGGAGGGATGGCCACCGCATCTAGCACCACAGTCCCACCCCCGTCGTGATGTCACCCCCCACCTGATACGATAGCCTCAGGCTCCCATCTAGTTAACCAATAAGTGTCCTCTCCAAACCACAGACACATTTATCTCCCTTTAAAGGGAACCTGTCACCTGGATCTAAGCCCCTACACTATCGCTACCTGTCCCTGCACCTTCCTAGCTGCTCCCTATCTATCCCTCTCTGAGCTAAATCCGCCCTATAAAACTGCAGAAAAATAACTTATAACTTACAGAAGTCCCTGAGGCTGGGGACTGAGAAGGCGGCGCCAGGCTCCATTCAGCCCCTCCTCCATGCAGCAGCACACGCCCCGCTGGGCGGCATTATTCTTTCTTCATCACCGCCTCCTCCATTTGGAATCTCCTGCCTGCTTTACACCTATCATGTTGTGGTGATGCGACCTCTATGTGTCCCCTGACTGAGACACAGCATATGGGAGATTGTATCTTCTGCTCGGTAGCAGCACACACAGGGTGAGCTGCTACTAGAGCTAAGTGCTGATTGAAATCACTGACCCCCAGGTGTGCGGGTGAATAGGAGATGATATGTGCTGCCCTGGGCTGTGGGGAGGGGGTGGAGTGTGTCAGGACAGCAGCAGGAGCTGCTGGGATTGTATGAGGTTCTACTCGGCTGTGCCCCGGTGTAACAGGCCAGACTAACCCCCCCGACCAGAATATACTCGGGGTTAAAGTGGCCTAGGCCAGATTATACCCCTCCGTATACCACAGCAGCTGTAGATCAGGGCTCCAAGCAACACATGGGGGCCCGAGGCAGCACAAAGTGGCCCTATGCAACATACAGGGGCCCCAGGCAGTGCTAGGGGCCCCAGGCAGTGCTAGGGGCCCCAGGCAGTGCTAGGGGCCCCAGGCAGTGCACAGGGCCCCAGGCAGCACAAAGTGGCCCCAAGCAGCACAAAGAGGCCCCAGGCAACATACAGGGGCCCCAGGCAGTACTAGGGGCCACAAGCTACACACAGGATCCCAGGCTACACACAGGGGCCCCATGCAGCATACAAGGACCCCAGGCAGTGCACGGGGCCCCAGGCAGTGCACGGGGCCCCAGGGAGTGCACGGGGCCCCAGGCAGTGCACAGGCCCCAGGCAGCACAAAGTGGCCCCAGGCAGCACAAAGTGGCCCCAGGCAACATACAGGGGCCCCAGGCAACATACAGGGGCCCCAGGCTACACACAGGGTGCCAGGCTACATACAGGGGCCCCATGCAGCATACAAGGGCCCCAGGCAGTACAAAGGCATCCCAGGCAGCGCATGGGGGCCAGAGGCAGCACACAGGGGCCCCAGGCAGCACACAGGGGCCCCGGGTGGCCCACTGCCTGGGGCCCCTGTATATTGCCTGTGGTCACTTTGTGCTGCCTGGGGCCCCTGTGTGCTGCCTGGGGCCCTTGTATGCTGCATGGAGCCCTTGTGTGTAGCCTGGGATCCTGTGTGTAGCCTGGGGCCCCTGGTACTGCCTGGGGCCCCTGTATGTTGCCTGGGGCCACTTTGTGCTGCCTGGGGCCTGTGCACTGCCTGGGGCCCCGTGCACTGCCTGGGGCCCCGTGCACTGCCTGGGGTCCTTGTATGCTGCATGGGGCCCCTGTGTGTAGCCTGGGATCCTGTGTGTAGCTTGTGGCCCCTAGTACTGCCTGGGGCCCCTGTATGTTGCCTGGGGCCACTTTGTGCTGCCTGGGGCCACTCTGTGCTGCCTGGGGCCTGTGCACTGCCTGGGGCCCCGTGCACTGCCTGGGGCCCCGTGCACTGCCTGGGGCCCCTGTGTGTAGCCTGGGATCCTGTGTGTAGCTTGTGGCCCCTAGTACTGCCTGGGGCCCCTGTATGTTGCCTGGGGCCTCTTTGTGCTGCTTGGGGCCACTTTGTGCTGCCTGGGGCCCCTAGCACTGCCTGGGGCCCTAGCACTGCCTGGGGCCCTAGCACTGCCTGGGGCCCCTGTATGTTGCGTAGGGCCACTTTCTGCTGCCTGGGGCCACTTTGTGCTGCCTCGGGCCCCCATGTGTTGCTTGGAGCCCTGATCTACAGCTGCTGTGGTATACGGAGGGGTATAATCTGGCCTAGGCCACTTTAACCCCGAGTATATTCTGGTCGGGGGGGTTAGTCTGGCCTGTTACACCCGGGCACAGCCGAGTAGAACCTCATACAATCCCAGCAGCTCCTGCTGCTGTCCTGACACACTCCACCCCCTCCCCACAGCCCAGGGCAGCACATATCATCTCCTATTCACCCGCACACCTGGGGGTCAGTGATTTCAATCAGCACTTAGCACCAGTAGCAGCTCACTCTGTGTGTGCTGCTACCAAGCAGAAGATACAATCTCCCATATGCTGTGTCTCAGTCAGGGGACACATAGAGGTCGTATCACCACAACATGATAGGTGTAAAGCAGGCAGGAGATTCCAAATGGAGGAGGCGGCGATGAAGAAAGAATAATGCCGCCCAGTGGGGCGTGTGCTGCTGCATGGAGGAGGGGCTGAATGGAGCCTGGCGCCGCCTTCTCAGTCCCCAGCCTCAGGGACTTCTGTAAGTTATAAGTTATTTTTCTGCAGTTTTATAGGGCAGATTTAGCTCAGAGAGGGATAGATAGGGAGCAGCTAGGAAGGTGCAGGGACAGGTAGCGATAGTGTAGGGGCTTAGATCCAGGTGACAGGTTCCCTTTAATAACATTGAGATGACTCTGCTCATCTTCCCCAGTCTACACAGCAAAGCTGAGAACAGAATGTGTCAACCGATAGCACCCCCTCTAGTGGCCAATGTGAGAACTGCAATATCTCATGGTTAATGAGCCATAAACTATGACACATCTGCCGCCATGGACGTGTAATGACCACACCAGAGCAATAAAATAGAAATAATCTTAGTTTATTTGAAGGTTTGAAAATCTCCACTCGATTTACCTTCCGCAACAATAAATACTATATACATTCACGCCTCATTTCCCCGGTGACATTCCTCTCGATGGCGGCTGTAATTGTAGACGCAGCGATCAATAACTTCCTGTTCACTCCTGTATTAAACAATAAAAGTTCCCCGGAGACTTTACATACTTTACCCTTCCTATTGTATTGGTTACTTAGATACAAAGCGTCGGGATTAACCAATTTGTTGCCAGAAGGACTGCAATACCCTTTAAAAAAATGAAAAAATTATCTGAAAAGGGTTTTTCCCTTTAATTTTAGGACCATAAACACCAAACATAACACTGTAAAATGAAAATCAATAGAACATCGCCACCTAGTGGTCACAATGTGCTGAAAAATGGACGCATTTTAGCATTTCTGTAGTTGGTTCATAGAGGAGAATTAAACAGTGCCCCTAGTGGTCACAGTGGGAACATTTTAACACTAGGCATGTGTTTGCTAGTTAGAAAGAATGGAACAATGCCACCTAGTGGTCAAAATGATATGAAAAAATGTAAACATTTTATAGTTTTCTATAGAATTATGATTAAGCCGGTTACAAACAAGGGAACAGTGCCACCTAGTGGTCAAAATACTCAGAAAAATGCAAATTTTCCAATAGTTTTCTACAGAAGTAGGTTTACTCTAGTGGAACAGCGCCACCCAGTGGTCAAAATGTGCTGAAAAATGGACGGATTTTAGCATTTCTCTAGTATATGCTCATAAGTGAGAATAAAATAGTGCCCCTAGTGGCCACAGTGGGAACATTTTAACAATAGGTATGTGTTTTACAGCTAGAAAGAATGGAACAATGCCATCTAGTGGTCAAAATGATATAAAAAAGTGAACATTTTATAGTTTTCTATAGAATTATGTTTACGCCGGCTACAAACAATGGAACAGCACCACCTAGTGGTCAAAATAACTCTGAAAAATGCTACTTTTTTTAGTAGTTTTCTACAGAAATAAGTTTACTTCAATGGAACAGCGCCACCTAGTGGTCAAAGTATTCTGAAAAATGCAAACATTTGTCCAATAGTTTTCTACAGAAATAGGTTTACTGTAGTGGAACAGCGCCACCTATTGGTCAAAGTATTCTGAAATATGCTACATTTTACCAATAGTCTTCTACAGAAGTAGGTTTACTCTATGGGAACAGCGCCACCTAGTGGTTATAGACTGGAAGTGATAGGGACAGTGCCACCTAGAGGTCAAAAAGTTTGGGAAAATTCTGAAAAGTGCACATCCATGGGTTGTGATATGTTTTGGAAAGTGTTTTTTTTAAGTTGGGAAAGACCACAAAAATAGTTTTTCTTACCCAAATTTTACTTAATTTGATAACAAACTAGAACAATTGATGGAATTTTATAGACTATTATTTAAAAAGTTGACTTCTGATTAAAGGATTTAATAATGATCATAATCACTTATGGTAATAGAGATGAGTTTTCCATAGAGAAGACCTGGCAGCTTGTGTTCAATTACCCTGCAGGCCCCCAGAGGGAAATTGGGAATTACAAGTGTCCATAAAAAAATTCATAATAGACCTAGAGGTAGAATCGAATTGTGTATTCTGGTGCAGATGCAATGTATGCAGAATATTCAACACACCCGGGACCCTGCACAATGGCTCATTTATATTCAATGGAGTCAAGGTCATGCCAAGGGCATGCATAGGCCACACATACAGATACAAAACTAATTTACCTGCTTGCAGATCTTAATAAAACAAACATGATCCCCCATAGGATAAGGTTGTTGACTGTCGAACACTGCCTGATAAATCATTTATCCCATGAGGACTTTTCTTCCATGGAAAGCAATATTAATTTGTATTTCTATATATATTGCTAAAATTCAATCATCTATCAGCTGCAGATTAGAAAGAAAGAGAAGAGTCCATGGGTATGTTCTACTTTGGTGTTGCCCATCTCCCAGTAAGGTTTTAGGAAAAACAAATAGCGCCACCATGTCCAATGGTTAAGTGTGGTATTGCAGCTTAGTCTCACTTAATGTTATGGAACTGGGCTGTAATACCAAACACAATCATAGGCAGGAGTAGTGGAGTTTTGCAAAAAGTAAAAAAAGTCAAGTGTTTCAAATCTTCTATATCCCTTTAAAAGGACCCGTCACCAGGTAAAAGTGGCCAGTTGTGTGCTCTTATTCTATTTTAGTGCTCCCCTGAGTATTCCATTTTTTGTTTTTCCAAAATCTGTCATACGGTTCCAGAGATATGGGCCTTTTAACTTAGTGATAATTTCCCAAGAGACACGCCCCTGAGGATCCTGTGAGTCACGCCCCTTTGCAAAGGCCCACAAACTGATTGGACTAAATAGAACATCTCATATCTTTGGAACCGTATGGCGGATTTTAAAAAAACTAAAAACTACATACTCAGGGGAGAAGAAGGAATAGAATAAAGCATAAAGTGGCTACTTTTGACCTGATGAGAAGTCCTCTTTAAAGAGAAGGTTTCAGGAGGAGATTAAAGTTTTTAAAACTTTACGGAAGGACTGTCAATCTTGCTCATCTAAGCAAGATATCATCTCTCTATAGGTGATTATTTGTTGAGCGTTAAAGCATGGGGTCCTCAGTACTCGGAAAAGCCACATTAGAAATGAGCATATGTCTCCATTTATTCTCTAGGGGTCCAAGTGCAGCCTATCGCCAGAAGTCCTATAGTGAATGAATGGAGCTGTAGTGCACATGTGGCTACTGCTCCACCAGTGGCATAACTTGAAGCTCATAGGCCCCAATGCAAAAGGTCCAATGAGGCCCCCTAAATCTTTAATAGCATTAGTCTTTTTTCTATAGGCCAGAGGGACTTTTGGGGCCCCCTAGGCTCCAGGGCCCGGGTCCAATTGCAACCCCTACACCTGTTGCAGTTACGCCCCTGAGCTCTGCACTTAGAGCCCCTATATATTGAGCATTGAGGGAGTTCTAACGTTGCGACCTTCAGCAATCAAGAAAGTATCATCCGTCCTACGGAGAGGTGAACTAGTAATGAGCTGACACTACCATGGTGTTCAGTATTCATTAAGATCAGTTGGGCGCTTAGATGGGCGCGACTCATTTACCGAGTATAATGGAAGTCAATGGAGAACTTGACCATTTTCCCCAAAAATCCTTGAGTTTCCCAATGACTTCCATTAAACGAGTCAAGCCCATCCGATTGTCCAACTGCTCTTAACTAGTACTGAACATTACGGTAGTGGTCCCTCATCACTAGAGAGAACTTAACATCTTTACGGAGGTCTTATACCTCTTACATTGCTCTTCTGCCCTTACGAGGTGTTGGGGGATCTCACAAATGGAACTTTAAAATGAGTTTTAGAATATTTGAAACTATGACGGACCCTCTTGTGTTTCGTGGGTCCCGCTGTCCACCTTGTGTAAGTCTTTGAGGTTTGACCTGGCTTCCTCCTGAGGAGGTGACACCTAGACTCCAGATTATTATAGACTTCAGCCCGGACTTCATATATATTCATTATAAGGGCCGTCATGGTGGTAATTTGGTGGAAGCAACCAGCTGAGACGCGGGTCAGAGGTGGCGCGGAGGCGGTAATGAAAGGTCTTTGTAGTGTGAGACGCTTCATCGTTAGTCGCTCAGTTCATTATTCCAGATAGTGGCCACTTTATATTCCCATAAAAGACATCAATACCCTGAACAGAGCCTTTAACTTAGGACTGTGGGGCTAACAACTTCCCAAACTAAAGGCATTCTTGTATATATCCCTGGAGTAATGTAGGCTTGTAAAACTGAGAGGCAGACGCAAAGGAAGCCAAATACTAGTGTAACTCATAGCTGATCAATCTGATTGATGGTGACCCCACCCCTGCTTACACATAACTCCTCCCTGATTGATGGTAACCCCACCCCAGCTTACACATAACCTCTTACCCCCTGATCCATAGTTTACCCCATCCCTGCTTACACATAACTCCTCCCTGATTGATGGTGACCCCACCCCCGTTACACATAACTCCTCCCTGATTGATGGTGACCCCACCCCTGCTTACACATAACTCCTCCCTGATTGATGGTGACCCCACCCCTGCTTACACATAACTCCTCCCTGATCGATGGTTACCCCATCCCTGCTTACACATAACTCCTCCCTGATTGATGGCGACCCCACCCCTGCTTACACATAACTACGCTCTGATTGATGGTGACCCCACCCCCGCTTACACATAACTCCTCCCTGATTGATGGTGACTCCACCCCTGCTTACACATAACTCTTCCCTGATTGATAGTGATTCCATCCCTGCTTACACATAACTCCTCCTGATCGATGGTGTCCCCACCCTGCTTACACATAACTCCTCCCTGATCAATGGTGACCCCACCCCGCTACACATAACTCCTCCCTTGATTGATGGTGACCCACCCCGCTTACACATAACTCACTCATGATTGATGGTGACTGCACCCCTTGCTTACACATAACTTCTCCCTGATTGATGCTGACCCCACCCTTGCTTACACATAACTTCTCCCTGATGGTGACCCCACCCCTCACTTAAAATAATCTCCTCCCTGATAAATAGTGACCCCACCCCGCTTACACATATCTCCTCCTCTTATAGGTTACCCCACCCCCACTTACACATAACTCCTCCCTGATTTGATGATGACCCCACTCCTGCTTACACGTAACTCTCCCTGATTGATGGTGACTCACACCCTGCTTACACATAAATTCCCCTGATTGATGGTGACTCCACCCTGTTTACCATAAATTCTCCCTAATTGATGGTGACCCCACCCTCTTACACATAACTCATCCCTGATTGGTGGTGATCCCACCCCTGCTTACACATAACCCCTCCCTCTTTTTAAACTTTTTGCAGTTCTAAAGCTATTCGTACACTCAGCGTGCGACAAAATGTCTAAATTTTGACTGCAGGATGGTTTAACACATTTCAATTAAACATTTCTCAATAATTTCAAAAAGATCGTTAAATTTCCTTAAAGGGGCGGTCCCATGGGGATTGAAGTCAAGGGGCGGGCTTCTGTACCTAATGCTCAGGGGCGTAACTACAATAGGTGCAGCAGGTACATTCTTCTAACAGCTCCACAAACCTCAGCTTCCCACATTCTCCTAAAAAGCTCCACAAATCTCAGCTTCCTACATTCCTCTAACAAACAGCTCCACAAACTCATCTTTCTACATTCATCATAACAAACAGCTCCAAAACCTCAGCTTCCTACATTCTTTAACAAACAGCTCCACAAACCTCAGCTTCCTACATTCTTCTAACAAACAGCCACAAACTCAGTTTCTACATTCTCTAACAACAGCTCCACAAACTCAGCTCCTACATTCTTCTAACAAACAGCTCACAACCTCAGCTTCCTACATTCTCTAACAAACAGCTCCACAAACCTCAGCTTCTACATTCTCTAACAAACACTCCCAACCTCACTTTCTACATTCTTCTAACAACAGCTCCACAAACCTCAGCTTCTACATTCTTTGATTTGATTTATTCTTGCAGATTGGCCGGTCTGTATTATGAAGTGTGGCGGCACATCTTGACCTGTATTAATTATTAACCCTATAATAAACATGCAGCGATATTCTCCCGTCCTGTGGGTCTATATAATCCCAGCATGAAGCTGTAAGTGATGTCGGACGTCATATTCCTACTGATACGCACTCACCAGGCCACACACATGCTGTACAGATCAGGGGGGTCAGATATACAGACCCACGCGTTTCCATTACAGAAATCATATTAGGGTCTGGTTTCCTGCAACCGATAAGGATCTTATGCAAGAGGAACGCATGAAGTTCAAAAATAAAGATTATACATTTCAGAAACAGCGCCACCTTTGACTGCAGGTCATTACTGGTATTGGCACTATAATTCCAATATCATAGGACCAGTGACAGCTCCTATACCCTAATCTCTCACTCCGAGAATCCGTATCCAGCCTAGAAGCCTCATTGTGCCACAATGCTACAAACCAATGTCCCCTTATGGTGGGTGATTGTGGGATTACAATACAAGGTTGACTACATTGCACTCCGGTCATGGCCTTCGGGTGACGCTGTTCCATTGAATAAAGCTGAGATTTTTATTTTAGTTTAGACATCACATTCAAGTAAATCTTATTTTCCTTACTTCATTGGCTGGTTGGGTTACAAATTGCGACCTGATAGATTGGGAGTCCTGCTCTCAACACCTATAGATCTATAAGATCTATAGACCCAAGATCTATAAGGCAGAGTAAAGAAAGGCTTCAAAAAGCATCACATACGAACACCCAAATCACCCATGTATAACCCAAGCAGTCTTTTCATTTTAAAGAGAACCGTGTAATCCCTTTTTCCACCAGTGGTGGCGCTGTTGGTAAATCGAATACTTTATATCAGGTCTCTCTGACGATCACCGAGGAATCAGATCTCAACTTCGGCACAACCTGCTAGGGATCCTCGTAACTAAAAAGAGATTGTTCAAAACGTACTATGTTTGGTTTACAATTGTGCCCTGATAGATGGGTATTCTAAAAGAGGATCACCATCTATCAAGTAAACTAAACAAAGGCTACAAAAATCATCTCCCTCTCTGGAGGACCAAACCTGTCCTGGTAGTGGCCAAGCAGGCCTTTAACTTTAAAGACCAACCATGCAATTCTTTTTTCTACCAGTGGAGGCACTGTAGGAAAACTCCACACCTACTATCAGGTTCCTCAGCCGATCAGAGCTGATCACTGACGATTCCAGCCATAGGAGCACCTATTAGGGATCCTTCTAACAAAAAGAGATCGGTTTACAATTGTGATCTGATAGATGGGTATCCTCTTTACAGGTTATAAAAAAAAGGCTAAAATAAACATCCCTCACTCTGGAGGACCCAACATGTTCTGGTAATACCCAAGCAGGCCTTTGATTTTAAAGAAAACCATGTAATTCCTTTTTCTACCACTGGAGGCACTGTAGGAAAATTGAACACCTGCTACCAGGTTCTTCTGACGATCACAACTGATTTACTGTCATAAATGTTGACATGCATTACTGCTTCGGAAATATGTAAAAAATTGAAATACTTAGCATATAGCCATTTCTATATCTGCCGAGGAGCCACATCATGGTGTATGTCTTTACTGGGTTCCTACATTAAGTTGAAGCTTCAACTTAGTGTAGGAACCCAGTGAAGAGGTGTGCCGTAATGTAGCTACTGGGCACATATAGATATGGTCATCAGGCCAGATAGGTTTCCAATGAACAACTGGGAAGGGAGGGATAAGCAAAACTAAAGCACAAAAGGCAAAAACGACCTGCCACATCATGGTGTATCTCTTTACTGGGTCCCTACACTAAGCTGAAGCTTTAACTTAGTGTAGGAACAAAGTAGAGAGGTACGCCGTCACGTAGCTACTGGGTTCCTACACTAGTTGAAGCTTTAACATAGTGTAGGAACTCAGAAAAGAGGTGCACCATAATGTGGCTACTGGGCAGATATAGAAACGGCCATGTTTATATCTGCCCAGTAGTCACATTACGGCCTACCTCTTTTTTGAGTTCCTACACTATGTTAAAGCTTCAACTTAGTGTAAGAACCGAGTAGAGAGGTACGCCATAACGTAGCTACTGGGCAGATATAAACATGGCCATTTCTATATCTGCCCAGTAGCCACATTATGGCGTACCTCTTTTCTGAGTTCCTACACTATGTTAAAGCTTCAACTTAGTGTAGGAACCCAGTAGAGAGGTACGCCGTACCGTAGCTACTGGGCAGATATAAACATGGCCATATCAATAGATAAGAAAAAATTGCGGCACTCACCGAGCAAATCTTTTTCCTTTTTTATTTCAGAGTCCTCTTTACATGGTTTCTCTGCGATGGGGGAGGGAGTGAGGAGACACACAAGTACCTGTGTGTCTCCTCACTCCCTCCCCCATCGCAGAGAAACCATGTAAAGAGGACTCTGAAATAAAAAAGGAAAAAGATTTGCTCGGTGAGTGCCGCAATTTTTTCTTATCTATTGATATTGCTGTCTAATAAGCGTGCACCCGGGCACATGAACCTGCTTTACTCGCACCCTTACATGTGTAAGTAGCACCGGTCCCTGTAGCACAGCAGTGCCCAGTATATATCTGCAAAACCTATAAACATGGCCATTTCTCTATCTGCACAGTAGCCACATTATGGCGTACTTCTTTTTTGAGTTCCTACACTATGTTAAAGCTTCAACTTAATGTAAAAATCCAGTAGAGAGGTACGCCATAACATAGCTACTGTGCAGATATAAACATGGCCATTTCTATATCTGCCCAGTAGCCACATTACGGCGTACCTCTTTTCTGAGTTCTTACACTATGTTAAAGCTTCAACTTAGTGTAGGAACCCAGTAGAAGGTACGCCATAACGTAGCTACTGGGCATATATAAACATGGCCATTTCTATATCTGCCCAGTAGCCACTTTACGGCGTCCCTCTTTTCTGAGTTCTTACACTATGTTAAAGCTTCAACTTAGAGGTGTGCCGTTTCCAATGAACAACCGGGAGGGGAGGGATAAGCTAAAATAAAGCACAAAAGGCAACAACAACCTCCATTCTTCATAGAGGAGAAATGTGATTGTGAAGACCCGAGGGGGAACCTGATCTAAAATAAGAATAATAGTAGCTTTCAATATCTCATATCCCATCCGTCATTGTGCGTTACCTGTCCCTCTGGCATGAATAGTGATTAAGAATCCGCCATACAGAGCACACATTAGTATGGAAATGTGACATGTGTTTACATTACAATGCTCCATCCACTTCACGGGTGTTTTAATCTGACCATGAGCCAAAGACGTCGCTTCACAGATGTAATTGCCGACAGAAAATAAGTTCACGTGAAAAGACTATCAAATGGGCTTCAATGATCCTCTCGGTATATTGTTCTAGGGTATAGGTGGGGGAAGGGTTCGAGAAGAATAATGCATAGGATGAGCGAGAGAGAGAAACGTCATTATCGACTGGTGGAACCAGACATGACATTTATATAAATACCGCAGTCAACGTTCCTCTAAACGTTCCTCAAGTTATGGATGATAAACTCCTTCGTCTTTAGTTTCCAAGGAGAATTCCCCAAGGTTCCGGATTCTCATCTCCAATCCAAACCTCTTTGCCGGTCCCTATTTACATTCCTCGCGAAGGCTGAAGGCTCCGGTGTCTCAGACCTCAAGGCTCCGGTGTCTCAGACCTTACTTGTTTGCATGTGCCCGTTAAATTCAGAATTCCTTGACGTGAGCATGGTCTCCTGGATCCGACTGCTCTTTTCTTGCCTATTATCGGTCAGGTCAGCGTCCTTGATGCCATTGCTTTTGCGAAGGCAGAGAACCTTCTGGAAACTCTGCTTGAAATTGTCCGACAGGAACCCGTAGAGGATTGGGTTGGCGCAACTGTTGGCGTAGGACAGGATCACCACAAAGAAGTACACACCAACGTACGCCGGTTCCTCCGGGACGATAAAGATTAAGTTGACTATGTTCAATATGTAGAAGGGAAGCCAACAAAACACAAAAACGGCCACTATGATGACCACCATCCTCGTGACCTTACGTTCTGATCTTCGACGCCGGGTGGATCCAACACGAAGACCAGAAGACTTCACCTTAATGACGATTAAAAGGTAGCAGAGGCAAATCACCAGTAGAGGTCCGAAGAAACCCAACACCGAGGTGTAAATGATGAACGCGGTAGACCAAATACTAACCGGCTCGGGCCAGTTGATGTTGCACGTGTGGAAGTCCTGTTGGACATCGGAAAAGATGACAACTGGGAGGACCACCAGAAAAGAAAAAGTCCAAACGGTGGCGCTAATGAGTTTGGCCACTCGGGGTCTTCTCCACTTTGTGGATCTGATTGGATGGACGACTGCCAAGTAGCGGTCAATGCTCATCACCGTCAGGCAGAAGATACTGGTGAACTGGTTTATACCATCCACGGTCAACACCAACCTGCAAAGAAAAGTCCCAAAGGGCCAATAAGAGATGGCATTTTGGGTGGCAAGGAAGGGTAGACCCAACATGAAAAGAACGTCCGCCACCGCCAAGTTTAAAATGTAGATGTTGGTGACCGTCTTCATCTTGGCGTAACGTAGGACAACGTAGATGACTAGAGTGTTCCCACTGAGTCCGATGGCACAAACCAGCAAATAGATAAAGGGGATGAGGACGGAGCTCATTCTGGACATCGAGGCCTCAATCACTGTCTCATTACAAGTCACATTCTTGCAAATTGTTATGTTGAAATCCTTCACCCCCGGCTCTAAGAGAGAAGCCATTGGTAGAGATATTGGGTCCATGGTTACAGTATTATGATCTTCTTCAAAGCAAGGGGAGCAGGAACATCACTGAAAAATACAAAGAAAGTAAGTCAGAAAGTAGAAAGAGAGAAACTGAACTCATTGGTAATTAACTCACAGGACACTAATGTAATAGTTTACCTCCTATGTACAATATAAATACTATAATACCCCCCTCTATATACAAGAAAATAACTACTATAATACCCCCTCTATATACAAGAAAATAACTACTATAATACTGCCCCTATGTACAAGAATATAACTACTATAATACTGCTCCTATATACAAGAATATAACTACTATAATACTGCTCCTATGTACAAGAATATAACTACTATAATACTGCCCCTATGTACAAGAATATAACTACTATAATACTGCCCCTATGTACAAGAATATAACTACTATAATACTGCCTCTATATACAAGAATATAACTACTATAATACTGCTCCTATGTACAAGAATATAACTACTATAATAATGCACCTATATACAAGAATATAACTACTATAATACTGCTCCTATGTACAAGAATATAACTACTATAATACTACCCCTATGTACAAGAATATAACTACTATAATATTGCCCCTATGTACAAGAATATAACTACTATAATACTGCCCCTATGTACAAGAATATAACCACTATAATATTGCCCCTATGTGCAAGAATATAACTACTATAATACTGCCCCTATATACAAGAATATAACTACTATAATACTGCTCCTATATACAAGAATATAACTACTATAATACTGCCCCTATATACAAGAATATAACTACTATAATACTGCTCCTATGTACAAGAATATAACTACTATAATACTGCCTCCTATATACAAGAATATAACTACTATAATACTGCCCCTATGTACAAGAATATAACTACTATAATACTGCCCCTATGTACAAGAATATAACCACTATAATATTGCCCCTATGTGCAAGAATATAACTACTATAATACTGCCCCTATGTACAAGAATATAACTACTATAATACTGCCCCTGTGTACAAGAATATACTACTATAATACTGCCCCTATATACAAGAATATAACTACTATAATACTGCCCCTATGTACAAGAATATAACTACTATAATACTGCCCCTATGTACAAGAATATAACTACTATAATACTGCCCCTATGTACAAGAATATAACTACTATAATACTGCTCCTATGTACAAGAATATAACTACTATAATACTGCCCCTATATACAAGAATATAACTACTATAATACTGCTCCTATGTACAAGAATATAACTACGATAATACTGCTCCTATATACAAGAATATAACTACTATAATACTGCCCCCTATGTATAAGAATATAACTACTATAATACTGCCTCTATGTACAAAAATATAACTACTATAATACTGTCCCCTATGTACAAGAATATAACTACTATAATACTGTTCCTATGTACAATAATATAACTACTATAATACTGCTCCTATGTACAAGAATATAACTACTATAATACTGCCCCTATATACAAGAATATAACTATTATAATACTGCCCCTATGTACAATAATATAACTACTATAATACTGCCCCTATGTACAGGAATATAACTACTATAATACTGCTCCTATATACAAGAATATAACTACTATAATACTGCTCCTATGTACAAGAATATAACTACTATAATACTGCCGCTATGTACAAGAATATAACTACAATAATACTGCTCCTATGTACAAGAATATAACTACTATAATACTGCCACTATGTACAAGAATATAACTACTATAATACTGCCCCTATGTACAACAATATAACTGCTATAATACTGCTCCTATATACAAGAATATAACTACTATAAAACTGCTCCTATATACAGGAATATAACTACTATAATACTGCCCCTATGTACAAGAATATAACTACTATAATACTGCTCCTATGTACAAGAATATAACGACTATAATACTGCCCCTATATACAAGAATATAAACTACTATAATACTGCCTCTATGTACAAGAATATAACTACTATAATACTGCCCCTATGTACAAGAATATAACTACTATAATACTGCCCCTATATACAAGAATATAACTACTATAATACTGCTCCTATATACAAGTATATAACTACTATAATACTGCTCCTATGTACAAGAATATAACTACTATAATACTGCTCACTATCTACAAGAATATAACTACTATAATACTGCTCCTATGTATTAGAATATAACTACAATAATACTGCCCACTATCTACAAGAATATAACTACTATAATACTGCTCCTATGTATTAGAATATAACTACTATAATACAGCTCCTACATACAAGAATATAACTACTATAATACTGCCCCTATATACAAGAATATAACTACTATAATACTGCTCCTATATACAAGAATATAACTACTATAATATACTGCTACTATATACAAGAATATAACTACTATAATACTGCTCCTATTATCAAGAATATAACTACTATAATACTGCCCACTATCTACAAGAATATAACTACTATAATACTGCTCCTATGTATTAGAATATACTACTATTAATACTGCTCCTATATACAAGAATATAACTACTATAATACTGCTCCTATGTACAAGAATATAACTACTATAATACTGCTCCTATGTACAAGAATAATAACTACTATAATACTGCTCCTTATATACAAGAATATAACTACTATAATACTGCCCACTATTACAAGAATATAACTACTTATAATACTGCTCTCTATGTATTAGAATATAACTACTATAATACTGCTCCTATATACAAGAATATAACTACTATAATACTGCTCCTATTACAGATATAACTACTATAATACTGCCACTATTACAAGAATATAACTACTATAATACTGCTCCTATGTATAGAATATACTACTAATACTGCCTATTACAAGAATATAACTACTATAATACTGCTCCTATGTACAAGAATATAACTACTATAATACTGCCCTATGTACAAGAATATAACTACTATAATACTGCCCTATTACAAGAATATAACTACTATAATACTGCTCCTATGTACAAGAATATAACTACTATAATACTGCCCACTATCTACAAGAATATAACTACTATAATACTGCTCCTATGTATTAGAATATAACTACTATAATACTGCTCCTATATACAAGAATATAACTACTATAATACTGCTCCTATGTATTAGAATATAACTACTATAAATACTGACTCCTATGATACAAGAATATAACTACTATAATACTGCTCCTATTACAAGAATATAACTACTATAATATGCCCCTATGTACAAGAATATAACTACTATAATACTGCTCCTATATACAAGAATATAACTACTATAATACTGCTCCTATGTACAAGAATATAACTACTATAATACTGCTCCTATGTACTAGAATATAACTACTATAATACTGCTCCTATGTACAAGAATATAACTACTATAATACTGCTCCTTAATACAAGAATATAACTACTATAATACTGCCCCTATGTACAAGAATATAACTACTATAATACTGCTCCTATGTACAAGAATATAACTACTATAATACTGCCCCTATGTACAAGAATATAACTACTATAATACTGCTCCTATATACAAGAATATAACTACTATAATACTGCCCCTATATACAAGAATATAACTACTATAATACTGCTCCTATATACAAGAATATAACTACAATAATACTGCTCCTATGTACAAGAATATAACTACTATAATACTGCCCCTATGTACAAGAATATAACTACTATAATACTGCTCCTATATACAAGAATATAACTACTATAATACTGCCCCTATATACAAGAATATAACTACTATAATACTGCTCCTATGTACAAGAATATAACTACTATAATACTGCTCCTATGTACAAGAATATAACTACTATAATACTGCTCCTATGTACAAGAATATAACTACTATAATACTGCCCCTATGTACAAGAATATAACTACTATAATACTGCCCTATGTACAAGAATATAACTACTATAATACTGCCCCCTATTACAAGAATATAACTACTATAATACTGCTCCTATATACAAGAATATAACTACTATAATACTGCCCTATGTACAAGAATATAACTACTATAATACTGCTCCTATATACAAGAATATAACTACTATAATACTGCCCTATATACAAGAATATAACTACTATAATACTGCTCCTATATACAAGAATATAACTACTATAATACTGCCCCTATGTACAAGAATATAACTACTATAATACTGCTCCTATATACAAGAATATAACTACTATAATACTGCCCCTATATACAAGAATATAACTACTATAATACTGCTCCTATGTACAAGAATATAACTACTATAATACTGCTCCTATGTACAAGAATATAACTACTATAATACTGCTCCTATATACAAGAATATAACTACTATAATACTGCCCCTATGTACAAGAATATAACTACTATAATACTGCCGCTATGTACAAGAATATAACTACTATAATACTGCCCCTATGTACAAGAATATAACTACTATAATACTGCCCTATGTACAAGAATATAACTACTATAATACTGCTCCTATGTACAAGAATATAACTACTATAATACTGCCCTATTACAAGAATATAACTACTAATGTCAGTCAGCTCAAAATCTCTTATTCGTCCCCACTGCACGTACAGTCAGTGATATGTGACCGTCTTCCTCCCGATATCGTTGCTTTGATCGATGTGAACGGACAATCACACAGAAGACCATTTCCCCTCCGGTCGTGGCGGTTCTCCTTCCCTTGTTGGCTAATTTTTAGGCTTTTCAATAGCAAATTTTGGGATCACCTGAGCCAATACAGTATTGCCCATTTCAGGACCATGGACCTTCTTGGCCAAGACTTGGACAGATCATCCTACAAGGCTAAAGGATTCCTGGTTGACCCCACTTTTTCCTTGGGGCAGGAGAAGTCGACCCAATTTGGGGCGTTATTACCATTTACCCCTTGACCTGCTCTAGTCAAGGGTTCTTGGCCAAAACGTCTTTGATGTTTTACCCCAACCTCATTTTCATAGGAAGATTGTCTCCTATCGGTTCTCATCTACGTACGTGTATTGGCATTTGTTTTAAGAAACGTATGGCATTTGTTTATAAGCTATGATATGGCGGTATTATTTAGCTGCATATGGATTATGCATATGGAGTATATATACCATTTTCTTTATACACACTAAATGGCAGTATAGGCTTTTTTTTTTCCTAAACACCATATGGCGGTATTTAGTCAATATAACAGATTATTATTTATTATATATTATTCATGCATTATTATTGGACCTATTGGCAGTATTATGAGGTTTGCATATGGCACTTTTATCTTTGATTTTACACTATATAAAAGTATAATGCTTGCTGTATAGGGTAGTATTATGCTACCACTGTATACTATGTATACTTTATAAAGTAGTATTATCTTGGCACTATATGGTGGTCCTATGTGCTATTTAAATGGCCAAATGCACCAGTCTTCTTTAGCCTTTATAAGGTGGTTTTATCTTAGCACTATATGGTGGTATTATGTGGTCTATATTTTGGGTTGTATTTCACCACTATATACTGCAGTATTTTCTTGGCACTATATAAATGGTTTTGTGTGTGCTGTGTATGGCAATGCTATCTAAACACTTTATGGCGGTATAGGTACTAGTATTTTTTTGGACTTCATGAAGGAGTACTATCTTGTTACTGTATATTGAGCATTATATGGCAGATGTATCTAGACACTGTATTGCAGTATTATATGGGCTGTATATGATGCTATTATCCAAGATTAATAGTCCAGTATTCTTCTCAGGGACTTATATGGCTGTTTCATATCAGCACTACATGGCATTATTATGGCATGGCAGCATTATGCGGGCGGTATACAGTATATGTATCTATTGTGGCGGTATTACATGGGTGATATATGATGCTGTTTTCTAAGCATAATAAGCCAGTATTCGGAGAGCGCTACACGGCAGTTTTATCTGAGCACCATATGGCAGTATTATCAGGGCTGTATACAGTAGATTTATCTATTGTGGCGGTATTATATGGGCTGTATATAACGCTATAATCTAAGCATATTAATCCAGTATTCTCAGGGCTTTATATGGCAGTTTTATCTCAGCACCACATGGCAGTATTATGAGGGATGTATATGGCGGTATTATTTATTATTTCTCCAGAAACGTCACTCCGGCTCTTTGATATCATTTATGGAGAGACGGCTCAGGACGGACGGGTTCAATAGAAAAAAAAAGAGAAAAAACAACGGCTAAAATTAGATTCTTGGAGGTAATTCTGGGGAGCGAGGGCACTTTTCAAGGAATTGTCCATTTGCCCATGAAGTGTAATGATAGCGTGCAGGAGAGACTATAAATATTAGTGGGGAGAAGCTTTCAAATGGAATAATTGCTAAGTCGTAATATTCTCTAATGTAAAAGCTTCAGTGCACTCCGCGAGCCGAGGATCAAAGGGCGAGGAGTCAGCCCGGTCACCGGGGACGAAGGCAGAGAGGAAGCAGCGGGTACTGTACACACTGCGCAGAAAGAAGCCAGTATCCATGACTGTGACTCCACAGGGGCACCATAGCCTAATCACAGGTAGGGTCTGATGACAGGTATGGCCTGATCACAGGTACAGCCTGATCACAGGTATGGCCTGATCACAGGTACGGCCTGATCACAGGTACGGCCTGATCACAGGTACGGCCTGATCAAAGGTAGGGCCTGATCACAGGTACAGTATGATCACAGGTACGGCCTGATCACAGGTACGGCCTGATCACAGGTACAGACTGATCACAGGTACGGCCCGATCACAGGTACGGCCTGATCACAGGTACGGCCTGATCACAGGTACGGCCTGATCACAGGTACAGCCTGATCACAGGTAGGGCCTGATCACAGGTACGGCCTGATCACAGGTATGGCCTGATCACAGGTACGGCCTGATCAAAGGTAGGGCCTGATCACAGGTACAGTATGATCACAGGTACGGCCTGATCACAGGTACGGCCCGATCACAGGTACGGCCCGATCACAGGTACGGCCCGATCACAGGTACGGCCCGATCACAGGTAGGGCCCGATCACAGGTACGGCCTGATCACAGGTACGGTCTGATCACAGGTACGGCCTGATCACAGGTACGCCCTGATCACAGGTACGCCCTGATCACAGGTACGGTCTGATCACAGGTAGGGCCTGATCACAGGTACGGCCGATCACAGGTACGGCCTGATCACAGGTAGGGCCTGATCACAGGTAGGGCCTGATCACAGGTACGGCCTGATCACAGGTACAGCCTGATCACAGGTACGGCCTGATCACAGGTACGGCCTGATCACAGGTACAGTATGATCACAGGTACGGCCTGATCACAGGTAGGGCGTGATCACAGGTAGAGCCTGATCACAGGTAGAGCCTGATCACAGGTAGGGCCTGATCACAGGTAGGGCCTGATCACAGGTACGGCCTGATCACAGGTACGGCCTGATCACAGGTAGGGCCTGATCACAGGTACGGCCTGATCACAGGTACGGCCTGATCACAGGTACGGCCTAATCACAGGTACAGCCTGATCACAGGTAGGGCCTGATCACAGGTACAGTATGATCACAGGTACGGCTTGATCACAGGTATGGCCTAATCACAGGTACGGCCTGATCACAGGTACAGTATGATCACAGGTACGGCCTGATCACAGGAACGGCCTGATCACAGGTAGGGCCTGATCACAGGTACAGTATGATCACAGGTACGGCTTGATCACAGTAGGCCTAATCACAGGTACGGCCTGATCACAGGTACGGCCTGATCACAGGTACGGCCTGATCACAGTAGGTCTAATCACAGGTACGGCCTGATCACAGGTACGGCCCAATCACAGGTACGGCCCGATCACAGGTACGGCCTGATCACAGGTATGGCCCGATCACAGGTACGGCCCGATCACAGGTACGGCCCGATCACAGGTACGGCCTGATCACAGGTACGGCCTGATCACAGGTACGGCCTGATCAATCACAGGTACGGCCTGATCACTGTACGGCCTGATCACAGGTAGGACCTGATCACAGGTAGGGCCTGATCACAGGTACGGCCTGATCACAGGTACAGACTGATCACAGGTACGGCCTGATCACAGGTACGGCCTGATCACAGGTACAGACTGATCACAGGTACGGCCTGATCACAGGTACGGCCTGATCACAAGTACGGCCTGATCAAAGGTACGACCTGATCACAGGTACGGCCTGATCACAGGTACGGCCTGATCAAAGGTACGGCCTGATCACAGGTACGGCCTGATCACAGGTAGGGCTTGATCACAGGTACAGTATGATCACAGGTACGGCCTGATCACAGGTACGGCCTGATCACAGGTATGGACAGATCACAGTACGGCCTGATCACAGGTATGGACTGATCACAGGTAGGGCCTGATCACAGGTACGGCCTGATCACAGGTACGGCCTGATCACAGGTACGGTCTGATCACAGGTATGGGCTGATCACAGGTACGGTCTGATCACAGGTACGGCCCGATCACAGGTAGGGCATTATCTTCTCATTGCTCTAGATCACCAGGGATACTGACATTATCGTCTCATTGCACTAGATCACCAGGGATACTGACATTATCTTCTCATTGCACTAGATCACCAGGGATACTGACACTATCTTCTCATTGCTCTAGATCACCAGGGATACTGACATTACCTTCTCATTACTCTAGACCACCAGGGATACTGACACTACCTTCTCATTGCTCTAGATCACCAGGGATACTGACATTACCTTCTCATTGCTCTAGATCACCAGGGATACTGACATTACCTTCTCATTGCTCTAGATCACCAGGGATACTGACACTATCTTCTCATTGCTCTAGATCACCAGGGATACTGACATTACCTTCTCATTACTCTAGATCACCAGGGATACTGACATTATCTTCTCATTGTCCTAGATCACCAGGGATACTGACATTACCTTCTCATTGCTCTAGATCACCAGGGATACTGACATTATCTTCTCATTGCTCTAGATCACCAGGGATACTGACATTATCTTCTCATTGCTCTAGATCACCAGGGATACTGACATTACCTTCTCATTGCTCTAGATCACCAGGGATACTGACATTATCTTCTCATTGCTCTAGATCACCAGGAATACTGACACTATCTTCTCATTGCTCTAGATCACCAGGGATACTGACATTACCTTCTCATTGCTCTAGATCACCAGGAATACTGACAATATCTTCTCATTGCTCTAGATCACCAGGGATACTGACACTATCTTCTCATTGCTCTAGATCACCAGGAATACTGACAATATCTTCTCATTGCTCTAGATCACCAGGGATACTGACATTACCTTCTCATTACTCTAGATCACCAGGGATACTGATATTACCTTCTCATTGCCCTAATCACCAGGGATACTGACATTACCTTCTCATTGCTCTAGATCACCAGGGATACTGACATTATCTTCTCATTGCTCTAGATCACCAGGGATACTGACATTATCTTCTCATTGCTCTAGATCACCAGGGATACTGATATTATCTTCTCATTGCTCTAGATCACCAGGGATACTGACACTATATTATCATTACTCTAGATCACCAGGGATACTGACACTACCTTCTCATTGCTCTAGATCACCAGGGATACTGACATTATCTTCTCATTGCTCTAGATCACCAGGGATACTGACATTATCTTCTCATTGCTCTAGATCACCAGGGATACTGACATTATCTTCTCATTGCTCTAGATCACCAGGGATACTGACAATATCTTCTCATTGCTCTAGATCACCAGGAATACTGACAATATCTTCTCATTGCTCTAGATCACCAGGGATACTGACACTATCTTCTCATTGCTCTAGATCACCAGGAATAGTGACAATATCTTCTCATTGCTCTAGATCACCAGGGATACTGACATTACCTTCTCATTGCTCTAGATCACCAGGGATACTGACATTACCTTCTCATTGCTCTAGATCACCAGGGATACTGATATTATCTTCTCATTTCTCTAGATCACCAGGGATACTGACACTATCTTCTCATTGCTCTAGACCACCAGGGATACTGACACTACCTTCTCATTGCTCTAGATCACCAGGGATACTGACATTACCTTCTCATTACTCTAGACCACCAGGGATACTGACACTACCTTCTCATTGCTCTAGATCACCAGGGATACTGACATTACCTTCTCATTACTCTAGACCACCAGGAATACTGACACTATCTTCTCATTGCTCTAGATCACCAGGGATACTGACATTACCTTCTCATTACTCTAGATCACCAGGGATACTGACATTATCTTCTCATTGTCCTAGATCACCAGGTATACTGACATTACCTTCTCATTGCTCTAGATCACCAGGGATACTGACATTATCTTCTCATTGCTCTAGATCACCAGGGATACTGACATTATCTTCTCATTGCTCTAGATCACCAGGGATACTGACATTACCTTCTCATTACTCTAGATCACCAGGGATACTGACATTATCTTCTCATTACTGTAGATCACCAGGGATACTGACATTTTCTTCTCATTGTTCTAGATCACCAGGGATACTGACATTATCTTCTCATTGCTCTAGATCACCAGGTATACTGACACTATCTTCTCATTGCTCTAGATCACCAGGAATACTGACACTATCTTCTCATTGCTCTAGATCACCAGGGATACTGACATTACCTTCTCATTGCTCTAGATCACCAGGAATACTGACAATATCTTCTCATTGCTCTAGATCACCAGGGATACTGACATTACCTTCTCATTACTCTAGATCACCAGGGATACTGATATTACCTTCTCATTGCCCTAATCACCAGGGATACTGACATTACCTTCTCATTGCTCTAGATCACCAGGGATACTGACATTATCTTCTCATTGCTCTAGATCACCAGTGATAATTACATTATCTTCTCATTGCACTAGATCACCAGGGATACTGACACTATATTATCATTACTCTAGATCACCAGGGATACTGACATTACCTTCTCATTGCACTAGATCACCAGGGATACTGACATTATCTTCTCATTGTTCTAGATCACCAGGTATACTGACATTACCTTCTCATTGCTCTAGATCACCAGGGATACTGACATTATCTTCTCATTGCTCTAGATCACCAGGGATACTGACATTATCTTCTCATTACTGTAGATCACCAGGGATACTGACATTATCTTCTCATTTTTTCTAGATCACCAGGGATACTGACACTATCTTCTCATTGCTCTAGATCACCAGGTATACTGACACTATCTTCTCATTGCTCTAGATCACCAGGGATACTGACACTATCTTCTCATTGCTCTAGATCACCAGGAATACTGACAATATCTTCTCATTGCTCTAGATCACCAGGGATACTGACATTATCTTCTCATTGTTCTAGATCACCAGGGATACTGACACTATCTTCTCATTGCTCTAGATCACCAGGAATACTGACAATATCTTCTCATTGCTCTAGATCACCAGGGATACTGACATTATCTTCTCATTGTTCTAGATCACCAGGGATACTGACACTATCTTCTCATTGCTCTAGATCACCAGGTATACTGACACTATCTTCTCATTGCTCTAGATCACCAGGGATACTGACACTATCTTCTCATTGCTCTAGATCACCAGGAATACTGACAATATCTTCTCATTGCTCTAGATCACCAGGGATACTGACATTACCTTCTCATTGCTCTAGATCACCAGGAATACTGACAATATCTTCTCATTGCTCTAGATCACCAGGGATACTGACATTATCTTCTCATTGTTCTAGATCACCAGGGATACTGACACTATCTTCTCATTGCTCTAGATCACCAGGAATACTGACAATATCTTCTCATTGCTCTAGATCACCAGGGATACTGACATTACCTTCTCATTACTCTAGATCACCAGGGATACTGTCATTACCTTCTCATTGCCCTAATCACCAGGGATACTGACATTACCTTCTCATTGCTCTAGATCACCAGGGATACTGACATTATCTTCTCATTGTTCTAGATCACCAGGGATACTGACACTATCTTCTCATTGCTCTAGATCACCAGGGATACTGACATTACCTTCTCATTACTCTAGATCACCAGGGATACTGACATTACCTTCTCATTACTCTAGACCACCAGGGATACTGACATTACCTTCTCATTGCTCTAGATCACCAGGGATACTGACAATACCTTCTCATTGCTCTAGATCACCAGGAATACTGACAATATCTTCTCATTGCTCTAGATCACCAGGGATACTGACATTATCTTCTCATTGTTCTAGATCACCAGGGATACTGACACTATCTTCTCATTGCTCTAGATCACCAGGAATACTGACAATATCTTCTCATTGCTCTAGATCACCAGGGATACTGACATTACCTTCTCATTGCCCTAATCACCAGGGATACTGACATTATCTTCTCATTGCTCTAGATCACCAGGGATACTGACATTACCTTCTCATTGCTCTAGATCACCAGGGATACTGACATTATCTTCTCATTGCCCTAATCACCAGGGATACTGACATTATCTTCTCATTGCTCTAGATCACCAGGGATACTGACATTACCTTCTCATTGCTCTAGATCACCAGGGATACTGACATTATCTTCTCATTGCCCTAATCACCAGGGATACTGACACTATCTTCTCATTGCTCTAGATCACCAGGGATACTGACATTACCTTCTCATTGCTCTAGATCACCAGGGATACTGACATTATCTTCTCATTACTCTAGATCACCAGGGATACTGACATTATATTCTCATTGCTCTAGATCACCAGGGATACTGACATTACCTTCTCATTGCTCTAGATCACCAGGTATACTGACATTACCTTCTCATTGCTCTAGATCACCAGGGATATTGACATTATTAACCCATTCACTGGCCTTGCTCATTATAGTTGCTGACACTAACACCTTCGCTCCTCTAGACCACCAGGCACATAAACTCCTTTACTGCCCCAGACCACCAGGGACACACACAATACTTTTAACTAAACAGACTCAGATATTGTTTAATACTATTTGAGTATTAATATTTGCAGTGGAGACCCTAAATGTAAGTTACCCTCCCTAGATAAGGGGCAACACACTGATCATTGGGGGTCTGAGCATCAGGACCCCAAGTGACGGTGCACATGCTCGACCTCCGCTCCATTCATTGACTATGGAACGGACGGAGAAAGCTGGATCCAGCGCTCTGTCTCATTTTAAGGCTATTATTTTTGGAATAATCTATTAATTATTTTGCCATTTAGAGAAAAAATAATTGTGTATTTTAATTTTTCAATTTCTTTCTCTCCTAAAACAGAATATTCATCTTTCCTCGGCTTCATGGAGAATCAATCAGCGGATCAGTGATTGATGGAGCCCGGTGTCAGGGCATGGTCTACAGCGCTCTGCCCTCTAGTGGCCACAGCCTGCAAGTACTACAGGGACCATATGGTTCTCTATGGCTCCGATGTGCTGTGATGGAGCATTAAAGACGTCTCCATGTGTCTCCCAGTAGTCTGGGGTGATGGTCCCCCTTATGCCGCCATTGTTCCTTCTATCACCACCCACTCTCTCCTGGACGGTGGGTGAATAGGGGGAGTAGTAGTCATTGCTGGAGACTCCACACCCGCAGTTTCTCATTGATTCTGTATCACTAAGTGACTGTTTAAATGCTGAATGTTTGGAGCTAAATGGCACCCCCTGTGCCGACTCCTCTTCTCTCAGCCCTCTTCTTTCCAGCCCTCTGTGTCTCATTCCTTTATTGAGACTTTATATTAAACATGTTTATTTCCTTTGGCAGTTTAGGAGTTAATCTCAATTTCTGTGACTACTCTGTGATCACTCCCATCCCTTTGATATGGTCACATGGTCCCAGCATCCTTTGCTGGTGATTGAACTCCATTCCTGGTCAAGCTTTCTGAGGTGAAGGAGGTGCTCTGGAGAGCTGACTACCGCTAAGCCGTCTGATGCCAGACGTGAAGTTGTTTGTTGTTCCCCAGTCTGTCTCCCCTTTCCTCTTGTTGTTGTTATTGCAGTGGTTGGGACTAGTGTTCCCACCGCTAGGGACTAGGTATCCTCCTCGGCGACGGGTTAAAATAACCCATATAGGGACGGTAGGGAGATCAGGGCACAGCTGCAAATGAGTGCAGGAGGTCACCTCTCCCCCATTCCCTATGAGCAGGGCCTTCTGCTGTATTTCCCCTCCACAGTGTCTCCCCATGTGTTGATTCTTGTAGTGCACCGGACACCATTGGTCCATGCATACTGTCACACACGGTAGCCGGACACTCCCTAAGTTCAGTGTGACACTCGCCTCCTCCTCTTTCTCGACCACTTTCTTCTTGGCAACTCTTTTCTCTTCTCCTGTTTTCTCTCTTTTCTCTTCTCTCTCAGTTCTTCTACTCTCAGCCCCTCTTCTTCCTTGGCTCCTTTTCTCTTCTCTCTCGTTCCTTCTCTCTTGGTCCATCTTTTCTCGGACCCTCTTCTCTTGATCCCTCTCCTCTCCCGTTCCTTCTCTCTTCGACCCTCTTCTCTCTCGGTTCCTCTTCTCTTGGTCCCTCTCCTCTCCCATTCCTTTTCTCTCAGACCTTCTTCTCTCTCGGACCCTCTCCTCCCTCGGACCCTCTTCTCTATTGGACCCTCTCCTTTCTCGGCCCCCTTTTTTGTCATCCCCTCTCCTCTCCCGTTCCTTCTCTCTCAGACCCTCTCCTCTCTCGGACCCTCTCCTCTCTCAGACGCTCTCCTCTCTCGAACCCTCTCCTCTCTTGGACCCTCTCATCTCTCAGGCCCTTCTATGTCATCCCCTCTCCTCTCGCGGACCCTCTTCTCTAACGGATCCTCTTCTCATTCAGACCCTCTCCTCTTTCAGGCCCTTCTATGTCATCCCTCTCATCTCTTGGCCCCCTCATCTCTCGGCCCTTTTCAGTCATCCCCTCTTCTCTCTCGGTCCGTTCTTCTCTCTCTTGGACCCTTCTTCTCTCTCAGCCCCCTTTTCTCTCTCGGCCCTTCTCAGTCATCCCCTCTTCTCTCCTGGTCCCTTCTCTCTCTTGGCCCCTTCTTCTCTCTCGGCCCCCTCTTCTCTCTTGGCCCCTTTTTCTCTCTCGACCCCTCTTCTCTCTCAGCCCCTTCTTCTCTCTCGGACCCTCTTCTCTGTCATCCCCTCTTCTCGCTCGGCCCCCTCTTCTCTCTCAGACCCTCTTCTCTGTCATCCCCTCTTCTCTGTCAGCCCCTTCTTCACTCTCGGCCCCCTCTTCTATCTCAGCCCCTTCTTCTCTCTTGGCCCCCTCTTCTCTCTCGGCTCCCTCTTCTCTCTCGGCCCCTTCTTCTCTCTCGGCCCCCTCTTCTCTCTCGGCCCCTTCTTCTCTCTCGGCCCCTTCTTCTCTCTCGGCCCCCTCTTCTCTCTCGGCCCCTTCTTCTCTCTCGGCCCCCTCTTCTCTCCCAGCCCCCTCTTCTCTCTCAGCCCCTTCTTCTCTCTCGACCCCTTCTTCTCTCTCGACCCCTTCTTCTCTCTTGGCCCCTTCTTCTCTCTCGGACCCTCTTTTCTGTCATCCCCTCTTCTCTCTCGGCCCCCTCTTCTCTCTCGTCCCCTTCTTCTCTCTCGGCCCCCTCTTCTCTCTTGGCCCCTTCTTCTCTCTCTCACCCTTCTTCTCTCTCGGCCCCCTCTTCTCTCTTGGCCCCTTCTTCTCTCTCTCACCCTTCTTCTCTCTCGGCCCCCTCTTCTCTCTCGGCCCCTTCTTCTCTCTCTCACCCTTCTTCTCTCTCGGCCCCCTCTTCTCTCTTGGCCCCTTCTTCTCTCTCGGCCCCCTCTTCTCTCCCAGCCCCCTCTTCTCTCTCAGCCCCTTCTTCTCTCTCGACCCCTTCTTCTCTCTCGACCCCTTCTTCTCTCTTGGCCCCTTCTTCTCTCTCGGACCCTCTTTTCTGTCATCCCCTCTTCTCTCTCGGCCCCCTCTTCTCTCTCGTCCCCTTCTTCTCTCTCGGCCCCCTCTTCTCTCTTGGCCCCTTCTTCTCTCTCTCACCCTTCTTCTCTCTCGGCCCCCTCTTCTCTCTTGGCCCCTTCTTCTCTCTCTCACCCTTCTTCTCTCTCGGCCCCCTTTTCTCTCTCGGCCCCAGTAATTCCCCAATATTTATTCTGCTCTGAGGCTAGGAGGTTCCTCCCCTGTGATATCCCGGACGTCAATCATTAACCCACAGGAGATATCTGCCCTGGGCCGATCTGGGCACAGGACTGGGAACCCTGATTGTCACTGGTTAACCCTTTACTACCCTGCTACATTCCAGTACAGAGTCCAATCCAACCAGTGGAGTTACCAGAACCTGGTATCAGGGGCCCCATCAGCCACCACACTTGTGCCCTTCTTTCTGCCAGTGGCTCAGGTTGTTCCATATACCACTGGCTCCTCTGTATACCACCGGCTCTTCTGTATACCACCCACTCATCTGTATACCACCCACTTCTCTATATACCACCAGCTTCTCTATATACCACCCGCTCCTCTGTATACCACCATCTCCTCTGTATACCTCCTGTGCTCTGTATCCACTTGCTTGCTCCTCTGTATACCACCATCTCCTCTGTATACCACCATCTCCACTGTATACCACCTGTGCTCTGTATCCACTCGCTTGCTCCTCTGTATACTACCGGCTCCTCTGTATACCTCCGGTCCTCTGTATACCACCTGCTCCTTTGTATACCACCGACTCCTCTATATACCACCATCTCCTCTGTATACCACTGGCTCCTCTATATACCACCATCTTATCTGTATACCACCTGCTCCTCTGTATACCACCGGTTCCTCTGTATACCACCTGTTCCTCTGTATACCACCTGTTCCTCTGTATACCACTGGCTCCTCTGTATAGCAGCATTAAATCTGTGTAGTGATTCATCCCCTATAGGTTCCTGTAGATGTCGTACAATCTTTCTCTACCTGGGCAGACAGTGATACCATAGTGCGGATTATAATATTACGCAACCAGGAGAATACGGCTGAGTGCGAACCAAGACTGGAAAAGGATTCCAGACAAGCCGCAATCCGGGGTCACAACAACAGTATGACGCCTTATATATGTCCCATAGAGGAGGGGGTCACCCAGCTTCACCAGAGAGCAGAACGGAAATATTATATGGTCATATCACATCTTCTATTATAGAAAGAAAGAAAGATAGATAGATAGATAGATAGATAGATAGATAAGCACAGACAGATAGATAAATGGATAGATAGATGGTAGATACATAGATGATAAAAATGTAGACAGATAGAAACTAATGGATTCCATAGATTATACCTATCCCATTTCTTTCTTTCTGTTACAGATTCCCAGGGTTTAGTCTATTCATTGATCACTGATTACACAGAGATCTACAGATTGTATATGGGTAATTGGCACAGTATGGCAGGAATACCAACAGGGGGCATCACAGTGGGCAGCTCTATGTCACCCCGGGGGGTGCGGACCATATAGACTGAATATAGGGGACTGATACAACCAGAACCTGAGCTACAAACATGAAGTCAGGACCTGGGGAGGGGGCAGTCATACATAAAGAAAGGGATTATGATATATGGGGAAACAGAGAATATTCCAGGAGAAGGAGGACAGAGGCAGGAATAAGAGGACACAGAGGATATGGGTGATAGAGACAGAGCCAAAACATGGGATTCATTTATCTAAGATATTTACTGCCGCAGGGAGATATTTTGGCACCTGCTGTACAGACTCACCTACACACACACCCTATATAGTTATTATGTATATACACACATACTGTATATATAATATATGTGTGTGTGATCGCAACATTTCATCCTAGAAAGTAAGGGAGTGTTCACAGCTGGAGAAGAATCAGAAGATCCATAGAGAGCAGCAGATCCAGCTGTACCTGCTCATCATCCTCCTCCTCAATCACAGATCTCCTGCTCAGAGGAGCACACTTGGCTATCAGTCATATAGATGTAGTAGAGCTGAGTTTGTCATAAGAAGCATCACATGGTGACCGCTCTATGTTCTCAGTGATTTACATGGGACTGCAGGTGGCTCTAACACTGTTTTAAATCCATTGCTCCTACCATGTCCTGCACCTGGTGCAGAGTGATGAGACACAGTGTAAGATCCCCCTGAGCACACTCCGCTCCATCCCCCTGAGCACACTCTGCTCCATCCCCCTGCGCCCACTCTGCTCCGCTACATCCCCCGGAACACACTCCACTCCGCTACATCCCCTGACCACACTCCGCCCTGCTACATCCCCCGGTGCACACTCCGCTCCGCTACATCCCCCTGTGCACACTCTGCTCCGCTACATCCCCTGACCACACTCCGCTCCGCTACATCCCCTGACCACATTCCGCTCCGCTACATCCCCTGACCACACTCCGCCCTGCTACATCCCCCTGAGCACACTCCGCTCCGCTACATCCCCCTGTGCACACTCTGCTCCGCTACATCCCCGGGTGCACACTCTGCTCCGCTACATCCCCGGGTGCACACTCTGCTCCGCTACATCCCCGGGTGCACACTCTGCTCCGCTACATCCCCTGGTGCACACTCTGGTCCGCTACATCCCCGGGTGCACACTCCGCTCCGCTACATCCCCCAATGCACTCTCCGCTCCACTACATCCCCCGGTGCACACTCTGCTCCGCTACATCCCCCGGTGCACACTCTGCTCCGCTACATCCCCCGGTGCACACTCTGCTTCGCTACATCCCTCGGTGCACACTTCGCTCCGCTACATCCCCCTGTGCACACTCTGCCCTACTACATCCCTTGTGCACACTCCGCTCCGCTACATCCTCCTGTGCACACTCCGCTCCGCTACATCCCCATGTGCACACTCTGCCCTGCTACATCCCCTGTGCACACTCCGCTCCTCTACATCCCCCTGTGCACACTCTGCCCTGCTACATCCCCTGTGCACACTCCGCTCAGCTACATCCCCCTGACCACACTCCGCCCTGCTACATCCCCTGTGCACACTCCGCTCCGCTACATCCCCCTGTGCACACTCTGCTCCGCTACATCCCCCGGTGCACACTCTGCTCCGCTACATCCCCCAGTGCACACTCTGCTCCGCTACATCCCCCGATGCACACTCTGCTCCACTACATCCCCCTGACCACACTCTGCTCCACTACATCCCCGGTGCACACTCTGCTCCACTACATCCCCTGGTGCACACTCCACTCCGCTACATCCCCGGTGCACACTCTGCTCCGCTACATTCCCCGATGCACACTCTGCTCCGCTAAATCCCCCGATGCACACTCTGCTCCACTACATCCCCCGATGCACACTCTGCTCCACTACATCCCCCGATGCACCCTCTGCTCCGCTACATCCCCCTGAGCACGCTCTGCTCCACTAAATCCCCTGAGCACGCTCCGCTACATCACCCTGAGCACACTCCGCTCTGATACATCCACCTGTGCACACTCCGCTCCGCTACATCCCCCGGAGCACACTCCACTCCGCTACATCCCCCGGAGCACACTCCGCTCTGCTATATCACCCGGAGCACACTCCGCTACATCCCCCGGAGCACACTCTGCTACATCCCCGGAGCACACTCCACTTCGCTACATCCCCTGGAGCACACTCCGCTCCACTACATCCCCCTGTGCACATCCCCCTGAGCACACTCCACTCTGCTACATCCCTCGGAGCACACTCCACTCCGCTACATCCCCGGGTCAGGACTTACCAGGATTCTTACTTGTCTTCTCTGTTGCTCTCAGGAAGGTTTCCATATTTCCTCTGCCTGAATCTTGCAGGTAGAGCTCTTCCTTCACCTATCCTCAGTAGTGCAGTCTGCCTGTTTGCACCTGTCCTCAGTAGTGCAGTGTTTGCACCTGTCCTCAGTAGTGCAGTCTGCCTGTTTGCACCCGTCCTCAGTATAGCAGTCTGCCTGTTTGCACCTGTCTTCAGTAGTGCAGTCTGCCTGTTTGCACCTGTCTTCAGTAGTGCAGTCTGCCTGTTTGCACCTGTCTTCAGTAGTGCAGTCTGCCTGTTTGCACCTGTCCTCAGTAGTGCAGTCTGCCTGTTTGCACCCGTCCTCAGTATAGCAGTCTGCCTGTTTGCACCTGTCTTCAGTAGTGCAGTCTGCCTGTTTGCACCTGTCCTCAGTAGTGCAGTCTGCCTGTTTGCACCTGTCTTCAGTAGTGCAGTCTGCCTGTTTGCACCTGTCTTCAGTAGTGCAGTCTGCCTGTTTGCACCTGTCCTCAGTAGTGCAGTCTGCCTGTTTGCACCTGTCCTCAGTAGTGCAGTCTTCCTGTTTGCACCAGTCCTCAGTAGTGCAGTGTTTGCACCTGTCCTCAGTAGTGCAGGCTGCCTGTTTGTACCTGTCCTCAGTAGTGCAGTGTTTGCACCTGTCCTCAGTAGTGCAGTGTTTGCACCTGTCCTCAGTAGTGCAGGCTGCTTCTATTCTCCTTTCTCCAGGAACAACAGACAGATCCTGGTGGACAGTCTTCAGTGGTGCAGTTTGTCCTCGCTGTACAAGCTGGCTCACTCCTACAGTTCTCAGTAGTGCATGTTGCTCCTTTTGTACAATCCTCAGTGGTATAGCACCCGTTCAATAATCCCAGTAGTGCAGCCTGTGTGCACCTGTCCTCAGTAGTGCAGCCTTGTTTCAGTCCTACAATCCATAGTGGTACAGCCTGCTTCTGTGCACCTGTCCTCAGTAGTGCAGTCTGCCTATTTGTACCTATCCTCACTAGTGCAGCCTGTTGTACTTGTTCTCAGTGGTGCAGCATTCCTCTCTGCACCTATCCTCAGTAGTGCACTTTGTTGCACCTGTCTCAGTAGAGCAGCATGTGTGCACCTATCCTCAGTAGTGCAGTTTGTTGCACCTGTCCTCAGTAGTGCAGCCTGTGTGCACCTGTCCTCAATAGTGCAGCCAGCTCCTGTGCATCTGTCCTCAGTAGTGTAGTTTGTTGCACCTGTCCTCAGTAGTGCAGCCTGTGTGCACCTGTCCTCAATGGTGCAGCCAGCTTCTGTGCATCTGTCCTCAGTAGTGCAGTTTGTTGCACCTGTCCTAAGTAGTGCAGCCTCTGTGCACCTGTCCTCAGTAGTGCAGCCTCTGTGCACCCATCCTCAGTGATGCAGCCTGTTGCACCTGTCCCCATCAGTCTCAGCCTCTTCTCTGCTCTCCTCCAGGATCACCCTCCAGTCATTGAGTCTCCTCCTCACCGGTGACAAATCCACTCACAATGTGTGAGAGCAACAGGGCGTCCTCAGCCTGAGCTCAGTGTGGGGTCTGAGGAGAGGAGCAGCCTGTGTATGAGGAGAGGAGCTGGGCAGCCTGTGTATGAGAGGAGCAGACTGTGATGTGAGGGGGACATCCCTCCTGTACAGGACCAGACACACGGACAGCCCCATACACCAGAGGAAGGTGTGCGCTCTGCCTCAGCCAGTCACACAAGGGAGGAGAGGAGAGGTACAAATAGAGGAGAGAGGAGGAAAGAAGAGGGTAAAGGAGAGGAGGAAAGGAGAGAGAAAAAGAGAGGAGAGAGGAGGAAAGAAGAGGAGAGAGGAGGAAAGGAGAGAAGAAGAGAGGAGAGAGGAGGAAAGGGGAGGAAAGAAGAGGAGAGTGGAGGAAAGAAGAGGAGAGTGGAGGAAAGAAGAGAAGAGAGGAGGAAAGAAGAGGGTAAAGGAGAGGAGGAAAGGAGAGAGAAAAAGAGAGGAGAGAGGAGGAAAGAAGAGGAGAGGGGAGGAAAGAAGAGGAGAGGGGAGGAAAGACGAGGAGAGGGGAGGAAAGAAGAGAAGAGAGGAGGAAAGAAGAGGGGAGAAGAGAGGAAAGAACAGGAGAGAGGAGGAAAGACGAGGAGAGGGGAGGAAAGAAAAGGAGAGAAGAAGAGAGGAGAGAGGAGGAAAGGAGAGAGGAGGAAAGACGAGGAGAGGGGAGGAAAGACGAGGAGAGGGGAGAAAGACGAGGAGAGAGGAGGAAAGAAGAGGGGAGAAGAGAGGAAAGAAGAGGGGAGAGGAGGAAAGAAGAGGGGAGAAGAGAGGAAAGAAGAGAAGAGAGGAGGATAGGGGAGGAAAGAAGAGGGGAGAAAAGAGGAGGAAAGAGGGTAGAGGAGGAAAGATGAGGGGGGAGGGGAAGAGAGAGGAGGAAAGAAGAGGAAAGAGGGAAGAAGAGAGGAGGAAAGAAGAGGGGAGAAGAGAGGAGGAAATAAGCGGGGAGAGAGGAAGACAGAAGAGGGGAGAGGGGAAGAGAGAGGAGGAAAGATGAGGATAGAGGAGGAAAGAAAAGGGAGAGAAGAGGAAAGGAGATGGAAGAAGAGAGGAAAGAAGAGAGGAGGAAAGAAGAGGGGAGAAAAGAAGAGGGGAGAAAAGAAGAGAGAGGAGTAAAGAAGAGGGGAAGACACAGGAGGAATGAAGAGGGAAGAAGAGAGGAAAGAAGAGGAGAGAGGAGGAGAGAGGAAAGAAAAGGAAGAGAGGAGAAAAGGATATGGAAGAAGAGAGGAAGGAAGGGGGGAGAGAGAGGAGGAAAGAAGAGGGGAGAGAAGAGGAAAAAATAGGAGGGGAAGAGAGAGGAGGGAAGAAGAGAGGAAAGGAGAGAGGAGGAAAGAAGAGGATAGATGAGGAAAGAAAAGTGAGAGAGGAGGAAAGGAGATGGAAGAAGAGAGGAAAGGAGAGAGGAGAGAGGAGGAAAGAAGAGGGGAGAGAAGAGGAAAGAATAGGAGAGAGGATGAAAGAAGAGGGGAGAGAAGAAGAGAGAGGAGGAGAGACAGGAGGAATTAAGAGGGAAGAAGAGAGGAAAAAAGAGGAGAGAGAAGGAAAGAGGATAGAGGAAAGAAAAGGGAGAGAGGAGGAAAGGAGATGGAAGAAGAGAGGAAAGAAGAGGGGAGAGAGGAGGAAATAATAGGAGAGAGGGGAAGAGTGAGGAGGGAAGAAGAGAGGAAAGGAGTGAGGAGGAAAGAAGAGGATAGAGGAGGAAAGAAAACGGAGAGGAGGAAAGGAGATGGAAGAAGAGAGGAATGAGTGGCAAGAGGAAAGAATAGGTGAAAGGAAGAAAGAAGAGAGGAGAAGAGAGAAGGAAAGAAGATGGAAGTGAGGAGGAAAGAAGAGGGGAGAGGGGAAGAGAGAGGAGGAATGATGAGGATAGAGGAGGAAAGAAAAGGGAGAGAGGAGGAAAGAAGATGGAAGAAGAGAGGAAAGAAGAGAGGAGAGAGGAGGAAAGAAGAGGGGAGACAAGAGGAAAGAATAGGAGAGAGGATGAAAGAAGAGGGGAGAGAAGAAGAGAGAGGATGAAAGAAGAGGGGAGAGGGGAAGAGACAGGAGGAAAGAAGAGGGAAGAGGAGAGAGGAGGAAAGAGGATAGAGGAGGAAAGAAAAGGGAGAGAGGAGGAAAGGAGATGGAAGAAGAGAGGAAAGAAGAGGGGAGGAGAGAAGGAAAGAATAGGTGAGAGGAGGAAAGAAGAGGGGAGAGGGGAAGAGAGAGGAAGGAAGAAGAGAGGAGGAAAGAAGAGGATAGAGGAGGAAAGAATAGGTGAGAGGAGGAAAGAATAGGTGAGAGGAGGAAAGAAGAGGGGAGAGGGGAAGAGAGAGGAGGAAAGAAGAGGGGAGAGAGGAAGAAAGATGAGAGGGGAGTAAAGAAGAGGGAAGAGAAAAGGAAAGAGGGGAGAAGAGAAGAGAGAGGAGGAAAGGAGATGATAGAGAAGTAAGAATAGAAGAGGAAATCAGAAGATGATAAAGAGGGGAAAGTAGAGGATTAAAGAAGAGGGGAGAAAGGAGAGGAATGGAGATAAGAGAAAGGGAGAAGAGGGGAGAGAGGATGAAAGAACAGGAGAAACGGGGAGAGAAGAGCAAAGGACAGAAGCGATGAAAGAAGAGGAGGAGTAGAAAAGAGGAGAGAAGAAAAAGAGGAGAGAAGAGGAGACAGGGGGAAATCTCTATATATAATTTGCTCAGTGTCTCCTCCACTTCCGTTAGCGCCATATTTCTACACCCAAATGATGAGTATGGAAATATGGCGGCCGCTGCTCCCCCCCCGCCCGGTCCCCGCAGTCCTCCCCACTCACGCCGCAGCCCCCGCCAGCCATCGCCTCCGCCGCTGATAAGCTGGGACCGACTTACAGGACCTGTGGTGACGTCATGATCATGGGCGGAGCCAAGTCACATGATCATGACGTCACCACAGGATCTTGAGCAGAACGGATGGAGGAGCAGAGAGCAGCAGCAGGAGCCAGGTACTGCAGGGGCAGCTCACTGTCACCCCACACCACGGTCACACCACACTCACCCTACACTCACTCATCCCACACCACGGTCACACCACATTCACCCTGCACGCACTCACCCTGCACTCACTCAGCCTGCCCCATGGTCAGCCCGCACTCATTCAGCGTGCACTCAGCCCGCACCACGGTCACCCCCATTATGGTCATCCCACATTCGCCCCGCACCACGGTCACCCCACACTACCTCAGCCCACACCATGGTCACCCCACACTAACACAGCCCACAACACGGTCACCCCGCACTCACTCAGCCCACACCACAGTCACCCTGCAGCACTGGGGGAAAAGAGAGCGAGGGGGTAATACCAGCGGGCAGGGGAGGGACCGCACAGGGGGGAGAGGCACATGCTGCCGCCAGTGCCATAGAGCCCGCCCCCATCATGAGTCCCACCTGATGTGATAGCATTGGGCTCCCATCTAGTAATACTAGAAGAGAGAAGAGGAGAGAATAATAGATATGAGTATGGGAGATGAGACAAGAAGAGAGGAAAGGAGAAGAGCAAAGGGAGGAAGATGAGTAGAAGGGAGAGGAGGAGAGCAGAGGTGGCGGGGGCACAGACTCACAAGGACTCACCCCACCCTGTAGAGTTCTATAGGACTGAACTGTGAGATTGTCCCATACAGCGATGGCGATGCAGATTCTGGACTTTACATCTATCTGTATCCGGAGAGATTCACGATGTTTCCATACCGTCAATTTCTCTGTTTGTATTACGTCATCGTATCTAGTGATGTCATGAGTTATGATGGTGAATGATGACCTCATCTCATCCCCGGACAGCAGTGATGTCATCAGTTATGATGGTGAATGATGACCTCATCTCGGACAGCAGTGATGTCATCAGTTATGATGGTGAATGATGACCTCATCTCATCCCCGGGCAGCAGTGATGTCATCAGTTATGATGGTGAATGATGACCTCATCTCATCCCCGGACAGCAGTGATGTCATCAGTAATGTCGTGTTCGGCCGTTGTAGCCGGAGTGGTGACCACGAGAACAGGAGGATGAGGGTTGAGGTTCGGAGGTTTGTAGGAATGGTGTGGAGATACACTGAGGCCATGTAATTCTGTAACTGACCCCACACTGTACACAGGAGGACTCCTAAAATCCATATAATGGGCACTTTCACCCTGTGCCTTTTCCTCACCCTTGGGTGATCCTTATGGCCACGAATCATATCACTAATAGTGTGAGGTCTCTATCCAATAACTGTATATATAAGGAGCTTCATTATAGATTGACCCTAAGTATCAAATTCTGAGTATTTAGGTCATGAGGTCACAGCTTCCCTTATTTCCACCCAAAACATGGTGCTAGAGAGAGGATAGAGGCTTTGGAGCATTTGGTGCTTTTCCACTTGGGACCACTAGATGGCTGTGTCGAGGCTGGGTGTGTAGATGCAGCATCACTTGTAACCACCAGGGGGAGTAAGTCCAGGGTAGGTGTGCAAGTTCTGTTGGTGCAATAGCCGCTAATAGATGCAAGTTGATAAAGTAAAACTGTAGAAACTGCAAATCCTCTGGTGACCACTAGGGGGAGTGGTTAGAGGATGATATGTATATACTGTAGAACAATTTATGGCCACAAGTGGGGATTTTTATGAGATTCCAGATGCTGTAGTACCACTTGTGGCCACCAAGGGCAGTGTATAAAAGCAGTTCAGATGCTGTAGTACCACTTGTGGCCACAAAGGGCAGTGTATAAAAGCAGTTCAGATGATGTACTACCACTTGTGGCCACTACAGAATGGCATTAAATGAGGGCAGTTGAGATTTTGTTGAACCTTTTGTGGTCACCAAAGGTGGAGGTAAAAAAAAAGACAGTTGCATTACCTTAGTTGTATTTGACATCAGAAGAGGGCGCTAGATGAAACCAGTTCTGTCCCTGTAGTACCTCATGTGGCCACCAGAGAGAAATGTTGGAGTGTAGTTCCAATTTTGCCCACCAGGGGTGGGAGGTAGAAAATAAGTAGTGTAGGTGCTGAAGTACCACATGTGGCCACCAGGGGTGGGAGGTAGAAAATAGAGAAATGTAGGTGCTGTAATATCACATGTGGCCACTAGGGGTTGGAGGTAGAAAATAATGTATGTGTTGTAGTAGCACATGTGGCCACCAGGGGTGGGAGGTAGAAAATAGTAGTGTAGGTGCTGTAGTACCACGTGGCCACCAGGTAAAGGAGGTTGACGAAAGCAGCTCACATATAGCATTAACCTTTATGGCTCCTGGGATGGGAGGTAAACGACAGCAGGTCAGATGAAGTATTACTTCTTTCGACCCCAGGGAATGGAGGTAAAAAAAATGAGTTGTTCAGGTGCAAAGGATAAAGGGTAGAAGTGCAGGTGCTGCAGCACCTCTTGTGCCCTGAGGTTGACCTAACAGTAAGTCATTCAGGTGCTGCAGCACCTCTTGTAGCCACCAGGGGGAGCCCATGTACTCATTCTTCCAGTACTGGTCCTCATCTTATTACTCGGAGCCTGAGATTATTCGATATGTGTCTAGACAGCTCCACCATGACTACACATTTTCTATTATTACAGGTAACTGAGAATCTGGATGAGATCTGAGTAGTGACAGAATGGTACCACGAGCGCCGAGGTCTCCATCTGTAGTGATGAGGTCGCGATCATCTCCATAGACCTAAATTATCCACCAGAATCACAATCTGACAGACAATTGTATCTCGCTCTCATTTCATGGAAGCAAATATTTGAATACAATTACCTGGAACGCGTCGCTGCCGGCACTGGAATCTATTACAACGGCGGAAAGTGACTCCGTCCGAACAAGACCTGGATCCCGCTCCATTATCAGCAGCTTCAGGACTCAACGACCTTCCTAATAAGACACTGTGGGGTCTAAGCGGGGACTAATAAGATGATCAGCGGCGGTCTGGTGTCATTTATACACCGGGGTACAGGGCACTGACAGATGGCAGCCTCCTGCAACCGATACATCGATATCCAATTTCCTGCAAGAATAGGTAGTTCTGTATTGTTATAGCGCCCAAAACACGTAGTAGCCACCTCTTCTGGAATATCAAGGAGACTCCTGGAGAGAGAGGAGACCTCATGGACTCCGGAAGACTTGGGAAATGTTCTGGGTGCCACAAAAGTCTCTAGAAATTTGGTGCACCCCACATATTTTGATGCCAAGTGCTTGATCTGGTGTCACATCTCCACCTGCTCTTGCGACTTCTGCCTCTGTCACCAGGCACCGCCGTATTCACCCTGTAGGTGGTGTTAGAGAAGCCAGAGCCAGAATCATCTCTGGACAGCTCAGGCTCCACCCATCTACTGAGGTTAGAGTGGCTGGTACCTGCTGTACTTCACAGTATTACAAAATAGATGTGTGTGTGTGATGTCCAAATGAAGTCACCAACACTAAGCTTTAGTTTGTTGGAAAGCACCACACCCTACTAATATCTTCAGCTTATTGGAAAGTACCACACCTTACTAATACCTTCAGCCTACTGGAAGGCACAACACCCTACTAATATCTTCAGCCTATTGGAAGGCACAACACCCTACTAATATCTTCAGCCTATTGGAAGGCACAACACCCTACTAATATCTTCAGCCTATTGAAAGGCACAACACCCTACTAATATCTTCAGCCTATTGGAAGGCACAACACCCTACTAATATCTTCAGCCTATTGGAAGGCACAACACCCTACTAATATCTTCAGCTTATTGGAAAGTACCACACCTTACTAATACCTTCAGCCTACTGGAAGGCACAACACCCTACTAATATCTTCAGCCTATTGGAAGGCACAACACCCTACTAATATCTTCAGCCTATTGGAAGGCACAACACCCTACTAATATCTTCAGCCTATTGAAAGGCACAACACCCTACTAATATCTTCAGCCTATTGGAAGGCACAACACCCTACTAATATCTTCAGCCTATTGGAAGGCACAACACCCTACTAATATCTTCAGGCTATTGGAAGGCACAACACCCTACTAATATCTTCAGCCTATTGGAAGGCACAACACCCTACTAATATCTTCAGCCTATTGGAAGGCACAACACCCTACTAATATCTTCAGCCTATTGGAAGGCACAACACCCTACTAATATCTTCAGCCTATTGGAAGGCACAACACCCTACTAATATCTTCAGCTTATTGGAAAGCACAACACCCTACTTATACCTTCAGCCTATTGGAAGGCACAAAACCCTACTAATATCTTCAGCCTACTGGAAGGCACAACACCCTACTAATATCTTCAGCCTATTGGAAGACACAACACCCTACTAATATCTTCAGCCTATTGGAAGACACAACACCCTACTAATATCTTCAGCCTATTGGAAAGCACCACACCCTACTAATATCTTCAGCCTATTGGAAGACACAACACCCTACTAATATCTTCAGCTATTGGAAAGCACCACACCTACTAATATATTCAGCCTTCTTCTGGAAGCTGCCAGAAATAGCTTTTGGTTTTTTTTCCTGTGTTGCCTCAGTCTGTTTTTTTGGATGCCTCTTCTGCCTCATGATTTTGTACATTGCTCATGATTTTGTATCTTGGCTCTGACCCGGGTCTTTGACTACTCTACGGATCCTGGTTTTGTCCTTTTCCTGACCTCCCGGCTTTGACCCTTCTTGGTGACTTTCCTGTCTCTGGACTCCAGCCCTTCCACAGGCAGCAATCTCCTGGACCTTGGTGTACATCCAGATCCCTGTATAGGAGTTATTGGGTGTTGGGGTTTCTTGAGGTTCTGCCTGACGGAGCAGCCTGTGCCTTGTCCATCCTAGATACCCCTTTTGTGCCTGTAGCTTTGGACAGATGTCAAATCAGGCATCCAGAAAAGGGGGTTGGAAAAGGGGCATGCTTATAGTTTAAGAAACCATACTCAATGATGATTTTGTAAGTGGTGAGACCCGGGCACCGCCAGAGGAGCAATAAATGAAGTCATATGGTGACTGATTCATTCTAGAGACATAAAAACGTCGCGTTACGGTTACAACTCATTTGCGTGAGTGGTAATAACCAAGATTCCTCTGAATAATCTGTGTTAATACACAAGGAGCGCCTTCCACTCTTTTCTCTTAAGAAATCCTATGCCACACTTGGTACAATGCATTTCCGTTTTTTGTAAGCACAGATTCTCCGGATTCACTCAGGATTGTCATCCTTGCCAGATATTTTTCCCAACAGAAACCAAGTTGAAAAAAATGCAGATTTTATGCATACTATACTCTAAATCTGGTGTTTTATGGGTCCTCATGGGCGTTTCAGGCTGCTCATGGGCCGTCCTAAGGGAGGGGCTTAAATTAAATGCATGTAATTGGAGCTACAAATCATTTATCACTAAAAATGTGGCTCCTCCTGCCTTTTGTATACTTTGTGTTGCAGTATTACTAATCCCATGAGCCAAGTTAAAAATAATGCAAGTATTATACATGCTATACCCAAAAATATGTTTATGGGTCCTCATGGGTGTGTTCAGGCTACTTATGGGCTGTCCCAAGGGAGGGGCCTAAATTAAATTCTTGTAACTGGAGCAAAAAATAATTTTTGCAGTTTAGTTATCCTAAAAATGTGGCATCTCTTCCCTTCTATAGACTTTATGTTGCTCTATTACTACTCCCATGAGCCAAGTTGAAAATATTGTAGAGTTTATGCGTACCATACACAACATTATGAGTTTTATGGATCGTGCTGCTCGTGGGCCGTCCCAAGGGAGGGGCTTAAAGTAAAGGCTTGTAATTGGAGGTACAAACCATTTATGCAATTGGGTTTCACTAAAATTGTGGCACCTATTGCCTTCTGTACAATTTGTGTTTCATATAACTAATCCCATGAGTCAAGTTGAAAATAATGAAGGGTTTATGCATACTATACCCAAAATTAGGTGTTTTTTTGATCCTCTTGGGCGTTTCCTGGCTGCTCATGGGCCGTCCCAAGGGAGGAGCTTAAATTAAATGCTTGTAATTGGAGCTACCAATCAATCATTTTTCACTAAAAATGTGGTTCCTCTTGCTTTTTTGTATAATTTGTGTTGCCCTATTACTGATCCCATGAGCCAAGTTAAAAATAATGCAAGAATTATGCATACTATATTCAAAATTATAGTGTTTTATGGGTCCTCCTGGGCGTTTCCAGGCTGCTCATGGGCTGTCCCAAGGGAGGGGCTTAAATCAAATGCGTAATCTGTCTTTTCTGAGCTCTCTTTGCCGATTTATGACCACGGATTACAGTTAAGTTGGGAACAAAGACTCTAAACACGTGATGGAGAGGTACCGGGGCCCGGGCACAGGGGATTGAAGAAAGGGTCTCAGTCCTGACGTCGTCTCCAGCGCCATGTGTGCAAATAACAGTCAATTGTTCGGCAGCTCCAAATCTCGCCCTCCAGGCTGAGTATACGTATCCTCTTCCCTTCGCCACGCTGAGCTGATAAAGTCGCCTTATCTCTGCTCCATATTTATCTGTAATTGCATCAAGAAGTTACCGAGGACTTAGTAACGGAGAATACAGAGATGAGGCGTTACGTCGTCTGTCAGTGAGCAAATAGCGCCCTGTGCCCGCTCCTGCCAGAGACGTTAATGATCAGACATACGGGTCACATTAGGGTTGATCATTACCTGTAAGTAACAGTGTCATCCCAGGGACACGGCAAGTATATAGAGGAGGATTCTCATACAGACATGTACAGCCGGTATAACCTGAGTATCTCCTGTATATAATTATATATGTACAGCTGGTATAACCTGGGCATCTCCTGTATATAATTATATATGTACAGCTGGTATAACCTGGGCATCTCCTGTATATAATATATGTACAGCCGGTATAACCTGGACATCTCCTGTATATAATTATATATGTACAGCCGGTATAACCTGGGCATCTCCTGTTATAATTATATATGTACAGCTGGTATAACCTGGGCATCTCCTGTATATAATTATATATGTACAGCCAGTATAACCTGGATATCTCCTGTATATAATTATATATGTACAGCCGGTATAACCTGAGCATCTCCTGTATATAATTATATATGTACAGCCGATATAACCTGGGCATCTCCTGTATATAATTATATATGTACAGCCGGTATAACCTGGGCATCTCCTGTATATAATTATATATGTACAGCCGGTATAACCTGGGCATCTCCTGTATATAATTATATATGTACAGCCGGTATAACCTGGGCATCTCCTGTATATAATTATATATGTACAGCTGGTATAACCTGGACATCTCCTGTGTATAATTATATATGTACAGCTGGTAGAACCTAGACATCTCCTGTATATAATTATATATGTACAGATGGTAGAACCTGGATATCACCTGTATATAATTATATATGTACAGCTGGTATAACCTGGGCATCTCCTGTATATAATTATATATGTACAGCTGGTATAACCTGGGCATCTCCTGTATATAATTATATATGTACAGCCGGTATAACCTGGACATCTCCTGTATATAATTATATATGTACAGCTGGTATAACCTGGACATCTCCTGTATATAATTATATATGTACAGCCGGTATAACCTGGGCATCTCCTGTATATAACTATATATGTACAGCCGGTATAACCTGGGCATCTCCTGTATATAACTATATATGCACAGCCGGTATATCCTGGACATCTCCTGTATATAATTATATATGTACAGCCGGTATAACCTGGACATCTCCTGTATATAATTATATATGTACAGCTGGTATAACCTGGGCATCTCTGTATATAATATATATGTACAGCCGGTATAACCTGGATATCTCCTGTATATAATCATATATGTACAGCTGGTATAACCTGGATATCTCCTGTATATAATTATATATGTACAGCCGGTATAACCTGGACATCTCCTGTATATAATTATATATGTACAGCTGGTATAACCTGGGCATCTCCTGTATATAATTATATATGTACAGCCGGTATAACCTGGGCATCTCCTGTATATAATTATATATGTACAGGTATAACCTGGATCTCCTGTATAAATTATATATGTACAGCTGGTATAACCTGGGCATCTCCTGTATATAATTATATATGTACAGCTGGTATAACCTGGGCATCTCCTGTATATAATTATATATGTACAGCTGGTATAACCTGGGTATCTCCTGTATATAATTATATATGTACAGCTGGTATAACCTGGGCATCTCCTGTATATAATTATATATGTACAGCCGGTATAACCTAGACATCTCCTGTATATAATTATATATGTACAGATGGTATAACCTGTGTATTTAATAACAATTATTTTATATTAACCCATGTTAGGCTACGTTCACATGTAGCGTAATTGCAGCGTATTTGAGCGCTCGCGTAAAAGCAGTACCAAAGAAAGCTGGATACGCCTTCCAGCAAAAGCTATGGCATTTGCTGAAAGGCATGCAGACGCCGTGTTTAGCCACATATTTTTGTGCACGCGCTTTCACTGCAAAGGCGCGCGCAAAAAGAAATGACATGGCAATTCTTTGCGCTTTTTTTCAGAGCGCTTTTCCCATAGGCTACCTGTTACAATGGCCTCGGGAAAAGTGCGCCGAAAAAGGCACCACTGCACAATACGCGGCCACATACACCTCGTGTGAACGTAGCCTTACCGACTGATTGTATCCTCTTTTGCGTCAGATTCCTCGTTCTTCCCACAGTGATATATCAGTTTGTAATCAGATCCGGGAACATATAGTGATGGCTGTAAATTGACTATTTATCATAAGAATAAGACATTCTCATCCTACACCTTAAAGTGTCGATTTATCATGTTCATTCCCTAAGTGGGTTGGGGATGGGGGCTAAACAACACAGACAAGATAATGAGAACGATGAAAATAAACTGCATTGTCTCCTATCATATATCACCGGACAAGTCATATGTGACTGACCTCCTGGGCTGATGGCCGGCGTCATAAGACGTGTGACCTTACGGAAGGAGCCCATCGAGGATAGAATCTGGAGGACAAGTGTGACGGATGAACAGAATAATCTCTCTTGACTTGTTTATAAGAGTCTGGTCAAATCTGAACATGTTCCCCTACAGGTGTGGGAAAATAGGCAAAAATGTATGGTGCTTATACCTATCAGTGGGCTATAATGGACTAAGGGGTTAGGGAGTAGGATTGCAGTGATGGGCTAAGGGAAACTGCGATACTAGTTTAACCCTGTAGACAGGGGTTCCCTGGCTGACTCTGCTCCTAGAATTACCTCTAAAGGTGAGGATGTCTGGGTCGCCAACCCTGCCCTGCTCCTGACCAGCCCAAGGCTATAACACCCTCACCTCCACCCAGGGACCAGGATAAAAACAGCAACTCTAGACAGATGGCAATCTCCACGAAGCTACAAGTACAGTAAAATAGCACACGGCGTCTACAAAGCACTCGATCTTTGCACATGACTCTCTGCCCATTGAAAAAAAATACAGTTGGATCCAAAATGGCTGACTTCAAAATGTCCGCCATGGCCACCACCCATCTGGAAAAGTTTTCCCCTTACCATATATTAATGTGCCACAAACAGGAAGTTGATATCGCCAACCATTTCCATTTTATTAAGGTGTATCTATATAGATGGCCCACCCTGTACATCAGAGAAGAGAAGACCTCAATAAAGGTCAAGAGTAGTGAAGATCTCACTACGTCAGAGAAAAGAAGATCTCACTAAGGGTACCTTTACACGCGGCTACATTTCTAGGGTGGCTACAGGTAACTTACGGTACTGGTTGCAGTGAAATCATGGAGAGATTATTCCATTTGTACACAGCAACAAGATATAACCTTGTCCCCATGATTTCACTACAACCAGTAAGTTACCTGTAGCCACCCTAGAAATGTAGCCACGTGTAAAGGTACCCTAAAAGTCACAGAAGTGAAGACTCAATAAAAGTCACAGAATAGAAGCTCTTACTAAAAGTCAGAAAAAGAAGACCTCACTACATTAGAGAAGTGAAGACCTCACTACATTAGAGAAGTGAAGACCTCACTACATTAGAGAAGTGAAGACCCCACTAAAAGTCAGAGAAAGAAGACTTCACTACCTCAAAAAAGTGAAGTCCTCAATAAAAGTGACAGAGGCGAAGACCTCACTACATCAAAGAAGTGAAGACCTCACTAAAAGTCATAGAATGGAAGCTCTCACTAAATGTTAGAGAAATAAGACCTCACTACATCAGAGAAGTGAAGACCTCACTACATCAGAGAAGTGAAGACCTCACTACATCAGAGAAGTGAAGACCTCACTACATCAGAGAAGTGAAGACCTCACTACATCAGAGAAGTGAAGACCTCACTACATCAAAGAAGTGAAGACCTCACTACATCAGAGAAGAGAAGACCTCACTACATCAGAGAAGTGAAGACCTCACTACATCAGAGAAGTGAAGACCTCACTACATCAGAGAAGAGAAGACCTCACTACATCAGAGAAGAGAAGACCTCACTACATCAGAGAAGAGAAGACCTCACTACATCAGAGAAGTGAAGACCTCACTACATCAGAGAAGTGAAGACCTCACTACATCAGTGAAGTGAAGACCTCACTACATCAGAGAAGTGAAGACCTCACTACATCAGAGAAGTGAAGACCTCACTACATTAGAGAAGTGAAGACCTCACTACATCAGAGAAGTGAAGACCTCACTACATCAGAGAAGAGAAGACCTCACTACATCAGAGAAGAGAAGACCTCACTACATCAGAGAAGTGAAGACCTCACTACATCAGAGAAGAGAAGACCTCACTACATCAGAGAAGTGAAGACCTCACTACATCAGAGAAGTGAAGACCTCACTACATCAGAGAAGTGAAGACCTCACTACATCAGAGAAGTGAAGACCTCACTACATTAGAGAAGTGAAGACCTCACTACATCAGAGAAGTGAAGACCTCACTACATCAGAGAAGAGAAGACCTCACTACATCAGAGAAGAGAAGACCTCACTACATCAGAGAAGTGAAGACCTCACTACATCAGAGAAGAGAAGACCTCACTACATCAGAGAAGTGAAGACCTCACTACATTAGAGAAGAGAAGACCTCACTACATCAGAGAAGTGAAGACCTCACTACATCAGAGAAGAGAAGACCTCACTACATCAGAGAAGTGAAGACCTCACTACATCAGAGAAGAGAAGACCTCACTACATCAGAGAAGAGAAGACCTGACTACATCAGAGAAGAGAAGACCTCACTACATCACAGAAGAGAAGACCTCACTACATCAGAGAAGACATCACTACATCAGAGAAGAGAAGACCTGACTACATCAGAGAAGAGAAGACCTCACTACATCAGAGAAGAGAAGACCTCACTACATCAGAGAAGAGAAGACCTCACTACATCAGAGAGAAGTGAGAAGACCTCACTACATCAGAGAAGAGAAGACCTCACTACATCAGAGAAGAGAAGACCTGACTACATCAGAGAAGAGAAGACCTCACTACATTAGAGAAGAGAAGACCTCACTACATCAGAGAAGAGAAGACCTCACTACATCAGAGAAGTGAAGACCTCACTACATCAGAGAAGAGAAGACCTCACTACATCAGAGAAGGAAGACCTCACTACATCAGAGAAGAGAAGACCTCACTACATCAGAGAAGAGAAGACCTCACTACATCAGAGAAGTGAAGACCTCACTACATCAGAGAAGTGAAGACCTCACTACATCAGAGAAGAGAAGACCTCACTACATCAGAGAAGTAGAAGACCTCACTACATCAGAGAAGTGAAGACCTCACTACATCAGAGAAGTGAAGACCTCACTACATCAGAGAAGTGAAGACCTCACTACATCAGAGAAGTGAAGACCTCACTACATCAGAGAAGAGAAGACCTCACTACATCAGAGAAGGAAGACCTCACTACATCAGAGAAGAGAAGACCTCACTACATCAGAGAAGAGAAGACCTCACTACATCAGAGAAGAGAAGACCTCCTACATCAGAGAAGAGAAGACCTCACTACATCAGAGAAGAGAAGACCTCACTACATTCAGAGAAGGAAGACCTCACTACATCAGAGAAGGAAGACCTCACTACATAGAGAAAAAGCTTGAAGACCTCACTACATCAGAGAAGTGAAGACCTCACTACATCAGAGAAGTGAAGACCTCACTACATCAGAGAAGTGAAGACCTCACTACATTAGAGAAGTGAAGACCTCACTAAAGCTCTGAGAAATGAAGACCTCCCTAAAAGTGAGTGAAGTGAAGAAATAAAATGTAATCAAAATTCTATGAGAGATATTTTGAGCCATTGAACGTAGAGGATATAAAAAGTCACAGGAGACACGACCTTATGAATCTATGTCATTCAGTCTCCATCATTCCAGCTATTGATGATGGCCAAGCTGGACTTGAGCCCCTTGCAATGTTTCTCTATTGTTCAATACCTGGGGTAATGGTGGCACCATTTTGGACCACCAGAGCTCAGGTGTTTGACTTTACCTCATCTAGGATAGTCTTCCCTTATTTTTATCATCAAATTTGGTCTAATCACTTCAGCTCCTCTACTTTTGGATTTGCTCCAAGCTCTGCTTGTTACATACATCCCTCCTTCCTGAGAGATGTATGTATGGTTATATTTATAACATTATTATAAATCATCGTGGGATTGATATGATGGGATTTTTCTCGCTCCATTTTGGGTATCACTTCCCCTACTGATTGAGTGTATCCTCTACTTCTGCCTCACTGAACCTTCTATGCTCTCTACACCCTCCTTCATTTGTTGTATGTGACGCTCTTATGTATCATGGGGTTAATCAATTCAAAAGATTACCCATTTGATATTAAATATAATGAGTGCATTATTGTATATATAGAGTGCTCAATACTACTGCTGAACGCTATTGTCCCCTTACAATACAACTCTCTGGTTGAGAGAATTGAGGCAAAGAAATAAGTTTCTCATTACGGCTTCCCGGACATGCGCGTCATGCACTTCGCGCATGCGCGCATATACATGTCGCCCCTCTGCGGGCGGCCATATTCCGGGATCCGGACATGCGCAATAGCGCGTTCGCGCTTGTGTGCTCTGGATGTAGGAGGGGCGGACTGGCCACCCGATCACCTCCTGCACCCAGCTGGGGACGATTAGCATGATAGGGCTGGTGCTATATAAGGTTGTTCCCATATCAGGACGGACACCTTCCCCTGACGAAGCTGCCAGGCGCAGGCAGCGATACGCGTGGGGAGCGCCTCTCCTCACTCCCTTATGCTCTCCAGGAACTGGTAAACAGGTTACTGTAACATGTAACCCCTTCCCTATTCATGCATTTGCATTTGGTCTCTTAAAACCCGCTCCTGAACTAGGTTCATCACTTTGTTTTGGGTTAGATTGGTTTTGTGTATTGTATATCTACCACCTTTTTGATTATACCCCTACATCAAACTGAAAGGTTATTTATTGTTGGACATGATCCTATTTATTTTTGGGTACCTGACTGTATGTATTATGATGTATTATGATCTCCTTGGTATATATACACAACCAATATGAACAAAGGGTTATAAAGAGCCGGTCTCTGTGCAATACATGTTAAATTGTATATATTACTTGAACTGTATAAACGTACTGTTACCAGTCCTGGCAAAGGGTGTTGAAGGCTTCTATGAAAAACCTCTTTCATATGAACTGTAACATGCTATATTTAGCTTTTTAAATGATTTTATTATGTGTGTTCTTCCTGGTGTGAACTTTTTTTCACTAATTAAATAAACTTCTTAATATTGATAAACATATTTTTTGAGGTTGTATCGCTTCTATTTGGGATTTTTTCTTCTTTTTCTTTACAATTACCCTTATTGTCCCAGCGATCCCTGTTTCTTGATTAACTCATATGGGTGGTGCCCTCCCTTTCTTCTCACTCTTCTCTATTGGACCCGTATTCAGTTGCTTTGAACCCCTTAGGATAGAGTTTTTGGGTCTACACATCGAGGTTGTAAGGGATTGACCATAGTCAGTTCCATATGGGGTGATCATCGTCCTCAGCACTCTTCAGACCTGACCCTCCCGGGTGGGGGTCCTGTGCTCCTCTATAGGGTCGGTCTTACAGGACCGGTACAAACACATTTTGCTTGTTTTCCTGAGTGTTTCACTTTAAGCCTAGGAACATTTTCTTCTTGTAGAGAAAGCAAAGAGCAATATTGTTGTTTCATAAAGAGCAAGTCGGAAATTATTCTTTCCAAAAACAATCAGGATGAATGTGTCTGGAGATGTTTCGTGCTCGCGGGGTTGGGGAACCTTGGAAATCGTCGGCACGATTTGCCATTTGTAGATCTCCTCCACAATGAATCCAGGAATAGAGGCTTCACTGATTGTATTCATAATTACATCAAGTTAATTGCATTTAATTTAGAAATGAACACAAGAGGCTTTGATGAACGTTCCAACAGACGAGAAGAAACAAAAGCCGCTACTCCAATATAGAGATGACGAGGGTTTAAAGAAGACATCGAGGACTTGTTGGAATTTCAGATCAAAATTGTTCCGTGTTGTGTACTTTATGGCATCTGAACGCGTCCAGTGCCGGCATCTCACCAAAAGAGGACTCATTAGGACTACAGAGGCGGATACCTCCAGATCTCGAGGGTCCTCAAAGGATTTTACTTCTTTTTCAAGACTCTAATAAAAGTGAAATGATGGAGGAATTATCTCCGTAATCAGGAAAAAGTGCAGATAAAGAGTCTGGAAGACGACACCTGAGGCTCGTTCTGGAGAGGATTTTCTTAGAAAATGTTCTAAATATAAACATGAACTAATTAGATCCTCAGGGTGTCCGCATCTACTGTATGAATGACTGGCATCAGAGTGTCAGTGTCATTATCCTGTACCCAGTGTCAGTGTCATTATCCTGTACCCCCAGTGTCATTATCCTGTACCCCAGTGTCATTATCCTGTACCCAGTGTCAGTGTCATTATCCTGTACCCCCAGTGTCATTATCCTGTACCCCCAGTGTCATTATCCTGTACCCCAGTGTCAGTGTCATTATCCTGTACCCCAGTGTCATTATCCTGTACCCCAGTGTCATTATCCTGTACCCCAGTGTCATTATCCTGTACCCCCAGTGTCATCCTGTACCCCCAGTGTCATTATCCTGTACCCCAGTGTCATTATCCTGTACCCCAGTGTCATTATCCTGAACCCCCAGTGTCAGTGTCATTATCCTGTACCCCAATATCATTATCCTGTACCCCAGTGTCATTATCCTGTACCCCCAGTGTCAGTGTCATTATCCTGTACCCCCAGTGTCAGTGTCATTATTCTGTACCCCCAGTGTCAGTGTCATTATCCTGTACCCCCAGTGTCAGTGTCATTATCCTGTACCCCCAGTGTCAGTGTCATTATCCTGTACCCCAGTGTCAGTGTCATTATCCTGTACCCCCAGTGTCAGTGTCACTATCCTGTACCCCAGTGTCAGTGTCATTATCCTGTACCCCAATATCATTATCCTGTACCCCAGTGTCATTATCCTGTACCCCCAGTGTCATTATCCTGTACCCCCAGTGTCAGTGTCATTATCCTGTAACCCCAGTGTCATTATCCTGTACCCCCAGTGTCATTATCCTGTACCCCAATGTCATTATCCTGTACCCCAGTGTCATTATCCTGTACCCTCAGTGTCAGTGTCATTATCCTGTACCCCCAGTGTCAGTGTCATTATCCTGTACCCCAGTGTCATTATCCTGTACCCCCAGTGTCAGTGTCATTATCCTGTACCCCAGTGTCATTATCCTGTACCCCCAGTGTCATGATCCTGTACCCCAGTGTCAGTGTCATTATCCTGTACCCTAGTGTCAGTGTCATTATCCTGTACCCCCAGTGTCATTATCCTGTACCCCTAGTGTCATTATCCTGTACCCTAGTGTCATTATCCTGTACCCCTAAGCCTTAGTGGCTTCAGTTTGTATAAAGCAATGACATACACTTTACACTTTTGTCTTTTCAGTGTTTGGCCCTGACCTCACAATCATTACATCCATGGTCAGGTCTGGTGAGAGGACTTTGCCCGCTGTGTGGGGTCACGGTGTAGACCAGCGTTCATCATACAGAAGAGTCAGAAGGTCAGTGACATTTCTTCATAGTGAATCCTTGGATTAAGTGACCTATGAAATAGAATAGTGCAGAAGCCAGGATGTCTGATTATATTATATTAGATATGGGCCTGATGCTTTCGTATCGGGAGGAAAGTGACATCACGATGGAGCAGGCTTAATTTGTGGTAAAAATGTGTAGGGCTTCGCTTTATTTTCTCTTGCCAGGGCAGGTAAACCATGCAGCTACTGGCTGCCAACCTCCGCTGATTGGTGATACCTTCACTGGCAATGAAAAATACATGGGAGCCCTTAGTTTTTTCAATTATTTAAATAATTTAAAAAAAAATTGGCGTGGGCTCCGCTGTATTTTCTATTGCAGCCAAGGTAGTTGTCAGCGTGGAAGGCCAAGCATTCTGAGCCCCCCCCACTGAAAATTGCAGCCACCCCAGAATTGGCGCCTCCATGAGACATGCCAAAACTGGTGGTTACCCCACTCTTCCAGCTGCTGTGTAGCAGTGGCAGATTGGGTAATAAAGGGGTTGATATCAGCTTTTTTTAGCCGCTGTCATCAAGCCCTATTGCTAATGTTCAGCCGTCAGAAGGACAGCGGCCATTAGCAATACTTTCAGGAAGGAGAAAAAAAAACCAGAGAGAAATCCTTTATTGAATACAAAATAGAGACACCTCGTTATCCACTTTATTAGCTTCCACCAAGTTCCCCTCTGACATATCCTAGAAGCACTGTAACCTTGAGGTGGAAGTGGTGTGATGCGTCATGCCGCTACCATCTTTGTATACCCAAGTATATACACTTGTTCATGCATTCTCTCTGCCCCATCCCTGTGTACTCTCTCTGCCCCTCCCATGTGTGCTCTCTTTGTTCTCCTGTGCACTCTCTCAGCCCCACTGTGCACTCTCTCAGCCCCCTGTGTACTCTCTCTGACACCCATTTGTCCTCTCGCTGCCTCCCCTGTGTGCTCTCTCTTCCCCTCTGTGCGTTCTCTGGCCCCCTGTGTGCTCTCTTTGCCCCCATTGCACTCTGTCGCCCCCTGTTTTGCACTCTCTCTCTGGGCCCCCTACCCTCTCTGCTGTGCGCTCTGTTATATCGATTAATAATTAACTGCGCCAGCACAAATCAGGGGCGCAGTTAATCAGCCCACAGCTATCTGGGTGTACAAAGGTGGTCTGATGGCGGTCTGATTAACTGCACGTGGGTTCGCGGAGGCATAGTTAATCATTTTGCGGCGCCTGTTATCCCGTCTTTGGTGTTTGCGGTGAGCAGGCGGGTTATGGTGTTTGGTCCATTGGTGTCATGTTTCGGCAGACCCGCTGGTGGTACTGCGCAAGGGGCTGGTACCGCCAGCAGGCGCCATATTGGACACCCATCACTTGGATGTACCAATATGGCTTTCGGTGAGGCTTCCGGCTACGTAGTGATGGATGGGATATTGGGACATCCAGATGGAAGTGGATGATGGACACCACTAGGTAAGTATTATATTAGATACAGTCAGTCGTCCTGGAGACACACGGCCCTATTTGTCATCTATAACCTTTCAGATGTCTTCCCTGTACTTACAGGGATTACTCTGCTTCTTTTCTGAGCAGCTTTCCCCAGTTTACAGCCACTCTTACACTTTGCCTGAAGTGCTGTGTGGTCCATACTCTTGTGCTTAATCCTGATCTGTTATTGACCGGGACTGACCTTTGTCTACTCTTTGCCTATCTCCTATACCTGTCATCTTACTCCTATTTTTTCACCTCTAGACTATGACCTGTTTAAGTCTCTGTTTATTCCCGATCCTCGTCTCACTCTCCTGCCAGTTGTACACTTTGCCTGAGTGCTGTGTGGCCCGTACTCCTATGCTTATCCTGATCTGTTATTGACCGGGACTGACCTTTGTCTATCTTTGCCTATCTCCTATACCTGTTATCTTACTCCAATTTTTTCACTCTAACTACGACTGTTTAAGTCTCTGTTTATTCCCTGGATCCTCGTCTCACTCTCCTGCCAGTCGTACCTTTGCCTGAGTGCTGTGTGGCCCGTACTCCTATGCTTATCCTGATCTGTTACTGATCCGGACTGACCTTTCTTTACTCCTTGCCTATATCCCTTACCTGTTATCTTTCTCCATTTTTTTTTTTATCCATACCTGTTTAAGCTTCTGTTTATTCCCTGAATCATCATGTCGCTCTCCTGGAGCACCTGACCTTGGATTGTTATATGACCATGTATCTGTCTCCTAGAACTGACCCAGGATTACCTGACCCCTCTGTCGTCTCCATCCCTATAAATAGTGACTCTATCAGTTTTAGTATTTTTGTAGTGACTTACTATGTACAACCCTACTACTGTAGTGACTAGTATCACTGCCACTCCTGACTTGTGACAGGTCCCCTTTAAGTGACATCATTGCATCTTATGATGACATCCTCATCTTCACGCTGTCTCTAGTGCTCATGAATAATGGTCTTCGACCTGTAGGTGTCCACCCAGGGGGCGTAACTATATCAGGTGCAGGAGTTGCATCCACCCTGGCCCTGAAGCCAAGGTGGCCCCTATACCACCTTTGACCTATAGAAAAAGACTAATGCTAATTAAAGATTTGCAATAATGGTGGGCCCCATTGGAGCTTTTGCATCGGGGCCCATGAGCTTCAAGTCACCTCATCATGTCCACCTATTGCAAACTACAACTTGGCAGACCGTAATGGGGGTTGTTCATTTAGATCAGGTCACAGCGCTAAGTTCCTTAGATTTAATGGTCACAGATTCTAAAAAAGTCAGAAAAACCTAAAAAAAAACAAAAAGCAAGAAGTTAATCAATCCATACAAGCAATGGGCTGAGATTACACTGGCTCACACCTCCACCTAGTGGTGAAACCAGAACCTGCACCTCAAAAATCAGAACAATAATTGCATTTTTTTTTTTCAGCTATTGATTTTGGTTCTTGCAATCTAAATAAAAGAACGAAAGGATCTCCTCTGATTTCCATCTTCTCCCCTGATTTAGTGTGAGGTCGCCTGCACCTCGTCCACCCCCCAATCGATGTGAAAGTAAATGAAAACATCACAGGAGTCATTGTCAATTCTCTTTTAAATAAGAGAAAATCCTTCCGTGATCCAGGCGGCCATCAGCGCCCTCCGCGGATCAATACCGTGGAATTACCTGCTGAGATTTCTTTTACTCGTCACCACCCCGAATGCGGCGGATAACATTGACCCTTCTCTAGAGATCACGATGTATCCGTCCTTTATTTCTGAACTCTGGGAAACGATTGCTTGGAAAATACTCCCATTTGCCTTTCACTAGAAAGTCCGGCACCTCTGTGCATTGATTTTAATGAGAGCGGAGTAATTCTTTGGTACGGGTGAAAAGAATCCAGCGCAGAAGGGACAAGTCCAACATTATAAAACTTAATATCAAATGCTATGCTTAAAGGGACACTTTCAGTTCATTTTTCAATATGATACTAATAGTACCCTTGAATAGTGCTCGGGTAGACCTTTCAGAATATGTAAAAATCATTACTGTACCCTTTGTAGTTCTCTTACTATAAGCACCTTCACACCCTGTAAAAGGAATTGTCATGATTCCTGAGAGTCACAGTATGTAAATGTCATTTACATATCCACGCCTATCCAAGCTGGAGTTCTGTCCCTCCCCTCTGTGCTGACGTTACACTGAATCTCAGGCTGCTGGGTAACATCACTTCAGTCTGTGTGATCTGTAAAAGATTTCTGTTTATATGAACATCGGTTTTCCCGCATACATGTAACGTGTGTATGTGCTGAGCAAATGACATATAAACACAAAGAAATATCTCGGAACACACACTGTTCTCTAAGAGCACACACCTCCTCCCCCCTCCTTTCTGAACTGTCTGCAATGAGTCAGATATCAGGAGGGCAGGACAGTGTAGTGATGCATGAATATTCATTCCTTGTGGAGTGGGCAGCAGAGAACTCACTGTGACTGACAGATGGAATTAATCTTTTGTTTTGACGTTGAACAATAGAAATGCATGAATAAAGAAAGGAATTAGAACATTCTATCAGTTACATATGGATTTTTGACCTGACAGGTTCCCTTTAAAAGCTTCAAGTAGAAAATACTGGCAATATGTAGCAAGTAAAGATATAAGTAGCTGTGACTAAACGCACTTCACGCCCCACTCTGATGTGTCTAATACGTAGGGGTCACACAATACGGTCTCATTATTTATGCCAAGACGTGACGTTCAGCATCACCTGGGCATATGTAAGGTCACGTGGGCTTCATTTTATACCGACACCCCCTGTCCACACAGACACAGGAAGGCACGTGGAATGAGAGAGGGTGATACACGCAACCTCTGGGGTGGCACCACATTTGCCCACAATCCTGACAGTCCTGCCAGCCTGGTAGAGCTGCCACCAGTTCCTCCATTCCGTTAACGGAATTATGTCAGGCCAGAAACCAGTAGCATGTAATAGTAAACAAGGAATATGGACATTGAAATTTGTGGATCGAGATAAAAGAGCAACCAAGGATTAAATTATATATTTAATCGCCTTGAGGGCGCACTAGACAAACACTGTATACACATATACAATAGTCAGATGTCATGCGCTTAGTTGGCGCTGACATTGCTGGATGCTGCTGTGTATGTCTTTATCTTTAAGAGCTGCATGGTTGATAGTTGTGAAGGTCCTGGCCTCCTGTGTTGTTCTCCAGAACTGCATTCGCTATTACTGTGTTTCCCCGAAAGTAGGGCGCCCCCGAAAGTAAGGCATGCTTGGGGGGGCGCCCTACCTTCTAATATAAGGCACCCCCCGAATGTAAGGCGTACCTGAGCTGGTCCCCCGCTCTCTGGTGGTCCCCCGCTCTCCGGTGGCCCCCTCCGTCTCTCTGGTGGCCCCCCAATCTCCGGCGGCCCCCGCTCTCCTGATTCCCGCTGTTGATGCCAAACTCCGCCCAGGTCAGGAGCCCTGCGCCAATTACAGCGCAGGAACCATGACCCAATCACAGCCCAGGAACCGCAAGCCAATCCGCGGCCAGCTGACATCGTGCATGGCCTCTGATTGGCTAGCGGTTCCTGGGCTGTGATTGGCTCACGGTTCCTGCGCTGTAATTGGCACAGGGCTCCTGACCTGGGCGGAGTTTGGCAGCTACAGTGGGAAGGAGGAGAGCGGGGGGACTCCGGAGAGCAGGGGGGGGCCACCGGAGAGCGGAGGGGGCCTCTGGAGAGTGGAGGGGGCCACTGGAGAGCGGAGGCGGCCACTGGAGAGCGGAGGCGGCCACTGGAGGACGGGGGACCACCGGAGAGCGGAGGCCAGCAAGGAGAGCGCGGACACCGGAGAGCGGTAAAAAACGGTTTGTGTGTATGGCATTGTGTGTGTGTGTGTGTGTGTATGGTTATGTGTGTGTATGGGTATGTATGGGTGTGTGGTGTATGTGTGTGTATGGGAGGCTGCAGTGGGATTTAGCTAATATAAGACACCCCCCGAAAGTAAGACATGGCGGTCTTTTTGGACCAAAAAAAAATATAAGACAGTGTCTTACTTTCGGGGAAACACGGTAGGTTCAACTGTTGGTTGACGGGTTAATGTGTGACTCGCCTGAACTGCCCTCCCCCTAGCCTTTAAAGGGATCCTGACCCCGCAAATCGCGTCATACCGGCTTTACCGCCCCTTTTATGATGCGCACAGGCTCTCTGCTGTTTAGCACGCCCATCGGGGCGTGCATAATTAACAAGCAAACGGCGAGGAGCAGCAGCCAGGCACGCCCTTTGCAGCTTCTCAATGCTGAGAAGCCACTGGAAATAAGGTATAAAAAGCACTTTTATTAACATTACAATATCGCTTTGGACAAACAAAGGGATGGCACCAGAGGTGTTAGCATGCTACAGGGAAGGGTATTAAGGGGCTGGGGGCTCATTTTTCGGGGTCAGGATCCCTTTAAATAGCCTCTCCTTCCATCAGGTGGTGCTTCTGATAGAGTTTCATTCTATGCCTGGAAGCTGTGCTGTGCTGACCTGTGTGGTTGTGTGCGCTGATGTCCTTTCCTTTGGAGTTGCTGTATCCCGGTTCTGTGGAGGGAGGTGAGGGGGAAATAGTGCAGGGCTGGTGGAGGAGTTTTAGGGAGAGGCTGGAGGCCTGAACCTTCTCACCATTAGAGATACCTTCGGGATCAGGGCCATTCAGGGTTCCTAGACTAGGGTCAGACTAGTCTTCCCTGGTCACCGTGCCCATAACTGCCATTCCCTTATCATTATTGCCTACACCGTGACATCAGATAACAAATACAGGAGGTAATACAAGAGATATAAGCAGACATACATAAGTGAGTTACCAGGTTTGATTTTAGGCCTTGGTTTTGGTAGTCACATGGGAGGTGTGTGGTGCCCGGAGCTTGAGGTTAATTCCACTATGATGCACAGTGATCCTCCTGAGAAGACAACATGGTTGTTTGCTGGCACTCGCAGATAACCCTTTTAGCGATTTACTCTTTTCCTTGCCTCTGTATTGGTCCTGATTCCCCACCCCTGGGACCTGAGCTGAACGATGTAAAAACATATGATGGGTCATAACTTCTTACTGATTGATGGTCCTAGGGTGGTGGTTGTGGTGCCATCAGATCCAGCCAGGTCCCAATCACACTTGCTGGTGCCGGTGGTTCTGGTGCCATCAGAGAGCAGCGGCCGCCATATTTCCATAACCATCATTTGAGTGTGGAAATATGGTGCTGGTGGAAGTGACATAGGCGACATCCAGATAGAAGTGGAGGAGACACAGAGCAATTATATATAGAGATATGTACAGCTGGTATAACCTGGGCATCTTCTGTATATAATTATATATAGAGATATAGAAGACATCCATCCTCTGCATCCACCCTGGACACAGTTAGAATATTGATACATATAAAAGACGTCCGTCCTCCGAGGAGATCTACATCGATTTGGGACACACGTAGACTATATTCTGCCTACCCCATGACACGTACAGAATATGTTCTGCCCCCCAGGACTCATGTAGATGACTTGTATCATCCTCAGAGTCTTACAGAAGAATTATGCCTTCTTGTACCGAAATGCCAAATGGACGTGGTGGAGGGAGACGCAGTTATGGCGCCATTTTTGCTACTTTTTGCACCCAACTGTCCCTTTAAATCTGACCAGCGGCAATTGTTAGACATCTTTTATGCATATTCTGATTTCCAGATTCTTTCAGCCCAAGTCTTCAATGATTCCATTTGCCATACGGTCGCTTTAAAGTCGCGGAGGGAAGAAAAAAAAGCACAAAAATTACGATCTTGACTTTACGAGCTGAATTTGCATTGATAACCACAGAAGCTCCAGCTACGCGTGTCATTTATTCACTCCTGACCTAATACAGATACCGGCCCATTGTGCGGGACCAGTCATCCGGCCAGACACACACGCGGCATAAATATCCGCTGTCAGGCAGAGCGCTGGGTGACGGGAGATAACAGGACAAGATGGAGGGGAGGCGGAAGGGGGGAGGCGCTAGTCGGATTAGTATTCATTCATTTGCTTGACAATCGGTGAGAATCAAAAACAAAAAGATATATCTTTGGGGATCAAGAAAATGAAAAAATGACATTGGTGCCCCCTACTGGTGGGGTAGAGGTAATGTGGTGCAACTGCGCCAACTACACCCTGGATCAGGAGGTGAAAAACAAAAGAAAATAATTTTGGCATCTGGTGTCTATAATCTGTATAATGCTCACTGATTGGCTCTCCCATATAAGCGGGGGCGGTCCCTCAGTTGCTAGCTTACAGATGCCAGTCCTCTGCGTATTGCCCTCCTGGTGAACCAAAAGATGGCACTAGCGGTTTACAAAGACGAACCTGCATCAATCTCATAGTCTGTTGCACACTGTCCGGTCCAGCTGAACCCTAACCTTTCTCTCCGCTCTAGATGAATACTAGTCATAATGAAATACACTGTGTGATTATTGATATAAAAGCCTTTGGATTTAGGGCTCAGTTGCACCGCATGGGGCCCCACTAATTGAGGGTGAGGCAGAGCCGCAGCTGTGGAACAGGCCTATGTTCACTGAGCTTGCCCCGGCCGGCTCCTCAGTGCAAAAGTTCAGTTCAGTGTTACCTACATCAAGGGTCAAGACAGTTCTTTACTTAGACTGTCTCGTGAAACACTGGCACAGCTTAAACATTACTGTTTTGGGACTATTCACATTGGTATCATTTGCTGCAGACTGCTCCTCTCATCCCGAGATCTCCAGAATCTCATCCCTTGACATCCCTGTAGCCTACCAAGAAACCATGCAGTCTCTGTTGGCTCCATGCCCTATCCCACCTATGGGGATCTGTCCCAAAGGATCAATATGGGCCACCACTAGACAAAGTTTCTTCACCGCTTGCACCGTGGTGACCCATTCGCCTGAGTCTGTGCCGAGGTCAACACATCTGGCACCTGAAGAAACACCCGTTGTCCGGAGTCCTACCAGGGCACTTACACCAGGAGGAGCCCACTCAATTTTTGTTCCCCGGATCCTGTTCCCGAATCCCAGGGTTCTCCCCTATTCTGGGACTCTCCTGTCTACAGGCATGTGCACTAGTAATGTGTCGTCCTAAACAATCCAACGCAAAGACCGCTCCTGCTATGAACGACGGGAGCCGGCACTCAAGTGAGAGCCACTACATTTTATTTTTTTTGCATAAAACTCCGGTGCTCGGAGATGAAACCCCGCCCACTGGAACAAAACCACGCCCATTCCTCAATTTAATTGGCCTGCTGCAAGTGGGAGGAGTTTGTGCCGCGGCTGGGCGGCATTTCGTCCATTACAAGTGATTATAGTAATCTTAAATCTGGGTTCACCAGGGGTGAACACATATTTAATAGGGAGCCGTTTAGGATCCCAGAAGATCCGACTCTTTTTGATGATCCAATCCATGGGAGCTGGACTCACTAGCAACACTTTCACTCCTAGAGAAGACCATAACTCCACCCTTAAGGGGTGTTCTAGCTTACCGGCTAAGCCCTAGTTTACCTGAAGTACCAGGGATCAACATTCTACACATTAATCTTTAATATATGTACAAGAACACGGCATTCTCCAGGGTGGGGGAGGCAGCACCCTAGACCCCTTACACCCCTCATATATAGGTTAGGAAAGTCCAAACGACAGAGCTCACGCACCTCTAAGTAGTGGAAAACCTCCGTAGAGGGTGCAAAGGAGCAAATCTTAACTATAGTCATATGCAGAGGCTTAACGAGGGTTGCACTCGTATCGGGCCCCGGAGCCTAGGGGGCCCCAAATGTCCCTTTGACCAACAGAAAAAGACTATTGCTACTAAAGATTTGCAATAATTGGGGGCCCCGTTGGAGCTTTTGCATAACCACTGGTCAGATGTATAGGAACACCCACGGAAACTTTGGGAAATAGTATCATCTTTATAATACTTTGGAGGAATTTTATTCTTTTTTTTGTTACCTTTCATATTACTAAATGGTTGATTATACTTCCTCATTTTTTTTTTAGCTTTTCAATGTGTTTTATATGAAAAGAATCCAGAACCCAGGAGACATTGAAAGTGGCGGAGAGAGAGAAATGTCACCACACATCAGCTGTGACGACTCCTCGGGGGCCGGACACCTGTCAGAAGAAAATACAGGCAGGAAAGTCTCAAAGCCAGAAATAATCTTAAAAAAAGGATGGATTGAAATAAAAAAGAATCAGGAGACGATAATAAATGTATAGGAGATTAGTTCCAACTCACCCTGCTGCTTTTTGCTCATCCACCTGGGGCTCAGACACCGGACTCGCCACGGCTTTGCATCAGGGTTAATGGAGAAATTGGAATCCGGCTCAACAGGAATGGATTTTCTTTTTTATTTTTCAATAAAAATGGGGCATACCGAAGAAAAATGTGTATGGCTTAATACAGTCAACGCGTTTCAACTGCATTAAGCAGTCTTACTCATGAGTAAGACGCTTAATGCAGTCAAAACACGTCGACTGGTTCATGTCGACCATGGAAAATCCATTCCTGTTGAGCCGGATTCCATTTTTTTCCATTAAGCACAATAATAAATGTCGTTGTGATACTGGATGATCAGGACTGGATGATATTAAGGAGTCAAATGTTCCCACGGCCGTTGACATTATTGTGTTTGTGCATTTTTTCATCTATTTTTTGTTGTTTTTTTATTCATTTTTTAAATTTGCGCCTTTTTTAGGCTGCTTCATCCATTGCCACTTTGTAAATATAGTCCCTACAATTTTGCACATTAGTCCTCCTGTCCTCTACTTTGGAGAGATTATATTTACACCTGGAATTTCACACAAAATGTGTTGCATTTTAACGGCAAAAAGTCATAAAAAAGAGAGAATTAAAGAGAATTTTTTTTATTTAAAAAAAAACCATAAATCCCATACATCAGAACTAGAATAAGCTAAATATATAGAGTTTTTATTAATCTGTAGAGTACAGATGGGTGAAGTGCTGCCCACGGGCCATATCCATGTGACCCAGCTCCTTTCCCCATCTCAAAATCATTAGTATCTCTATCTTGAGGACACAGATTCTGGTGAACATGGAGCAGCATTCCACCATTTCTAATGACCCGGTCAAGATTGTGTCTGTCCCTTTAAGTATCCATGGATCATGAGTAGCCCTGCACACTACAGCTCACACTCTAGCTTCCTCTCTACGATTTCCATTCCATCATAATGTATATCTCATGCATTTTCCATACCTTTCTCAGGTATGTCTCATTTGTTGTGTTGCAGCACCATCTGCTGGTGAAAATGTATAGTTTATAGTACTTTGCATTGCAAGAATCTGACCTGTAAATTGAGTGTTGTCCTATTGGCCGGTGACGCAGACATAGGGCTCAATAGGTGGAGCTACTTCCAGTCTCTGTTAAGATAGACAGAGCTGGGAATCCCCCAGTTCTGTACAAGACTCCACAGAGAGCAGAGCACACGTGGAGATTCCTTTTACCATAAGATCCCCTGGCAGGTCCTAAGGCCTAGAATCCTTCTCTGTCTTCAAACTGTATTGATAGTGGCCTAGCCACGTGAGACTGTGTAACGTATACTCCATGTTGGATTCCCTCGTTCCTTCTGAAGTAAAGGTAACTGTTTTCCCCAAGACCGGTGTTTGTGGTCATTCCAATCGGCCGCGGATACCGTATGGGAGTGGATAACAGGGAACGATAAGCCCCATTACACATTCAACCTGTGAGATTGCAGTTGAACGCAGCAGGAGAAACGACATTACTAGATTGTGCCGGCTGTGGGGAGCCTCAGTCCTCCTACCACAGACCGGAGCCGTGTATCAGAGAAATGGTTGTTAGGTTTTTAGTTTTAGTTTTTCCTTTTCTTTTTAAATATTGGTCAATAATTCTGTTATGGGCCTGTGAGGGCATTATATGTGTGTGGAGCTGTGGGGTCCATCATAAAGTGCGTCCCATAATGCTGTGTGTGGGACGTTGTAAAGTCCATCATTCTTTATGTGGGGAGCTGTGGGTCTAGCATATAGTGTAAGACATTGTGGGGGTCACAGAAGCTGTAGGGTTTTTTCAAGCCATTCAGGAGCTGTGAGGTCCACCATACTGTGTCTAGAGGACTGTGGGGTCTATTATGCTATTTGTGGGAAGCTGTTTGGACAATCATATTTTGTGAGGGCTGTGGTGTCCAGTAGGCTGTGTGATGTGCTGCGAGATCCATCATGCTGTGGAGGGCTGTGGTGTCAATCATACTGTGTGGGGAGATTTGGGGGCATTATACTGTGGTGGGGCACTATGGGGGATCATACTATGTGTGGGGCACTGTTAGGGCATCATACTGTGTGTGGGGCACTGTGGGGACATCATACTGTGTGTGGGGCACTATGGGGGATCATACTGTGTGTGGGGCACTGTGAGGGCATCATACTGTGTGTGGGGCACTGTGAGGGCATCATACTGTGTGTGGGGCACTGTGAGGGCATCATACTGTGTGTGGGGCACTATGGGGGATCATACTATGTGTGGGGCACTATGGGGATCATACTATGTGTGGGGCACTGTGAGGACATCATACTGTGTGTGGGGCACTGTGGGGGCATCATACTGTGTGGGGGCACTGTGAGGGCATCATACTGTGTGTGGGGATCTGTGGAGGGATCATACTGTGTGTGGGGAGATGTGGGGGCATCATACTGTGTGTGGGGCACTGTAAGGGCATCATACTATGTGTGGGGCACTGTGGAGGACATCATACTGTGTGTGGGGCACTGTGGGGGCATAATACTGTGTAGGGGGCACTGTGAGGGCATCATACTGTGTGTGGGGCACAATGGGGGATCATACTATGTGTGAGGCATTGTGAGGGTATCATACTGTGTGTGGAGATCTGTGGAGGGATCATACTGTGTGTGGGGAGATATGGGGGCATCATACTGTGTGTGGGGCACTGTGGGGGGATCATACTGTGTGTGGGGAGCTGTGAGGGCATCATACTGTGTGTGGGGCACTGTGGGGGATCATACTATGTGTGGGGCACTGTGTGGGGATCATACTGTGTGTGGGGCACTATGGGGGATCATACTATGTGTGGGGCACTGTGAGGACTACATACTGTGTGGGGGGCACTGTGGGGGCATCATACTGTGTGGGGGCACTGTGAGGGCATCATACTGTGTGTGGGGCACTGTGAGGACATCATACTGTGTGTGGGGCACTGTGAGGACATCATACTATGTGTGGGGCACTGTAAGGGCATCATACTATGTGTGGGGCACTGTGAGGACATCATACTGTGTGTGGGGCACTGTGGGGGCATCATACTGTGTGGGGGGCACTGTGAGGGCATCATACTGTGTGGGGCACTATGGGGGATCATACTATGTGTGGGGAGCTGTGGGGCATTATACTAAGTGTGGGGAGCTGTGAGCGTAAAATACTGAGTGTGAGAAACTGGGGGGGCATCATATTGAGTGTGGGGCACTGTGAGGGCATCATACTGTGTGTGGGGCACTATGGGGGATCATACTATGTGTGTGGGGAACTGTGAGGGCATCATACTGTGAGGGGTAATGTGGGGGCATCAAACTGTGTGTGGGGCACTGTGAGGACATAATACTGCATGTGGGTATATATGGAGGCGTCATACTGTGTTTGGGGGCATCATACTGAATGCGGTTGAGCTGTAGGGTCCATTATGCTGTATAGGAGCTGTTGGGTTAAGTTCCGCCAATTGGTTTGGCCTCCACAATAGTCACAGTCTCACATGTGCCCCATTGAGAGAATTCATTTCCCTCCCCTGCTGTAGAAGAGGCTTTTGAACATTTCTTTTGTTATTCATTTATCAGTGTATTCTCCCTGTGACGACTATTATAGAGCAGTGAGTGATACCGGACAGCCATGATCCGTCCCTGCACCTCCTGGGTCGTGATGTGACACCTCAGATTACACAGAAGGTCGATCGTTGGACGAGGTCTTGACAACACAAATACTTCATGTATCAGACACGACGAGAACATTGCGATATGTAAGAATGATCGACCTTGCGCCGCTGCAGAACGAGAATAAAAGGAGGAGGAGAGTTTTGGGTGTTGTTGTTCTCGAAAGATAAAATAACATATCCAATGCCCAACATGGAGAAATCGGTGACCATAGACCATGACAGTGGGGTAACATGAAGCTCCTCAGCCCCAATATGGGCTCCCCCACAACCTCTGTTGGTTTTATGATGCCATTTTAACTAAGTGGAGTTGGGTCTTTGCCTCGTTGAGTCACCTTGGGCCCTTTACCTTCATCCTCAGCTTCACAAGGATACATTGTGTCCTCCCAGATCATCCGGAGCCTTGCTTGTCCTTCGTAACAAAGCCCAGGTCTCATTAATTGACCTAAGTCCTGATAGATGAGATCCAGAGGACAGAGGTCAAAGTTCAAAAGACACCCTCCAATGTACCCGGAACCACAGGAACAATTTACCTAAGTTACTTAGATGCACTTTGACTAATAAACCTATCATTAAATCAGTACGCCCCCCCCAGCATATATAAATGTACACTGGCAACAAGAATGATACCTGGGTATCTAACTCTTTTAGTCCTGTACAGACCTGGCAACCGGCTGCAGCTTACCACCTAATTTTGGGCGCCAAAGTACAATGTCCTCACTTTAACCACCGAAAAGTTGCATAAGCGGGGCCCGAGCTCAGGGGACTTACTGATAGTGCGGAAGGGGAATCCGCATCAGCAAGAGTTCTAGAAATCACCAAAGTTCCTTTAGCGACCGAATTGCCGCCAGCAGCCTCTTCACACGGGAGAAACATTCATCCTCTCGTCAATGACACCAGGTGTTCTCAGGGGTCTTAAATTCTAGGGAGAGCAGAAAAAAAGCAGCCAAAACTGCAGTGTGTGCACAGGGCCTAAACCCGGCCAGTGGTGACCGGGGGAATGACAATCTCCTACCACAAGTCCACACTTCACTAACTGTCCGTCCTCTCCCGCTTTGTTGCGCCCAGACAGAGCCTTTTATACAGCCCTCACAGGGGTCTCCCTGGTGGTCAAGGGAAGTCACTACAGTTTGTTTCCACTCTTACAGGGGAGGTAACAGAGCATTACACCCAGTCTATTCAAATGAATGGGCTGTACAAAAATGTTGGGTCGTCCACAGCAAGAGAAACTCGTAGGCTGCTTTCTAAGGTCCTAAAACGACTTACGGTAAATAGGTTTCCTAAACTGGACAACCTCTGTCATGATGGTCTCTCTTACCTGGGAGACTTGCGACTGGTTTGGGACCTCTGTCTCATGTCTGTATTAGGACTTCATATTAAACATTTCTTTCCTTTGGCAGTTGAGGAGTTAATGTCAGTTTCTGTTGCTAGCAAGCTGGTTCTTGTCCAGGTGTGGCTACTCTGTGATCACTCCCATCCCCTTTATATGGTCACATGGTTCCAGTATCCTTTGCTGGTGATTGAACCCATTCCTGGCCAAGCTTCCTCTGAAGAGAAGGAGGTTCTCTGGAGAGCTGACTACTGCTAAGCCGTCTGCTGCCAAGGAGCGTGGTGTTGCTTGATGTTCTCCTGTCTGTCTCCCATTCCCATTTGTTATTATTGCAATGGTTGGGACTAGTGCTCCCGCCAGCCATTCCCTATTGAAGGCTAACATCAGGGCCAGTGAGGGACTTGGTATCCTGCTCGGCGACGGGTTAAAAGAACCCGTATAGGGAAGATAGGGAGATCAGGGCACAGCTGAAGGTGAATGTAGGAGGTCACCTATCCCCCATTGCCTATGAGCAAGGTCCCTCTGCTGTATTTGACCCCCCCCCCCAGTATCTCTGTCTGTTGCTTTGTGTAGTGCACTGGACACCGTTGACCCATGCACCACTGTCATGCATGATAGCTGGACATTGCCTTTAGTCCAGCGTGACATCCTGTTTTTATCTTATGCATTTTAAAGTGGTCGTCCACGTTCGGGATCATTTTTTCCTTACTTGCATCTATGTATTTTTTGGCTAAAAATTATTTTGTGTCGGCAATGAGCTGTTTGCAGGTTTGAGGGGTTGTCCAGGTTTGGGAGCATTGTTTTTTTTACTTCCTAAAAATTATATTTGCACCATTTTCCTTTTATAGCCTCTGTTTATTACTGGCTGCAAAGTGAGTTAAATGAGTCAACTAAGAATCTATCAGTAAGCTCATTCTGATCCAATGGGAGAGTTTGGAAATCTTTTTTTTGAGCTAATTTACGACCACAAACCACATCAAAGATGGATTTGCAATGAAAAAAGACTCCGCACTGTGCAACATTTTTTTATTAAGCATAATTGCAAAATTATTTTTAGCCCAAATACATTTTTAAGTAAAAAAAAAAAAAAAAGTTGTGAAATTGCCAATAACATCATCGGCCTTTAAATTAATCAAAGTCTGGAGCAGATCTGCTTATTAAATATAGAAATTATAAGGAAAAAAAATTCTTTTTTAGACCTTTATTAAAATTCATATATTCTCTTCTGGGGTCAGCGAGGACTAAAGCAGAGTATTTATTGAATATTATTTAATAAGACATAGATTAGACTTCCATAGGGTTAATAAATGTAATGGAAATTAAAAATATCATGGATTTAATTAAATATAAATCTTTGGACATTTCTTCATTCAACAAGTACTTATTGCAGATCCGCGGGGGCGGGCACAGAGTGCATAAGTGGACAATTTGCATATTTAGTATGCCCCTCCCTCTCTTCATGGGCTTCATAGCACCTTTATGACTTACCTTTATAGTATTTGTACCCTGTCAGGACTCAGAATATTTTGATTACCTTTTGGGCAATATTACCCTCTTCCAAGATGGTGTCCTTTGTTTCATGTGCCTTTTGTCTTCCTGCCTTTATAAACCCCATCCCAGCCTCTAGACATTTCTAGAGTACTCTGCCTGTTTCCTGTTCCTGGTGGTTTCTCAAGTTCTCTGCCTACTACTGCAAGTCCTATTGCTGCTCATTAGAGGTTCTGCTACCTACACCTATTGCCCAGTGTTCCTTCTGCTGTGGCTGCTTGTGCCACTCCCTATGCTGTGGCTTTTGCCTCAACTGCATTTGCTGACACATAAGCTGGTTGCTTTGTTAAGTGCAGTGGTGTAACTTCAGGCCCAGGGGCCCGATGCAAAAGCTCCAACGGGGCCCCCAATTATTGCAAATCTTTAATAGTATTAGTCTTTTTCTGTACGTCAAAGGAACTTCTGGGGCCCCCCAGGCTGCAGGGCCTGGTGCGATCGCAACCCCTGCACCTATTGTAGTTACGCCCCTGGTTAAGTGCTCCATCACTTTTTACATTCAAATAGATGCAGAGCACAAGACTGTTCTGGACTTAGTAATTACTCTGCATCTGGCTCTAGACTTTCTAAAAGATTTCCTTCCCAGGCCTCCCTGGATGATTTTATATAGACTTACTTTAAACATCTCCTTGTATGGACTTGCCATAGACTTTACTTTCACCGCTTCTCGAAGTGTAAACTACGCGTTAAAGACTGCTCCGCTGATTGCATTGTACTATGAGGTTTTGAACAGACTTTTTATTAGGCTTCATTCAATATCTACACTGTGTGTTTATGGACTTTGAGTTTTCTTCTGTACTTTGTAGTTAAGCACCGTGTGTTATTAATATTAATATAATAATTATTAATATAATATTAATAATTTTTCACCTATAAACTGTGTTCTGTTTTGTCTTTGCTCCATGCTGAAAGACTCCTGAGTTATCCATTAACATTATTACACATCCTCTGCCTCCCTCTAGTCTTTGATAAGAACCAGTTAATCTCTTATATGCCCCGCATTTTCTATTTACTCCCACCCCCCGAGGAACTGTCTACCTCCTCCCACATCAGGTTGTATAGATCTGTGCTTAAATTTAAGCACGTTTTGGGAGAATCAAGGAACAAACCCTCAAAAAATTCATCCAACTTTTCCATGCTTGCCTAACGTCAGTGTAAAAATGATAATGGATAACTCAGGAGTCTTTTTGCATGGAGCAAAGACACCACAGAACATAGTTTATAGGTGAAAAAGTCTATATTATAACACACGATGATTAACTGCAAAGTACAGAGGATAATTCAAAGTAAATAAACACACAGTGTAGATATTGAATGAAGCCTTAATGAAAAGTCTGTTGAAAAACCTCAGAGGTAAATGCAATCAGTGGAGGAGTCTATAAAGCGCAGTTTACACTTGGAGATGCAGTAAAAGTAAGGTCTAAGGCAAGTCCAAACAAGGAGATGTTTTAAGCAAGTCTGTATAATACATTAAATCATCCAGGGTGGCCTGGGAAGTAAGTCATAGAAAGTCCAGAACCAGATGCAGAGCAGATTACTAAATCCAGAACAGTCTTGTGCTCTGCATCTATTTGAATGTAGGAAGCGACAGAGCACAAACCAACTTACGTGTCAGCAAATGCAGGTGAGGCAAGAGCCGCAGCAGAGGGAGTAGCCCGAGTAGCTAGAGCAGAAGGAACGCTGGTAACAGGTGTAGGTACCAGAAACTCGGATGAGCAGCAGCAAGAGATTCACTCAAGACCTGCAGGAGTAGGCAGAGAACTTGAGAAGCCACGGGGAGCAGGAAATAAACCAGAATACTCTAGAAATGTCTAGAGACTGGGGTGGGGTTTATAAAGGCAGGAAGACAAAAGGCACATGAGGCAAAGGATGCCATCTTGGAAGAGGGCAAGAATGGCCAAAAGGTAATCAAAATATCCAGAGCCCTGACAGTCAAGTCCTAACGGTAAAGGACAAGAGTCAGGACCGTAGTGCTCAGGCTGTTTTTCTGAGTGTGCTCCATACAGCCGGACTCCTTCAGTGATGAGTAATCGTCAATTAATATGAGGGCGGATATCACCAGGTCACAATTTCCTGGTGGAAAGGCTGAGCGGCTCGTTAAGTATAACCTTTCTAATAACTCCGGGACACGAGTTTTCTTTCCTGCTCCGACAATGAAAACATTTCAGTTCACATAAGAGCAGAAACCGAAGGATGAGAAAGCTCAAGAGTTTATTCTTTATATGTGACTAACACAAAAATAATGAACCAGAGTTTAATAAATTGATGCAATTGAGTGATTTTAAGAATTTATTATTATTTTTGAGTGTTTTTTTTTTGTTATTGTGTGATTTTAAAGGACTAATATCCTGATAATTCTTACTATTCACACATGCCTACCCATATGGAATGTACAACTGACCTATGGGCAACAGGGACAGGTCAATGTTGATGGAACCACAAGGGACCACATGGTAAAAATAGCAGTGACTAAAAGGGAAAGCTGAATGGTGAATTCACCACTGACCACCAGGGCACATGAACTCAATACAGCACTGATCTAAAGATATCAAACTGTTTCTATCCATATTGAATATGACAGCCAAAAGGCACGAAGGACCATATGGTGACAGCTACCAGCGGCCAACTGGAACTGAATGTTGTATGTGTGTCAAGGGCCAGGGTATACAGCAGCTGGGCTAGAATTCGGTTCACATTAGCCGTATCCAGCAGCTGTGGTCCTAATTGCACATATAAAGGGGGTAATAGTAGAGCTAAATATTGTTCATGACGCCAGTTGGGATAATCAGCCATGTGTGGCTGGCACTGCAGGGTGTTCCTGGGAGATAGGTGGTAGTTGCAGAGCATATGTTTAACACTTCCCAACCAAGGCTGGCTCTCAGGGGGTGATGAAGGTGAAGGTGGTGAGGTGTAGTGGAGGAAGGAGACACAAGGAGTTAGTCTTTGCTTTACCTTTTACTGAAGATTTCTGTAACAGGTCAGGGGTAATTCAGCACCACCACGCATGGGTCCGGCCAGTCTGATGAGAACTGTAGTCCGCACTGCTGGGTGTGTTATATGGCCTTCCTGCTGACCTCCTTTGCTTGCAGGTTTCTTGGTGTATTTAGCTATCCAGTACTCCCTTATAGTTCCTGTGGGTTACCTCCTGCCAGGCTGGTAGTGCAGATCCTGCAGGTATCTGTGCTCAAAGCAGTTCCCTGACCATCTATACTACTGATGCCCCGGAGAACTCCACTTAAGTTGCTTGTGAGCACAAAACCCACCAGCCTCCAGTTTTGCCACCAGGCCCTGTAAGCTTGCATGACCTAGGGACTGGTACCCTGCCTTTAGCTTGTCCCTTTGGAGAAGTTCCTGTTGCCTCCTGACTGGATGATTCCTGTGCCTACTCTGTCCTACTACACTCAGCTAACCCCTCCCCCTCACTAGGGAGTGAATCACGTGCCCAAAACAGGCATCAAGTGCACAGTCTCCTAATAAGGGTTCAGGAAGTGTGTATTCACTTTGGACTTCCAGCAGAGGGACCACAATTCTCATCAGACATGGAATTACAGAGTGGTTAAACAATACCATTTGTGGCAAACAAATAGAGTGACCACAATTCTCATCAGACATGCATCACGAGTTTTTATGCCATTTGTGGCAAACAAACACAGGGGCCACACACATGCACCACTGACTACCAGGACCATTCATTTAACTGACCTATAATGTGCATGGAGGTATCCTGACTCTCCCAAATTTTGGGAAGTAAAAAGTGTTGGATATTCTGAATTTCATCATGTCCAATCCTTATGTTATTTACAGAGGAAGCATGTGTATGGAGGGGGAGATTGGAAGGCAAAGTCGTGTATGGCCAACTTGGAATCCAGCTGTTCTGTTCTGAATATTCAGGTGTATAGTTCATTTTAGGACATGGTCATATATCAAAGTCAAACATCAGAAATGCTCTGATACCTGATAATGACTTTGAACTTTGATAAATGACTTTGACAAATTACTTTGACCAATGGCTTTGACAAAATTGTCATCATCAGGGATCAGACAGACTATTTCTGATGTTTGACTTTGATATAGGACCATGTCCTAAAATGAACACTGTACAGCAGCCTCCAAAATGAATGCCCTACCTCCCCATAATAGAGTGCCAGTTGGGGGGGCGTTGCCTTCTGAGGGCCAGGTCACATGATCCTGTGACATCACTTCCTCCTGTGTCCGGAGTGAAGTCACTGAGAACTTCTGGTTTTCTGATAAAGGGAGAGAAAATTAGAAAACTCTTCTGAATTTTTAATACATGTAAATTAGAAAGATGAATATTTCAACAATTAGTATTAATCTAGGCTGAATTTTAATTCCTTGGACAATCCCTTTAATACAGCTCAGTTCTATGATTAGAGGAGATCTGGCAGAACTCGACATCTACAACATCAGATAATGGATCCTACATACATGTGGGAAACTGCAGGAAAGTAGGTCAATGTCTCCAGTCTTCATACCATGAGACGTTGAAAAATGTCTCAAATCTTATTCAACACTTTATAAGACGGAGTCGCTCCAATTAAGAGCTCAGATGTCACGTAAAAGAAGTTTCTCAGAATCCAACACCAATCAAACTTTAGGGGCTGTTGGGTGATACTGCTCAAATCAGACCCTCTGCCCAATAGGTTGTCCCTTAAGCAGGGGTGGGGCTCTGGTTCAGGGGAACCGATTGTCAAAATAGGAGCCATTCCTTGATGAAGCAGAGCCCTGATCCAGTTACAGAGGCCCGCCGGTTTCAGCTGAATGTGCATCTGAGGGCTCAAATGTATTCCTGTGTAGGAAACCCATCCTGCACCGCAATAATTAAAATAGCTGACGGCCAATCAGAGGTCAGCAGCTGACGTAGATGTCGCCAGCATATGATGTCACTGCCATGCGTCGGCACAGAATCTATTTTATATTTACAGAAAAAAAGAGTAGTGCCTAGAATAACATATGGGGACCAGAATGGAGGACGTGTGGGGACCATGATGACATATGGGGACCAGGATGACATATGGGGACCAAGATGGAGGACATATGGTGCCAGGACAACATATGGGACCAGTATAACATATTGGGGACCAAGATGACATATGGGGACCAGGATAGAGGACATATGGGGTCCGAGATGGAGGACATATAGAGACAAGGATGACAAATGGAACCAGGATGAATGACTTATAGGGATCAGGATGGAGGACATATGGAGACTAGGATGACATAAGGGGACCAGGATGAATGACTTATAGGGACCAAGATGGACGACTTATGCAGACTAGGATGACATATGGGGACCAGGATGACATACGTGGACCAGGATGGATGAGATATGGGGACCATGATTGATGACATTTGTTGACCAGGATGACATATGGGGACCGGGATGACACATGGGGACAATTTTTAATGATATTTCGGGACCATGAGGACATATGGGGACCAGGATTGATGACATTTGGAGACTAGGATGACATATAAGGACCAGGATGACATATGGGGACCGGGATGGAGGACATGTAGGGACCAAGATTGAGGACATTAGGGCCAGGATTACATAGGGTACCAGGATGAATGACTTATGGGGACCAGGATGGAAGACATATGGAAACTAGGATGACATATGGGGAGCAAGATAAAGCACAAATAGGGACCAGAATGACATATGGAGACCAAGATGGATTACAAATAGGGACCAGGATACATGACATATGGGGACCATAATGACATATGGGGACCAGGATGGGAGACATATGGGGATCAAAATGGGAGACATGGGGACCAGGTTGACATATGGGGACCATAATGACATAAGGGGACCAGTATGGGAGACATATGGGGATCACAATGGAAGACATATGGGGACCAGGATGACATATGGGGACCAGTATGGGCGACATATGGGGGACTAGAATGGAGACATTGTTACAAGAAGCGGCCTGGACAAAGGACATGGGGCCCAGGATGGGGACATTATTACAGGAAGGGCCCAGAATGGGGACGTTATTATAGGATGGGGGCATAATTACTGTATGGGAGCCAGAATGAGGAACGTTCATTATTAGTTTATGGTGGCAATTGAGGGATATTATTAGTACTGTAATATATTTTACATTTAAGGATATTGTTTTCAATGGTAGGGGCGAAGAGAGGTTCTGTTACTGTGCAAAGCGGCGCTATGTCGCTTCTTTTCTTCATCTGCTGAAATGTAGAAGTTGTGGGAAAAAATGGGGAATGTGTTCCATACATGATCAGCTTTATATGTCTGTGTATTATTTTCTACAGAGACGAATCCTGGCTGGAAGAAGTGATAGCGGTCTGCGCTGGATGACGAGGAAAAGCAAAGATTAATTACTTCACCTAGAATATGCTACTGGTAAGTCAGTGTATTACATGTACACATTATACACTAGCATATACACAACTCTTGTGCATAATGGCACTGATGGTAATGTTAGTGTTACTAGTATTGTGGTTTTTATTAATGATCTGTATTGTACAGTAGTATTCAGTCACTATGTGGCGGTAATATGTGGTCTGGTAATGGCATTTCTCCCTTATATACTGTTCGTTCATTATGTGGTGGTTATATATGGTCTGGTCAATGTGTGGTGGGGCATCTTCAGGTATCTGGAAATTGTACCCAGGATGAACCAGACTTGTGCAATCCACCAATTGTCTTCCCAATATCTTGGCAGATTTCTTTAGATTTTCACATGATGCTAAACAGTTTTTGTATATTTTATACATTTCATGAATATAGGTGACCTAATAAATGTAGGTCTGCACATGATAGCTAATAGGAGAAATCATAGCTGCATAATAAGGACAAGGCCCTCCCGATGTCCACCCAACTTAATCACACCCCTCCATAGATTTTATTCCAGTTTCCTCATAAGAACTGCGCTTCAATGTTGTAACGATATCTCCAACGATCTCTGTCGTTAGAACATCTTTTTGACATCGTTGGGGAGATGTCACACGTCTAGATATCGTGGACGACGCACCAACTATGTAGCGAGCAGCTATCGTTCGCACTACACAACGAACAATACTTGTTCATCGGTGTGATAGGGGAAGTCATTAACGACTTCGTTATCGCGGTGTCACACATAACGATGCAGCAGGATGGCTGATCGAGGATCGTTTGATTTGAGAACATGTTCTCAAATCTGTGATCAACGATCCAATGATTTATCGTAGTCGTATCTCGGTGTTAAGGTCCCGTTACACGGTACGAGATCGCTGAAACATCACAGGTTTGGAGTCGTTCAAACAACATCGTTAGGACGTCGTTGCGTGTAACACCGCGATACGACTACGATAAATCATTGGATCGTTGATCGCAGATTTGAGAACATGTTCTCAAATCAAAAGATCGTCGATCAGCCATCCTGCTGCATCGTTGTGTGTGACACCGCAATAATGATGTCATTCATGACTTCTCCTATTCACAACAGTGAACAAGTATTGTTCACTGGGTTGGGTGAACGATAGCTGCTCACCACATCGTTGGTGCGTTGTGCACGATATCCAGACGTGTGACATCTCACAACGATGTCAAAAAGATGTCCTAACGAACGAGATCGTTGGTGATATTTAAACTACATTGAAGCATGTAATGGTACAGTTATGCAGATTTGGTGCAGATTTGAAGCAGATTTTGATGTGCAGATTTGGTGCAGATTTGATGCAGATTTGGTGCTGATTTAATGCAGATTTGGTGCTGATTTGATGCCAATTAGATGCAGATTTGATGCAAATTTGATGCGGATTGAAAGCAGATTTGATGCAGATTTAATGCAGATTTGATGCAGATTTGGTGATTTGATGCCAATTTGTTCCATGCGTCTTTCTTATTAAAGGGAACGTGTCACCTAGATAAAGCCCCCCAGGCTATCACTAGCTGTCCCTGCACCTTCCTATTACTACTCTAACTATCCCTTTCTATGCTATGTATTTATACCTTACTGGGGCGTATGTTAATGAACCGGGGGCTACCATTGCTAGCCCCCTGGGTGTCCCCCTTTGGTCCCTCTCGCCGCCTCCAGGAGTCTCTATCCCAGATGGGCGTGATATTTAAATCAAATTTCGCGCCCCCAGCCTGGCTCTCTCTGCTCTGCTATACAGCCTTCCTGTGGTATGAAGCTGAACGCGTTATTTCCTGAACTGCGGGCCCCATAGCAACCCGATATTTACCTTGCTAAGGGGTCTCGCATAGTAGTGCACAGTGCTGCTAAGGTAATCATCGGGTTTCTAAGGGGCCCCGCTTATCAGTGCTGTGCGCTGCTAATGTAAGTATCGGGTTGCTATGGGGCCTGCGGTTCCGGTAATGACGCATTCGGCCGATTAGTCAAAAAAAGGTATGAAAAAACGCATAAAAAAGCAGCGTGTGCACAGAGTCCTGAAAACATCAACCCTGAACTTACTTCAACAATCAACAGGAATATATTTGGTATCGTCTCCTCTCAAAAAAAGTATTAAAACCTCAAATTAAGCTATGAAAAGTGAAAAAAAAATTTTAAAAAATCAAAGCCCAGTTTTTTGTGGCTGCTTATCCCCAGAATGCAATAAAATGTGATTGAAATGTCGTATATTCTCCAAAATGGAATCTATTAGAAGATGCGAAAAACCAACCAAGTTCATCAGCCGGGAAAGAAAAACATAAAAGCTCCAATCTCAGAAAGTGAAGACACAAATCATTTTATTTTACGAGATTCTGCATTTTTTTTATTGAGATAAAAACAGAAAACAATGGCCAAATGGGATTTTTTAACCATTTCACACCACTTTAAATATTTCTGCGATTTTCCAGACCATCTATTGGTAAAATAAATGGTGTCATTGAGAAATAAAATATAAAAAGCCTCTAAGAATGAAATACTTAACGGGGGAATCTTAATGGGATAAAACTAGTGGAAACCAACACAACACAGATAGAACCCAATGGTTCCCAAGTAGTGAGAGTTGGGCTGGACGATCTGTGTCCATTGGGTCAGTTCTCATTGGGACATGGCTGTAGGGTCTGTTCTGTATTGTCATGTGGCTGTAGGGTCAACTCTCCATTGGAACGCAGCTATAAGGTCAGTTCTCCACAGTGATTTGGCTGTTGGTTCAGTTCTCCATTGTGACACGGCCACATTCCGATTCATCACAACATCATCACATGAGACAAGACCATTCTGTATCAGTTATCATCTTGGAAGCCACCATGATGGACGTGCCCCAGTCTGCTCTTGTCCTAGACAATGGATCAAGATATTTCAAAGCAGGAAAATCAGGAGATAAAGAACCGACCTTCACTTGCCCAAACATGATCGGTAGAGCAAAATACCAGCCTGTAATGCCCGGAGTAGTAAAGAACGATTACTTTATTGGAGATGACGCTGAATTGAGGAGAGCACTCCTTGACATCAAATATCCGGTAAAACACGGTGTTGTGAAATCATGGGACGACATGGAGGCCATCTGGACACACGCCTTCTACCACAGCCTTCAGGTAACGCCATCAGAGAGGCCATTACTGATCACCGAGCCACCGCACAATCCGCTCTGCAACCGGGAAGCATGGCGGAGGTATTGTTTGAGAAGTTTCAGGTCCCTGCCATGCACGTTGCCGTCCCAGCTGTGTTGGCCCTTTACTCAACCGGCAAAAAAACTGGATGTGTCCTGGACATTGGGGAAGGCGTGACCCATTGTGTCCCAATATCTGATGGTTACTGCTTCCCGGAGGGGGTATTGAGACAAGACATTGCAGGCAGGGATCTCACCGATCACCTCATGAAGATTTTGAGCGAATGTGGCCTCCGTCTGCTCAGTAAATCCGAAAGGGAGATTGTGAGAGACATGAAGGAGAAGATCTGCTACGTAGCCGAGGACATGAAAGATGAGCTGCGAAGATGCCCAAAAGAACTGGAGGCAGAATACCGTCTCCCTGATGGCAAGACCGTGCACATTTATAACCAGCGGGCCCGATGCCCAGAGGTCCTCTTCACACCTGCCATCATCGGCAAGGAAGCTCCAGGAATCCACAAACTCATCTTCAACACCATAAAGAGCTGTGACTTTAATATCTGGCCAACATTGGCTTCAAACATCGTGTTGTCCGGAGGGTCCAGCCTTTTCCCAGGAATGGAATTTCGTGTGAAGAAAGAACTTTCCAGACTCCTTCCTTCTAATTGTGCGGTGAACGTCTACTCTCACCCCAACCCGCTGACCGCTGCCTGGACAGGGGGATCCGTCCTGTCTTCTCTCGACACCTTCCCGGAAATGTGCTTTACAAGGGGAGAATATGAAGAGCAAGGACCCATGATTGTCCATAGGAACTACTACTAAGGCCTCAATCACACGTCAAAACTAACCTGACGTCTGATGAAGTTAATATTACTGTGCAAAATAAAGCCTGAGCACAACCGCACGTGTCATTCCTTCATTCTTTTGGTTATTAATGTGATATAATATTGTATTAGAAAATATGCAATACAGAAAACAATGGAAGCTTGATATTCTTACACAGAATTTATCATTAATATTAATGATTTATTTAAATAGCAGATGTAAAAAAACATTGTCCAAAACTGGAAACTGGTAAATGAGCCCTGGGCGGCAAATGTCAGACACTGCTACAACAACCAAGCCACAAGGAAGACTAAATCATACAGACCACATACATCTAAGGCCAGGGGTGTAACTAGAGTCCAAATTGCCCCCTCTCTGCCTACATTATGTATTAATGTCCACTATCCTGGTATATAGGTTCCCATCCTGGTATATATGGGCCTCATTCTAGTATATGTATCCCCGTCCTGGTATATATGTCCTCACCCTTCTATATCTGGTCTCAATCCTGGTCTATATGGCCCCACATCCTGCTATAGATGTCCCAATCCTAGCATATATGGTCTCCATCCTGGTATATATGGTCCCCATCAGGTATATATCATCCCTATCATGGTATATATCCCTATCCTGGTATATATTGGTCCCCATCCTGGTATATATAGTCCCTATCATGGTATATATCCCTATCCTGGTATATATGGTCCCCATCAGGTATATATCATCCCTATCATGGTATATATCCCTATCCTGGTATATATTGGTCCCCATCCTGGTATATATAGTCCCTATCATGGTATATATCCCTATTTTGGTTTACACGGTCTCCATCCTGCTACATATATCCAAATTCTGCTATATATGGTCCTCATCCTGCTATATAAGTTCCCCATCCTGGTATATATGTCCCAATCCTGATATACATGCTCTTCATCCATGTATATATGCTCTCTTCATCCTGGTATATATGGTCTCCATCCTGCTACATATATCCCAATTCTGCTATATATGGTCCTCATCCTGCTATATAAGTTCCCCATCCTGGTATATATGTCGTCCATCCTGCTATATATGGTCCTCATCCTGCTATATATGTTTGCCCCACTCTGGTATATATAGGCCCCATCCTGCTATATATGTCCCCCATCCAGGTATATCTGTCCCCTATCTTGGTATATATGGTCATCCTCCTGCTATATATGGGCCCCATCCTGATATATATATATATATGTCCATTCTGTCCCTAACCCATAATTAAAAACAAAACCATCCCACTCACATTTCTTCCGCTCCTATGTGGTTTGATGTCCTCTGTATCCAGCGCTCAGTGGCGGCAGCTAACATTAGAGTGCACGCCAAGGGGGATGACGTCACTATCATGTTACCCACGCACTCTATGTTACATACACACTGTTACATACACACTCTATATTACACACAGACTATGTTGCACACACACACACACACTCTATGTTGCTAACACACACAAACACACCATATGTTACACACACTCTATGCTACATACATACTCTGTTACACACAAACACACTATATTTCACAGTCACTGTTAGATGCACACACTCTGTTACTCACAAACACACACAGGCACATTCTAAGTTACATGTTACATAATAGAAAAATATATTGCAATCTGAGAGTCCTCAGTGGTTGATACCTTTTAATGGCGACCTGAAAAGATGGTAACATAGCAAGCTTTCGGGACGCTGAGTTCCCTTCTTCAGGCTAGTAATGACACAAATTCTGAAGACACATACATTTATACATAAGCAATAGAAAAAAAGAAAAAAAAAAAGAAAAAGAAAAAAAGGGAAAGAAGAGAAAAGAAAAAAAAAGGCAAAACAGTGTTATATGCTCTGGTGGATATGACAGGTGACGCAAAGCAGAGTTGGGTAGGGAGGGGTGGAGGAGCAGGGACAGAGAAAGCAGATTTCTAAGATAAGCGGATCCAATTGTATTAGGTAGATGGTTAGTAACCCATGGAGAGCAGAGTTCTAAGTGACAGAGTTCACAGAAGTGTCAGGAGTTCATTGTCCTATGATTTCAGTGTGTAGCAAGCTGTCTCCAAATGCACTTTCATTTTATATAAAAAATGCATGAATCTGCTGTCCCCAAATGTCCGTTCATTTTACATAAAATCCCATAAATCCATGTGAAATATTTAATCCGGTTATGAGTGTGTTGAAGGTTGTTATCAGTTTGTATTCCCAAATTCTTCTCTCTCTCTGAGATTTGAAGTCACTCTTTAAGATGAGCAGCCTCATATCGGATTCAGTGTTGTGCTCAGAGCTGCAAAAATGCTTTGCTACAGGTAGATCCATACGCTTTTATTGAGTGGCGATGAGAATTAATTCTTGTTCTGAATTGTAATCCGGTCTCCCCTACGTACATGCCACCTGTTGGGCATTTGATACATTTAATTAAATACACCACATTGCTTGTGGTGCAGCTGAAGTTACCTGGGATCTTGTAGTTCTGATCTGTCCCAGGAATCTTTATCTTGTCTGTTGTCATTATAGATGGAGGTTTTGCACCTGTTCTGGTTGCAGGAAAGGTTCCTGTAGCTGTTGGAGATGACAGGGTGCTTCTCACAATGATGTTTGTTAGATTCGGAGTTTGTCTAAAGCACAAGAGTGGGGATCCGGAAATATAGATTATAGTCGGCATCTTTTTGTAGGAGTGGTTGCAGTTTCGTGCAGCTCCTCTTAACACCTCCAGACTCGGATTATAGGTGACTACAAGAGGAACTCTGTTGTTTCTCTTCTCTAGTTATGTAATGTAGGAGATGATTCCTTGATATTCTGGTGGCTCTTGTAATCTGGTTCTCGATTGCTCTTGGATGGTCCCTGGTTCAAAAAGGTCTTTCTGAGGCCCTCAAGATGATTGTCTCTATCTGTAGGGTTGGAGCATATCCGATTGTATCTGATGGCCTGGCTGTACACAATAGAGTTTATTATGTGCTTTGGATGAAAACTGTCCCATCGGAGATATGTTGGACGGTCAATTGGTTTCCAGGTACAGGGATGTCTCTATTTCATTGTTCTGTAGCTTAATGATGGTGTCCAGAAAGCTGATTTCAGTGCAGGAGTAGTTGAGTGTTAAGTTGATGGTGGGATGAAACTGATTAAAGTGTTCATGGAACGTCTTCAGCTGTTGCTCAGACTCCGTCCAGATGATCAAGATGTCATCAATATAACGGTAGTAGGCCAGAGGCCTGATAGGGCAAGAGGATAAAAAGTCACCTTCAAGCTTGGCCATGAAAAGGTTTGCATATTGTGGTGCCATTTTGCTCCCATTGCTGTGCCAGTCTCCTGTAAATATATGTTGTCGTCAAATCTAAAGTAATTGTGCGTGAGGATGAATTTTGTGAGTTCTACCACAGTCACCATCAATCCCTGTGTTCTCCAGGAAGGTTTTGCAGGCATTTAATCCATCCTGGTGTGGGATGTTGCTGTACAGAGACTCCACATCCATGGTGGCGAGGATGGTTCCTTCTGGTAAATGACCTATTGCTGACAGTTTATTCAATAGGTCAGTTGTGTCCTGAATGTAGCTGGGTGTCTCTTTTACCAGGGGTTTGAGAACACCCTCTACCCACCCAGAAATGTGTTCGGTGAGGGGCCCACACATGAATTTATGGGTCTTCCTGTATTTCCTGATTTGTGAATTTTGGGAATCATGTAGAATGTGCCTGTTCTTGGACTTACTGGTATTAGGGCGTCAGCTCTTACGGATACGTCAGGTAGACAAGAAAGCAGCCTGTCTAATTCCTTCTAATAGTCGAAAGCAGCCTGTCTAATTCCTTCTAATTGTCCTGTGTGGGGGCAGACTGCAATTTCTTGTAGTAACGTGTGTCCGTCAGTTGTGTTTGCTTCCTTCAGGTAGTCAGATGTGTTCATCATGACTATTGCACCACCCTTGTCTGCAGGTTTAATGAGGATTTCTTTGTTGATTTTCAAGGACCTTATGGCCTTCTCTCCTGGGCATTGACATTGGATGGTGGACTCTTGTGTGTATCTAAAATAGTGGATTTTACCAAATGTCTGAAAGCAGGGGCGGACCGTCACCCCCGGGGGCCCTGGTGCAGGAGAGGACCGGAGGGGGGGGGCTACTGGCCGTCGGCGCGGCCTGGGGGGGCGGGGCTACTGGCCGTTGGCGCGGCCCGGGGGGGAGGGGTTCCGCTGGCCGTCGGCGCGGCCCGGAAAGGGGGGGGAGGGTGCCGCTGGGAGCCGCAGGCGCGATGCTCTCCTACCTGGGAGTCGCGCGGAAGTATTCTAGGAGTCGGAGGAGCAGAGGAGAGGAGGGGCGGGATCAGGCAGGGGAAGCAGGAAGCTCTCTGCTTCCCTTGCCTGACCCTCCTCTTCTCTGGCGGCGGCTTGCGGGTGTCGGCTGGGGGCCCCCCTCCATGCTTGAAGGGGCCCCCAGTCAGTCGGGGCCCTGGTGCAGCTGCACCAGCTGCACCAGTGTAGTTCCGCCCCTGTCTGAAAGTGTCTATATACTTGTTCAAGTGTGAGTTACGCTTAAGATCAGGTGTCCAGTCTGACCTTTTCTTTTTGGTTGTCGGGATCCTTGTTCCTTCGACCCAGTTGGGTTCGGAATCCTCTTTGTCGCTGAAAAATTCCCTTAGGCATAGTCTCCTGAAGTAATCCTCCATGTCGCTGCACAGTTCAATTTTATCCAGAGCTTTAGTAGGACAAAACGAGAGTCCCCTAGAAAGCACAGAAAGTTCCAACTTGTTGGGTTTGTAATCCGAAAGGTTGATAACACAATTAGATGCTTTCTGACAGGAGGAGTTGTCCCAGTTGTCAGGATGTGTCTTTGTTCTGTTTGTATTGAGTCCTGAATTGATGCGCAGTCTGTGTCATTTCTTTTCCTTGTTATGAATCAGACGAGTTTGTAATTTATGGTAAAATTGTTGTAGATTCTGTTCCGTGGCTTCTGTGAGTGTGTCCCTCCGTGTTTCCAATTCCCCCTGGATGTTACTTTTGATGTTGTAGTAGACATGCAAAAGGTGGTTCCTTGGTCTCTCCGAAATCCTGTGGCAAAGGTTTCGTGCATACTATTATAGGTGTGCAGAAGTGGATTTGTAATCCAGAGTCCTTTGGGAATCAGATTCTCCTTCTTACATTTGGAAAGGAAGAATATGTCACTGTCCAGTTGTGCACTTTTCTTCAGAAGTGTCTTTAAATCCATAAAGATTCGGTACGTTCCAGTATCCTCCATTTTGATAAGGTAAAGAATATTTATACCGTGTTGTTAGCCAGTAGATAGAAAAATATATTGCAATCTGAGAGTCCTCAGTGGTTGATACCTTTTAATGGCGACCTGAAAAGATGGTAACATAGCAAGCTTTCGAGACGCTGAGTTCCCTTCTTCAGGCTGGTAATGACACAAATTCTGAAGACACATACATTATTACTATTATTATTATTATTATTTTTGTCATTACTAGCCTGAAGAAGGGAACTCAGCGTCCCGAAAGCTTGCTATGTTTACCATCTTTTCAGGTCGCCATTAAAAGGTATCAACCACTGAGGACTCTCAGATTGCAATATATTTATCTATCTACTGGCTAACACGTCTATTTCCCAACAGATGGACCAGTTATATTACCTGTCCACACCAGGAGGTCCTAGATTCAATGGATGTGCCCTATCTTTCTACTTGCTCAGTTACAATTAGTTTTTCTCCTTAACTATACTTAATCCCATATGTTCAGTGGGGGAGGGGAAGATTTGGCTTCTTTAGAGAGACAGAGATGTCTTATAGATTTTATCACTTCTCTATGACAACTCACCCTTATAGAGGTGGCATGGGAGACTGATTTGCTGATCATCTCCCAACCCCATCTTGCTGGCATCCCTCTGACCGGATAGCCCATCAGCATTGCCATGTTTGCTTCCCTTCTTGTACTGAATGTTAAAATCATACTGTTGTAGAGCCAAGTAGCTTGCCATTGTTGCTGGCCACCCAGTGTAGCCTGCTGAGTGGGTTCTGGTTGGTCATTATGGTGAAGTTGTGCCAATATAGGTAGGACTGTAGCTTCTGCAGGGCCCACACTATAGAGAGATAGGCCTCCATAGTGGTGTAGGCCAATTCCCTGGGTAACAGTTTGTGACTCAGTAACATGATTGGATACTCTTCCCAATCCCTCTTTACCTCGCTAAGCACAGCACCTAGACCAAGTGTACTGGCATTTGTTTGAGCTACAAACCACCAGGTAAAGTCCATGGCTCGTAGAACTGGGGAGCTGGTAAGGGCAGCTTTTAGTGCTATGAAGGATGGCTCACAGTCAGCAGTCCAGTTGACTGTTTGTGGTAGCGTCTTTTTGGGGTGGTCCATTAAGGACTTAGAAATGGAATTATAGGTAGGAATTAACTTCCTATAGTCTCCTGCTGCACCTAAGAAGAACGTCACCTGATTCTTGGTCTTGAGTGGAGGTCAGGAGGTGATAGCATCAACCTTCCCCGGTTCTGGTTTCAGAGTTCATCACTCGGTGTCCAAGGTACTGCACCTCTGTCATGTGTATCTGATACTTACCTGGCTTTATAGTCAAAACAGAGCTATGGATCCACCTCAGCACCTGCTCCAGATGCCCCAGATATTCCTCCCAGGAGGAACCTAAAGACGGCAACGTCATCCAGGTAAGAGACAGCAAAACCATCTAGTCCCTCGAACCACTGGTTGACCAATTGCAGGAGCATTTTTCATGCCAAACGGCATGACAAGAGATTCATACATTCCTATGGGGTAAGAGGCTTAGCAATAGAATTATAGTTAGGAATTAACTGTCTATAGTCCCCTGCTATATGTATGAAGGACATCACCTACTTCTTGGTCTTGAGGGGAGACCAGGAGGTGATAGCATCAACCTTCCCCAGTTCTGGTTTCAGAGTTCACCATTTGGTGACTGAGGTACTGCACCTCTGTCATGCCTATGTGACACTTACCTGACTTTATAGTCAATGCAGCGCCCTGGATCAACCTGAGCACCTGCTCCTGGTGCCCCAGGTGTTCCTCCAAAGTGGGACTTGAAGATGGCAAGGTCATCCAGGTAAGAGACAGAAAACCCATCTTATCCCTTAAACAACTGGTTGACCAATCGCTTGAAAGTCCCAAAGGGTATGACAATGCAAATAGAGTCTGTGGAGCCTCGGTTAGGAGTCTCAAACACAGGACTAGCCATATATCCCTCCAGGGGGCAATGTGCCTAGGAATTCACTGTGTTTGAGCGCTTTAGCCAGCTGCCCGCAGTGTTTTCTTGGACTGGTCTCCCTGAGATCAGTGAATACTTTGCAAAGGGTATGACAAGGTATTCATACAGTCCTATGGTGGACCTCCCTGTGACTCGTTGGACATAGGAATCTGCCAGTAACCCCAACTCAAGTCCATGATTGTCAAATAACAGGAACCGGCTAAGCAATCCAGCCGATCATCGATGCATGGAATTGGGCACACATCAGGGACTGTGATAGCATTTTGCCTCTTTTAGGCCATGCAGAATCAGCTTGTCCAGACCTTTTTTGGGACCAAGACTACAGGTGAGGCACTTTTGGGCTTTTGGGTCAACTTTTAGAATTTGGGGTTCCCTTTTTCCAACTTGGGGTTGATGGATCTGGTCCCGGAAAATCATTTGTGCCCAACTGTAATAATACCCCTTACTCTAATATCTCTACGACAGGTACATATCCACACAAATGTCATCTTATGCACCTTATAAGACCTTCATTCAGAGCCGGTGAGATGCAAAAGGCCGAAACAGGTCAAGTTAATAGTCTTCCTAAAGCCGCGGCCTGTAACTTTTGGACTCCTGCTATATTGTGAAAACTAAAACTCTCAACTTGATAAGACTTGTGGTCCCACAAGAGATGAAGAACCACAAAGGGCGAGTGTCTACCTCAGGAAGCCAGATACGAAAAAGTTTGGCTTTCCCCCTTCTCATCTATAAATCATGGAGGATCTTATTGAAATGCAACGTGCGGGCCCTGAGCGCTTAAGTTACGCTAAAGTAGATGGTTGGGACTCAAGCCGAGTTCACGTGGCCACTCATACAGGTTTGCTGGGGCTCATCGGGGTGAAGCGGCGATCGATAGGTGAATATTAACACTGGTGATGAGAAGGAGAAAGGAAGATTCCACATGGTTACTATGGCAACTAGACAAGAAGGAGGATAGAGATGGCTCTCTGCGGTGATACCCCGGCCTCGTGTGGGCTCCGTGTGGAGATCAGGACATAGGTTCAGTCAGATATTGATTAAGACGTTCTCTTCAGCTCTCCTGATGGAAACTTCCCTACATGAATGTGAATGTAAGTGGACATTGTGGAAAAAGTGCAGCCTACGTTCTGCATAGTCATGACTTTATAGCACACTTGACGGTTTTATTGAATCGGCATCCGCCAGTGAATGCCACTTTTACAGTTTACAGGCCACACTCATTCCACACTCATGTCCCGCCTCCCAGGAACACTGGGACAGAAGAAGCCTTCCAACATCACTGATTTCCAGAAGATTTAGGCAGGATCCATATTTACTGACACTACCAGGGGTCTGGGTGGTCTTAGCTCTTTCTAGTAGGCTACTTAGAGTCTTAGAATGTGTGAAGTGCATGTCGGGGGTTAATGTTCTTAATTTGGCCAGACTATTTGTCAACCAAATAGGCAGCACGGTGGCTTAGTAGTTAGCAATGCAGCTTTGCAGCACTGGGGTCCTGGGCTCCACAGAGAGCACCCACTGACCCCGCGTCTCCACAGAGAGCACCCACTGACCCCTGTGTCTCCATAGAGGAGAGCCCCCACTGACCCCCGTGTCTCCACAGAGGAGAGCACCCACTGACCCCCGTGTCTCCACAGAGGAGAGCACACACTGACCCCCGTGTCTCCACAGAGGAGAGCACCCACTGACCCCCGTGTCTCCACAGAGGAGAGCACCCACTGACCCCCGTGTCTCCACAGAGGAGAGCACCCACTGAACCCGGTGTCTCCACAGAGAACATCCACTGACCCCCGTGTCTCCACAGAGGAGAGCACCCACTGACCCCCGTGTCTCCACAGAGAACATCCACTGACCCCCGTGTCTCCACAGAGGAGAGCACCCACTGACCCCCGTGTCTCCACAGAGAACATCCACTGACCCCCGTGTCTCCACAGAGGAGAGCACCCACTGACCCCCGTGTCTCCACAGAGAACATCCACTGACCCCTGTGTCTCCGCAGAGGAGAGCACCTACTGACCCCCGTGTCTCCACAGAGAGCACCCGCTGACCCCCGTGTCTCCACAGAGAAAATCCACTGACCCCTGTGTCTCCACAGAGGAAAGCACCCACTGACCCCCGTGTCTCCACAGAGGAGAGCACCCACTAACCCCCGTGTCTCCATAGAGGAGAGCACCCACTGACCCCTGTGTCTCCACATAGGAGAGCACCCACTGACCCCTGTGTCTCCACAGAGAGCACCAACTGAACCCTGTGTCTCCACAGAGGAGAGCACCCACTGACCCACGTGTCTCCACAGAGGAGAGCATCCACTGACCCCTGTGTCTCCACAGAGGAGAGCACCCACTGACCCCCGTGTCTCCACAGAGGAGAGCACCCACTGACCCCCGTGTCTCCACAGAGGAGAGCACCCACTGACCCACGTGTATCCACAGAGGAGAGCACCCACTGACCCCTGTGTCTCCACAGAGGAGAGCACCCACTGACCCCCGTGTCTCCACAGAGAGCACCCACTGAACCCTGTGTCTCCACAGAGGAGAGCACCCACTGACCCCCATGTCTCCACAGAGGAGAGCACCCACTGACCCCCGTGTCTCCACAGAGAGCACCCACTGACCCCCGTGTCTCCACAGAGGAGAGCACCCACTGACCCCCGTGTCTCCACAGAGAACATCCACTGACCCCCGTGTCTCCACAGAGGAGAGCACCCACTGACCCCCGTGTCTCCACAGAGAACATCCACTGACCCCTGTGTCTCCGCAGAGGAGAGCACCTACTGACCCCCGTGTCTCCACAGAGAGCACCCGCTGACCCCCGTGTCTCCACAGAGAAAATCCACTGACCCCTGTGTCTCCACAGAGGAAAGCACCCACTGACCCCCGTGTCTCCACAGAGGAGAGCACCCACTAACCCCCGTGTCTCCATAGAGGAGAGCACCCACTGACCCCTGTGTCTCCACATAGGAGAGCACCCACTGACCCCTGTGTCTCCACAGAGAGCACCAACTGAACCCTGTGTCTCCACAGAGGAGAGCACCCACTGACCCACGTGTCTCCACAGAGGAGAGCATCCACTGACCCCTGTGTCTCCACAGAGGAGAGCACCCACTGACCCCCGTGTCCCCACAGAGGAGAGCACCCACTGACCCCCGTGTCTCCACAGAGGAGAGCACCCACTGACCCCCGTGTCTCCACAGAGGAGAGCACCCACTGACCCCTGTGTCTCCACAGAGGAGAGCACCCACTGACCCCCGTGTCTCCACAGAGAGCACCCACTGAACCCTGTGTCTCCACAGAGGAGAGCACCCACTGACCCCCATGTCTCCACAGAGGAGAGCACCCACTGACCCCCGTGTCTCCACAGAGAGCACCCACTGACCCCCGTGTCTCCACAGAGGAGAGCACCCACTGACCCCCGTGTCTCCACAGAGGAGAGCACCCACTGACCCCCGTGTCTCTACAGAGAGCACCCACTGACCCCCGTGTCTCTACAGAGAGCACCCACTGACCCCGTGTCTCCACAGAGGAGAGCACCCACTGACCCCCGTATATCCACAGAGAGCACCCGCTGACCCCCGTATGTCCACAGAGAGCACCCACTGACCCCGTGTCTCCACAGAGGAGAGCACCCACTGACCCCCGTGTCTCCACAGAGGAGAGCACCCACTGACCCCTGTGTCTCTACAGAGAGCACCCACTGACCCCCATGTCTCTACAGAGAGCACCCACTGACCCCCGTGTCTCTACAGAGAGCACCCACTGACCCCCGTGTCTCCACAGAGAGCACCCACTGACCCCCGTGTCTCTACAGAGAGCACCCACTGACCCCTTGTCTACACAGATTGTATGAAATCTCTTAGGGTGGGATTAGTATTCTTCACAAAATAGTCAGGCGGGCAATCCTCTCAGGTGGCGGTGCTCGTGTCACAGGGTGGCATCCCCTAGTATTGATATTGTATGTTTATGGAATAATGGAATAAAACTTAAAGAAAAGAAAGAATCCTATGTGAGTGCCGGTGTTATTACAAGGCTGGGTTAACTACACCAGGTGCGGGGTTGCAATCGCACCTGGGCCCTGCAGCCTAGGGGGCCCCAAAAGTCCTTTTGCCCCATAGAAAAAGACCAATGCTATTAAAGATTTGCAATAATTGGGGGCCCTGTTGGAGCTTTCTCATCGGCGCCCATGAGCTTCAAGTTACGTCACTGGTGATGACATCAAAGTTCGGAGTGATACCTTTCCCTTTGCCTCAGGGTGGGCTTCATTGGAGAGAACAATTTTCACTATTAGAAGTCATCAAATATGTTCTAAAAATACACTAAAAAGAAAAAAATATGTTTTTTACAAATATAAAAAAGATATTAAAAAAGACGTATCATTTGATTCACCCCGCCCTTCTCACCAAAAATAAAGACAAATAAATTAAATTAAAACGTAATGTATGAACAGGGGTGTTCTCCCTTCAGATAGCAATCATGTCACCAAGCAGATATAAATACACGCTGTGATCCTCTGCTGTACAATGCTATGATGGTGCATAATGTGTGCTGCCATGTATCAGGATAGGAGCACAGGCAAAGAACTACATTGATTGATTCAGCACTGCCATGGTCAAACTATAATCCAGGGCCGTTCTCCCTTCAAGTGGCAATCATGTCACCAAGCAGATATATATATATGCACACTCTGTGATCTTTTGCTTTATGATGGGCATAATGTGTGCTGCCATGTATCAGGCTAGGAGCAGAGGCATAGCACTGCATTGATTGGTTCAGCACTGCCATGGTCAAACTATAATCCAGGGCTGTTACCCCTTCAAATGGCAATCATGTCACCAAGCAGATATATATATATGTACACTCTGTGATCTTTTGCTTTATGATGGGTATAATGTGTCAGGGGCGGACCGTCACCCCCGGGGACCCTGGTGCAGGAGAGGGACCGGGGAGGCGGGGCTACTGGCCGTCGGTGCAGCCCGGGGGGGACGGGTGCCGCTGGCCGTCAGCGCGGCCCGGAAAGGGGGGGGGTGCTGCTGGGAGCCGCAGGGAGCCGCAGGTGCGATGCTCTCCTACCTGGGAGCCGCGCCGGATGTATGCTAGGGGCCGGAGGAGCAGAGGAGAGGAGGGGCGGGATCAGGCAGGGGAAGCAGGAAGCTCTCTGCTTCCCTTGCCTGACCCTCCTCTCCTTTGACGGCGGCTTGCGGAGGTCGGCTGGGGGCCCCCCTCCAGGCTTGAAGGGGCCCCCAGCCGGTCGGGGCCCTGGTGCAGCTGCACCAGTGTAGTTCCGCCCCTGTAATGTGTGCTGCCATGTATCAGGCTAGGAGCACAGGCAGAACACTACATTGTCTCCCAACCCCTATATCAACATGGTAGCTTCCTGTCCCCTAGACTTTAGTATTATGCATGACTGAATTTCTCAGTCCCCAAAGGGAGGGGTGAGCGCTGGGGAGCAGATATGATTTTATAGATTTATAAGAGATCAATGGATCCTAGCATTGTACTGCTCATCATGTAGAGGGGAACAGGGACAGTACATTTTTTTTTATCTACCCGGAGTTTCCCTTTAAGTGGTTAAAGGGGTACAAGAATAAAAACATAGTCTTTATTTAGACACAGCACCACACGTATCTACAGCTAGTGTCTGGTATTGCAGTTTAGCTCTATCAAAGTGAATAGGGCTGAGCTGCAGTACCAGACCCAACCATTGGTCAAAGGTGGCGCTGTTTTTGGAAGCAGACATGTTTTTCTTATTTGAACCTACCATTTTGAGTTTCCAGTTGATCTATGGCGGGTCTTTACATCTGGATGTTTGATCAGGACACTGGTTAGTAGGCACGGTGGCAGCACTACACAGGGAAGAGCTCTCGTTTCATCCTCACGTTACGTTTCAGCCGTTCTCCCGCTCCTTGTACTGACTGACAGATCTGTGAACTCGCATTTCTTATTTACTGCCAACTCCAAATGTGTTTCATGTTTTTATGATCAAATCTTTGCCTGGGGAACATGAAAAAGATGAAACAAGAAAAAAAAAAATCAAGAGGTAAAAATAGCTTGTTATTCTGAAATATTGTGTCACTGTTTCTTTATCAAAACTAAATCAGATTGTTTAAAGGGCAACTGCCCCTTTAAATTGCCGACATGAGTATCTATTATCCCTCAACTATGAGGTAGTGTTCAGCAGTGGAGATCTTCAGTGATCACCTGTGCTCTGCGGGGGTGGAGCTTGGTTTTAAGTGTTCAAATTCCCTACAGTGCCACCACTGGTGAAATGAGGTATTACATAGAGCTTGTTGGAAATGGACCTGCTGAGTCCTACAGAGAAGGAAGCACTTTGTGTCATTGTTGTGGTTGTAGGACAAGGGTACTCAACCATCCGGGGGATTATCAGTTCAGGGAGTCACAGTGGAGGTCCCCAGAGGTCGTGGCCCAGACCGGACATGTTAAAAGGAGTATTTACAGGGGGCAATGTTTATGGCTTGTCGTGACGCCAACTGGAGTTCTGGCCTGTAGGCGGCCAGGGGCTGCTGTGGGATCTTCCAAGAGAGAATGGTGTGGCAGCCTGATGTTAAAACCCTCTCCAGTTAGGGCTGAGGTCCCGTAGGGAGTGTAGAATACGAATGGGTTGAGGAGGTGGATGAGGGTTGGTGGTCCAAGGTGACGGCTCTGCAGGTGGGTGCAGGGGAAATGCGAGAAGGACCACAGTTCTTGTGGTTTTTACCATTTACGGATGGTTCAGTGCAGTCACAACCCAGCCGGGGTACATAGTCCAACAAGATTAAAGCCTGGCCAGCCCAGAGGTATTTAGAGTACACCTTACCTAGACACAGGGTTATTTGGCCTTCCTTGCTGCCTTTTCCTTCTGACATTTGTTACCACTGTCCTCTCCTAAGTGTCCCGTGGTTGTCCCGTCAGGCAGGTAGCTGCAGGTCCTCTGAGCAACAGTCTTGCTTGTCCTCTAACTGTATGTAGCCCCTTGAGCCTGGGGAGGGTCCACTTAGTGAGTCATTTTACATGAAGCCCAATGACCTCCAGTTTCACAGTTGGTCCTGAAGTTTCTCAAACCGAATTGGGGCTGGTACCCCTTTTGCAGCTAAGTCTTCTGCCCGGCTTGAACAACCGGCAGCAGATTTGTATCCTTGGGCTTGGGAATAGCATTTAACTACACATGTAATACTAGCTTCCCCATACGCCTGACTGGATCTCTCACTAGAGATGTCTCCTCACTTGCCACCCACCCCTAACCTAACCCCTCCCTCCATCCAGTAGGTGGTGGGGACTGCCCTGAATGTGGGTTTCTTCCACCCAGCACCTCCAAGCCTGGAGTTTGAACAGGGGTTGACCTACCGTGGTGCAGCTGGTTCAGGCCCCCAGCCGACCCCCATGACCCTGTGTCAGTGGAGAGGGGGTTAACTGAGGGACGCTACCTGCTTCCCTTGGCTGATCCCGTCCCCCCCTCTCCTCTGCCGCCCCGGCTCCCACAGTGTATGGTACAGGTGATCAAGGTGACTAAAAGTTCAAGTTCCGAAAAGAAACTAATAAAACATGTAAAAAATGCAGTGTTTTTGCTGCTTTTTTCTTTGTCTTTTTCTGCATTTATGACGCTCTTTTTAATGTGTTTTTGCAGCTTTTTACTGCTTTTTTTTGCTGCATTTTTCTACTTTTTTACTATGTTTTGCTTCTCTTTTTTCATTGTTTTTGCTGCATTTATGACGCTCTTTTCACTGTTTTTGCAGCTTTTTTACTGTTTTTTTATTTGCTTTTTTGCTGGTTTTTGCTGCACTTTTTTTGGTGTTCTTTATGCTGTTTTTACTGCTCTTTTTTATTGTTTTTGCTGCATTTTTGCAGTTTTTGCTGCTCTCTTTTCTTTGTTTTTGCTGCATTATGAAACTCTTTTTACTGTGTTTTAGCATGTTTTTACTGCTTTTTTTCTGTTTTTTGCTGCTTTTTTGCTGTGTTTTTGCTTCTTTTTTGCTGTTTTGGGTTTTTGCTGCTCTTTTTGCCACTTTGCACTGTTTTTGCTGCTTTTATCTCTGTTTTTTTCTGCTGTTATTTCTTTGTTTTTGCTGCATTTATGACGCTCTTTTCACTGAGTTTTTGCAGTTTTTTTCTGATATTTTACTGTGGTTTTGTTGCTTTTTTGCTGTGTTTTGTGGGGTTTTTTCTGCTCTTTTTGCTGTTTCTTTTTCGCTGTGTTTTTTTGGGTTTTTGCTGCTCTTTTTGCCACTTCTTTGCATTGTTTTTGCTGCTCTTATTGTGTTTTTGCTGCATTTGTGTGCAGCTGCCTTTTTTTTGCATTTTTGATGTTTCATTTGTCTACAGCACATGTTTAATTCATCACAAAAGCAACAAAAACGCAGCAGAAAAAATGTTGTTGCATTTTTGCAGCTTCTCATTGCTTTCAATGGTGAATAAAAAGCTGCAAAAACGCTGAAGGAATTGACGCTGCTTCCAGCAGTTTTTCATTTTAGTCAAGAAAAAGAAAGCAAAGAAAGCAAAGAGTGCAGACATTTCCGAAATCTCATAGATTGAGCCGGTGCTGTAAAAAAAATGGCTTTTAATTTGCATAAAACTCATGAAAAACGCTGCAAAGAATCCACTGTGTGAACACAGCCTTACAGGTGTCAAGGGTTCAGGGGTTAGTCAGTGCAGTCCTAAACGTCTTAGTCATTTTATCAGTTTTTTAATGAAGCATATAGGGGAATGTGGTTGCCCGTCGGTGATTGGCCTTACATGGTGAATTACAGCCGGTGCCGGCGGAGATCCTGCTCTTTCCGGCACAGTCAGGAGCTTTCAGAATGTCATTAATTTCCACTCACCACTTCTTCATGTAATTTTCACGCTTTATTCAATTTTTTTTTAGCTGCAAAAAGCTCGGCGTCCCATAGGGAGCAAAATGATATATACATAATTAATATTATCCAAAGACTTAAGTGCAATTAACCTGCAAAACAGAACAGAATTGCCAGCCGGGTACAACGCGGAGCTCGTTACAATTCCATCTTCGTCTTGGTGTTTCTCGCTCTGGAGATCAATTCATTTTCTGTGGTTCGCACATTCGTTGTTTATTGTTGTACAGGATTATAGTTTATGAGGACATGATTTGCATTTGTCAACACAAAAAGTCAACTTTCTCCTTACTTCATCCCGGAGCCGCCTGCATGATGACAGTCTGGCGCCCCTGCGGTCTGGCTGCCACAAATGGTACTGCACTCAGTACCCTGCAGGGTCATGTCTGGAAAGAGGTAAGGATCATGCAGCTGGAAGTCCCTCCAAAACACCCAACACAGCTCAAACTCCAATCAGAGAGTGCAGGACGGAAGAGACCCACCTTAGGGCAGACCCTACTTCTGGTGGGAGGGAGGAGTTAGGTGAGGGGGAGGTAGGCAAAGGAGGAGCAGGTGGGCAGAGGAGTGTTGCACCCAGGGGCCAGGCCCTAGGCGTTCAGATCCTGGAGAGTATCGGATTTCAAGTCTGGCAGACACCTTTGTGGGCCGTCTGGGACACAGTGGCTAAAAAAAGAGCAAGAGGACCTAAAGAGAGGTCGTTCACAGGGCTCGTGCCACCTGTCCGACTGGAGGGTGGCCACAGAGCAGGGAGGACTAGAGGACGACGCAAAGGGCAAACTAGTAACCTGGGATCAGAAGGCAGCTGGTAGGCCAATACACTTTATTCCAGCAGTGTGGTCCCATTGCTCTCTTGATTGGCCAAACCGCATACCTGGTTCTACACCCAAATTCCGGCTGTGCTACAAAGTCTTCAGTAAAGGTACAGAACTGTCAACCTGCTTACTTGTCTTCTTCGGCAACAACTCTGCACGCCACACTACAACTTATATCACCTCATTACTGTTCACCCCTGGGGCGTGCTCTGGCTGAGGAGAGTATAACACTCCACTGCTACACCATACTATTTCACCCCAGGGGCGTGCTCTGGCTGAGGAGAGTATAACACCCACTGCTACACCATACTATTTCACCCCAGGGGCATGCTCTGGCTGAGGAGAGTATAACACTCCACTGCTACACCACACTATTTCACCCCAGGGGCGTGCTCTAGCTGAGGAGAATATAACACCCCACTGCTACACCATACTATTTCACCCCAGAGGCATGCTCTGGCTGAGGAGAGTATAACACCCCACTGCTACACCATCCCCTGAGGACCCCACATGCAGTGAAGGTCAACCCTGACCGGATACCTTAGCTAGCATCATGAACTATCTGCAACCTAATATATCCCCTTCCATATCCGATTAGGGCCACAGCTGCTGAGCATCACCACCGTGATATAGACTGCCTGCCCGGCGACTGAGTACCTCTGCCCTTGCGACCAAAACAACAGCGAGCATTTTTCACATACACACGGTTTACCGGACAAGAAGTGTTGTCATAGGGACATAACTAGTCCTAATTACATTTTATTAAACGGCATTAACAATAGAAATAAAACCAAACGGCAACATGTTTACCACTAGCCTGCCAGGGACAAGAACAAAATTGCCACCACTAGCCCACCAGGGATACATAGTTATGATTCCACTAGTGGTTCTAGTATGAATGAGGACAGTATTGTTACTACTGGTTTTCTAAGGGCAAAATGTGGCTATTAGGAATTAATATTGGAAACCTTTGGCATTTTTTGCAATATTAATTCTTATATGTAATTAATAAATAATTTATTTTTCATGATGAAGCTATAATATTTATTTAATCATCATTGACCGTCAGACCCTTAGTTTTTTTAAATTAATTTTTTTTGGCCATCGCCGTATTCTACAGAATAGATTCACAAAAGGCGGAATATCCCTCCAGCTCCACCAATCAGTCTCCTTTATGTCAACAATCACCTACGAATAGCCGCAGATCGCTAACTCATTTCCTTGCACAATAGATGTGATAGATTTCAGAAGTCAGATCAATGTCTCTAACTTTTCTTTAACCTTATTCAGTATCAGTCAGTCAATTTCACGTTTCTTCAGTACGACACCTAATTAAACCGGGTACAAAGGAGCTGAGAGCTCCCGGGTAGATCTCCTAACCTATAACAAAGGCAGATCTCACTCCGAGAAGGGGCTCATCATACAGAGATAAGACAGCGGGGGAGGGGGATTATATCAGAATGCGAGTATTGATCCACGTCCGTTTCTACAAATCTGCAGGGGTCTAATGGTGCAGACGTGAGCCAAACCTGAATATAAGGGAATAACTCTGACATCTATCATTACACTCAGAATTATCCTCCCCAATAAATTAGGTTTATCACGAAAACGCTAATTGGTTTTCAATACATTGATTAAACACGAACAATGTAAATCACGGAGTACAAGTAATGTAGAAGGTGGGTTTCTCCAAATTCAGCAACAAATGTCACTTTTTACTGATTAGTATTTTTAACCCAATGCATGAACAATGTCTTAAGTACTTAGTAGAGCACCTCCGGCTGTTGTGACCTGCTACAAATCTGACCCCAGTCTCTTGCACACGTTCCTGAGGAATGTTATAATATTCTTGGGTTGTTAACTGACTGGTTCATTGTTGTTCTGAACAAATAAGGAAAAAGATACAAAGACACTGAATGTTTCTAAAGATACAGATGAAAACAGAGATCACAAGTTCAGACGGGGCAGACGTATCATTGGGACAACCTGGGCAGCCTCAAAGGTGAGGTGGCTCCATCTCTATTAGGTGGCCATGTGCGTTATGATGAATTGTTGGATTGAAAAGGGCCCATATATCGTTCTTGCACAGGGGTCCTCCTCTGTATGTGTCCTCCAGTGACTTTAGAGTTGTAGGAGCACTGGCAACATGACCTGGACGTGGCATAAAGAGGACGCTGTCACCGGCTACCATCAGATTCCCGAGGAGGCCGATGGTCAAAATTCTCGAGTGACTGCAAACGCCCTGCATCAGATGTGGCAGCTGACACTGCGGTTTTAGTTTTCACAGTAAGAAGCAAAATAAATGCTGAAGGTCTTCATAACCAAACTACAAGACTCTACTGACCCATAGGTACAAGAAAACGTGTGGCTCTAATACCTACAATGAAGATGGTGGGGGCTCGTTGAGGTTCCAGTGAAGCATAGTGGAAACTCAGTGATGTCTACAGTGAAGCATGGCGGGGCTCGTGATGTATCTAGTGAAGCATGGCGGAGCTGAGTGATGTCTACAGTGAAGCATGGCAGGGCTCGGTGATGTCTACAGTGAAGCATGGTGGAGGTTCAGTGATGTCTATAGTGAAGCATGGCGGGGACTTGATAATGTCTACAGTGACGCATGGTGTTGGCTGAATGATGTCTACAGTGAAGCATGGCGGGAGCTCGGTGATGTCTACAGTGAAGCATAGTGGGGGCTCAGTGGTATCTACAGTGATGCATGGAAGAGGTTCAGTGATGTCTATAGTGAAGAATTGCAGTGACTTGATAATGTCTACAGTGAAGCATGGCGGTGGCTCTGTGAGGTCTCCAGTGAAGCATGCTGGGGGCTCAGTGATGTCTACAGTGAAGCATAGGGTGGCTCAGTGATGTCTGTAGTGAAGCATGGCAGGGGCTCAGTGATGTCTATAGTGAAGGATGGCAGAGATTTGGTGATGTCTATAGTGAAACATGGCGGGGAATTGATAATGTCTACAGTAAAGCATGGCAGGGGCTCGGTGATGTCTGCAGTGAAGCATGGTGGTTACTCAGTGAGGTCTTCAAGGAAGCATGGTGGGGGCTCGGTAATACCTTCAGTGAAGCATGGCAATGATTTAATGCTCTGTACATTGAAGCATTATGGTGGATCAGTGATTTCTACAGTGAAGCATGTTGGTGGCCTGGTGATATCTCCAATTGTGGATCATGGTGGCGGCTTGGTATTGCTTATTGTGAAGCACGGTGGTGACTCATTGATGTCTACAGTAGAGCATGACCTTGGCTTGGTGATGTCTTTAGAGAAGCATGGCAGTGACTCAATGATGCCAACAGTGAAACATGTTGATAGCTTGGTGATGTCTCCAGTAAAGCATGGTGGGGGCTCAGTGATGCTATTAGGCTGCTTTGCTTCCTCTGGCACTGACAATCTTTAGCATATGGAGAACAAGATGGATTCATTCAAAAATCAGGAAATCCTATGAGAAAGTGTCATGTTTTGATGAGAAAACTGAAGCTTTCTTATCAGTGGACCTTATGACAGGACTGTGATCCCAAGCATACCACACAGTCCACTGTGGTTTGATTTCAATAGAAACCCTGACTTGAGCTCCATGGAAAATCTCTGGTTTCGATGTGATCAAAGTGCTTGCAGCAAACCCAGGATATAAGTGAACTGGAGGCCATTGCCCATGAGGAGTGGCCTAAGATTCCTCTGAAACACTGCCAGAGATCGGCATCTGGCTATTCATCATGTTTGCAGCAGGTCATAACAGCCAGAGGTGCTCTACTAAATACTAAAGACATCGGTCATGAAGGAGGGAATAATCCTTAGACTACAGTAGTCAAGAAAAAAAGCATTTTGCATTAAATGTGGAGAAACCACTTGTTATTTTAGTTGTGCTCAACTTTTTACGTTGTTTCAGTAGAAAGTTTGAAAATTTTCCTAACAAACCGATCTCACGGGCTGGTATAGCGGATAGAAATCAGGAGGCGAGATGGTAAAATGGGCAAAGGCATTCAGGGGAGCTAGTCTGACCCTTAGACTTGGGTTCTCTAACTCAGCCCGTTCCTAGAGGTGCTTCAGATGAAGGAGAGGTCTGGGACACCACCCTAGCCCTTCGCTCCTGATCAGCCCTAGGCTAAGAGCCCTGGATCCACCCACGGACTGGGAAAACCCAGCAGCTTCAATGGAAGGCAACGGCAGCAATAACACATCTCAGGACAGCACGACTTCACAGCATGGGGTCCACGTAGAAATTAACTCTATCTGCGACACCTAGTGGAGGGAAGTGGAGCTATTTCAAGGCTGAGGGAGTGGATATTTGAATACTAACACATACCCCTCAACCTCCACCCAAATGCTGTGACTCGCCGCTCCACCTGCAGAGCTGCACACAGCAGACTGCCAAGCAGTCAACACGTGACAACTGAATCTGTAATGGGGGGTGAATAATTTTAACTGTAACTATGGTTGAGTCATGTTTGGAACTGGTCTTAGTGCCCATGTTGATCCCTATCCACAGCTGAAAGCATCTACAATGGTTACGTGAGCATCTAAACTGGACCAGGAGCCATCGTAGATGTCCTGGTCCTGGTCGATAGATCACATTATACATTGCTGTACTACACATCTCTTTATGTCCCATTTCTATGATACTCCGACTTACGAGTCACGATGATATTCTTGTTTTTTCTTCATCTGCCCGTTAACAAGAAAATCTCTCAATTTAATTTTTTTTGTTAATAGAGAACCTTTATCAGCGGCTGAAAGTAATTCAGTGGCGACGTTGCGTGATGAGATGGCTCCGGCGAGTATTTTACATAACAATGACCGCGGGTTTCACTCACGAATCGTCACAGTCTTTAGAACTAGGAACGCAACAGCCAATTACGAGATTAATAACCGGAGGAGAGAAGCAACGGGAATGATTTGTTTTTTTCCAGGAACATTTTGCACAAATTCTCATTAAAGGATGCTCTTTGTCCGTCGTGGTAAAGGACGGCTTGTTATTGTATTCGGGAAGACGTCTGATGGCTCCACCAAGATGGCGAGATATATCTAGATTTCTTTGCGGTAATCTAAAAAGGAGACGAATGTTCTACATGGTCGAAATCATGTGGACATCTGATGTCCACTTCCATTTCTGTGAATCCCATTTAAGGGGTAGAAGTGGTCGTAGAGGTGAAGACATTTATCCGTATCAATCTCAAACTGGGGTTCCTCAAGACCACCAGTGGAATTGGTGTAACGGCTTTCGATCTTCTATTGGCATTCTTTACATCTTGCCCCTTCTCAAGATGGTGTCCACTGCTTCACTCTTATTGATGTGATCCTCCTCTCTGCCTTTATAAACCTCGGCCTACCATCTATCCATGCTTGAGTATTCAGTTTGAGTTCCTGGCTTCCTGTGCTGTACCAGTCTGCTCCACCTCCTGCTGACCCGCTCTGGCTTCTCCAGCAACTGCCATTGAACTCCAGAAATTTCACTTGCCTCCAGCTTCTCTCCTGATTTCAGCTGCCTGTGTTTAGTGCCATGACTTTGTGGCGCCCCACCGGTCTGATCGCCACCCAGTGAACAGGTGTGGTGTCTTAGTCCTTGAGGGAACGGGATGGGGAATCCAGACACCCAGCAAAACACCCAACAAACCCTAGGACCCAGGGAACCATGGGTGGACCCGGGGGAGGGCCCAGTCAAGGGGACAAGGGAACAACAGGTGGAGGGTGGCAGTAAGAAAAAAGGAGGAGTAGTGAGTAGGAGGAGAAGGACGTTGTTGTGCGGAGGATGGAAAAAAACCCCAGGGGCACAGGTGGAGTGAAAGCAACCTGTGCGCCTGAATCCGGGACTGACCATAGTCAGGTGGAGGGGGTGGTCGAGAACCACGGACCGACCCTGAACATGGCACGGAAGCTGTATGCCCGAACCACTGAAGCCACGAGGTCTAAAGGAGCTGTGGCCGCAACCCGACACATACGCTGAGAAGAGAACTGGACTAAGGTCAGGGGACAGGTATAAGTCACCCGAGAAAACTCGTGGCTGCTGGGTCAGAGCACTGCGTGCGGAGGCGCTGACAGCAGAGGAGAAGTAGCGCTGGGAGAGAGACACCCGAGAAAGGAAAGGTAAGGCACACAAAGGGGGTCTTGGGCAAACTATCCCGGCTCCTTGGGGATGGACTAGACTGGAACTTGGCAGAGAAAAGTGCCCGGCGATCATTTGCAGCTTCAGTGAGTAAACTGAGTATAGAATTCCAACGCTGTGTGAGACTATTTTATTCTTCCACAAGCAGACGAGACACAGAGGCCCAGTTGAACACGGCCTTGCACATCCATCACAATCGAACACATCTGCCCCCGGAGTACTGCTCCACCTACAGGGAACGATGACATCAGGCCGCAATACCAACAACCCTGGAGGTCTGACCCGCAGCGTCGGTCCCTCTTGACCGAGAACCGTAGGTGGTGTCACAAACTTTATTCCCATTCACCAACCTCTAACCCCAATTTCCAAGAATTGACTCCCCCGGGGTCACAGAAGCCGTAGCCCAGTTACGAGTGCTCCACGGGCCTGGGGTGGGTGAGTCAACTCTGCCTCTGTTTCACCATCCCAGTGTTATGTAAGCTTTGTGTGCCCTGCTAGCACTTACTGAACTATTGTTTATTGTGTAGGTGCAGTTCTCTGGACACTTGGGACTCTTTTAAAAGCTGCACTACACTAATAAGTATTGGACTTGTTTTTCTGTGGATTCCCGTTCCCAGGCCTCTGGGTGTTTATTATTCTTGGACTGTGTTTTTTTTTTCTCCATCGTTTTTTTTCCCTGTGAGAATTATTCCTAGAGACTTTCTTGTTTATGTTATTGTGCTAGAACTATTTCAAAAGGCTTTCATTTGTTACCTGTTTGATGAACTTACTCATTGCTTCACTTCACGTTATATCTGCCACGTGTGATAAATATAGGCTTGCTCACCTGTAGATTTGGTTTCAGTCTGTCTGTGCTCCCATCTGCTAATAGATCCTTACAGTACATTACACGTGCATGAAACATATCCTGAGTGCTCCAAACACCCATCAAGTGTAGAGCGATTGCTCCAACGTCACCCATAGATGGAGTTGTCTTCTGCTGGCCTTTGGAACCTATTATTTTGAGAGATCTTGGGTCATGTGAATGATCCTTGGTAACTAAAGTGGGCTAACCTGACACGGAAACTTGAGTTGGACTTTTGTTGTCCCTTATTGACCGCTCAATGAAGGATCTACCACCATCCTGGTGGGCCAGTCTTACCCTGATCTATGGTAAATTTGCAAATACAAAACTAGGCTCTTCATCCCATAGGGTGACCTGATGTGCACAACCACTTCTCTTTAAGGGGAGGACTTGGCACCACCAGTTGCGACATCTTAGGATCTCCAGTTGGTCCTCACCTAGTTCCGCTCTACTTACCTTCTAGAGGTTGGCTCTTACTGTTGACTTTCAAAATCTTCGAAAGTTGGCCAATTTGGTCAAATTGAGATCCCAGTTTTGACCCAAAAAAATATATATCCAATTTTTTATTTTCATTGACCTCATTTCTCAAGTAGCTTCTACCACTCCTCATCACATCAGGAGGCCAAATTGGATTAGACACAACTTAAGGTTAAAGAGCTCAACTGAACAAGGCGAAAATAAGGGATAGTACACGAGACGAGAGTCGTGTGTTTGGAGGACCGGAGTAAGGTTTTTGTGAAGCAAATTTTTTTTTTGTCATTTTCATACATTACAATATTTAGTCTGATAAACCTCATCCATATACATTTCTCTCCTTTCAGTCGCTCTCGTAGTGATTGTGGTGCACAAAAGGGAATGGATGAATTACCATAATCACCGGTATTCATGCACTGTAGAAAAGTGGCTATTCACATATCTCATGAAAACACCGACGTATCAGACATTAGACTGCCGTCAATATGTCATTAAAGCACCGCAGTAAAAAGTGGAATTACAAAAATCACAGTTGTAGGGTATTTATTTTTCACCCCCGGACAAGAGGATGTCCGGTGCATGGCACAATACAGTGGTTACAACGAGGGATGGAAAAGGGTGTCAAGGCCGTAACAGTAGGGGAAGGGGAGACGGGTCACCACCTGACCACCAGCCTGTGTTTGCACCCTGCGCTCCCTAACATCCCTAAGCGGGTCCTTACCTCACCGCCATCATGTGACTAGTCCCTAGCTGTCACTCCACTCATCCTGGTTAGTGCAGAATTCAGTGAGTGTGTTGAGCCCAGGCTTTGGGGTACTCGGGTATCAGGCTCACCACCTGACACCAACCTGTGTCTGCACCCTGCACTCCCTAATGTCCCTAAGCGGGTCCTTCCCTCGCCGCCATCATGTGACTAGTCCCTAGCTGTCGCTCCACTCATCCTGGTTAGTGCAGAATTCGGTGAGTGTGTTGAGCCCAGGCTTTGGGGTACTCGGGTATCAGGCTCACCACCTGACACCAACCTGTGTCTGCACCCTGCGCTCCCTAACATCCCTAAGCGGGTCCTTACCTCACCGCCATCATGTGACTAGTCCCTAGCTGTCACTCCACTCATCCTGGTTAGTGCAGAATTCGGTGAGTGTGTTGAGCCCAGGCTTTGGGGTACTCGGGTATCAGGCTCACCACCTGACACCAACCTGTGTCTGCACCCTGCGCTCCCTAACGTCCCTAAGCAGGTCCTTCCCTCGCCGCCATCATATGACTAGTCCCTAGCTGTCGCTCCACTCATTCTGGTTAGTGCAGAATTTGGTGAGTGTGTTGAGCCCAGGCTTTGGGGTACTCGGGTATCAGGCTCCACGAATAGCGTCTGCTGTGTCACGGGGAGTGGTGGCCACGCCTGATCCCGTGTCCTGGGTATATCTTCAAAAAGGGGTTTATATTTACAGGGGATTATATATACAAGTTGTCGTGACGCCACCTGTAGTTTCTGGTGAGGTGTCACCAGCGCCGCCACAGTCCGCCGGAGGTAGATGGTAATGTGGCTGGTTGGCAAAGTCCTCAACAGGTAGGGCTGGACCTCCGGGGCAGTGTTCCTGAATGGGGAACAAGTTAGTGCAGAAGAAACACAGGCAGAGGCAAGTCACTTTTCCTCCGGGTACTTGGCGGTGCCTGGTACCCTTCTTGTGGACTGCTTTGGTGCCCTGGAGACTTGAAGACTCCAAGGGAATCCGGATTCTCTGCTGCGCTTGTAGCTCCAGCAGTCTACAGGCTCCGGTGACCGGTAAGCTGTCTGGGAGAACCTATCAACGGCCCCTCTTTCCCAGACCGGCTGCTCTCCTGGAGAGCTCCTTTCTCCTTAAACCCTCTCTTCTTCTTCCATCTCTCCCTGGTCCCTCAGCCGAGCGACCTAGCAGCAAGAGCCTCAAAGCTCAAAAACTGACCAAAAGCCCTTCTTGTTCCCCCTAGAGGTCCCGCCGTGTAAACTAACGTGGGAGTGCTGGTAATGGGTCCCACCCACCATCCTAGGATCCACCAGCAGCTGGAGTATCTGCACCTCTTTTACGGGTGCAGTACCCCTCTGTGACGCCTGCTTGGCGGGGCGTCACAAGTGCACAAGACATCACCTCTACAACAGTCTGACACAGGGGAAAGTAGGCAGACAAGGGAACATAAACAATAAAGGATATAACTCCAACCCCACAGTTTCATCAAAACTCCAGGGCTGCAAAGAACACCACACCAGACTCTTCTAGCGACTTTATTACTCCAACATGATCAGCTGAGAAATGATTCTCTATAGCCGGAATCATGTGATGAAAGATGTGACTGTTTAAAGTGGAGGGGAGTGGTCACAACCCGGCATCACCTGACATAGGAGTAACAAGGAACAAACAGGAAGAAAAGATTCCTTAACCCTTGCTGCACCAAAAGAAAGCAAATACATTTAAAAACCCAAAGTCTCACAAGGCAATGTGAAACTCAGATCCAGGAATTGTCAAAGGACCGAAAATATTAAAGCCTTTCATAAAACACAACTTCAACGCTAACCCAATTCTCTGTTTCCTGTACCTCTTAATGTTTACTTTCTCCTCCTTTGATAATATTATACAAACCGCTGATGATCGCTTTTGCCTGAGTGGGAGAATCCTAAAACAAGTCTGTGCAGCATGGAGAGGCAGTCTACTGTACAGCAGATATAAAGATCTATTGACCACGTGAGCACATATAGCTAATGGTACTTACCCCAAAGAAGAAGACAACTAAAACTAACAAAAACATGATCTTCCCTAACTTTTATTTCTTCCTGAAAACTTTAAAGGGCAGTTCCTATCTCAGGCATTTATGGCCTATGAACAAGCTTCTTGCTCTGCTTTTATTCATCCTCAAATAGAAGTGAATGGAAAGATCTGACCATGCGTGATCAGTCACGGTGGTACAGATACAGGTCCTAGAGGAGGGGCCTGCATCTTCTATGGGTATTCTATGGATGTCTCGAAACTCTGGACAGCACAGACTCTACCCATCCAGAAAAGCTAGAATGGCTGGGACACGGTGGGTGTATGTGCTGTCCAGCTGAAGTCATCAGCTCCTGGCCTCAGGCTATTAGAAAACACCACACCCTACTCAAGCTTTCTGCAGGAAGCTGCCAGATATAGCTTATGCTTCTCTGATTTGGTCTTATTGTTCTCCTGCTCTGAATAGGTTTTTACTGTTTCACCTCAGTCTGTTTTTGGACGCTTCTCCTGCCTGCCATCTCGACCTGACTACTCTTATGGAGCCTGATTTTGTCCTTTCCTTGACCTGGCTTTGACCCTCTTGGTGACAATTCCTACCTCTGATTCACTCCTCTGGACAGCACAGGCTCTACCCATCCACAAAAGCTAGAATGGCTGGGACCTGCAGTAGTTTCCAGTCTGACACAGTGGGTGTGTGTGCTGTACAGCTGAAGTCATCAGCTCCTGGCTTCAGGCTATTAGAAGACACTGCACCCTACTCAAGCTGCCAGGTTTCTGCTGGAAGCTGCCAGATATAGCTTATGCTTCTCTGATTTGGTCTTGCTCTTCTGCTCTGAATAGGTTTTTCCTGTTTTACCTCAATCTGTTTTTTGGGCGCTTCTCCTGCCTGCCATCTCGACCCGATTATTATGGATCCTGATTTTGTCCTTTTCTTCACCTCCCAGCCTTTGACCCTCTTGGTGACAATTCCTACCTCTGATTTGCTCTTGCAATAGGCAGCAATTTTCTGAACCTTGTTGTAATTCCAGATACCTGTAGTGGGGATAAAGGATGTCAGGGTTTCTCTGGACTTTTCCTAACGGAGAGGCTTGTGCCAAATTTGATAGCCATTTGAGCCTTTGGCTTTGGACAGTCATCACAACAGCTCCATCATTAGAATAGTGTCTGTGACCAGGTACTACACACTCACCCCTATTGACTGGAATAGGGGCTGGCGGATATGCAGTTTCCAGCCGTGGCCTCTATATAGTTGATGTAACTGTGCAGCACTGCCACGAAGTAGTTCCAGTTGCCAGCATCGGGAATAGCTGATTGGCGGGAGTGCCTGGTGTTGCCTGAGGATAGGTCATCAATATTAAAGACCAGGATAACCCCTCTAAGTAGCCTATCCCATAATCTATCAACCAGACATCTTCACCTTCAAACACCTTGTCTTCTGTAACTCTGTAAATGTACATAAACCTCCACCTGGAGTAAAGAGGGAGAGGAGGGAGATGCAGCTGCAGCTTCTCATTTGCTGGGGAAGGAGCAGCAGGGAAGGCGTGTGTCATGTGTTGACTGCTTTGCAGCTGTGATTAAATCTGAGGGGTTTTTTTTTGCCTTAGTCTGCTGTGTGCATCTCTGCAGCTGGAGGGTTTAGTTATACCATTTAGATGGAGGTGGAGGGGTGTGTCTTAGTATTCAGATCTCCACTCCCCCAGCCTTGATATAGCTCCTTTTCCCTCCACTAGGTGTCGCAGATAGATCTCATTTCTACTTGGACCCCGTGCTGTGAAGTCGTGCTGTGCTGAGCAGTGTTTTTGCTGCCATTGACTTTCATTAAAGCTGCTGGGTTTTAAAGGTCTGTAGGTAGCCTAGGACTGATCAGGAGCGAAGGGTTAGGGTGGTGGCCCGAACCTCCTCACCTTCAGAAGCTCCTTTGGGAACAGGGCCAATCAGGGACCCCAAGTTCAGCCTCAGACTAGCTCCCCTGAACGCCCTTGCTCACCTTACTATCTTGCCTCCCCATCTGGTATGGCAGTATGGCATTAGACCCGAAATATGACTATACAATTAATTATGATGGTATTGTTTTAATACTGGTGTCTCCTCCTATGTGCAGTCTCTCTCCTCTTCATCCATCCCTTTAAGACAGTCATTTTATGATACTTCTATACTCTATTTATCATATGAAATCTTTTTCCATTTGGCGAGTCGTCCCGGGCAGATAACTATCAGGTGGTCTCAATAGCTGCGGGTTCAGGAAATGCACTGCACATTTTTTCATCTAATTTCCAATCATTTTGAAAGCAGGAATCCAAATGAGAAATAGTGCAAGTTTTTTTGCTGTTTTTTTTTTCTTCCATTCGAAAGAAAGTAAGACGATTTCTGCAGAATCATCGAATCTTGGCTCCCGCCCGCCTCAGTATAAGTCATATCTTCCTATCTCCGCTCCGCGTGTTGGATTTTTAGTAAATGAAGGCGCATTTTGTTATTAAATCAATTGATGCGAGAAGAGGATTGTACGAACGGAATGGAGAGCTAGAACAGATGATGGAATTATCGGACACACATGTGGCCACCTATAAAGATAAATGTTCCCATCCCCAGTGTTATTGATTGTTTCTATTCTAAGGGAAATGGGGCATCAAATGAAGTTGTGAAATTGCCAAAATTGGCAACTCTTAAAGAGTTTTCCTAAAAACATGATCTCAACGGTGTGAATGGATCGTCCGTCATAATCGATATTGAGCATGTGCGACCACTGCTTTACTTACTCTCATAGGAGTGGTGGTCGCACATGCTCAGTACAGCTCCATTCACATTAGGGAATTTGGATCCTCCCACTGTCAAAATGGTTTCTGGTCACCCGTGATCATTCATCTATTGTAACACTCACAGGGTGACCATTTGGGAGTGGACCCCACAGTCCCTAGCGGTACCTGAATAGGTTAGAATAGCTCTAATCCCAGACTAAACTATTACATTGAATGGCATAGACAACTGCAGTATAGCTAAACATCCACATGAGAATATCACCAGCAGGAAATACCAGCAGGGGGAAGGTATATATAGCCACATTCAAAAGGTGATTGGACAGATAAATCAATAAATAATAACCACCTGTTAACCTAAAAGACTAAAGCAAGGATAACAGACAATAAACAGAGAAATGTACATGTGCTTTTAGCTCAGCGAACAGAGAGGCCGCCCACAAACCACAGGGTCACCGGTTAAAACTCCAATGCGTGACAACAAATTTGGTTTACGGGGCAATCACTTAAAGGTTATCTTTCAGTAAGTGCCCCTTATGGGCATAACGTTGAAGCAGGACAGGATTAAAGAAGACCCTGAGGTGACCCAGAGGGCCATTAATCATACCAAGGTCAGAACAGACCCCATGGGGGACATGGAAGCTGTCAGTGGAGCAAATTATTTGCTTTCAGGGGTCCAATACATATTTGCTTGTTTTTCTTGTAGCTTCATGGTTGGCACTGTTGCCTTGAAGAACTAGGGTCTTGGGTTCAAATGCAAACAAAAACAACATTGCATAGGGATTGGGTACCCTAGGTACCTCAGGTTCCTTACAGACCCCAAAAGCATACAGGTAGGTTAATAAGCTCCATATCCATAATTGGATCCCTCAACCTTCTTCTCTTGTGGTTGACCCTGCACTCGTTGATTGGGTATGGATGACCCATTAGTTATGGCTTTTTTTCTTGCAGCTTCATGGTTGGCACTGTTGGTTCGAATCCAAACAAAGACAACATTGCATGAAGATTGGGTAGCCTTGGTATCTCAGGTTCCTTACAGACCCCAAAATCATACCTGTAGGCTAATTGGCACCATATCCATAATTGGATCCCTCAACCTCCTTCTCTTCTGGTTGACCCTACCCTGATAGTGTATGGGTAGCCCATTAGTGATGGCTTTCCAAGAAAAATGGGACCAGACAATGAGCTTTAGGACTTATGGTCAACAAATCAGGTAGACGCTCTTGATAGGAACCATGAAATGGTTATAAAGGGACTCCATTAACCATGCAAAGTTGACTAGATAGAGGACAGTCTCGAATAGACTAACTAGGAGATCAACTGATAACATTATGGGGTCAACTGGTATGGAGCGTTTGGGCTCAGTTACCTTAATTTGAGAAAAATGCCAAAGATGTAAGACCAAGATGTAAGACCCGCATAGGATGGCCCCATACTATGTATGACATTGGGTCTATCCTCCATTTTTCTGGAGTAAGAAGCCGCAATAACGACCATCTATAGGGCGGTTATTGACTGTATTTGGCCCTATATTAATAATGTCAGACCCAACATCTCTCTTCTTTAGAGTTAACCCCTTGTACCTTATCCTCCTGGTGATCCTTGGGTATTGCCGCATGGCATGAAGACGGGAGAATTCCTGGCACCTGTGTTCTCTAATGCTCTTAGTCACTTTTATTCTAATTATTTAGATATTCATCATTTTTATTTATTACTCTCAATTCGCTAAACTAATTATCCGCTTCTCCGAGCACAACACAACCAGCGCAGCTCTGACAGCTTCACTAACACCGGCCCTTTAACAAGTAATCACCCGATTCCGCCTCGCTCACAGGTGAGGGGCATTCATGGGCGCCGCTTGTTTCTCCTGGAATCAGAAAATTAAAGAACAATTCATCACAGTCAGTCTGTCCACAGCCGAGAACAAACCCCTCCGGGGACGCGGCGTCTAGAAGGATTCTGCAGTAATTAAATGCACGACGAACTGGAGGCGCGATGTCAAATTATGCCCAAAATTCAGATTTTGCATCCAAAGTTTTACTGAAACATTGTTCCTTGTGGAGGAGACTGATGACCAGGCTTCAAAAGCCATTTCCCTAAACTCTGTAAGTCAAACTCATCACCTACCCTGTGGGTAAGTGACAGGTGCTACTATATGGGTAGGGGTTCAACCACTAAGACCACCACCAATTGTCAAAATAAAGCAGAGTTTGCGCACCGCCTCTCCATTCATTTGGTCTCAGCAATCTACTGCAGGAGGAAAGAGGACCCTGCCCACGAGGGCTCACAGTCTACAAGGAATGGGTGAGGATACAGTAGGTGAGGAGAGAGGACCCTGCCCACGAGGGCTCACAGTCTACAAGGGATGGGTGAGGATAGAGTAGGTGAGGGGAGAGGACCCTGCCCACGAGGGCTCACAGTCTGCAAGGGATGGGTGAGGATACAGTAGGTGAGGAGAGAGGACCCTGCCCACGAGGGCTCACAGTCTACAAGGGATGGGTGAGGATACAGTAGGTAAGGAGGACCTGCCCATGAGGGCTCACAGTCTACAAGGGATGGGTGAGGATATAGTAGGGGAGGAGAGAGGACCCTGCCCATGAGGGCTCACAGTCTACAAGGGATGGGTGAGGATACAGTAGGTGAGGAGAGAGGACCCTGCCTGCGAGGACTTCCAGTCTACAAGGGATGGGTGAGCATACAGTAAGTGAGGAGAGAGGACCCTGCCCATGAGAGCTCACAGTCTACAAGGGATGGGTGAGGATACAGTAGGTGAGGAAAGAGAACCCTGCTCGTGAGGGCTCACAGTCTACAAGGGATGGGTGAGGATACTGTAGGTGAGGAGGGGGGACCCTGCCCACGAGGGCTCACAGTCTCCAAGGATGGGTGAGGATACAGTAGGTGAGGAGAGATGACCCTGCCCACGAGGGCTCACAGTCTACAAAGGATGGGTGAGGATACAGTAGGTGAGGAGCGAGGACCCTGCCCACAAGGGCTCACAGTCTACAAGGGATGGGTAAGGATACAGTAGGTGAGGGGAGAGGACCCTGCCCACGAGGGCTCACAGTCTACAAGGGATGAGTGAGGATACAGTAGGTGAGTAGAGCGGACCCTGCCCATGAGGGCTCACAGTCTCCAAGGATGGGTGAGGATACAGTAGGTGAGGAGAGATGACCCTGCCCACGAGGGCTCACAGTCTACAAAGGATGGGTGAGGATACAGTAGGTGAGGAGCGAGGACCCTGCCCACAAGGGCTCACAGTCTACAAGGGATGGGTAAGGATACAGTAGGTGAGGGGAGAGGACCCTGCCCACGAGGGCTCACAGTCTACAAGGAATGAGTGAGGATACAGTAGGTGAGTAGAGCGGACCCTGCCCATGAGGGCTCACAGTCTACAAGGGATGAGTGAGGATACAGTAGGTGAGTAGAGCGGACCCTGCCCACAAGGGCTCACAGTCTACAAGGGATGGGTGAGGATACAGTAGGGGATGAGAGAGGACCCTGCCAGTGCGCATGAGGGCTCACAGTCTCCAAGGATGGGTGAGGATACAGTAGGTGACGAGGAGAGAGGATCCTGCCCACGGGGGCTCACGGCCTACAATGGATGAGTGAGGATACAGTATCTCTCTGGCTCTGCCCACTTCTTCCTGCCACTCCTCCGCTTAAATCCTCTCTTTAGGCCCCGCCCACGCTCAAAATCCACCTGAATTCTCACAGTTACAGCTTAGTCTTGTCGAGTGCAGAGACGTTTCCCATTTCTAGCTGTGATTGAAGTCTGATCAGTGTGTGCTGAGATCAGAGTAATAATTAGTTTGTGTTTGGAAAGCGAGGCCATTTAGAGAGGGGCTGAGGAGCGACCTCCCTCCTTCATCACTCTGAAGCCTCACACTATTTGCATGTCTTTGATATTCCCTGGAGCTCGGGGCCGTCATCTTTTTCTTTAATCTCCGTAATGTACCCTATACAGGTTGTAAACAGATTTGGAGCATGATTCTCCTATATGTCTGATACGCCGCTAATCACCGTCATGCATAATTCATTGTGACCTGGTATCTCTAAGACGAGACCCGTAAACCCTGCCTGGTACCATAAAGGCATATATAATCTGCAAGGGGTCATATTGACCTCATGGTACCAGACAAGGGTTAAAGCGATATCTCCTTTCTTGGGGTCCAGTAGATATAAGGACGTGTTCACATTACTGATTTATCTTCCTCAAAAAATAGGACTGTATCCCTTTAAGAAGAAATAAGACAGCCATTGCCTACACTTGTAATAATGGCCGCGTATGTCATATTATCTTCAGCTTTCCCTTCCGTACTTTGGGAAGTCCACAAAGAACAGGGGATCCGTAGGAAAAGTCAAACAGACGCCCTTCTGTGCTTGGTTGCACAACCAAGTCTCACTTGCACAGGGGTGGGCTGGGCCGGGGGGCAGGAATGCATTTGCCTCCGGGCTGCTTAGAGCGACCAGCAGTGATTTTGATAAAAGCGCACCTGCAGTACACGACCACGTCTTCCCAGCAGTGACCTGCAGGTGGCAGCAGTGGGCACAGCTGGAAGCTCCTCCTATAAATGGAATTTAACGTTTGGTCTCCTTCAATCACATTGAAGCATATAGAGTCCCAGAGTACTGCACAACACAAGGGTGACAACGCGGATGGTGTAAAAGGAAGGTGATAGGGAAAGGGCCTGACATTGACCTGAGTTTGCACCCTAAGGTCCCTAACATCCCCATACAGGTCCTTCCCCCATCGTCATCATATCCCTAGACCTTCGCTCACCTTGGACTCACCTTAGTTACAGGTCGGCGAGGACACTAGTCTCACCTCTACAATAACATAACATAAGTTAAGGAACACAGACAGAGGGAAAATACACACAAAAGGAAAATAGTCCAAAACTCCTCCCAAACCAGCAAAACACCCCAGCTGCAAATGTCATGACTCCAGCTTCTTCAAGAGACAGGCTCCTTCCAAAGTGGTCAGCGTAGAAAGGGAATCCATAATTGGCATCAGATGGTAAGACACATGACTCTTTATAGTGGAGGGAAGTGGTCACCAAAAGCTGCACCTCAGATTAAGACTTACAAAGAACAACCGGATAGGAAACGTTCACTTTACTTTTACAACACTAAAAGAGATTAATTTAAATACAAGTTATAGAACTATGATCGATACATAACCTTCAGGTCCTAGACTTGTCAATGGTCAGTCTAGAGCGCGATACACTCATGAAATCTTCCTAATAAATCACAGAAGCCTTTGTAGAAAAATAAACTCTATCATGTAATATTCCGGGATATTTCCCGCACTACTGGTGTCGATTGTTACTAACAAGAGGTGTAGCTGTCACTGTCGCGTCGGTCTCTCTTACTTTGGATACTTGTGACTTGTTTAAGATTCCTGTATTGAGACTTCCTTCTCAATGGTTCCTTTCCTTTGGCAGTTCAGGAGTTAATGTCATTTTCTTGTTGCTGCAATGCGCCTTAGTTCTTTGTCCAGGTGTGGCTACTTTGTGATCACTCTCATCTGCTTTATATGGTCACATGTTCCAGCATTCCATGCTGGTAATCTAACTCCATTCCTGACCAAGCTACCTGAGGTGAAGGAGGTTCTCTGGAGAAGCTGACTGTTGCCAAAGCTGTCAAGGAGCGTGGCAGCAGGCGTGAAGTTGTCTTGTCGATTTCCTGCCTTTCTTTCCTTCCCCTCTTGTTGTTTTTAGTGCAGCAGATGGAACTAGTGCTGCCGGCATCCTTCTCCCTATTTAGGACTAACATCAGGGTCAATGAGGGACTAGGTATCCTGCTCGGCGATGGTGTGAAAGAACCTGTATAGGGACAGTAGGGAGATCAGGACACATCCTTCCCCTATGAGCACGGTCCTCCACTGTATGTGTCCTCATTGGTGTCTCCCCGTCTGTTGTTGCGTGTATTGTGCCGGACACCGCTGGTCTGGTATCCGGACGCCCCTAGTCCGCGGCGTGACTGTTCCCTTTTAATTCCTTCCACTGCAAGAGTTAATGCAGCCGCAAAGAAGTGACGGGCGGAGGTCCCATCCACCATGACACCATGAAACACCAGCAACCTTCTCTCCTCTTGTCTCGGATCACAGATATTTCATTACAGGGACTGATCTCCATAATTATTATGTGTGCAGGGTCGGGGTGCACTTATTTTTTTCGCGGCAATATGAACAGATCTTCTCTATAATCACTCGGATTATTTACACCGGGAAGGTTGTCGGCACGATTTGGCCTTTAATTAAAGCGGGTCATAGACTGAATGGTTACAATGTAACACTGCTGTCAGATTGATAATTGCAGAGCGTAACCTGCGCTCCCCGGAACCGCCGCCACCGGGACGTCAAGAGGCGCTAAGTGGTGAGAATGATTAAAACGGGGAGTCAACAAACCCTCATCATCCTGAGACAGGGTCGCTTCAAAGGAGACTTTATAACTATGTCACATTGATTTTGTGTCTGTATCAAGGAATGTAGCAGAGCTGAGACGGAGAAGATTGTGAATTCAGGATGTGTTACATAGACTGCAGAATTCCAGTCTATCAGCTTCTTGATTAGCAAATGTTAAATCCCTAGACCACGTGGGATGCTACACAGACCAGCTTTACAACCCTGACCACTGGGATGCTGACAGACCACTTTACACATGCCCTAGACCACCTGGGATGCTGACAAACCACTTTAACCCTAGACCAGCTGGATGCTGACAGACCACTACAACCTGACCACTGGATGCTAACAACCACTTTACAACCCTAGACCAGATGGGATGCTAACAAACCTACTTTACAGACCCTAGAACCAGCTGGGATGCTAACAAACCGCTTTACAACCCTAGACCACCTGGAATGCTAACAAACCTCTTTACAGCCCTAGACCACTGGGATGCTAACAAACTCCTTACAACCCTAGACTCACCTGGATGCTAAAAACTGCTTTACAGCCCTAGACCACCTGGGATGCTAAAAACGCTTACACCCTAGACCACCTGGAGATGCTACAACCCTTTTAAGCCTTGACCACCTGGATGCTAAAGAACGGATCTAGCTTTACAGCCTACATATGACCACACCTGACGGATGCTAAAAACTCTTTACACCCTGACCACCTGGGATGCTAAAAACTCTTTACAGCCCTAGACCACTGGATGCTAAAAACTCTTTACAGCCCTGACACCTGGATGCTACAAACACTTTACACCCTGACCACCTGGGATCTAAAATCTAGCCTAGACGTGGTAATACACCAAGTACTACAATACTACAACCTGAACTGGATGATTACAATGACCTTCCGCCCTCTAGACACTGGGATCGTATAGAAAGCCTGGTCTTCTAAGAAATCTCATGGTTTTTAGAAGTCTCCGAGAAATTCATGGAGAATGGATATAACCTGATCAATTCTTTCCTTGGTCACAGGTACCAGACTGGAGAGAAGAGAATTGTAAAATCCACTGACCCTATAGTCAATCCTAGAACCCCTGGGATCACAATGAAAGCCTAGTCTTCCAGGATGTCTCATTTTTATAGGAGTCTTCCAGACCTAGGAGAGTAGATACAGTATGGATGATCAATCCTTTCCACTGAAGTCTGAAAGATAACTATTTCCCTGCCCTAGACCACCTGGAATACTATGAAACCCCTTTACAGCTCTAGCCCACCTGGGATCATAATGAAAATCCTGGTCTTCTAAGAAGTCTCATGGTTTTTTAGGAGTCTCCCAGAAATTCCCTGAGAGTAGATATGCATGATCAACCCTATCCTTGGTCACAGGTACAAGATGGGAGCCTAAAGAAATGAATGACCAACTGAACCCTTACACTGTGCTAGACCAACTGGGATCACAATGAAAAACCTAGTCTTCAAGAAGTCTCATGTTTTGGTTCAAGAAGTCTATAGCACATTCCAGGAGGGTAGCTATGCATGATCAATCCTCTCCTTGACCACACTGAAGTCTGAAGAGATGACTGATCAAAGGAACCCTTTCCCTGCCCTCCTAGACCACCTGGGATCATAATAAGTCTAGTCTTCTAAGAAATCTCATGGATTTTAGAATTCTCCCAGACTTTTTGAGAGAATAGATAAACCGGATCAATCCTTTCCTTGAACGCAGGTGTCAGACAGGAGCTTAGATGACTGAAAGACTCACTGAACCCTTTCCCTGCTCTCCTAGGCCACCTGGGATCATAGTGAAAAGCCTGGTCTTCCAGGAGATCGTTTAGGAGTCTCCAAGACAACTCTGGGATCACCATGAAAGTTGTAGTCTTCAAGAGGTCTTGTGTTTTTCTTAAGATGTCTGTAGGACATTCCAGGAAAGTAGATATGCCTGATCAATCCTCCTGAAGTCTGGAGAGATGACAAAATCCATTCCCTACCCTCCTAGACCACCTGGGATCATAATGAGAAGTCTAGTCTTCTAAGAAATCTCATGGTTTTTAGAGGTCTTCCAGAAGTTCCAGGAGAATAGGTAAACCTGATCAATCATTTCCTTGATCACAGGCTTCAGACAGTAGCTTAGAGGACTGAAAGACCCACTGAACCCTATCCCTGCCCTCCTAGGCCACCTGGGATCATAGTGAAAAGCCTAGTCTTCCAGGTGATCATTTAGGAGTCTTCCAGAGAATCCTGGGATCATAATGAAAGTCGTAGCATTCAAGAGGTCTCGTGTTTTTCTTAAGAAGTTTGTAGGACATTCCAGGAAAGTAGATATGCCTGATCAATCCTCTTCTGAAGTCTGGAGAGATGACTGATCAACAAAACCCTTTCCCTACCCCTCTAGACCACCTGGGATCATAATGAGAAGTCTAGTTTTCTAAGAAATCTCATGATTTTTAGAAGTCTTCCAGAAGTTCCAGGTATAAACCTGATCAATCCTTTCCTTGATCACAGGTGTTAGACAGTAGCTTAGAGGACTGAAAGACCCACTGAATCCTCTCCGTGCCCTCCTAGACCACCTGGGATCATAGTGAAAATCCTAGCCTTCCAGGAGATCATTTAGGAGTCTCCCAGACAACTCTGGGATCACCATGAAAGTCATAGTCTTCAAGAGGTCTTGTGTTTTTAAGATGTCTGTAGGACATTCCAGGAAAGTAGATCTGCCTGATCAATCCTCTCCTGATGTCTGGAGAGATGACAAAATCCATTCCCTACCCTCCTAGACCACCTGGGATCACAATGAGAAGTCTAGTCTTCTAAGAAATCTCATGGTTTTAGAGGTCTTCCAGAGGTTCCAGGTATAAACCTGATCAATCCTTTCCTTGATCACAGGTGAGGACTCAAAGACCCACTGAATCCTTTCCCTGCCCTCCTAGACCACCTGGGATCATAGTGAAAAGCCTAGTCTTCCAGGCGATCGTTTACGAGTCTCGTAGACAATCTTGGGGAAAGTCTGTAGGACATTCCAGGAAAGTAGATATGCCTGATCAATCCTCTCCTGAAGTCTGCAGATGACTGATCAACAAAATCCATTCCCTACCCTCCTAGACCACCTGGGATCATAATGAGAAGTCTAGTCTTCTAAGAAATATCATGGTTTTTAGGAGTCTCCCAGACAATCCTGGGTTCATAATGAAAGTTGTGGCATTCAAGAGGTCTTGTGTTTTTCTTAAGATGTCTGTAGGATATTCCAGGAAAGTGGATATGCCTGATCAATCCTCTCCTGAAGTCTGGAGATGACTGATCAACAAAATCCTTTCCCTGCCCTCCTAGACCACCTGGGATCATAATGAGAAGTCTAGTCTTCTAAGAAATCTCATGGTTTTTAGAAGTCTTCCAGAAGTTCCAGGTATAAACCTATTGAATCCTTTTCTTGATCACAGTTGTCAGACAGTAGCTTAGAGGACTGAAAGACCCACTGAATCCTCTCCGTTCCCTCCTAGACCACCTGGGATCATAGTGAAAATCCTAGCCTTCCAGGAGATCGTTTACGAGTCTCCTAGACAATCTTGGGGAAAGTCTGTAGGACATTCCAGGAAAGTAGATATGCCTGATCAATCCTCTCCTTAAGTCTGGAGAGATGACTGATCAACAAAACCCTTTCCCTACCCCTCTAGACCACCTGGGATCATAATGAGAAGTCTAGTTTTCTAACAAATCTCATGGTTTTTAGAAGTCTTCCAGGAGAATAGATAAACCTGATCAATCCTTTCTTTGATCACAGGTGTCAGACAGTAGCTTAGAGGACTGAAAGACCCACTGAATCCTTTCTCTGCCCTCCTAGACCACCTGGGATCATAGTGAAAAGCCTAGTCTTCCAGGAGATCATTTACGAGTCTACTAGACAATCTTGGGGAAAGTCTGTAGGACATTCCAGGAAAGTAGATCTGCCTGATCAATCCTCTCCTGAAGTCTGGAGATGACTGATCAACAAAATCCTTTCCCTGCCCTCCTAGACCACCTGGGATCATAATGAGAAGCCTGATCTTCTAAGAGATGTCATAGTTTTACACTTCTTTCATTATAGATAACCATGGTGGTGAAAGCTTGCCTTGCCATGGGGGTGAGGGTTTCCCTGATTTATCTGGACCATATCTTGGTTAAAAAGTTGGACTCTATATGTGAAAAAAAAAGTTTTGGACTTTCTATGCATAGTCAGATTTGTTTCACTTTCCCTGGGTTTCTGGTTGTGACACTTTTGATGATCACTTCTGGAGGAGAAACATAAAAATAGCAGTAAATGATGGGGATGACAGCACTGTGAGCTCCCAATCAGGCGTCTTCATTGTGGCGGGTTACTGTTGCTGATCCACGCGTTTCACAGCTCCATTGTGCGACTGTTGTGCAATTACCTTGTACTTTCCGCTATTTCTAAGGATAAAACAGTCAATCAGCCGCTTTCTGCTTATTGTGGAGGAGGGGAGGGAGTCACAAAGTTACTGCGAGGAAGACAAGTTGATCAGTAAGTGACGGGTAAATTGGGCTGCGTGCAACACTCGCACATTTCTTGCAATCTTTGCACTCTCAGGTGATAACTATGTAACAAAGGCTCCTCCGGGCCGCCTCAGTCCATACTTGGCGCTTTTATTTTTCAGTTAACACTAATGGAACAATTGGCAAAAGTGTTACATTGTCTCCAGTGGAGCCCGGGAATGAAAATAATAGTGTTTACCCCCTTAATTATGACCGTTGGCTCCCAAGACCCCCAGGAAAAGAGAAGGCCCCTGTCAGCGGCATTATATTTTATTATTATTATTATTTATTTATATAGCGCCATTAGGTTCCATGGCGCTTTACATGAGGATAAGGGAGACAAGTACACTAAGTCTAGGCGATCAGGAAGTACAGGTACAGGAGGGGCAGGGACCCTGTCCACGAGGGCTCACGGTCTATGAGGGGCGGGTTAGGATACAGTAGGATGGGGGAATGTCAGGTATGGGGCAGTCGCCTGGGTCTCATGGCAGGTTGTAGGCTTGACAGAATAGGTGAGTCTTCAGGTGACACTTGAAGCTTCTCAGGGTAGGCGAGTGTCTGACGTGTTCGGGCAGGGAGTTCCAGAGTAAGGCAGATGCCCGGGAGAAGTCCTGGACTCGGTTGTGCGAAGAGGTGATGAGGGGGGAGCAGAGGAGGAGTTCTTGGGAGGAGCGGAGGTTGCGTGAGGGTAGGTATCGGGAGACCAGGTCGGAGATGTATGGTGGGGACAGGTTGTGTATGGCTTTGTACGCCATGGTTAGTGTTTTGAATTGGGATCTCTTGGAGGCGGGGAGCCAGTGAAGGGCTTGGCAGAGGGGAGAGACAGGGGAGTAGCGGGAGGAAAGGTAGATTAGTTGGGCAGCAGAGTTGAGGATAGACTGGAGAGGTGTGAGGGAGTTAGCCGGGAGGCCATCGAGAAGAAGGTTGCAGTAGTCAAGGCGGGAGATGATGAGAGCATGAATGAGTGTTTTAGCGGTGTCGTGGGTGAGGAAGGAGCGGATCCGTGAGATGTTCTTGAGCTGGAGCCGGAGGGATGTGGTGAGGGCCTCGATGTGGGGTTTGAAGGATAGGGAGGAGTCAAGGATTACCCGAGGCTCTTGGCTTGGGGGACTGGGGAGAGGGCGCAGTCGTTGACGCAGATGGATAGATTGGGAGGTGGGGGGGAATTTCTTGGGGGGAAGACTATGAATTCAGTTTTGTCCATGTTGAGTTTAAGGAAGCGAGCAGAGAAGAAGGATGAGATGGCGGAAAGGCATTGTGGAATTTTGGAGAGTAGGGAGGCGATGTCAGGGCCAGACAGGTAGATTTGGGTGTCGTCGGCGTAGAGGTGGTATTGGAGGGCGTGGGACTCAATGAGTTGCACTACATGTGACCGGATGCACAAGTGGTCGTAAAGGTGATACCTGGTCACTGATTTTTCAATGCATTTTCCATAAATTACCAGTACAAGTGAATATGAGAAACTTTGTATTTTTATTAGAGAAATCTATTTCTTCCTCCACTTATGAGCCACATTTTTCCCTTCCTTTGCCTCCTAAGCTAATCACTCGCTCTGAAAAAAAGTGCTAAAATCCATGTATTCATACTTATACTACCAGTAACACAGTATAGTGTCCTCCATGCGGCTGCTTTCTAGTAAGTGTGATATCTCGCCCAGGGCTGTATTCACAGTTACACTGCTGAGTAATTCAGTATAGTGTCCTCCATGTTGCTGCTTTGTAGTAAGTGTGATATCTCACACAGTCCTGTATTCACAGTTACACTGCTCTGTAACATAGTATAGTGTCCTCCGTCCTGCTGCTTTCTAGTAAGTGTGATATCTCGCCCAGGGCTATATTCACAGTTACACTGCTGAGTAATTCAGTATAGTGTCCTCCATGTTGCTGCTTTGTAGTAAGTGTGATATCTCATGCAGGCCTGTATTCACAGTTACACTGCTCTGTAACATAGTATAGTGTCCTCCGTCCTGCTGCTTTCTAGTAAGTGTGATATCTCGCCCAGGGCTATATTCACAGTTACACTGCTCAGTAACACAGTATAGTGTCCTCCATGCTGCTGTTTTCTAGTAAGTGTGATATCTCACCCAGGCCTGTATTCACAGTTACACTGCTCTGTAACACAGTATAGTGTCCTCCATGCTGCTGTTTTCTAGTAAGTGTGATATCTCACCCAGGCCTGTATTCACAGTTACACTGCACTGTAACACAGTATAGTGACCTCCGTGCTGCTGCTTTCTAGTAAATGTGATATGCCTCCCCAGGGTTGTATTCACAGTTACACTGCTGAGTAATTCAGTATAGTGTCCTCCATTTTGCTGCTTTCTAGTTAGAGTGATATATTACTACAGGGCTGTATTCACAGTTACACTGCTCAGTAATACAGTATACTGTCCTCCATGCTGCTGCTTTCTAGTAAGTGTGATACCTCACCCCAGGGAAGTATTAACAGTTTTACTGCTCAGTAACTCAGTATAGTGTCCTCCCTGCTGCTTTTTTCTAGTAAGTGTGATAACTCACCACAGAGCTGTATTCACAATTACACTGCTCAGTAACACAGTATAGTGTTCATCATGCTGCTTTTTTCTAGTAAGTGTGATATCTCACCGCAGGGCTGTATTCACAATTACACTGCTCAGTAACACAGTATAGTGTTCATCATGCTGCTTTTTTCTAGTAAGTATGATATCTCACCACAGGGCTGTATTCACAGTTATACTGTACAGTAATGCAGTATAGTGCCCACCATGTTGCTGCTTTTTTAGTAAGTGTGATATCTCATCCTATGGCTGTATTCAGTTACACTGCTCTGTAACACAATATAGCATCCTCCATTCTGCTGTTTTCTAATAAATGTGATCACTTCGGGGCTGTACTCACAGTTACACTGCTGAGTAATGCAGTATAGTGTCCTCCATGTTGCTGCTGTCTAGTAAGTGTGATATCTCACCCCAAGGGTGCTCAGTAACACAGTATAGTCTCCTCCATGCTGCTGCTTTCTAGTAAGTGTGATACCCCACCCATGGTTGTATTCAGTTGCACTGCTCAGTAAAGAAGTATAGCAACCTCCATGCTGCTGCTTTCTAGTAAGTGTGATGTCTCACCCCATGACTGCATTCGCAGTTACACTGCTCAATAATTCTTTCCATGCTGCTGCTGCTTCAGATTATGGAGGAGAGTAGAGATCCAGTGTGTCTGTGTGCAGACATCATTGCAGCTGGTCTCCATCCACCAGCTCGGTGACAACTGAAAAGTAAAGATAAATCCTAAAGAAGGAATAACTGGTGGAAAAGCAGGAAACAAGAAACCTTTCATGTTACTGCACAGAGTCCTCCCAAGTCTTGTCAAAGCCAGAAGCCCAGGGTGAGAGGTCTGGGGACTTCAGCAACAGTGATGACAATCTGAAGATGCGAAGAGGAACAGCAGGGTGATCCAGAAAGTGAAGCAACACACAAACAAATTGCAAAAATATCAAATTGCTGATTTTTGTAAAATATGAGTAGAATTTAAAGGAGTACTCTTGTCTGATGCCAGGGGCTGGGGCGTACTGGTACGGGGATGTCACGGGTGGTCGGTGTCCGAGTCCATACCCTTGGGCAGACAAGTAAAAGGGGAAAAATAATAAAATAAAGTAAATCGTGACGCCACCTGTAGGTCCGGTGATGGCATCGGCGCTGCTGGGACCTCCGGGGTGATGGGCGGCAGCAAGGTGTTGTAGCTCCCTACAGGAAGAGTAGAGTCCCCGGGGTGTTGGAAGTAGCAGTGGTGGAATAGGGCAGCACAGCCTCCGCTGCGAGGTATAAGGCAGGTAAACCACAGTTCATTAGAAAGGAACACAGACACGTTGCTCACTCTGAATGGGTACTTTACTCCAGTAATCTGCAGGCTTACAGGGTAAACAGTTGTTTCAGTCAGAGTAGTGGACCGGCTGGTCCTGGCAGTGAGTAATGTCCCTTTGAAGCTCTGCTGGCGTTCCTTCTCTGTCACTTTCTCTGTCCTTTTAGGTAGTGCCCTGCACAATCCCACTTCTTGAACCAAGCCCGTTGGATGATATGGAAACCCTTTATCTCCAAAGGGAACCCAACCCAGTTTAGCGCTTCTGGTGGAGAACGTGCTTGGTTTAGGGCGGTTGGATCATGCTCCTATGAAGACATCGACCACGCCGGTAATTTGAGGTTCAGGGATGGACCTCTGATCCACGTCGGAGCCGGTACCCCGCTTCGGACTGGGCCAGGGTGATTCAGTTACCTTCTATCTGCCCCTTTCTCTTCTGGGTCACCAGGTTGAGGTGCCCTCCCCGTTACTTCTCCTCTGCTGTTCTCTGCTGTTCTTCACTCACTATTCTGTTCTCATCTGTTCTACTTTCCCCACTCACTATATAACCAAGCCTCTCCTCCCATCAGGACTGATTACCCTAGTAAAGGGCGTCTGATTGGTCCTCTATCACTACGTGTGTGTGTGTGTGTGTGGTGCTGAAGCTTCAGGCTTCTACTACTCCTTACCAGAACAAAGCATACTGCACCTTCTGTTAGGGGTGCAGTACCCTTTTGTAGCACGCTGACTAGCGGGGCGCTACACTCTGGTGAGATAAAAAAAAACACTATACACTATAAAGCTGAGATGCCTAATACACTTCTATTAAGTTTAGAACTATTGTAATTGCATGTGACAGGACCTGCTCCTCACCTGTCTTGTTTAGGACGTTACGTCACTCAACAGTGTACAGTGTACAGTGTGCTGTATCAGTCAGTCTTCTATAATAGCTAAGGGCTTCCAGAGTTCAAGAACTGGAGTGTGATGTCCCAGAAGCTGCCTGCTGTAATAGCCAGCCTTCTGGTATCTTCTTCTATGAGGAGAAGAGTGGGCATGGCTTGAACTGCAGAAACAGCTATTATAGGAGACTGACTGATACAGCATGGAGCTGCACAGTAGTGAGTGATGTACTGTTCCTGCACTCATACACTATAAAGCTGAGATGCCTAATACACGTCTATTATGTTTATAACTATTGTAATTGAATGTAACAGGAGCTGTTCCTCACCCCTTCTGTATGGAACATTACATCACCAGTGTGCCGCTCCGTGCTGTATCAGTCAGTTTCCTATAATAACTGCTTCAGCTGTTCAAAAACGGGGTCGTGATGTCCCAGAACCTGCCTGCTGTAACAGTCAGCCTCCTGGTATTTTCTTATATAAGGAAAAGAGAGGACATGACTTGAACTGCAAAAGTAGCTATTATAGGAGATTGACTCAGTCTGATACAGCACGGAGCTGCACACTGGTGAGTGACATAACGTCACCATATGGGTGAGGAGCAGCTCCTGTCACAGTCAATTACAAGAGTTCTACAGATAATAGAAGTGTATTAGACATCTCAACTCTATAGTGTATAAGTGCAGAGACACTACAAAAACCTTTTTTATCTCGCCGGAGTATTCCTTTAATTCCACTTGAATGTATTCACTGATTTCTATTGGTCACACCAGTTCATTGAGTTTTGCATACTCGGAACACAACTGTGGCAAAAGTTCAGCCGTGAAACGTTTTTACAGATTTACAAGTACCAAAATGATAAGAACTTGAAACATAAATCAGGAGAGACGTTAGAAATGGCAGCAGAAGACTTACTTTTACAAGGAAAATCCCCTGGAGGAGCAGAACGCTACATTCCTGTGAGTCGATACCATGGATTTTGTGACGCACGCAGCGACATGAGGATGCAACACTTTGTGTAACTTGAGCTGAGGATGATTGGGAGTCAATGAGCTTCTGCCTTTTCTTTCACATTTCGACTTCCTGTGATGACAGAACAGAACCTCACTGCTCATTCCAGCAGACCCCGCCGCGCTGCCGCCAATATATAGATCAGATGATTGTGCTCCCGGCTGTTCTCCATGTATGAACCGTCCTCATCATATACGGCTTTCATGTATTAGATCACAGCCCATGTGTCGCCTCCTAGAGTTCCAGAAACACTGGAACGCCACAGGTATCCGAATGTAAAGCTCCGGCAGGTCTAGGCTAGTGATATTAATAACAAATAACATCAAAAAGACTGATAAAAGTAACTACACTTTCAAGTTCGTCTTCAGATTAAACTTTCCGGTGTGTGCACATGACAAACGACCCTATGTCTGGCCACTGTATGACTTGTATCCTGTTTTTCCCTTTTGCAGGCTCCATTTCTCATTTTCAGTTGTCTCTGAGCTAGTGGGTGACAACTAGCTGCATGATATTTTCCTCACACAGGGCACATAGACATGAGGGACTCCTTCTCTCCTGTTGTCATCCCGGCTTCAGACTCTGTACACACTGGGGAGTCTGATGTGCAGCCTTAGACCTTCCTGTTGCCTCGCCTTCCCCCCCCCCCGAGTTTGGGCGTTGGCGGTGATTCAACTTTGCAGGAGCTAACTTTTTGATTAGTATGCATACTTTCCCGCTTGATCAATCAAGGGTACTCCTGACTTAAGGAAAGTCAGGGTTCTCCTAGCCTGAGGGGCAGTTTAGGGGACCAGTTTCCTTTGCTCTTTTCTCCCTAAGATCCCCGTGACACCTGTCTCTTTGTAACACATGTACAGAAGTAGCAGGAGAATCAAGGAGAATATAAAGAAGGGCTGAGCATTGTAGATGTGAATCCAGCATTGTGATGAGATAAATGACTTGTTAGAAAGCTCAACTCATACTTTTTGAGTCTCCCTCTGCTTGTTTTCATAGTCTGATCCCCGCCGCTCTCCATAGACTATGATAGGGAGGTTGTATGTCTTGAAGTTACTAGTTATAAGACTGCTTTATTCCCAGACCCTGTAACATTGTATAATTTTTTTTTCTCTGCTCTGTTCTCTGATCTGAAGGTGGGAAAATCATCGCTCCTGTCAATGAGGCATAAAGGTGCGAGAGTATCAGAAATGCTTGTTTTATACTGATAAACACCCTATAATTGGTGTGGAAGACTATTATTATTCTACTTTATATATTTTTTTAGATTTCGACACCATTATAATATATAGCTATTCTTTCTCTTCAAGTGACGGACGGGATGTTGTGAGATCAGGGCTCCGTTCCGCCAGATCATCACCTTCCAGGATCCTTCGTTATTAATGACCTCAGATGGATCATCACTTCCAGGAGTCCTGGTTGTTTTTTACACTTATATTAATTAAATCAGTTGTATGTTTGGGGTCGTTGTACGATTGCAGAACAAATTCAGAGCCAATCAGAAGCCTCCCTGAAGGTATCACATAATTCCATTTAGTGAAATGTAGCTCCAAACCCACCCTGCTGAGACAAAGGGTATATGGCTTTCCAGCCGCCTTTCCTATTCTAACAATGTGCTACCCCTTTCCTCTCTTCAGTGTCCCGTGGTTGCCATTCTCTGCCTGGCAGGTAGCTGTGGGTCCAGCGAGCGAAAGCTTTGGTCCTCTGACTCTATATAGCTCTGTGAGCCTCAGGAAGGTCCACAAAGTTAGTAACTGTAATTGAAGCCCAGTGATCTCCAGATTCACGACCGGTCCTGAAGTATCCCTGATCTTGTTGGAGGCTGGTACCCCTCCTGCAGCTAGCTCTTCTCCCCAGCTTCGACAGCTGGCAGCAGATTCGTCTCACCAGGCCTTGAATCTAGCACTTCACTCCATGCTCCATGGTATCTCTGCTACTCGGTACAGACTAGAGCTCTCCTAGTTGCCACCCACCCCTAACCTAACTCCTCCCTTCAGCAAGAAGTGGGGACTGTCTTATAGGTGGGTCTCTTCCACCCATCACTTCCTAGTCTGAAGTTCAGATTGTTGGGTGTATGATGGAGGTCTCAGCAAAGTGTCCTACGCTTACCTCCCGGCATAATATCGCACATATATTACATGGAGTACCATTTGTGGCAACCTGGCCGCAGGGACGCCACATATGCATGATGCGTCTTTCAACTACAACACTAAGTTTCTTTGGCCGACCACTGCATCTACTGTCCTCAACATTGCCCATTATTTGGTGATTGTACAAAGTTTGAACATCACATCTTGAAACCTCAGTCTGTTGTGAACTCTTGTGCTGGGAGACACCTTGCTGATGCAGTATAACTACCTTGTTGCTGGATTAAAGTGCTGCCATAGTGTATGAGAAGTGACATAAAACTGTCTTCCACAACCTCACCGTTGTAGCATAGTTTGTCTGTTCCTTACCCAGTTTTAAGCGCTATATAGCTGTTCTATTTCAGTTAATCGTCTGCTGTGAATTGTTTCCCTGGGAGACACCTTGCCGATGCAGTATTACTACCGTGTGTCTTGTTACTGAACTCAGTCTTGCCATAATGTATGAACTATAACATGAAACTGTCTTCCACATCTTCATCTTTGTTGCAGAGTTTGTGTGGCGCCCCACGGGTCTGGATGCCACGAGAGGTACTGCACCCAAGCCACGGGTGTGGTATTTCTGTGGTCGGGAGACGGGGATGGTAGGTATGGGATCCTCACCAAACATCCAAACACATAGTCCCTAGTTAGGGACATGGGTGGACACAGTCCAGGGGAGGAGAATAGGGTAGAGAAGTGTGGGTGAGAGGTAGAAAAAAGTTAGTCAGAGAGAGACAAGTGTGGAGTCGAGTTGGGTGAGGAGGAGAGAACAGCAAAACTGAAGAGAAGGAGCAGTGCTACGCTTATCCCGGAAACCTAAAGGAAGGAACCCTAGAGCTGAAGTGACCCGTGCGCCCGAATCCGGGACTGGTGATACAAGATGGAGGGGTTTTGGTCTGGAAACAGGAACTGGACTTGAACACGGCACGGGAGTCCAATACCCGAACCGTTGAACCGGAGGCTACGAGCTTCATAGGGACTGTGGCTCACACTTGGCGCATTCCCCGAGAAGGCAGCCGGACAAGGGTCAGGGGACAGGTACCGGTCGCCCTACAAGACCCGTGGCTGCTGAGCTGGGGCTCTGCACTCAAGGAGAAGCAGGCAGGAGCGCTGAGGAACAGGACTAGAGAAAGGAAGAGAGAGGCACACCACCGAGGATCTCATACTTGCTCCCCCGGGTTTTTATAGACTATACAGGCTCTGAAAGTCCATGTAACATTGTACGACCTGTTGAGACTTGCTGTGAGTAAACCCAGGTACCGAGCTGCAGAACCATGTGAGACTGTGTTATTCCTGTGGCAACTGGCTGTAAAGGCCACTGAACAAGGTAATGGTGCCTAAAGTTAACCCCTGCCTGCCAGAGACTATCAATCACCCTTACTGCCCTGGGGACCTGCTCCACCTGAGGGGAGTCACTCCATCCCAGCTGCCCGTCCATCGTCTCCACTCAAGGCCGCATAACACGGGTGGCGTCACGAACACTAATCCCTAAATCATTTCACCGCATTTTTAGTGACTCCGCAGGGCTAACAGAGCTTTGTCTCAGCCCCCGTGATTCTGTGACAGTACCAGCCTGGTTCTGAGTGCCCCACCGCCCTGGGGGTGAGTCAATTGCTGTTCCTCACCCAGTTTTAAGAGTGCTACACAGCTGTTTCTATTTCGGTTAACCATCTGGTGCTAGCTCTTTCCCTGGTAGACACCTTGCTGGTGCAGTATAACTACCTTGTGTCTTGTTGCTGAACTCAGTCTCACCACACTATCTTTGGAGCAGTTTGGCTGTTCCTCACCCTATATTAAGTCTCCCACACAGCTGTTACAATGCTACAAAATCCCTGACGTTGTGCAAGTGACCTAGAAGAAGTGATGGTGTTCTATAGACGAAGAGCAGGGCCACTGAATGTCTTTTGTTAATTGACCCAAATAAACTATAATTGAAAGCTTCTTGAATTACAGAATTTTTTCGCACCTTTCTAAAATGTTTGCTCCACACCATATAAATATATCATTTCGTATAGTTGTATCATAAAATATAATAACACATAAGTAGAAGATATTTATCCCAAGACAAACATTGATCTGAGCAGAACTTTAATTAATGGCTCGGGGACGTCATTATTTTGCAGCGAGGGGTGGTGGGGGGGCAGCATTATTACCAACCCTACCCAGTACAACACAGTCCATGGAACATAGCAATGATGATGATGATGGTCAGTCTCATCCCGCCGCCTCCGTCCAGCATCTTGAGTCACTGTGTGATATCTGCTCATCCCCTCATTAATCATTTACTTATTAAGCTGAGTACATGATTAATTGGGCGTCTGGTGGAAATCAATATCCCTCATTGTTCCAGTCTCTGTATCACTTTGTGCTGAGCCTGAGGGGGCCGAAGGTTAAAAGACAAATCACATTTACTTATTAAAGTTTTACTTTATCTGATTATCTGCAGCCATTACTGTGCCCACGAGGGTTACCCAGCTCTCTACACACCCTGGAGGACATGATATAAACCATATCATCTTATGGGATAGAGGTGAAAAACTGGTCAACTTCAAATCGCTTGACGCCAAAATGATATTGTCATACCCCAGAAAAATCCTTTCATAGTGACGACCACTAGGTGTCTCTGTTCTGTGTAGCGAGCTGTCAATGGCCTGATGTCAGGAAAGTGGGTGTGGGTTACAGGGGCGGGGCTATGCCTCTCAACAGGAAAAGGGGCAAGGCTATGCCTCTACAGGAAGTGGGGATTGTCTTTGACTCTCTACAGAGAGTGGTGGTTGTCTTTGTTTCTCTACAGAAAGTGTGGGGTGTCTTTGTTTCTCTACAGGAAGTGGGGCAGTTCTTTGTCTCTCTACAGGAAGTGGGGCGGGTCTTTGTCTCTCTACAGGAAGTGGGGTCGGTCTTTGCCTCTCTACAGGAAGTGGGGTCGGTCTTTTCCTCTCTACAGGACGTGCGTGTGGGTCTTTGTCTCTCTACATGAAGTGGGGGTGGGTCTTTGTCTCTCTACAGGAAGTAGGGGCAGGTCTTTGCCCTTCTACAGGAAGTGGAAGCAGGACTTTGTTTCTTTATAGGAAGCCGGGACAAGTATTTGTCTCTCTACAGGAAGTGGTAGCAGGTCTTTGTCTCTCTACATGAAGTGGGGGAGTGTCTTTGCCTCTCTACAAAAAGTGGAGGTTTTCTTTCTCTCCCTACGGGAAGTGGAGGAGTGTCTTTGCCTTTACAGTATGTGGCAGTTGTCTTTGTTACTCTACAGGAAGTGGAGGGTTGTCTTTCTCTCTCTACAGATAGTGAGAGTGTCTTTGTCTCTTTACAGGAAGTGTGGGGTGTCTTGCTCTACAGACGCGGGGGTCTTTGGCTCCCTTACCACAGCATTGCTTGGTCAGTCGACCATTGCACTCATGCAAGGTGCAGCTTTGCCTTGATTAAAAAGGGAAGGCATTACTAGTGCAGGACACCAGCCTCCAATCACTAAATGCAGGACACCAGCCTCCAATGACTAAATGCAGGACACCAGCCTCCAATCACTAAACACCTCTTTAATCTTGGAGGGCAGCGAACCACTGGCTGTCCTGCACAATGAATAGGATTCACATAGATGCTGTGCACACAGAATTACAGAAGGGCTAGGACTTGTGATAAGTGGGGACCCGTGAAGTGGGTCACAAGCTTACGTGTTTTGGTCTTTGTCTCCCTACAGGAAGTTGGAGAGTGTCTTTCTATCACTACAGGAATGGAGGCAGGTCTTTGTTACTCTACTAGCAGGTAAGGGAGTGGAGGCAGGTCTTTGTCACTGTACAAGAAAGTGGAGGCAGGTCTTTGTCACTCTACAGGAAGTGGAGGCAGGTCTTTGTCTCTCTACCAGAAGTGGGGGTGGGTCTTTGCATGAAGTAGGAGAGGGCTGTACTTCTCTTGAAAAAGCGTGTTTTTCTCCCTCTGTTAGACGTGGGAGAAGTCTTTATCTCTCTGCAGGGAGAGGATGATTGTCTTTGCAGGAAATTTTGGAAGGTCTTTGTCTTTGTATAGGAAGTGAGGGTGGGATTTTTTTCTCTCAAACTGGAAAGGAGGAAGGGTCTCTGTCATGTCTGATGTGAAAGACAGGTGGTGTTATGACTGAGCCCCACCACTCAACAATGAAAGACAAACTAGGAGACATGTGACCCCTAAAAACCACAGGTCCCTCTTCAGACTAGAAAATACGCTAAATTTAACCCTGGTTTTCCCTTCCAGACTGCGGAAGTTGGCACCCTAAGATTACGCAATGTTGGTTGAGTGTTCCTAAATGTATCCTCAATTATAAACTAAGGTAATACCAAATAACAATAAATGAAGTGCACACAGGCAGAGGCTGAGACACAGAGCTAAGAAGGTGGCACACTGTCATACAGGAAAGGTGGAAGAAAAAGGGAAGAAACCCAAAAGACCAACGTAAAATGTGGAGACCCCAAAAACCTAACTATAACAGAATGGGAATTGAGCTAAAAGATAAAGTAAGCAAGATAATCCTTAACTCAAGAGCTGGGACTCCAAATATCCATCTATCTTAGAACATAACAAGTACTGAGACATGTGCATGGTGAGTATAAATAGCTCCTCCCAAGATGTGATAGGGCCAACAAGACAAAAAGTGAAAACACTTGAACAGGAAAGGAAAGACAAGAGAACTATTAGCAGCCAGACTGAGACAAAACAGGTCGCAGTCCGAAAGAGGGAAAGTGAAACCAGAGGTCACCGGATTGAGCCAGAGACTCGAGCCTTGACAGTTAGGCTTTCTGTTCAGGGCAGGCAAACCATTGGACAATGACACTGATTCACCGTGGCCGGGACTCCGGTGGACAGGCGTTTGCTTCTTCCTTCTTGTCACGGATGGACCCGCCTGCCGGTATTGGGGCCCGGTGGTCCAGATCAATAAAGACGTCGTCGTTGAACAGTTTAGGGGTTAAATTGTTCCGTGACGCCACCTATTAGAGTTCCAGGGGATGGAATGCAGCAAGATGGAACGCTCCCCACAGGCTGAGCGATGATCCCCGAGCCAGGAGCTGCGCAAGATGTTCTGAGGCAGCTGCGGTTACCTTAGTGCGCGGAGACGGACAGTTCATAAGAAAGCACGGACACTGGAAGTCTCTGTAACGGGTACTTTACTGTAACCAGCAGATGATACATGGCATACAGTGACGGGTAACGGACCAGGTGGACTCAGCAATGACCAGTGTTCTCAGAGATCGCGGTGTTCCTCCATTCTAACTAACTTGTGTTGCCGTGGTCGCCCAGGAATACCAGATCGGGTACAAGGAGGCTGCTTCAATGCCCTACCCAGGGTATACGTTCTGGGTGTTTTGGAGAGCCTTGGGTCCTTTTGGTGGGCACACCGCTGGCTAGACGACTGTGTGTGGCGGTGGTGGGGTGCTCCTGTAAAGCGGTCCCTCCAATCCTATGGTTCGCATAGAAGTGATAAACGACTCCTAGTTTTTGAACCCGCATGTAGATGCCCGTAGATCGGTTGTTAAGGCACCGGAGTAATGGCGCTCAACCGGGGTGATGGCCAGGGGGCTGCACGGGACTGTGGAGCAGTTCCACCTTGCTGCCGCCCATCACCCCAGAGATCCAAGCAGTGCCGGTGCCATCACCGAAACCCTACAGGTGGCGTCACGAACAAGAACTAAAACTTTATTCTTTTATCCCCTTGTTATTATTTTACTTTTTCCCCTTTTATTGACCACCGGGCCCACAGCCTCAGGCACCGACACCGTGATCTACAGCCTGCGCCTGAGACCTGAGTCCCCTGGCCCACGGTGAGTCACTATGTTCCCTTCATTTTGAGGCTGCGCCAGGGATCCAGATGTCAGATTCCCACTGTGTCCCCTTCCCCCCTCATCCAGTTGCACCCCTGTCAGTGGCGGTACCTAGTGTACAGCGCTGCCATCAGTACCGCCGCGCTGCCTCCACTTTGTAGATGACACATACCATTTTGCTCTGTATATTACACAAGGTTCGGCGATTCGCTAACAATTTTCCAAAAATTCTCATTTACGATGGCTGACTCCCGCCGGCTTCTTGACACGGAGGGGGTCACCGGAGCGCTGTTAAGCGAGGGCCGGTGTTGGAGGGTCCCTGCTGTTTTTGTTCCATTATAATAAACTATTTTCTATTCCCGTGTCGTTAGATGATTTCCTGGCTGCGCTTTTGTTTCTGTAAATCGCAGTCACACGGGGGACGTGGCCCTGAAGCCGAATCTTAATGCCTCTCTATTATTCCAAATTACGCCCCCCGCTTTATTTTCTCTCTTCATTATCAATGAATTACATTTTATTTTATTTTATTTTTTTTTTCAATTTACACTCGGCAGCTGAGTCACCATCGCTCTGGTAACGGCGGCGGAGCGCCGTGCGCCTCGTCTCTAATCTACTGATTATAAACAGGTTGATGCCGGGTTGCAAATTTGTTATTAAATTCTAATATTTTCTTTGTTTATCTTGTTATTACTAACTCGTATCCTTCGATCATCATCCATCATTCTGCTTCACCCTTTGGCCTCAGGCGCGTGGGCGCTCTACGGACACACGCTGATTGGATCTGTAAACTGGTGGACATAGACAACTATGGCAAAAAAATGTGCACCCTCCCATGAGATATCAAAAATTGTCCCCTCGAGGCTCCACCTGGCGGCACGAGAGGTCGATGTAGGAATTAGTTGAAGTGAATTGATAAAATTAGGCAAATTTTACAAAAAGTTGACAAAATCTATGAAGCGATGGCCGCGTTATTTTGAAGCCGACGGGAAAACGTTACGTCCGCTTCAAAATAACGCGAGATTACAATTTCCGGAGTGCCCGCATTAACATGCGCTGGGGAGTCCGGCACCCATATTACTTAATGGCAGCGTCAACATAGCGTTAGACTGCATTAACGCTGCGCTAAGGCTGCGGTAAAACTAGTCATGCCCGAGCTACCGGCACAAGCCGCTCAGTTAGGCAAAACCCCGAGTGACCCTGACACCCTTTAACCCAGGGGTCTCAAACTCCAGGCCTCGAGGGCTGCACACAGTCCAGGTTTTCAGGATTTCCATACCACTTGACAGTCAGAGTTTTAGACCCCTGCTTTAACCCCTATACAGGGATCTAGATTTACAACGGGGTCTAGGAGATTGCTGCCTGTGGAAGGGTAGAAGTCCAGAGACATGAAAATCACCAAGCAGGAAAACAAAAAACTATTTCTGGCAGCTTGCAGGAAGAGGCTGAAGGTATATATAGGGTGTGGTGCTTTACGATAGGCTGGAGCTTAGGATCTAATGACTTCACCTGGACCGCCCATACATTACCACTGTCAGATTGTGAAGTACTACAGGTCCAAGCCACTCTAACCCTAGTGGATGAGCATAGCTTGCGCTCGCCAGATTTTTCTGTAAAGACTTCTCCCCTATCACCAGCATCACCTACCAAGTCAATATGGCAGTGTCTAGTGACCGAAGTAGAAGTCGCAGGAGCAGGTTCTGGTGGGGAACCATAGTCCCTGATTATGGGGAGAGAAGTACCCTGCATTAGAGTGACCTGGGACAATGAAAATAAACCAGATAATCAGATTAGAGAAGTGTCTCACATGGGAAGACTAGTAGTAAAATGAATTTCTGTGACACTAGTCACTACTAATAGCTACACAGTCACTGCTTCCAGGAGTATAGACAGTAGGGAAGTCAGGTAATCCGGGGTCAGGTTCCAGGAGAGCTCATAATATTCAGGGAGTAGACAGAGATGTAGCCAGGGTCAGGTTTCTATATGAGCATGTAGAGGATTCAGGGAGTATTCTGGTCACAGTCCAAGAGTCAAAATACCAGGAGATCACAGCAAGTACACCCACACCCTACTGGTCCCTGCACAGACTAGAAAACATCTAGCCGTTAAACTAAAACCACCACCTCAGACCTGGCTCCCTAAGAGGCCGTCAAGGGGTTTCTTGTACCTCCTGAGGGCCTGATGGAAGACCGCTATGCACAACTAACCAAGAGGGGAAAGTGTGCAGAGGCAGACGAGACTCAGCAGTAAGGAGGAGGGGCGCTGAGGAGCTCTCCATTAGTGTACTTTGGTGGAGATTCAGGAAGGAAGGACATTGATAAGCTGTCAATCAGCCGCAGCAGGGAGGAGGAATGCTGAGGAGCTATCAATCAGTCTCACTTAGAGGAGATTGAATTTGAATTTCCAGAAGAATCATACAATCATTGTGATATAGATTTTCAAAGCAAATACACCAGCCTCATCATGTCTAATGGATCTATTTCATATTGTCTGCAGTTTATATAGTAAAATCCACCAGCAGATTGTCTTTAAAGCACTACTCCTTTTGTTTGGTGCTTTAAATCTAAGCCCCGTCATAGACTCACCTTCTGGCAGCTTCAGCTTTTTTTAGCGTCGCTCCAGTCCTGAGACTCCATTTTGTGACTGTAACTTCTGACTGGCCAGGAGTTAGAAGTTACATCACAAGCTCCCAATACATCTCTAGGAGAGCCAGAACCAGGCTAGAATGAGGCTGTCATAGAGTTGTTTTAAGTTGTTACCTCTGAAACGCTACATGACACACTGGAGCTGCCGGCAGGTCACAATTCACAGAAGACTGACCGGAGCGACGCTGGGGAAAGATGAAGATGATGGCAGGTTAGTATAAGACAGGGAGGAGGGGCTTAAAGTCAACCCGTCACCAGATTTGGACATGTGAAGCTAAAAGCACCACTATTCATCCCGCTTCTCCTCTCCTTCCGTCCCTCCTCTCCTCACCGTCTGTCCTGCCTCTCCTCACCATCCATCCCGCCTCTCCTCGCCATCCGTCCCACCTCTCCTCACCATCTGTCTGCCTCTCCTCGCCGTCCATCCCGCCTCTCCTCACCGTCCATCCCGCCTCTCCTTACCCTCTGTCTGCCTCTTGTCGCCGTCCATCCCGCCTCTCCTCACCATCTGTCTGCCTTTCCTCACTGTTCGTCCCGCCTCTCCTGTATGTCCGTCCTGCATCTCCTTACCATCTGTTCCATTTCTCTGCGCCGTCCATCCGGCTTCTCCTGACCATCCGTCCCGCCTCTCTTCTCAGTCTGCCCCGCTTCTCCTTGCCATCTGTCCAACCCCTCCTCAGTGTTCGTCCCACCTCTCCTCACCTTCTGTCCTGCCTCTCCTGTCTGTCCTGCCTCTCCTTGATGTCTGTCCTGCCTCTCCTTACCATCTGGTCCTTTTCTCTGCGCCTCCATCCAACTTCTCACCACCATCCGTCCCACCTCTCTTCTCAGTCTGCCCCGCTTCTCCTTGCCATCTGTCCCACCTCTCCCCACTGTCCGTCCCACCTCTCCTCGCCATCTGTCCAACCTCTCCTCAGTGTCCGTCCCACCTCTCCTCAGTGTCTGTCTGCCTCTCCTTGCCATCCGTCCTGCCTCTCTTCTCTGTCTGTCCTGCCTCTCCTGTATGTCCGTCCTGCATCTCCTTACCATCTGTTCCATTTCTCTGCGCCGTCCATCCGGCTTCTCCTGACCATCCGTCCCGCCTCTCTTCTCAGTCTGCCCCGCTTCTCCTTGCCATCTGTCCAACCCCTCCTCAGTGTTCGTCCCACCTCTCCTCACCTTCTGTCCTGCCTCTCCTGTCTGTCCTGCCTCTCCTTGATGTCTGTCCTGCCTCTCCTTACCATCTGGTCCATTTCTCTGCGCCGTCCATCCAACTTCTCCTCACCATCCGTCCCACCTCTCTTCTCAGTCTGCCCCGCTTCTCCTTGCCATCTGTCCAACCCCTCCTCAGTGTTCGTCCCACCTCTCCTCACCTTCTGTCTTGCCTCTCCTGTCTGTCCTGCCTCTCCTTGATGTCTGTCCTGCCTCTCCTTACCATCTGGTCCATTTCTCTGCGCCGTCCATCCAACTTCTCCTCACCATCCGTCCCACCTCTCTTCTCAGTCTGCCCCGCTTCTCCTTGCCATCTGTCCCACCTCTCCCCACTGTCCGTCCCACCTCTCCTCGCCATCTGTCCAACCTCTCCTCAGTGTCCGTCCCACCTCTCCTCAGTGTCTGTCTGCCTCTCCTTGCCATCCGTCCTGCCTCTCTTCTCTGTCTGTCCTGCCTCTCCTGTATGTCCGTCCTGCATCTCCTTACCATCTGTTCCATTTCTCTGCGCCGTCCATCCGGCTTCTCCTGACCATCCGTCCCGCCTCTCTTCTCAGTCTGCCCCGCTTCTCCTTGCCATCTGTCCAACCCCTCCTCAGTGTTCGTCCCACCTCTCCTCACCTTCTGTCCTGCCTCTCCTGTCTGTCCTGCCTCTCCTTGATGTCTGTCCTGCCTCTCCTTACCATCTGGTCCATTTCTCTGCGCCGTCCATCCAACTTCTCCTCACCATCCGTCCCACCTCTCTTCTCAGTCTGCCCGCTTCTCCTTGCCATCTGTCCAACCCCTCCTCAGTGTTCGTCCCACCTCTCCTCACCTTCTGTCCTGCCTCTCCTGTCTGTCCTGCCTCTCCTTGATGTCTGTCCTGCCTCTCCTTACCATCTGGTCCATTTCTCTGCGCCGTCCATCCAACTTCTCCTCACCATCCGTCCCACCTCTCTTCTCAGTCTGCCCCGCTTCTCCTTGCCATCTGTCCAACCCCTCCTCAGTGTTCGTCCCACCTCTCCTCACCTTCTGTCTTGCCTCTCCTGTCTGTCCTGCCTCTCCTTGATGTCTGTCCTGCCTCTCCTTACCATCTGGTCCATTTCTCTGCGCCGTCCATCCAACTTCTCCTCACCATCCGTCCCACCTCTCTTCTCAGTCTGCCCCGCTTCTCCTTGCCATCTGTCCCACCTCTCCCCACTGTCCGTCCCACCTCTCCTCGCCATCTGTCCAACCTCTCCTCAGTGTCCGTCCCACCTCTCCTCAGTGTCTGTCTGCCTCTCCTTGCCATCCGTCCTGCCTCTCTTCTCTGTCTGTCCTGCCTCTCCTGTATGTCCGTCCTGCATCTCCTTACCATCTGTTCCATTTCTCTGCGCCGTCCATCCGGCTTCTCCTGACCATCCGTCCCGCCTCTCTTCTCAGTCTGCCCCGCTTCTCCTTGCCATCTGTCCAACCCCTCCTCAGTGTTCGTCCCACCTCTCCTCACCTTCTGTCCTGCCTCTCCTGTCTGTCCTGCCTCTCCTTGATGTCTGTCCTGCCTCTCCTTACCATCTGGTCCATTTCTCTGCGCCGTCCATCCAACTTCTCCTCACCATCCGTCCCACCTCTCTTCTCAGTCTGCCCCGCTTCTCCTTGCCATCTGTCCAACCCCTCCTCAGTGTTCGTCCCACCTCTCCTCACCTTCTGTCCTGCCTCTCCTGTCTGTCCTGCCTCTCCTTGATGTCTGTCCTGCCTCTCCTTACCATCTGGTCCATTTCTCTGCGCCGTCCATCCAACTTCTCCTCACCATCCGTCCCACCTCTCTTCTCAGTCTGCCCCGCTTCTCCTTGCCATCTGTCCCACCTCTCCCCACTGTCCGTCCCACCTCTCCTCGCCATCTGTCCAACCTCTCCTCAGTGTCCGTCCCACCTCTCCTCAGTGTCTGTCTGCCTCTCCTTGCCATCCGTCCTGCCTCTCTTCTCTGTCTGTCCCGCCTCTCCACACCATCTGACATCCTCTTCTTCTGAGTGACATCTGAATCACGCGCCTTTCGCAGAGGCAAATTATCACTTCAGGAAGGAAGAAGACAAAATCTAGTGCCACCTATTGGAAGCAGCAATCCTACTTTCAATAGGTGGCACTAGAGTTCGTCTACTTCCTCCCTGAAGTAACAATTTGCATATTTCCCGGAGAAGTCTCCTCACTGCTGGCATGCAGGATTAATACCCATTAGGATAATAGCCATTCCCTTGACTTCTCGGGATTGCGCCTACACACTGTGTTCTGCCCTACTGCCTAAAACTGCTTTGCGCATGCGCAAACTGCTAATGTCTCTGTGCAAGCACACAGTGCACAGGCGGGAGGTAATTATAATGTGGGGTGGCAAGTTCTTAAAACCTATTTATTAGGTGTACAGGGGCAAACAGGGCGTAATAGCCGCCCTCCTAAAATGCAGCACATGCGCTGCTGAAGGAGGTGGATTTAGTTTCATACACCCAAATCTGGTGACAGGTTCACTTTAAGAAAAACACTGGGGTGGTGCTTTAAATGATGAGAATACTGAGTTTTTCTTGGCCACAATCTCGTTGAATATATGATGGTTGTAATGTCCCCGAGTGAATTTATAGGAAACTATTGAACCATAAACCCCACCGAGACGCCGCCAATGGAATAACGACCCACCCCAATATAATAAAGTGGAGATAGCCTTTAATATAATTACTCTCCTCCTGTGATATCACCGCGGACTCCTCACTGGTGCGGAAAGCCTCATTAATCCGTCCGTACCCTTAGTCTTTATCTATGATGGATGGGACAAAATAAAAATGTTACCGCACCAATAATACGGAAATAATCTGCAAACTAGTAATAGAGGACAGTGCCCGAGCATCCTCATTGTACGGCACATAGGGCTGTGCTATCTGCAGGGTGACATGTGCGCCGCTTCGTATCACAGGAGGGGCGTCTCACAATGCATACAATCACGGCCCTGTGGTTTGGTTATTGTTCAGCTTAGATTTGCAAGCTGATCATAGGGAACATCGGTGCTGGGATGACCATAAACTGTAATTGGTCTGATCTAAGCAGAGAATTATAACTTTTCTGCAACACCCCCACAGGTGACATGAGGTATTACACAAGTAGTCCTCCACAGCTGGTCAGCACTGTGACCAAAAGATAAGGGCTTAATAGATAAAACTTTGTCTAGTTGAAAAGACCATATGCCGTTACACACAGCGATGTTCCAGCGATCCCGACAACGACCAGGATCGCTGGAACATCGCTGTGTGGTCGCTGGGGAGCTGTCATAGAGGCAGATCTCCTCAGGGACCAGGGAGCCACCTCCACATCGCTGGGTAAGCGGGAGGACGCTGGTAACCATGATAAACAGCGGGTATCTAGACAGCGCGCGCTGCCTAGATACCCGGTGTTTACCATGGTTACCAGCCTGGGAGGTCGCTGATCGTTGGTCTCTCGCTGTCACACGCAGCGATGCGTGCTGACCAGCGGGAGACCAATGACCAAAAACTGGTCCTGAAGGATGTGCAGCGACATCACAGCAGGGGCCCCATCATTGCTGCTTCTCACACACAGCGATGTCGCTGTGTGTGACGTACCTTTAAACGAATGCATTTATGTAGCAGAGACCCCTACTCAGGATGTATAATGTTGAATAGACAAGCGTGGGGGAGTAGACCCACTGGGTCACATACTGATCCCGCCCTGTAGGGGCGTAACTAATCATCTACCTCATCTTTACTAGAGCCCCAAATAGAGAGGTTAGGCTTGTGCTGGAAGGGAGACACCAGGTGTAACTCCAGGGGCTCTCAAGGCCACTTCAGCTGACTCAGAGGGAGTTGAGGATGCCAGCAGAGACAGTCTCTAGGTAGGTGCAGCCTGGACGGCTGGTACAGCAGGTGCAGCAGATATGGCTGCAGGGTTGGTTCCACCTAATGCAGAGGGTACGACTGCAGGGCTGGTTCAGGCTGGTGCAGAGGGTACGACTGCAGGGCTGGTTCAGGCTGGTGCAGAGGGTACGACTGCAGGGCTGGTTCAGGCTGGTGCAGAGAGTACGACTGCAGGGCTGGTTCAGGCTGGTGCAGTAGGTACAGCAGCAAGGCTGGTTCAGCGGGTATGGCAGTACAGCAGGTACAGACAGTTGCTTGCGGGTATAGTGGTACTAGAACAAAAACACATGTTGGGAACAGGCACAGGATTCAGGAAACAGCAGAGGGAATGAGGTCCTGACAACTAAAAGTGTGTCTCTAGGCACAGATCAAATTGCTCAGGCATCTACCACAGGTGCAAGGCTTCATCCCCTCCCCCCCCCCCCCCCGGTGTATAACCTCCATCCCTCACCCCTCGGTGTTTAGCCTCCAATCCCTCGCCCCCGGGGTATAACCTCTGGCCCCTCACCCCCTTGTGTATAACCTCCGGCCTCTCACCCCCAGTGTATAATCTCCGGCCCCTCACCCCCTGGTGTATACCCTCCGGCCCCTCATTCCCCGGGTATAACCTCCGGCCCCTCACCCCTGGTGTATACCCTCTGGCCCCTCATTCCCCGGTGTATAACCTCCGGACCCTCACCCCCTGGTGTATACCCTCTGGCCCCTCATTCCCCGGTGTATACCTCCGGCCCCTCACCCCCTGGTGTATACCCTCCGACCCCTCATTCCCTGGTGTATAACCTCCGGCCCCTCACCCCCTGGTGTATACCCTCCGGCCCCTCATTCCCTGGTGTATAACCTCCGGCCCCTCACCCCCTGGTGTATAAACTCCAGCCCCATCTGACGGGATTATGGGTGTTGGATCTGGCATTGATGACCTCTCCTAAGGATGACTTTTGTGTTAATTTTGGTGCTTAAAGGGATATTCTGATTGTAAGTCAATGTCTTTAGTTTCTGTATAAACAGTTCACCAAATTTCTATTGCACTTTCTTCAAAAATTCCTCAGCATTTTTAAGATTTCTTCCTAATATAATGAATAATAAACGCCATTTGTATTATTGAGAAAGTCCAGAGAATTCGATATAACAGTATCCAGTGCTGGATTCTAGACTGATACATTGTAGCAAACAGAAGAGACTTGTTTCACTCTTGTGTTTCTTGTATTTGGTGCGCTGTCCGGTCTGGATACAATTATTTCAGCTGCACAATATGTCAGATTCTCCGTCTGATCCCTCCTGATCACAGAGGAGAACCAAACTTTAAAGAAGGCGTCAGATGTGGAGCCGCCGGGCGGGGGAGGGGGGAGGGGTGGTCATCATCCGTTTGTTTCTTCACTCGTTATATTCGGATGATTGACAACTAATTAGGGTACAATATATTTCGTCTGTCACTCTGGAGAAAACAAACATCATTTACATATTTGTAAATTTATGGTAATGAGGGATGAGCCACAATCTCTGATGTTTGCAAAATGTTCCATATTAAATACTTTTCAAAACAATTAGAAATTATCCACCGAGAAAAACCAAATACTGCGGCTATCAGGACATAATGGAAAAAAAATCTAGTCCTTACAGGGTCTTACAATTCGGTAAATACAATCTCAGATGAACAACAACAGGTGTCACATTGCACAAAAAAAGTAAGTACCCCCTTACTGCTTCCCTATGAATTAAAAAGTGGCAGCCAGGGGCTGGGAAACAAATTCCCTTGATTCATTGTTCATCAGGAAATGTGAGCACCTCTATAAGAGCAGAAGTTTTGACAGTTTGCTGGTCTGGAACCTTTCAGATCTTTGCTAATACAATGCCATACAAATTTCATACTATACAATGCTCAGAGAAATTGCAGGAAGTCCAAGAGCAGCAGCTCAGACTCTAAAGGCCTTGATTAATTGTTTATCAGGAAATGTAACCATCTCCATAAGAGCAGAAGTTGTGACAGTTTGCTGGTCTGGAGCTTTCAGACCTTTGCTAAGAAAATGCCATAAAAATGTCATACTGTGCAGTGCTCAGAGAAATTGCAGAATGCCCAAGAGCAACAGCTCAGACTCTAAAGGCCTTGATTAATTGTTCATCAGGAAATGTGACCACCTCCATAAGTGCAGAAGTTTTGACAGTTTGCGGGTCTGGAACTTTCAGACCTTTGCTAATACAATGCCATACAAATGTCATACTCTGCAGTGCCCAGAGAAATTGCAGAAAGCCAAAGAGCAGCAGCTCAGACTCTAAAGGCCTTGATTAATTCGTTAATCAGGAAATGTGACCACCTCTATAAGAGCAGAAGTTTTGACAGTTTGCTGGTCTGGAACTTTCAGACCTTTGCTAATACAATGCCATACAAATGTCATACTCTGCAGTGCCCATAGAAATTGCAGAAAGCCAAAGAGCAGCAGCTCAGACTCTAAAGGCCTTGATTAATTGTTCACCACAAGATGTGTGCACGTCTATAAGATCAGACATTTTGACAGTTTGCTGGGCTGGAACTTTAAGTCCTTTGTTAAACAATTGATGCCCATCAATCTGGGAAAGTCCATCATTCTACAGTGACAGAAGGTTATTTATAAATGGGAAACATTTAGAAGAGTTAAACACCTTTCTTGGTGTGTGGACATCACAGCAAACTCACTCTAAGGTCATGCTGTTTAGTGCTCAGAGAATTTGCAGAACCAGCTCAGACTCTTAAGGCATTATTTGTTCATCAGAAAATAACAGCACCTCTATAAGAGCAGAAGTTTTGACAGATTGCTGGTCTGGAAGTTTCAGATCTTTGTTAATATAATGCCAAAGAGGAAAGACATCTTGGAGAATCGATTGACACTGCTCATCAATCTGGGAAAAGTTATAAGGTCATTTAGAATTTTGAGTCCATTATTCTACAGTGACAAAAGATTATTCATAAATGGGGAAACATTCAGAACAGTTAATCATCATTCTTAGTGTGCAGGCATCACATATCAAAGTCATACCATGCAGTGCTCAGAGAAATCACAGAAAGCCCAAGAGCTCCAGCTCAGACTCTAAAGGCCTTAATTGTTCATAAAAAAAATGTGAGCACCTGGAGCCACAAGTTAGAGACGCTGCTGTAGATCTGGACCCACAAGTTGGAGATCGCTGCTGTAGACCTGGAGCCACAGGTTGGAGACCGCTGCTGTAGACCTGGAGCCACAGGTTGGAGATCGCTGCTGTAGACTTGGGGCCACAGGTTGGAGATCGCTGCTGTAGACCTGGAGCCACAGGTAGGAGATCGCTGCTGTAGACCTGGAGCCACAGGTTGGAGATTACTGCTGTAGACCTGGAGCCACAAGTTGGAGACCGCTGCTGTAGACATGGAACCAGAAGTTGGAGAGCACTGCTGTAGATCTGGAGCAACAAGTTGGAGATCGCTGCTGTAGACATGGAACCAGAAGTTGGAGATCGCTGCTGTAGATCTGGAGCAACAAGTTGGAGACCGCTGATGTAGATCTGGATCCACAAGTTGGAGATCGCTGCTGTTCATCTGCAGCCACAAGCTGGACACCTCTGCAGTAGACCAGGATCCAGAAGTTGGACACTGCTGCTGTAGATCTGGATCCAGACTTGGACACTGCTGCTGTAGATCAGGAGTCACAAGTTGGACACTGCTGCTGTAGATCTGAGCCACAAGTTGGACACTGCTGCTGTAGATCTGAGCCACAAGTTGGACACTGCTGCTGTAGATCTGAGCCACAAGTTGGACACCGCTGCTGTAGATCTGGAGTCACATGTTGGAGACCACTACTGTAGACCTGGAGCCACAAGTTGGACACCGCTGCTGTAGATCTGGATCCACAAGTTGGAGATCGCTGCTGTTCATCTGCAGCCACAAGCAGGACACCTCTGCAGTAGACCAGGATCCAGAAGTTGGACACTGCTGGTGTAGATCTGGATCCAGACTTGGACATCGCTGCTGTAGATCTGAGTCACAAGTTGGAGAACACTACTGTAGACCTGGAGCCACAAGTTGGACATCGCTGCTGTAGATCTGAGTCACAAGTTGGAGATCACTGCTGTAGTTCTGATGGTTCTTTTATATGATCAGATTGCCAAATGGCATTTTGCTGTGTTTTTGTTGCATTTTTATCAAAAACTTACTTGTAAATGTACAGTAAAGTATAATAGTTATCTGCAAACACAATACTTTTGTTTTTTAGCATATTTTATGACTTGTTATGTTTGTCTTTTAGTTAGGAATACCCATGAATACTCTGATGGGATCTGTAATTATGGCTATACTCATCCTGGATGAACAACCCCACCCTATGATATGGCTGATATATACAGTATTTTGTCAATGTGCAGCTTGATGGTAATGTTTCGTGCCGGGGCTTCGGCTGGGGCCAGGACTCCTCAGCTTCCACGTTAATTAATTGTGTTGATATTTATGTCAGCCCTTCAATGATGGACTGTAATTACTTCGACCTCCGAGAACCTGCGATCTTCTGATGACTCCAAAGTAAAGCATCTCTTTCTTGGCGCACAAGAGGTGGTAGTGGTGGGGGGGGGGTCGAGGACTGGAGTTTATTTCATTGGAAATCTTTAAACAACATAAGTTCTGTAAATGCTAAAGCCACAATTACTGTGCGCTAAAATCGTTGGCCGCGGTGGATTGCACGGATCGCGGGGAAATTCAGACGTACTCTAATGAGGCCTCGAAGGGAAGAAAGTTCAGGACTAACTTTATGTAACCAACGAGCAATGAGATTTATATTATATTCGATGTACCAGAAAAGGATTGATGATGTCATCGGCCGACGTGATGTCATCAACGAAACGGTAACTGTCTTGCTAGAAACTTTGCATAAATCGTTATTGTGGGGAAATTTTTGATTTTTACGGCTTTTATATTTTAATTTTGTTGAAAATATTGTTTTCTTTGCCTAAAATACAAAGGAAATTCCTCATCTTTAACTGTCAAGCTGAGGGTAGGGAGACACCCATCCCAAGACAGTGAGGGGGGGGAAAGGAGTCCCTGACACTAAGGGCAAAGGGTGAGATGGTGACACAAATGAACACTAGTGCTGACACTTGTCTCCCCTAACAATCTTATACAGTCTCTGCAACTGTCGCCGATCAGGATACCTTGTCCCTGTCAGTCCCTCAACTAAGACTACTTAGAGATCAAAGAGGGTGAACACTGGTCAACGCAGCTAACAACTAAAGAAAAGCACCAGTGAAACAAACAAAGGAGAGATGGAGAAACACTTAGCTGAAAGGAGATCAGACAGCAAACTATACCAGATATCCACGACGCACTGCAGAGCCAGGAAGAAACACCAACTCCAAACACACTATCACCAGCAATGCTTCATGGGAGCCAAGCGGTATAAATAGAGACAGCTGAAGGTAGGCAGGTAGGAGACCAGCTGGGTCCTAGTGACCTTCAGCTATCACCAAGCAGAGAAATACCTCTTAAAGAGAAAGCACCACCATTCAGGATTTTGGCTGTTTGGCCAGATGCTGCGATCATCTGCGAGTGACCCACAACAGCCTCCTCTGTGTCTCCTGATACACGCGTGACAGTAACTTGAGGGATCATTTCATCCTCAACTTGCCTAGCTGTTCACAATAACAGTAATTTTGAAGAGGGGTGCACAGACTTTTACATGTCACTGCATATTGTCCATTTTGCTTGACTCTGTGTTACATGCCATTGAGGTGTAATACCTAATTTTTCCTGCGGAGGTGCTGCAGGTAGATTAAATACGTGTTTGATTGCTGATATTCCCAGATCACAGATTAATCAATGTCGTCTCCTCAGGTTTATGTATCACTCATCAGATCACATTGACTGATTTTTTCCCCTTTAAATCTCCATCACTTCATTTATATCCAGTCTGCACCTTTGCTCTAAATCTATATATATATATACGATGGCGGCAAATGTTTTGATCCAATAAAATGAGATTCAGAATTTATATCCGAGGCGAATCATGAAGATCCATGTAAATTTCCCCTCGACATCCTGTGAACCCGGTTATTGATGTAGGAGCACATGGCGCCACGTGAGTCCCTCAATTATACAGGAACCTTTCTAAGGATGGAGATGAAGGATTAATCACAGAGACTCGGAGAGGAGACGGGGCTGATTCATCTTGGACTTTCAGGATCACCTCTACCACTTAAAAATATGATGTTAAAGGGCTGCAGATTCCTATGAATTCTTTTGGCCCAAAACACAGTCAAATATCCTTTTAGAATTTTGGCGCTTATGCAAAATTTTTAATTTCTTTATATATTCTTAGCTTTTGCGGGTGTTTTTTGGACTCGTAGCTCCAAATCCATGCAAGCTCACAACCTGTAACATTGCAGGCAGAAGCTTTAGTTGTGAGTTATAAGCTACATTGAAAACTGAACTCATCATCTTCCCTCCATCATCACACACACCGTCCTTACCTGATCTATGATATCACACTTTGCCCTGTTCCTGAAGTCCGCTGCCTCGGAGTAACCATTGGCTCTGCTTTATCCTTCAAACCGCACATTCAAGGTCTCACAACCTCCTGCCGCCTCCAACTCAAAAAAGTTTCCAGAATCCGTTCCTTCCTCAGCCCTCAATCTACTAAACTACTAGTGCATGCCCTCATCATCTCCCGTCTCGACTACTGCAACCTCCTCCTCTGTGGCCTCCCTACTAACACTCTTGCACCTCTCCAATCTATCCTTAACTCTGCTGCCCGACTAATCCACCTCTCTCCTCGCTATTCCTCCTCTTCTTTCTGCACATCCCTCCACTGGCTCCCAATTTACCAGCGTATCCAATTCAAACTCCTAACATTGACTTACAAAGCCGTCCACAATCTGTCCCCCCCATATATCTCTGAACTAATCTCCCGATATCATCCAACTCGTAATCTTCAATCTACCCAAGACCTCCTCCTTTCCTCCACACTTGTACGTTCCTCATCTAACCGACTGTAAGACTTTGCCTGAGCATCCCCCATCCTCTGGAATTCTGCACCCCAAAACGTCCGGCTGTGCCCTACACTCGGAACCTTAAAGCGGAACCTGAAAACCCAGAACAGCCTACAACCTGCAATGACTACAGTGCCACCTCACCACCACTGGACCTGGCACTCCACCACCACTGGACCTGGCGCTCCACCACCACTGGACCTGGCGCTCCACCACCACTGGACCTGGCACTCAACCACCACTGGACCCGGCGCTCCACCACGACTGGACCTGGCGCTCCACCATCACTGGACCCGGCGCTCCACCGACACTGGACCTAGTGCTTCACCACCACTGCACCTGGCACCCCACCACCATCGGACCCAGCGCTCCACCACCACTGGACCTGGAGCTCCACCAGAGGGGGGGAGTGGACAACTGCATAACCTGATTCACTCAGCAACAACCAATACTGCAGAGCCACAGAAGTTAACCCTTAGTGGACTGAAGGAGAGTAACTCTATTTAACCATTGCAGAGCAATTCTCAGAGACTGCAGAGCAGACTACACAATATTCATTGCACGTAATGTGTATCAAGCCAGAAGCATTCCAGAATATAGCTAGGGATTATATAGCTGCAGTACCAGATGCAGCCACTAGACATAAGTGGCACTGTTTCTAGAGGAGAGGACAGGGGATGAAATACTAAAAATTTGTCATAACCATTTTAAAGAATCCACTGGGTATTTTTTCATGTGCCTATGAGCCACCAGTTCTGTAGACCAAAAGTCATGATCTACAAATATACTAATGACATTTCTGCAGCCCATCCACATTACACAGAGGCTGCAAATATAACAGAAAATCAATCATGGATTTCTCTTGTTATTAAGAATAAATCCTCCCACGCCCAATTGTGCGTTCTATAAATGGATGACATTGTGACTCTGCATGACTATGAGCGACAAATAGCCGCGTTTTCAGGGCTGTTTATATTCAGAGGTCACAGATCACAACGACACGATGAAAACAAGTCCAACAACACGGAATTATATAAGAGGGATCTCATACTGGACAGAAACCAAGGGAACATCACTAATACTGAGCTGAGCATGAAAGCTTTATAGTAGTTATATTCTTGTATATAGGAGTAGTATTATAGTAGTTATATTCTTGTATATAGGAGCAGTATTATAGTAGTTATATTCTTGTATATAGGAGCAGTATTATAGTAGTTATATTCTTGTATATAGGAGCAGTATTATAGTAGTTATATTCTTGTATATAGGAGCAGTATTATAGTAGTTATATTCTTGTACATAGGAGCAGTATTATAGTAGTTATATTCTTGTATATAGGGGCAGTATTATAGTAGTTATATTCTTGTATATAGGGGCAGTATTATAGTAGTTATATTCTTGTACATAGGGGCAGTATTATAGTAGTTATATTCTTGTACATAGGGGCAGTATTATAGTAGTTATATTCTTGTATATAGGGGCAGTATTATAGTAGTTATATTCTTGTATATAGGGGCAGTATTATAGTAGTTATATTCTTGTACATAGGAGCAGTATTATAGTAGTTATATTCTTGTACATAGGAGCAGTATTATAGTAGATATATTCTTGTACATAGGGGCAGTATTATAATAGTTATATTCTTGTACATAGGGGCAGTATTATAGTAGTTATATTCTTGTATATAGGAGCAGTATTATAGTAGTTATATTCTTGTATATAGGGGGCAGTATTATAGTAGTTATATTCTTGTACATAGGGCAGTATTATAGTAGTTATATTCTTGTACATAGGAGCAGTATTATAGTAGTTATATTCTTGTATATAGGGGCAGTATTATAGTAGTTATATTCTTGTATATAGGGCAGTATTATAGTAGTTATATTCTTGTATATAGGGGCAGTATTATAGTAGTTATATTCTTGTACATAGGAGCAGTATTATAGTAGTTATATTCTTGTACATAGGAGCAGTATTATAGTAGTTATATTCTTGTAATAGGAGCAGTATTATAGTATTATATTCTGTAATAGGGGCAGTATTATAGTAGTTATATTCTTGTACATAGGGGCAGTATTATAGTAGTTATATTCTTGTATATAGGGCAGTATTATAGTAGTTATATTCTTGTAATAGGGCAGTATTATAGTAGTTATTTCTTGTATATAGGAGCAGTATTATAGTAGTTATATTCTTGTATATAGGGGCAGTATTATAGTAGTATATTCTTGTACATAGGGCAGTATTATAGTAGTTATATTCTTGTATATAGGGAGCAGTATTATAGTAGTCTTGTATAGGGGCATATTTAGTGTTATATTTGTATATAGAGCAGTATTATATAGTTATATTCTTGTACATAGGGCAGTATATAGTATGTATATATTCTTGTACATAGGGGCAGTATTATTAGTAGTTATATTCTTGTATATAGGGGCAGTATTATAGTAGTTATATTCTTGTAATAGAGGGCAGTATTATAGTAGTTATATTCTTGTATATAGGGCAGTATTATGTAGTTATATTCTTGTACATAGGGCAGTATTATAGCAGTATATTCTTGTAATAAGGAGCAGATTATAGTAGTTATATTCTTGTACATAGAGCAGTATTATAGTAGTTATATTCTTGTATATAGGGCAGTATTATAGTAGTTATATTCTTGTATATAGGAGTAGTATTATAGTAGTTATATCTTGTATATAGGAGCAGTATTATAGTAGTTATATTCTTGTATATAGGGGCATATTATAGTAGTTATATTCTTGTATATAGGAGCAGTATATATAGTATTATATTCTTGTATATAGGGGCAGTATTATAGTAGTTATATTCTTGTATATAGGGCAGTATTATAGTAGTTATATTCTTGTATATAGGGCAGTATATATAGTTTATATTCTTGTACATAGGGGCAGTATTATAGTAGTTATTATTCTTGTACATAGGGAACAGTATTATAGTAGTTATATTCTTGTATATAGGGCAGTATTATAGTAGTTATATTCTTGTATATAGGGCAGTATTATAGTAGTTATATTCTTGTACTATAGAGGCAGTATTATAGTAGTTATATTCTTGTATATAGGGGCAGTATTATAGTAGTTATATTCTTGTATATAGGGCAGTATTATAGTAGTTATATTCTTGTATATAGGAGCAGTATTATAGTAGTTATATTCTTGTATATAGGGCAGTATTATAGTAGTTATATTCTTGTATATAGGAGTATTATAGTAGTTATATTCTTGTATATAGGGCAGTATTATAGTAGTTATATTCTTGTATAGGGGCAGTATTATAGTAGTTATATTCTTGTATATAGGGGCAGTATTAATAGTAGTTATATTCTTGTATATAGGGCAGTATTATAGTAGTTATATTCTTGTATATAGGAGCAGTATTATAGTAGTTATATTCTTGTATATAGGGGCAGTATTATAGTAGTTATATTCTTGTATATAGGAGCAGTATTATAGTAGTTATATTCTTGTAATAGGAGCAGTATTATAGTAGTTATATTCTTGTATATAGGGCAGTATTATAGTAGTTATATTCTTGTATATAGGGGCAGTATTATAGTAGTTATATTCTTTGTAGTATAGGAGCAGTATATAGTATTATATATATCTTGTCATAGAGGCAGTATTATAGTAGTTATATTCTTGTACATAGGAGCAGTATTATAGTAGTTATATTCTTGTATATAGGGCAGTATTATAGTAGTTATATTCTTGTATATAGGGGCAGTATTATAGTAGTTATATTCTTGTATATAGGGCAGTATTATAGTAGTTATATTCTTGTACATAGGGCAGTATTATAGTAGTTATATTCTTGTAATAGGGCAGTATTTATAGTAGTTATATTCTTGTAATAGGAGCAGTATTATAGTAGTTATATTCTTGTATATAGGGCAGTATTATAGTAGTTATATTCTTGTACATAGGGGCAGTATTATAGTAGTTATATACTTCTTGTATATAGAGGCAGTATTATAGTAGATATATTCTTGTACATAGGAGCAGTATTATAGTAGTTATATTCTTGTATATAGGAGCAGTATTATAGTAGTTATATTCTTGTACATAGGAGCAGTATTATAGTAATTATATTCTCGTACATGGGGCAGTATTATAGTAGTTATCCCCCTGATGTTCCTCTCTTTCCAGATTTTTACCCTCTGGTGTACGGTCTCTGCAGTTTCCTCCCCTTTGTTTCGCCCCATATATCATTTCTATCCATCCTGTAATTACAGCGTCTCTCAGATCTCAGTCATGTTAATCAGCAGCTGTCATCGCCCCTCGTCATCTCATCATCTGAAGTGTCTCGGGTCCGACAGCATCTGTTTCTCCAAATTAAAAGTCGCTTGCTTTGCATATTTAATCATGTTAAGGCGCGGGGCGCGGTGTCACGACTGCATCCTCGCAAACAAAGGCGTCCTACTCTTCAATACGGACATTAATATAATAATAAAACTATAAAAACAATCAATCATTCATCTTTACATCAGGGCACACTGGGAGTTGTAGTACAGTACAGTGCGCTGGAAGTTGTAGTACAGTACAGTGCGCTGGGAGTTGTAGTACAGTATAGTATGCTGGGAGTTGTAGTACAGGACAGTACGCTGGGAGTTGTAGTACAGTACAGTACATTGGGAGTTGTAGTACAGTACAGTACGCTGGGAGTTGTAGTACAGTACAGTACACTGGGAGTTGTAGTACAGTACAGTACGCTGGGAGATGTAGTACAGCACAGTACGCTGGGAGTTGTAGTACAGCACAGTACGCTGGGAGTTGTAGTACAGCACAGTACGCTGAGAGTTGTAGTACAGTACAGTACACTGGGAGTTGTAGTACAGTACAGTACACTGGGAGTTGTAGTACAGTACAGTACACTGGGAGTTGTAGTACAGCAGTTGGGCACCACATTTGCTTTCCAGGGTTCTAAATAAAATTAATAAATCTATAAAGATGAATCTTCTGTGTAACATATCCAGAACATATTCTACTGATCATGTTGTAAGATGAAGCCCTCTTATTTTCAGGATAGATCTCACTACTGTGAAGCCATAAAGCAGAGATAGAATTTTGGGTCATGCTTCGCCCTTCACCTGCTCCACTCTCCACTTGCTCCACCCTCCACTTAATCCACATTCCACTTAATTCACTCACCACCTGCTCCGGATTTCACTTAATCCGCTCACCACCTGCCCCACATTCCACTTGCTCCACCCTCCATTTGCACTGCCCTCCACTTGCTCCACATTACACTTGCTCCGCCCTCCACTTTCTCCACATTCCACTTGCTCCACCCTCCACTTGCTCCACATTCCACTTGCTCCACCCTCCACTTGCTCCACATTCCACTTGCTCCACATTCCACTTGCTCTACATTCCATTTGCTCCTCATTCCATTTTCTCCGCCCTCCACTTGCTCCACATTCTACTTGCTCCACATTCCACTTGCTCCACATTCCACTTGCTCCACCCTCCACTTGGTCCACATTCCACTTGCTCCACATTCCACTTGGCCCACTCTTCTCTTGCTCCACATTCCACTTGATCCACATTCCACTTGCTCCAGTCTCCACTTGCTCCGCATTCCACTTGCTCCACCCTCCACTTGCTCCACTCTCCACTTGCTCCAGTCTCCACTTGCTCTGCATTCCACTTGCTCTGCCCTCCACTTGCTCCACATTCCATTTGCTCCACTGTCCACTTGCTCCACTCTCCACTTGCTCCACCCTCCTCTTGCTCCACATTCCACTTGCTCCGCCCTCCACTTTCCACTTGCTGCACCTTCCACTTGCTCCGCCTTTCACCTGCTCCACATTCCACTTGCTCCGCCCTCCACTTTCCACTTGCTGCACCTTCCACTTGCTCCCCCTTCACCTGCTCCACATTCCACTTGCTCCGCCCTCCACCTGTTTCTCTATATCTTGTGTTTCAGTATTTATGATCCACCCTCCACTTGCTCCACTCTCCACTTGCTCCACGTTCTACTTGCTCCACTCTCCACTTGCTCCAGTCTCCACTTGCTCCGCATTCCACTTGCTCTGCCCTCCACTTACTCTGCCCTCCACTTTCTCCACATTCCACTTGCTCCACCCTCCACTTGCTCCACATTCCACTTGCTCTACCCTTCACTTGCCCCACATTCCATTTGCTTCACATTCCATTTTCTCCGCCCTCCACTTTCTCCACATTCCACTTTCTACACCCTCAACTTGCTCCACATTCTACTTGCTCCACTTGCTCCACATTCCAATTGCTCCACATTCAATTTCTTCACATTCCATTTTCTCCGCCCTCCACTTTCTCCACATTCCACTTGCTCCACATTCCACTTGCTCCACCCTCCACTTGGTCCACATTCCACTTTCTCCACATTCCTCTTGTTCCGCATTCCACTTGGCCCACTCTTCACTTGCTCCAGTTTCCACTTGCTCCGCATTCCACTTGCTCCACCCTCCACTTGCTCCACCCTCCACTTGCTCCACCTTCCACTTGCTCCACTCTCCACTTGCTCCAGTCTCCACTTGCTCCACTCTCCACTTGCTCTGCCCTCCACTTGCTCCACCCTCTACTTGCTCCACTCTGCACTTGCTCTGCCCTCCACTTGCTCCACATTCCACTTGCTCCACTGTCCACTTGCTCCACCCTCCACTTGCTCCACTCTCCACTTGCTTCACCCTCCACTTGCTCCATATTCCACTTGCTCCGCCCTCCACTTTCCACTTACTGCACCTTCTACTTGCTCCGCCCTCCACCTGTTTCTCTATATCATGTATTTCAGTATTTATATCTTTAGTAGTCAGTAACATCCTTATTTTTCTGTCCTTTCTTTAATTTCAAAATATTCCCCTTTATCGCCAACTCACACATCATAGATGAAGAAGACATCCGCCATTAAAAGTGGCTTCATTCCACTAATGTCCTGTAATATATCCCTTGTCCTGCCAGTGTTGGAGCCGCTCACGGCTCATGGCGAGGAGTCACCATTAACATCGCACCTGGGGTAATAAACAGTAATTATCCACAGAGATATTGTTAATTACAGGGACACACAGCGCCCTCGGTTGGCAGCCGCCTTCCCCCTGAAACATGATGGAGGCATCCAACTCCACATTAGTCAGTGGTTGTGCCGCCTGGGCGCCTGGCACACACAGTCTTTTCTTCCAGGTGACACCTGATACGGTCAGCGCCTGGTGCTCCATTATCACAATCAGTGCATTGGCTTATGAATTAAATTTCTGCATTCGTTTCGCGGCGACATATGGAAGACGGTCAGTAAAGAAGAAGATATTAAAGTACCGGCTCCGCATTTCAACTTTGTTCAGCATTCGGCTGCTTTCTGATAGAAACAGCGCCACTCCTTATCTACAGGTTGTATCTAGTATTGCAGCTTCACTGACGTAACTAGGGCTAAGGCTGCAATGCCAGACACAACCTATAGACAGGGGTGGCGCTGTTTCATGAAGAAATCAGCCATGTTCTTCTAATCGTGTAGTTTGGATCCTCCAACCCATCAAGGCACAACTAAAAGGATACTTCGGGTATCTGATTTGTCTACACCTTGAAGAAGGGGGAAAAAACATGTACTCTTTTATGATCTCCCTAAAATAGATTGATCACAGGTTGTCCCACTAGCCCAGACATTAGCTGATATTTACTGGGTGATCAGCAGAAAATGATCAATATCCCTGCAGCTCCTCCGCAGGCTAAATTGAGCATTGCACCACGCTTATTAAAATAATGATCTGTGTGTAAAGATTACCCATAATTCAATCTTATTTTTCATCTATGTGTCTTCTTTGCTGTGTTGTTGCTTGTGATTCTAGACTGAGTCAATTGTCTTCCCCCTCTGGCAGTTGATAAAATAACCTCCATGCAGACAGAGTTTTTCCACCTATTCTGATATCTACAATTATTGGCAAAATTACTTAGTTATTCCAGCAGTGGAATCCATGATCCAAGCAGAGGTGGGTTAGGTATTAGATTACCTATGATTCAATTCCCCCTATGTGTCTCCCATGTGGTTGTTGCCACAGATCAATCTCCTTCCCCCTCTGGCAACTAACAACAACATAGTCTGTTATTTATTTATTTTTTTTTATTTAAGAAAAAGTTCCTTATTTATTACTGTATTTGGAACTTTTTTGTCTATTTTTTACATTATTCACCTGTTTTTCAGAGCTCATAAGATGGACGTGCACATTGCTATTCACTTTGAACACCAGGTGGCGCTATATCATATAGGTAAATATCATAGCTCTGCACCAGATTGTTGTTTGACGGAGTGGAAATTACAAATGGATCTAATGTTTTTGGGTTTTCTGCAGCGATTTTGTTATTTAGAGTATTGCTCATGGGAAATAAGAAGGAGCAGTGTGGCGCCTCTGCGGATCCAGTCGCCACAGAGGTACTGCACCCCTGTTAGGGTGTAGTATCCACTCTGTGGTAAGAGGGGTACACCCTTATCACACACTAGGAACCATTGTAGTGGACCTGGGTGGTGAAGGAAGTAGTTAGAGGGAGCACTTGGGGAGGAGTGATGTCAGAAGGAACACACGTGGATGACGTGGGACACGTGACAAGGGGTGTAAATAGTGCGAGAAACATCTAGAACGCAAGAGAAGAGACAGTTGAAGAGAAGAAGAGAGTGACCAGCTGAGGAGAGGTGGTGGAAGAGCTGAGGAGAAGCCATTGAACACCAAGGTCAAGTTGGAGGGAGGCTAGAGAACGTACACCTGAGAAGTGTCCAGAGGACTGGAGCAAGTGGAAGCTCGTCCTGAGGACAAACCCTAGAGCAGAACAACACCCAAGTGGCTCCAGGAGGAAGAGGGGGTCCCAGAGGCACGGGAAGTGAGCAATCCACCTGTGGGGCTTGAATCCATTGTCAGGTGCAGGCAAGTGGAGGAACTAGACCGCAAGGGGCACCGTGAACCCAAAACACTAGTGGAGAAGACCAGTTACAGCTAGCAACCCGGAGGCTGTGGCACTTTCATGGTGACACGGTCGACAACCACGCACATCTGCTGAAAAGATGGCAACCATAGGACTAAGGGTAGACAGGGGAACCCTTAGGAAAAAGCCCACAGTCACTGGCTCAGAGCTCTGTGTGGCGAGGTGCAAGGCAGGACAGGTAAGGCAAGCACAGGGTAAAGAGGCTGAGAAAGGACAGAGAAAAGGTGCCGGTTACGTACCATCCTACTACCAGGGAGTAGCTGGATCCCTGCCTCTGAGAACCCAGTGCTCAGCGGGCTGCTGCACAAAGACTGTGAGTAACAGAACTAAAGACTGCAGCCCGCTGTGTCTGTGAACTTTCTTAACGTGTCCAAAGCACCAGAAACACAACTACCAACTCACTCAGGTACCTTTGGCCACCTTACCCGTAGAGGGCTTAAGAACACTGCTGCCTCCCAACCATTGGCCCCTAGGAGGACTGTCGAGCAGCGGCGGCCATCTATAGCCACGACCTGTGGGTGGCGTCACATATAAATTAACAAGAATCCCCAGGTCCAGTCATTCCTGCCCAGAATGAACCCTCCACGCCAGATCCCTATCCCTAAGAGAGAGAGCCACACACACCGAACTTTTAATGACACCGCCAGGGTCACAGAGCTGGGTCTCAGTCCCTTTGATCCCTGTGATGAAGCCTCAAGAAAGCCCAGTTCCGAGTATCCTTAATGCCCTGGAGGAGCGTGCCAACTTGGCATCACGAACAGGATCCACCTGCCCGGTGCAGCATTAATTAGCATGAATTAGAATTGATGGATGGATGGGGGAGAAGGTACATGGATGGATGGGGGATAGAGGGAGAAGGTACATGGATGGATGGGGAGGAGAAGCTACATGGAACATGGGGGAAGAAGCTACATGGAACATGGGGGAGAAGCTGCAAGGATGGGGGGATAAGCTACATGGAACATGGGAGGGAAGCTACATGGATGAGGGATGGGGGAGAGGCTGCGTGCAACATATGAGGGGAGAGGCTGTGTCGAACATGGGAGGGGAAAGGCTGCGTGGAACATGGGAGGCGAGAGGCTGCGTGGAACATTGGAGGAGGATGGGGGAAGGATGAGTTGCATGACACGTATGGATAAGCAACATGGGATTCAGGGGAATGGGGGTGAGGATGAGTTGCATGGAACATACGGATGAAGGATGAGCTGCATGGGACATATGGGGGGTGAACAGTATGGGGCATGTGGAAGGAGGATGAACAGTATGCCATAGACATTTATATAGGGAACGTACTGTTCTGGTGATATAGTGACGGTGGTTCTGATTATGTATTATTGTATTGCCGGTATTTCTGGTGATGTATTATTGTATTGATGCGGGTTCTGGTGATGTATTGACTGGATTTGGTGATGTATTACTGTATTGACAATGGTTCTGGTGATATACTAACAGTGGTTCTGGTGAGGTATTATTGTATTGACAACGTTTCTGGTCATATACTGACAGGGGTTCTAGTGATGTGTTATTGTATTGCCGGTGGTTCTGGTGATGTAGTCATGTGGATGTTGTAATCTTTAACTTAACACACTTAATCCTAAAACATTATAGGGCAAGTATGCTTGACTAAAACTACAGCTGAATGTCAGCCTAACAATTGACTAAAGCCCCTAAGCACTATAGATAGGTGTCCGATTGCTCAGCCAGCAGCGATCTTGCTCATCTCTCCCACATACAGGAGCGCTCATTCTTCCCAGTGTCCCTGTACACTGTAACGAAGCTGCTGTTAGGCCCCTTTCACATCAGCGGTTTGCTGATGTTTCTGGCTGATCCGGCAGATGGCGCCGGATCTGGCACCTAACGGCCGACCTGCGGCACCGATCCGGCAAGCCCCATGCCTTGTCTATGGGGCTTGCGGTCGGGTGCGGCAAGTGCGGTTCTATTGGATCCGGCACTTGCTGCGGCAAAAAAAAAAAACGCTGCTAACCGCATTTTTTTTGTGGCCGCAACTGCCGGATTTGCTGGATTGCGGAAAAACCGCAATTGCCGCAAGCCCCATAGAGAATGAATGGCGCAAGTGCACCACAAGTCGGCGGTTAGGCGGCAGATGCGGTAAATTGGCCAGATCCGGACAGAACCGCTGATGTGAAAGGGGCCTTAGACGTCTCTGGCTGGAGATTATCACTTAGAGGAGAAAAGGATCTACAGTCTGTAATCAGACATTCTGGATCCTTATTTCCCTCGACCAATCATCAGTTAGAGCCCCCATACACATTAGACTGTCCTCGTAGGTTTAGCCAACTTTAGTCTCATGTGTATGGAGGTCCTCACTACTATCTGAAGGCTACGAGCACTGACATCTGTGAACCCCGAGTGCTGGAATTTAGATAAAAGATAGGACACAAAGTTACAAAGGAAAACCTCAAAAGACTGAACATGTGAACAGCAATCCGCTTATACATTGCTGTGCAGGAGTTCATTCCTTTTAGCATTTAGCGGATACTGAGTGGATCTACTTGAAAAATAAAATGCTGTGTCTACATACGCATAGTCTGACTGATCAGGAAGGAGGGGGGGAAGAGGGGGGCGCAACCGCTGTAAGTGCCTGTAGCGACCGGAACTCCAAATACGGCCCCGGGTGCGTTGACCTGAGACTCCGCATCGTGTCCTGCAAGAACCCGGGAACCTTATCTCCTCTGTATAATTTCTCTGCCTACCTGGAGCCTAATCGTCTGCAGGAATGAAGCACTAATTATAATAATGATCCAAAACTGGTCGCATCCGCCGACTCCGCTGGCATCTAATGCGATGCACATAACCGGCTCAACAGTACAAAATCTACGCGTGACTCTGTGCTGCCACCTGGTGGTGATCATCAGCATTGCTGATTAGATTGTAATATTTTCCCCTTCTTTTTTAATTGCAAAACCAAAATTATTATTTACGAATATCTCCACTTTTCATAATTCTATGCCAATTTCTTATTTAACCCCTTAATGTCCCTCCGTCGGATGCGAACTCACGCACTGAGCTTGCATCTTCCCCCACACATGATCAGCTGATCTGATCAGCTGAGATGTGTAGCTAACAGCACCGATTGGGTCAGCGATCAGATGGGTGCTGTTAACCCTTTGGATCATGCTGTCAGTCACTGACAGCATGATCCAAAGCACCAAAGCGGTGATCGCACCGTTCCATGCCGGTATCGGAGGCCCTGTGATGTGATCACAGGACCTCCAGTGGTTACCTTGACAGCCCGGGGTCCTGTGATGACCCCGGATGCTTTCTGTAATTGCTTCCTGTCAGTGTCAGCCTAAAACAGAAGGGGTCCCTCAGTTGACTCTAGGGGCCACTAATCAACTACATGGAAATATTACATTCACAAATCAACATATGCTTCTTCATAGTAATATACTAGATAGGCTGTAAAATGAAGGAGGAGAAGTGTTTTGTGCCAATTACTGATCATGTTGGGGGTAAGTGACATATCACTCCAAAGGAGCCCACCAGAGGATTCTCCTGTTCTCCAGTCGGCAATTCTGAACCCGCTTCCTGTGGATGCCCGGTGAGGGTCGGCATCCACAGGAATTGATGATTTGCACTATGCAGAGACATACTGCAGCATCTCTCTGCATAGCAGAAGCAATCAGACTGTGAGGCACTGAGGCCCCCTAGTGGGCAGTGTAATAATTAAAAAATGTTTTTAAAAATATGAAAAAAAGAAGAAAACATAAAAGTTCAAATCATCCCCCTTTTGCCCCATTGATAAAAAAACTATAAAAAAAATAATAAAATACATATATTTGGTATCGCCACGTTCAGAAATGCCCGATCTATCAAAATATAACATCAATTAATCAGATCTGTAAATTGCGTAAAGGGAAAAAGGTCCAAACACAAAAATTTCAGTTTTTGGTTGCCACAACATTGTAATAAAATGTAATAACAGGCGATCAAAACATCACATCTACCCAAAAATGGTGTCATTAGAAATGTCAGCACAAGACGCAAAAAATAATTCATCACACACCCCAGACCTCAAAAAATGAGGACACTACAGGGCGCGAAACATGGCACAACAGCGCAATTCTTTTTCTTTAAAAACTTCATTTTTTTCACCATTTAGATAGCAGTAAAAGTAACATGTTTGGTATCTACGAACTCGTACCGACCCGAGGCATCATAGTGACACGTCAGGGTTACCATATAGTACTGACCCGAGGCATCATACCGACACGTCAGTGTTACCATATAGTACTGACCCGAGGCATCATAGCGACACATCAGTGTTACCATATAGTACTGACCCGAGGCATCATACCGACATGTCAGTGTTACCACATAGTACTGACTCAAGGCATCATACCGACACGTCAGTATTACCATATAGTACTGACCCGAGGCATCATACCGACATGTCAGTGTTACCATATAGTACTGACTCGAGGCATCATACAGACACGTCAGTGTTACCATATAGTACTGACCCGAGGCATCATAGCGACACGTCAGTGTTACCATATAGTACTGACCCGAGGCATCATACCGACATGTCAGTGTTACCATATAGTACTGACTCAAGGCATCATACCGACACGTCAGTATTACCATATAGTACTGACCCGAGACATCATACCGACACCTTAGTGTTACCATATAGTACTGACCCCAGACATCATACAGACACGTCAGTGTTACCATATAGTACTGACCCGAGACATCATACTGACACCTCAGTGTTACCATATAGTACTGACCCTAGACATCATACTGACACGTCAGTGTTACCATATAGTACTGACCCCAGACATCATACAGACACGTCAGTGTTACCATATAGTACTGACCCCAGACATCATACCGACACCTCAGTGTTACCATATAGTACTGACCCCAGACATCATACTGACACGTCAGTGTTACCATATAGTACTGACCCGAGGCATCATACCGACACCTCAGTGTTACCATATAGTACTGACCCGAGGCATCATACCAATACCTCAGTGTTACCATATAATACTGACCCGAGGCATCATACCGACACGTCAGTGTTATCATATAGTACTGACCCGAGACATCATACCGACACCTCAGAGTTACCATATAGTACTGACCCGAGGCATCATACCGACACCTCAGTGTTACCATAGAGTACTGACCCCAGACATCATACAGACACGTCTGTGTTACCATATAGTATTGACCCGAGACATCATACCGACACCTCAGTGTTACCATATAGTACTGACCCGAGGCATCCTACCGACACCTCAGAGTTACCATATAGTACTGACCCGAGACATCCTACCGACACCTCAGTGTTACCATATAGTACTGACCCGAGGCATCATACCGACACCTCAGTGTTACCATAGAGTACTGACCCCAGACATCATACCAATACCTCAGTGTTACCATATAATACTGACCTCAGACATCATACCGACACCTCAGTGTTACCATATAGTACTGACCCGAGACATCATACCGACACATCAGTGTTATCATATAGTACTGACCCGAGACATCCTACCGACACCTCAGAGTTACCATATAGTACTGACCCGAGGCATCATACCGACACCTCAGTGTTACCATAGAGTACTGACCCCAGACATCATACAGACACGTCTGTGTTACCATATAGTATTGACCCGAGACATCATACCGACACCTCAGTGTTACCATATAGTACTGACCCGAGGCATCCTACCGACACCTCAGAGTTACCATATAGTACTGACCCGAGACATCCTACCGACACCTCAGTGTTACCATATAGTACTGACCCGAGGCATCATACCGACACCTCAGTGTTACCATATAGTACTGACCCCAGACATCGTACCGACACGTCAGTGTTACCATATAGTACTGACCCGAGACTTCGTACCGACACGTCAGTGTTACCATATAGTACTGACCCCAGACATCATACTGACACGTCAGTGTTACCATATAGTACTGACCCCAGACATCATACCGACACCTCAGTGTTACCATATTGTACTGACCCGAGACATCATACCGACACATCAGTGTTATCATATAGTACTGACCCCAGACATCATACAGACACGTCTGTGTTACCATATAGTATTGACCCGAGACATCATACCGACACCTCAGTGTTACCATATAGTACTGACCCCAGACATCATACCGACACCTCAGTGTTACCATATAGTACTGACCCGAGACATCCTACCGACACCTCAGTGTTACCATATAGTACTGACCCGAGGCATCATACCGACACCTCAGTGTTACCATAGAGTACTGACCCGAGACATCATACCGACACCTCAGTGTTACCATATAGTACTGACCCCAGACATCATACCGACACCTCAATGTTACCATATAGTACTGACCAGAGACATCATACCGACAAGTCAGTGTTACCATATAGTACTGACCCCATACATCATACTGACACGTCAGTGTTACCATATAGTACTGACCCCAGACATCATACTGACACCTCAGTGTTACCATATAGTACTGACCCCAGACATCATACCGACACCTCAATGTTACCATATAGTACTGACCAGAGACATCATACCGACAAGTCAGTGTTACCATATAGTACTGACCCCATACATCATACTGACACGTCAGTGTTACCATATAGTACTGACCCCAGACATCATACCGACACCTCAAGTGTTACCATATAGTACTGACCAGAGACATCATACCGACAAGTCAGTGTTACCATATAGTACTGACCCCATACATGATACCGACACCTCAGTGTTACCATATAGCACTGACCCCAGACATCATACTGACACGTCAGTGTTACCATATAGTACTGACCCCAGACATCATACCGACACATCAGTGTTACCATATAGTACTGACCCCAGACATCATACCGACACCTCAGTGTTACCATATAGTACTGACCCGAGGCATCATACTGACACGTCAGTGTTACCATATAGTACTGACCCCAGACATCATACCGACACCTCAAGTGTTACCATATAGTACTGACCCCAGACATCATACCGACACGTCAGTGTTACCATATAGTACTGACCAGAGACATCATACCGACAAGTCAGTGTTACCATATAGTACTGACCCCATACATGATACCGACACGTCAGTGTTACCATATAGCACTGACCCCAGACATCATACTGACACGTCAGTGTTACCATATAGTACTGACCCCAGACATCATACCGACACCTCAGTGTTACCATATAGTACTGACCCCAGACATCATACCGACACCTCAAGTGTTACCATATAGTGAACATGGTGAGGCAGAGGAGTACTACAACTCCCAGTATGGAAGTAAATTGTGCAGCTTCTGTAGACTAAATCCTTGCAGATTAACGTTCTTGTCAATCTTTAGTCATTATCATTCTTTTATTTTAGATTTGTCCATCCATCCTACGCAAGGAGAAGACGTACCGTCACCGAGCCGTCTGCGCTGTGAAAGCTTTAAAGCTTCTGTGACCCTGAATGATTCTAATAAATAATTGTGTATTAATCTATTCACCGGGTTTAATGTAGCGAAGATTATCTCAGATGTAATGGTGGTCATAATTACTATCCATCTTCACTATAATGAGCTTTGCTGCGAATGTATCATGCGGATTAGCTTTAGAGCAATGTAATAAGTACATGGAAGACGTCCATACCTGGCCAATACCAGCTGCAAAAGACAGTGTCAGCAGAAAGCCAAATATCACTAACTTATTGTGAGTAGTGTATATGTGTATGGGATGTGTCCCATTATATAGGGACTATGTGAGGGCTCATACTGTATACAGGGGCTATGTGAGGTCTCCCCTGTATATAGGAGGCTATGTGGGGGCTCATACTGTATACAGGGGGCTATGTGGGGGCTCATACTGTATATAGGAGGCTATGTGGGGGCTCATACTGTATACAGGGGACTATGTAAGGGCTCATACTGTATACAGGGGCTATGTGAGGTCTCCCCTGTATATAGGAAGCTATGTGGGGGCTCATACTGTATACTGGGGGGCTATGTGGGGGCTCATACTGTATATAGGAGGCTATGTGGGGGCTCATACTGTATACAGGGGACTGTGTGGGGGCTCATACTCTATTTAGGAGCTATGTGAGGGCTCATTCTTTATATAGGAGACTCTGTGAGGTCTCATACTGTATATAGCAGGCTATGTTGGGACTCCTGATCAATATTAAGGAGTAAATCTGGGATTTAAAAAAAAATTTACCCATGTACAACAAGCAGGTAGTTGATAACTACCTGCTTGTTGTGCTCGGCGCCATTTGCCGCCGTCACAGAGCGGTTGCAAACAACTCCTGCTAGCAATCTAATGGCTTTGTCAGCAGAGTGGAGTCTTCTTTTGTGGAGAGGGGGCAGGCAGCCGACATCATGCTGATTGACAGCCGGCTCCCTGCTAACTAACTGGGGAATACGGCTGTCAGTAAGCATGACATCGGCTGTGACGTCCATCAACAGGGCAGACAAGCTGCCTCTCTGCTGACGTGACATCAGCGGAAGCTGCAGAATCGTCGGCAGGAGTGGACTTAGAGAGCTACGTATCTGTGAATAATGGCCCTGGCCACCAAAAGCAGATAGGTAGAAACAACCTGCCTGGTAGTGCTTAGGCTCATTTTTTATTGTAAAATCCCGGATATACCCTTTAAGTGATACAATGATATTAGTATAAAACAATAATTATAATTAACTAGATGCGGGCCCGATGCTATCGCATTGGAAGGGTGGTGACATCACAATGGGGGCGGGTTCTGTGGTGTTGGGGGAGGCGTCTCTCTCTCTCCTGTTCTCCACCCCATGCGCTGTCTTCTCTCATGTGCTCTCTCCTTTGTCTGTGCGCTCTGTCAGTCCCCCTGTGCGCTGTCTGTACCCCTCTGTGTGCTGTCTCTGTCCCCCTGTGTGCTGTCTCTGTCCCCCTTTGTGTGCTGTCTCTGTCCCCCTTTGTGTGCTGTCTCTGTCCCCCTTTGTGTGCTGTCTCGGATCCCCTGTGTGTGCTGTCTCTGATCCCCTGTGTGTGCTGTCTCTGATCCTCTGTGGTCTCAGCCTGTCCCCAGTGCGCTCTCTCTACCCCTCCGCACACTCTCTCAGCTCCCCGCATGCTCTCTCTGCCCTCCTGTGCGCTCTCTCTCTACCTACCCCTATGCGATGTTTCTCTGCTCCCCCCATACGTTCTCTCTCTGCCTGCCTGTGCAAAGACCGGGAACGGGAAAAGGGAACAGAGCGTGCAGAGACTGGGGAAGGGGGCACAGAGCATGCAGAGACCAGGGGAGGGGAGTGTAGAGTGCAGAGACAGGAGGAGCAGAGCGGAATGAGCAGAGACCAGGTTAGAAGAGCAAAGCATGCAGAGACAGAGGGAGGGGAGCAATGTGTGTAGAGACTGGGGTAGGGGAGCAGAGCGTGCAGAGACCGGGGGAGGAGAGTTGAGCATGCAGAGGGTAGTGAGTGGAGACCAGGACTGGGGGAGGGGAGCGTGCAGAGACAGGGTCTGGACTGGGGGAAGGGATCAGAGATTGTGACTGGGGAAGGGGAGTGTACAGAGTGTGGGACTGGGGAAGGGAAGCGGGAAGAGACTGGGACTGGGGGGAGGGGATCATGCAAAGACTGGGACCGGGGGTAGGGGAGCCTGCAGAGACTGGCACCGGGGGAGGGGAGTGTGCAGAGACCGGGACTGGGTAGCATGCAGGGACCGGGGTAGGGGAGCATGCAGAGACTGGGAGAAGAGCGTGCAGAGACTGGGACAGGAGCATGCAGTGACTGGGACTGGGGGAGGGGAGCATGCAGAGACCCGGACTGGGGAGGGGAGCGTGCAGAGACTGGGACCGGGGGAGGGGATCATGTAAAGACTGGGACAAGAGTGTGCAGAGACTGGGATCGGAGCGTGTAGAAACCTGGACTGGAGCGTGCGGAGATCGGGACTGGGGAGCGGAGCTCCTATAAGGCAGGAGCTGAATCAACAATTATCCCCCTGTCTGACTCTGTATGAGGCTCTGACTCCTACACTTTACATATTCTGCCAGCAAAGTTACTTAATAAAGAACTTAATGACATCACAGGACATGTGCACTAAGGAGCCAATCACTGTGAGTGTAAGCTTTCATGTGGGAGGAGCTCTACAGGTCCTTGCTATTCCACACGTACCATTGCAATTCCTGTTCTCCTCCCAGACCAAATCACCAGCAGTCAGAGGGTTAAAAAAAAATACATAATCGGCTAAGCTCCCAGTGGAGAGCCGACTCCTGTCAGTCACAGCAGGGAGCTGGCTCTATGTCTGATTTGTTGGTGGACAACTGTGGGCACATGGGGATGGGGGCGGGCTCATGGTGACATAAGTCGGGGGCTGGCTCTGTGCTGCTGAGGGCGGGGCGGTGGCCTCATTCATTGTACAATACTATGGGGCAGGCTCACGGTGATGTCAGTGGGTTGGGCTCTGTGCTGCTGAGGGCGGGGCGGTGGCCTCATTCATTGTACAATACTATGGGGCAGGCTCACAGTGATGTCAGTGGGTTGGGCTCTGTGCTGCTGAGGGCGGGGCGGTGGCCTCATTCATTGTACAATACTATGGGGCAGGCTCACGGTGATGTCAGTGGGTTGGGCTCTGTGCTGCTGAGAGCGGGGGGGTGGCCTCATTCATTGTACAATACTATGGGGGCAGGCTCATGGTGACGTCAGTGGATTAGGCTTTGTGCTGCTGAGGGCGGGGCGGTGGCCTCATTCATTGTACAATACTATGGGGGTGGGCTCACAGTGATGTCAGTTGGGGGGGCGGGCTCTGCGCTCCTGGGGGGCGAGTCAGTCATGTGGACCAATCAGATGGCAAAGAAAAGGTAACATCTCGACTTCTGGTCCCAAGGCAATTATATAGTAGATAGATGAATACTAATGATGAGCAGAATTAATTTCAGCCTATTGGTTCGGCCTCCAGGTCCTCAATGACGGCTGGAGGGTTTTTTTGTGTTTTTCTTTATTTTTGTGTACAGACATTAGACTCGGATCATGTTATTTGTTTCCTCTTCACCTCGGCTCCCTGCGTTGCTCAGTGTCTCCTGTCTGGGAACAGACGTGGTTATTATGAGATGGTTTTATACTGAGTTTTCCCATTAGATATAAATCAGGGCCGTCATTATTTTACATCGTTTGTTGCTATTGTCATGGAAACAATCCCGTTGCTAAGTGGCCACAGATACGTTGTTGAGCGTGAGTTTGGGGTTAGACGTATCGGTGATCCTAACCTCCGGCGGAGACGCTGTCTGGGCAGACGACGGCTCAATTTGTAATGTGATATTGAGTCAATATATTAATTGCGGAATCTCTTCCTCTTCTTTTATTCATCCTCTCCTGTGTCTGTCTGAGAAATGTTACAAAACTATATGAAAAAAATATAAAAAACACCAGAAATGGAAAAAAAATATTATAAATATCAAATACCAATTAATCTCAAAATAAGCCGGTTATAGTGCCTGCAAAACCTAAAGTAACAGCATAGGTTATAGCCAAAGGCCCAAGAACACATACAGTACATGGCACCATGGCGGTTACACAGATACAATACATACCTATAGGGGAGAAATCTGCTGCCTTGACATTCTGGAATCCATATATGAAGTTCGGGTGTAATAACCTTTCAGTGCTTGTTTTTCTTGGAGAGTAGTGGCTTCTTTGCTGCCCTTCTTGACACCAGGCCTCATCTAAAAGCCTCTTCTCACTGGGTGTAGTTGCACTCACATTGGCATTGAAGATGCAGGGGAGGTGATGTTTTGGGTGGGATGAGCTGCTTGTCGGGGTACACAAAGTTCTCTTTGGCAAGTGATGATTATTGTGAAGATGAAGTCTGGCCTCAGTCTTCTACTGCCAGGTGTTGGTCAGGGTTTTTTCCTGGCACTGGTCAGGGTTTTCTTCTGACGCTAGTCAAGGTCTTCTACTGGTGCTTTTCACTGTCTTCTACTGGTGATCGTCACTGTCTTCTACTGGTGCTCATCACTGTGTTCTACTGGTGCTCATCACTGTCTTCTACTGGTGCTTGTCACTGTCTTCTACTGGTGCTCATCACTGTCTTCTACTGGTGCTTGTCACTGTCTTCTACTGGTGATCGTCACTGTCTTCTACTGGTGATCGTCACTGTCTTCTACTGGTGCTCGTCACTGTCTTCTACTGGTGCTCGTCACTGTCTTCTACTGGTGCTGGTCACGGTCTTCTTCTGTCACTGGTCAGGGTCTTCTATTGACAGTAGTCAAGGTCTGATGCGGGTCACGGTCTTCTACTGGCACTGGTCAGGATCTTCTAATGGCACAAGTCAGGGTCTTCTACTGTCACTGGTCAGTGTCTTCTATTGGCACTGGTCAGAGTCTTCTACTAGCACTCATCACTGTATTCTACTGGTGCTGGTCAGGGTCTTCTAATAGCACTAGTCAGGGTCTTCTACTCACTGGTCAGGGTCTTCTATTGACGGTAGTCAAGGTCTTCTACTGGTGCTGGTCAGGAGCTTCTACTGGCACTGGTCAGGGTCTTCTAGTGGCGCTGGTCAGAGTCTTCTACTGGCCCTCGTCACTATTCTACTGGCACTGGTCAGGGTCATCTAATGGCACAAGTCAGGGTCTTCTACTGTCACTGGTCAGGGTCTTCTATTGACAGTAGTCAAGGTCTTCTACTGGTGCTAGTCAGGGTCTTCTACTGTCACTGGTCAGGGTCTTCTATTGGCACTGGTCAGGGTCTTCTACTGGCGCTCATCACTGTATTCTACTGGTGCAGGTCAGGGTCTTCTAATAGCACTAGTCAGTGTCTTCTACTCACTGGTCAGGGTCTTCTATTGACGGTAGTCAAGGTCTTCTACTGGTGCTGGTCAGGGTCTTCTACTGGCACTGGTCAGGGTCTTCTAATGGAGCTGGTCAGAGTCTTCTACTGGTGGAGGCAGTGGCATAACGATCGCGGTCGCATCTGAGACTGGGCCTGGACCTGTAGGGGGTCCGCGCCTCCAGCCGCCCCCTGCGCTCGCAGCGCCGGGTGCCCGTTCTACATGGATGACACACATCCATGTGACAGCACGGCAGATAGGGCCGGTGTGTCAGGGTGGGGAGGGGAGGAGAGCCTCCTGCTTCCTGCTACTACTCCCGCCCCTCCCCTCCTCTGACCTGCCGCCTTCCTGCCCTGCGTTCCACTGTGCTGCCTCCTCCCACTTCCTGCTTGAGTGAACAGTGGAAAGCAGGCCGGCGGCACCTCTTCCTCCTTCTCCTAAGACTTGAATCCTCACATTCTGCAAGAAGAGATGCTGGAGCAACGAGGGAACCAGGAGAGGTAAGTCAGTTTTTTTTTTTTAATAATTAGTGCGGTATTGGCCAGAGGATTATGGGGGGAAGGTCATATATAAAGCTGCCTATGTAATACTGCTCTATATGGGAGATATAAGGCAGCATATATAATACTGCCCTATATGGGGCATGCACGCCCTGAAGAAAGAACTTTGAAACGTACGTTGGCTGTGGGATTGTGGCAGGTGCACAGTGGCAGCAGGGGTCAAAGGAGCGATCTATTACAGAGATCTTTTGGCGACAGGTATTACAATGCTTTAATATCCAATCTCCATTTATATAAAGGCAGCTGGTCTGCATGGAACTCTTTTTGATATAAGGGAGGGATTAAGGACATTACAAGTGTGATGGTGCTATAAGTATTTTTCTGTTCCCGTACAGATATTTGCAGCCATTGTTGTATTTTTTGCCTACCCTGAAATATTGTGCATGATTGGGACTGTGAGCCCTTTTTTGACATGTTATGTATATTAAAAAAAATTTTTTTAGTATAAATTAATTTGAATCAATAAAGTAATATTTTTGCCATAATTATTTGATGTGCTTATTCACTGAAAATATCAATATAAACATATCAAATGTGTAGAAACTCTACTGTGCCTAAAAATTTGGAACAGTGCATTTATAGTTTTCAGAAAAAAAGAACATTTGCATAATAATTTGGAACACAGTGTATATGGGAGACGGCTGCATATATAATACTTCCCTATATGTGAGACGGCTGCATATATAATACTTCCTATATGTGAGAAGGCTGTATATATCATACTGCTCTATATGGGAGAGGGCTTTATCATACTGCCCTATATGGGAGAAAGCTGCATATATTATACTGCCCTATATGGGAGAAGGCTGCATATATAATACTGCTCTATATGGGAGAAGGCTGCATGTATCATACTGCCCTATATGGGAGAAGGCTGCACATATAATACTGCACTATATGGGAGAAAGCTGCATATATTATACTGCCCTATATGGGAGAAAGCTGCATATATAATACTGCCCTATATAGGAGAAGGCTGCATATATAATACTGCTCTATATGGGAGAAAGCTGCATATATTATACTGCCCTATATAGGAGAAGGCTGCATATATAATACTGCCTATATGGGAGCAGGCTGCATATATTATACTGCCTATATGGAGAAGGCTGCATATATAATACTGCTCTATATGGGAGCAGGCTGCATATAACATACTGCTCTACATGGGAGAAGCTGCATATATTATACTGCCCTATATAGGAGAAGGCTGCATATATAATATTGCTCTATATGGGAGCAGGCTGCATATATCATACTGCTCTATATGGGAGAAGGCTGCACATATAATACTGCACTATATGGGAGAAAGCTGCATATATTATACTGCCCTATATGGGAGAAGGCTGCATATATAATACTGCTCTATATGGGAGCAGGCTGCATATATCATACTGCCCTATATGGGAGAAGGCTGCACATATAATACTGCACTATAGGGAGAAGCTGCATATATTATACTGCCCTATATGGGAGAAGGCTGCATATATTATACTATGAAGGTGTCACTAACTACAGGAGCCAGGTCTAAGCTCCTAATAAACAATACCCAGTTTTTCCCTCATACTGTAATTTTGGGCTCTATTCCACTGTAAGGAAAAGTAAGCAGAGGTATTCTTGTGTCTGCTCCTACCACTAGTGATGGGTGAACCCCACCGATGTTCAGATTCGGTGGACTCGCCAGGACTTTTTAAAGTCCAGGTTCAAGGCCGAACATGACTCAAACTTGAATCCGAACCCCGAACTGTAACTTTAAAGTTATGGGATAGGGGCAGGGGTCTGTAAAACAAAGCATATTGTTATTAAACACCAGCTCATACTTACCGTGTCCCACAGCATCTGCTTCCGGCGCTCATTACTTTCCTGGATATTACAGCCAATCACAGATGCTATCACAGAGAATTACATCAGTGATTGGCTGTTGGAGTAATCTGGAAACTGTCCATACATTCTAGATGCTAGAATTATCTCAGTAGCCAATCACAGAAGCCCATTCTATGTGACAGTGTCTATGATTGACTGTTGGGCTCCTCACCCATTGACTGACATCATATTACTGTAAAAATACATAAATAATGTAAAAAATTTGAGAAGCGCTTCATCTTATTTTTGATTCTCAGTGCAGATAAAGCAGACAGCTTTGGGCTGTCATCCTCAGCTGCCTGGCTTTACCTTGGCTGGCAATCAAAACACAGGGAAAACCATTATTTTTTTTTTAATAATTTAAATAAATAATTTTAAAAATGTGTGGGATTTGCCATATTTTCTATTGCCAGCCAAGGTAAAGCTCAGGCTGGGGGCTGGGATTCTCAGCGTGGTAAAGCCCAAGCATTCTGGGTCCCTCATGCTGAAAATCGCAGCCTTCACTTGCTCTTGAAAATGGTGCATTGTTTTGTAGCGCCATTTTGGCACTTTACAGGGCTCTACCAGCGGCCCTGGTGATGGTGGCACGCTGGGTAATAAAGGGGTTAATGCCAGCTTTGTACTGGCAGCTGACACTGAGCCCGAAATTCATATTGTCAGGCCAATATTAGACTCGCCCACTATGAATTGCTAGTAAACATAAAAAAAATATTTACTAATGTACATGTTGCTTTCTTAGAATGAAAGCTATAGTCTAAAAAAGCCAGAGTATTCGATGTAAGAAATAAAAATTGCAAGATCCCTAACTTTCATGGCTCAGGCCTCTGTGTATTGGCCATAGCAGTGAGATGACGACTATAGTCAATAGTCAGAGTCAGTGCTGGACCCAGAATAAGGGGAGAAGCCTCCAAATATGTACACAGCGCTGGCCAACACAGGGGAAACACTTAACAGTTGAAAGCCCCTTTAATTGTTGGATTCAGGTTTCCCTGCAGATATAGCAATGTTTGATCATTATGTTTACCTGTGAACTATAACTTGGAGTGACTGCAAATTATGTGCTCCTTCTTAGCTAAATCTACTCCTCAAAATTGCTTAATGGAGTGTTTTTACCTTGCTATAAATTATACAGTGTCGGTGTAACCCTTCGACTTCTCCCCTTTAGTGACAGGTCTCTCCTTGCATACATGTATAGAAGGAGACCTGTCATTCAAGGGGAGCGGGCGGGGAGAAGTCGCCTGTCCAACTAGTCTTCCTTGTGAAAACATAAGTGGATAGACCAGAATACAATGCAGGAAATCTTTATTAAGTTCATATAAGGTACAAATTCCAATTAAAAAAGGGAAATGTCACTTTAAGGGCACAAACTATTTAATTATGTGTTAGGGATAGAATGGATACACATACACAGGACGGGGCCCATACATATCAGGATTGGGACATCTATAGCAAGATGGGGGCCATATATAGCAGGGTGCATGAGGACCATATATACCAGAATTGGAACTATATATACCAGAATGGGGACCATATATACCAGTATTGGGACATCCATAGCAGGATGATGACCATATATACCAGGATGGGAACCATATATACCAGGATGAATACCATATATACCATGATGGGGACTATATATACCAGAATGAGGACCAGGATGGGGACATCCATAGCAGGATGATGACTATATATTGCATGATGGGGACCATATATACCAGGATGGGCTCATATATACCAGGATGGGAACCATGTATACGAGGATGGGAACCATATATATCAGATGGGCCCATATATAGCAGGATGGGGACAATATATCAGAATGGGGAGCATATATATCAGGATGGAGACCATATGTAGCAGAATGGGACAATATATACAGAATGGGGAGCATATATAGTAGGATGGGAACCATATATACAGCAGAATTGGGACAATATATGTCAGGGTGGGGACCATATGTAGCAGGATGGGGACAATATATCAGAATGGGGAGCATATATATCAGGATGGAGACCATATGTAGCAGAATGGGGACAATATATACCAGAATGGGGAGCATATATAGTAGGATGGGGACCATATATACCAGGATAGGGAACATATATACTAGGATGGGGACTACAGTATATACACCAGGATGGGGACCATATATAGCATGATGGGGACCATTTATATCATGATGGGCACCATATATATCATGATAGAAACATATATATCTGGATGGGCCCATATATACCATATATACCAGAATGGGCCCACATATACCAGGATGGGCCCATATGTACCAGGATGAGGGACCTATATATCAGGATAGTGGACAGTAATACATAATGTAGGTGGAAAAAGGAGAATTCTTAAGTCTTTATAGGATTAGAATGCTACAAGGACCCCATACATCTGACCACTGTGCGCGTGTGGGGGACAAGGTCCTAACTTCACACTGGGGCCCATCAGACTCTAGTTACACCCCTGGCCTTAGATGTATGTGGTCTGTATGATTTAGTCTTCCTTGTGGCTTGGTTGTTGTAGCAGTGTCTGACATTTGCCGCCCAGGGCTCGTTTACCAGTTTACCAGTTTTGGACAATGTTTTTTTACATCTGGTATTTATATAAATCATTAATATTAATGATAAATTCTGTGTAAGAATATCAAGCTTCCATTGTTTTCTGTATTGCATATTTTCTAATACAATATTATATCACATTTATAACCAAAAGAATGAAGGAATGACACGTGCGGTTGTGCTCAGGCTTTATTTTGCACAGTAATATTAACTTCATCAGACGTCAGGTTAGTTTTGACGTCTGATTGAGGCCTTAGTAGTAGTTCCTATGGACGATCATCGGTCCTTGCTCTTCATATTCTCCCCTTGTAAAGCACATTTCCGGGAAGGTGTCGAGAGAAGACAGGACGGATCCCCCTGTCCAGGCAGCGGTCAGCGGGTTGGGGTGAGAGTAGACGTTCACCGCACAATTAGAAGGAAGGAGTTTGGAAAGTTCTTTCTTCACACGAACTTCCATTCCTGGGAAAAGGCTGGACCCTCCGGACAACACGATGTTTGAAGCCAATGTTGGCCAGATATTAAAGTCACAGCTCTTTATGGTGTTGGAGATGAGTTTGTGGATTCCTGGAGCTTCCTTGCCGATGGTGGCAGGTGTGAAGAGGACCTCTGGGCATCGGGACCGCTGGTTGTAAATGTGCACGGTCTTGCCATCAGGGAGACGGTATTCTGCCTCCAGTTCTTTTCGGCATCTTCGCAGCTCATCTTTCATGTCCTCGGCTACGTAGCAGATCTTCTCCTTCATGTCTCTCACAATCTCCCTTTCGGATTTACTGAGCAGACGGAGGCCACATTCGCTCAAAATCTTCATGAGGTGATCGGTGAGATCCCTGCCTGCAATGTCTTGTCTCAATACCCCCTCCGGGAAGCAGTAGCCATCAGATATTGGGACACAATGGGTCACGCCTTCCCCAATGTCCAGGACACATCCAGTTTTTTTGCCGGTTGAATAAAGGGCCAACACAGCTGGGACGGCAACGTGCATGGCAGGGACCTGAAACTTCTCAAACAATACCTCCGCCATGCTTTCCCGGTTGCAGAGCGGATTGTGCGGTGGCTCGGTGATCAGTAATGGCCTCTCTGATGGCGTTACCTGAAGGCTGTGGTAGAAGGCGTGTGTCCAGATGGCCTCCATGTCGTCCCATGATTTGACAACACCGTGTTTTACCGGATATTTGATGTCAAGGAGTGCTCTCCTCAATTCAGCGTCATCTCCAATAAAGTAATCGTTCTTTACTACTCCGGGCATTACAGGCTGGTATTTTGCGCGTCCCATCATGTTTGGGAAAATGCAGGATGGTTTTTCATCTCCTGAAGTTCCTGCTTTGAAATATCTTGATCCATTGTCTAGGACTACAGCAGACTGGGACACGTCCATCATGGTGGCTTCCAAGATGATAACTGATACAGAATGGTCTTGTCTCATCTGATGATGTTGTGATGAATCGGAATGTGGCCGTGTCACAATGGAGAACTGAACCAACAGCCAAACCACTAGTCACATAGTCACCGCTTATCCAAGCATCGTTTCCCTGTGCACTCGGGATAAGCGCACACTATGCAGGCTGCTGTCTGAACTAGTTACCACAATACACATCGGGTAACCAGGGACAGCGTCTGCTGAAAGCGGCCGCATACACGCACCTGCGCTTCTCTGCCAGAATCTAAGTATTTAGTGCAAGAAGCGCTAAATACTGAAGCGCAGGTGTGTGGACAAGCCCTGTGTGTAATATAGTGTGTGTGTAATATATAGTGTGTGTGTAATATAAAGTGTGTATGTGTGGCGCCCCACTATGTAGGTGCCACAAAAGGGGTACTACACCCATAAAAGCGGTATAGTCGCCCCACTGCAAGTGTACTTATGGATGGTAGGAGGGACCCTATACCCACACCCCACACTAGTCACACAGTGGGAGGGACCCAGGAGGTTATTTAGTCACCCCTAGGGGGAGAAAGGAGGTCTTTGGATCGTGGTCCTTTTGGCTGGAGGCCTGAGGACCCGTCTAAGCCTCCAAGGGTTGGAGGGTTAGAGAAGTTCAGGATGGGAACCTGAGGCATGAAAGACGAAGGGAGACAGAAAGTCAGATCCCAGAGCAAGGAGAAGGGAGCAAGGAGCTCGGAGGGAGTTCACTCTAGGAAAGTAACCAGGTACCGGAGCCTGCACCTGCAAGAACCTTCACGGCCTGCAGAGAATCCATTGAACGGGGGTATATTCAGATACGGCCCTGACTACTAAAGCACCCATTAGAGGGGAATCAGACCCACGGTAGCCGGCTGCGGTAATCAACAGAAGGTTCACCCAACGGGAGCAAGGGAGGCAGAAGAGGAACAACAGGAGGTCAGACCTAATCTTTAAGAGCTCTGACTTCATACTGCCACTGGGAGGCAAAGGAAAGAGTTGGAACAAGAAAGGCACATAAAGAGGGATCCGTCTACTTGCCATAAAATCCACTTGCAGCCCGTAGTCATTTGTCTAGTCCTACTGCACAGAAGAACTGTAATGACTTTGCAAAAGTTCCAGTAAAGTACCCGGTGAAGTGACTTGTCGACTCTGTTGCATCTTTCCTTGCACAACTGATTCCCTCCACAGAATTGCTGCCCCGGCGGTCCAGTCCTGCCTGCGGAGGACTACACCATCATTTCCGCAATACCATCGACCACCGGAGCACTGTGGCGGCGCTGGTGAGCATCACCAGGTATTGCAGGTGGCGTCACGAAACAAACTTTATTTTATTTTCCCCTTATTTTCATTTGACCACCAGGCCCACAGCCTCAGGCAGCCACCCATGACCTCTGAATTGAGCCAGAGATCTGAGTACCCTGACCTGGGCGCGTCATATGTATGTAGCATATAAGCCAGCACCACCAGGTACAGCTGCAGAAATGTCACGGCAGTGACAGCCCGCCCTAACTGAATACGTGCAGTGCCCAGTGTCTTTCTATTTGGATTAATATATAGTGTGTGTGTAATATAGAGTGTGTATGTATGGAGCGTACAATGTGTGTAACATAGTGTGTGTAATATATAGTGTGTGTAATACAGTGTGTGTGTAATATAGTGTGTGTGTAATATAGAATGTGTGTAATATAGTGTGTGTATAATATAGAGTGTGTGTAATATAGAGTGTGTGTAATATAGAGTGTGTGTAATATAGAGTGTGTGTAATATAGAGTATGTGTAATATAGAGTGTGTGTAATATAGAGTGTGTGTAATATAGTAGTGTGTGTAATTTAGTATGTATGGAGCGTAAATAGTGTGTATATAACATAATGTGTGTAACAGAGTGTGTGTAATATAGAGTATGTGTAATAGGGAACGTATAATATGTGTGTAACATAGGTGTGTGTAATATAGAGTATGTGTAGAATGTATAATGTGTGTAATTAGTGTGTGTGTAATAAGCGTAATGTGTATAAACATAATGTGTGTAACATAGTGTGTGTAATATAGAGTTGTGTATGGAACGTATAATGTGTGTATAACATAGTGTGTGTGTAATATAGAGTATGTGTATGGAACGTATAATGTGTGTAACATAGTGGTGTGTAATATAAGTGTATGTATGGAACGTATAATGTGTGTAAACATAGTGTGTGTGTAATATAGAGTGTGTGTATGGAACGTATAATGTGTGTATATAACATAGTGTGTGTGTAATATAGAGTGTGTGTATGGAACGTATAATGTGTGTATATAACATAGTGTGTGTGTAATATAGAGTGTGTGTATGGAACGTATAATGTGTGTATATAACATAGTGTGTGTGTAATATAGAGTGTGTGTATGGAACGTATAATGTGTGTATATAACATAGTGTGTGTGTAATATAGTGTATGTATGGAGCGTATAATGTGTGTAACATAGTGTGTGTGTAATATAGAGTGTGTTTATGGAGCGTATAATGTGTGTATATAACATAGTGTGTGTGTAATATAGAGTGTGTATGTATGTATGAGAGCGTATAATGTGTGTATATAACATAGTGTGTGTGTAATATAGAGTGTGTATGTATGTATGGAGCGTATAATGTGTGTATATAACATAGTGTGTGTGTAATATAGAGTGTGTTTATGGAGCGTATAATGTGTGTATATAACATAGTGTGTGTGGTATAAATATAGAGTGTGTATGTATGTATGGAGCGTATAATGTGTGTATATAACATAGTGTGTGTGTAATATAGAGTGTGTGTAATATAGAGTGTATGTATGGAGCGTATAATGTGTGTATATAACATAGTGTGTGTAATATAGAGTGTGTGTATGGAACGTATAATGTGTGTATATAACATAGTGTGTGTGTAATATAGAGTGTGTGTATGGAACGTATAATGTGTGTATATAACATAGTGTGTGTGTAATATAGAGTGTGTATGTATGTATGGAGCGTATAATGTGTGTATATAACATAGTGTGTGTGTAATATAGAGTGTGTTTATGGAGCGTATAATGTGTGTATATAACATAGTGTGTGTGTGTATAATATAGAGTGTGTATGTATGTATGGAGCGTATAATATGTGTATATAACATAGTGTGTGTGTAATATAGAGTGTATGTATGGAGCGTATAATGTGTGTATATAACATAGTGTGTGTAATATAGAGTGTGTGTATGGAACGTATAATGTGTGTATATAACAGTGTGTGTGTGTAATATAGAGTGTATGTATGGAGCGTATAATGTGTGTATATAACAGTGTGTGTGTGTAATATAGAGTGTATGAGGTAATGGAAACGTATAAAGTGTATGTGGAGCAAAATTTTATAACAGTGTGTGTGTGTAATATTACCTCTGTGTAACCCCCATCATCTGCTCACTTCTTCCACACCAGCCACTAATCAACACCTGAAACCTATTTAGCTACAGATTTATTCAGAACCATAAGTCTGATCCAGACTTGGTCTGATCCATGCATCTTCCAAACTACATCTTTCAAAGTACATTTTCTAAGTACAATACTTAGAAATAGACTAGAAATGGACTGGAAAAGACTGGCAGGTAAAGAAATATAAATCCCCCACAATGTTTCCCTTCTAATCTCTACCACCCTTGCTACTTCATCTCATATTAACTCCTGCAATCCCTTCCACAAGTAAGGAACTAGTCATCAGTCCACCCTTCCTCCCCAGCCATCTGACCTCCTCTTGACTACTATTTCTCCCCATACTGGCTGTATCACCTTGTCCTCGGCTCCACCATTCTGTCCAGGACTGCTAGATCTCATCCCCATCCACATCTCCCCTGGACTGTAGCTCATACCTTGGTGGCATCCCACCCTGGACTGACCCCTGGATGCCTCACCTGTCCCACGGCTGCTCCATCAGCCAACCCAGCAATCGCCTCTGTCAACCCCGACCGCCTCGACTGATCCCCCAACTTCCCCATCTGACCCATCCATCCGACCCCCCACCTTACATCTCATCCCCTGGTCATCACCTCATCCCGTGACCGCTCCCCACTGATGACCATTCACCCACTACCACAACTTTCCCCACTCTGCTTCTGACCCCTGCTGCCACACTCACTCCCTGTTCTCCGTATGCAATGTTCCCGCTACTCCTCACTCTCACTCCCATCCTTCTCCACTTCCTACTACCCCCACTTATCCCCCCTCCCAGCAACAAAATACTGCTCTCACCCTCTATCCTGCCGAACCACCTCACCTACTTCACCGACCTTTTCATTCACTTTCAATCCTCAATTACCAAACAAGCACGCCCGCCTCGCAAGCTCTCATGCTCCCACCTGCTAACCCTCGGCCTACTCCTCCTCCTTGCCGGTGACATCTCCCCCAATCCTGGCCCCCCCCGCAACATCCCAACAACAACCTTCATCCCGCGACCCACCGCCAACCCTCGCAACCTCACCACCACTTGCTCTCGCAACCCCACCAACATCAGACCCATTCCCCCAACCCATGCCCCACCTACCGCTCTACCCGGCGCACTCTGGAATGCCCGCTCAGTGTGCAACAAACTCCCCGACATCCATGATCTCTTTATCTCCAGGAAACTGTCATTCCTCGGCCTCACCGAGACCTGGCTCACCCCCTCCGACACGGCCTCCCCTGCTGCACTATCCTACGGCGGCCTCAGCCTGTCCCACACCCCCCGTCCCTCTGGCAAACAAGGCGGTGGAGTCGGCATACTGCTGTCCAACTCCTGCACCTTCAGCCCCATCCCCCAGCCCCCATCCGTCACTGTCCCCTCCTTCGAAGCCCACTCAGTCCGAATCTTCTCCCCCTGCAACCTCCAAATAGCCATCATCTACCGCCCCCCCGGACCCACCGCCTCCTTCCTTGACCACTTCACCACCTGGCTACTTCACTTCCTCTCCACTGACATCCCCTCCATCATCATGGGCGACTTCAATATCCCCATTGACACTCCCCGCCCAGCCGCCTCCAACCTTCTTTCCTTGACCACCTCCCTAGGGCTCTCCCAATGGTCCTCCTCTCCCACCCACGAACAAGGCCACACGCTTGACCTCATCTTTACCCGCCTTTGCTCCCTCTCTAACCTCACAACCTCGGTACTCACACTGTCCGACCACCATCTCTTGACCTTCTCCGCCCTCTCCTCCCCTGCCACACTACCCCCTCTCCGCAAACTTGATCACCCTCGCCGAAACCTAAAAGATCTTGATCTTCCTTTATTCTCTGAATCACTCCTGCCTCTCACCGACCTACCCTGCGCTGACGACATTGACATTGCCACCACCCTATACAACACCACCATAACGAACGCTCTCGACCTAGCCGCCCCCCTCACTCTCCATGCTCCACGCATTAACAGGCAACCCTGGCACACCACCCTCACTAAAAACCTGAGACGGGCGTCCAGAGTCGCCGAGAGGAGATGGAAAAAGTCTCACACACCCCGAGCACTTTGCTCTATTCAAGCAATCCATCACTGACTTCAAGACGGCACTCGCTACCGCCAAGCAAGTGTTCTTCTCATCCCTTATAACCTCTCTGTCCCGCAACCCCAAGCAGCTCTTCAAAACTTTCAACTCCTTACTTCGCCCACCTGCTCCTCCCCCTTCTCCCCTCATCTCTGCTGAAGACTTTGCGACCTTCTTCAAGGAGAAGATCGACAAGATCAGAAGCAGCTTCGGTCCACTATCCCCACACCTCCCCTTCCCACCTACACTGCCCTCCTCCTCCTTCAGCCACTTCCCCCCCATAACTGAAGACCAACTCTCCTCCCTCCTGTCAAAATCACACCTCACCACCAGCGCCCACGACCCGCTCCCATCCCACCTCATTCCCAACCACACCTCCATTTTCATCCCAGCCCTCACCCACCTCTTTAACCTTTCACTTAGCACTGGTACCTTCCCCTCGGCCTTTAAACACGCCCTAATCACGCCCATCCTAAAAAAAACCGCACTTGACCCCACCTCTGTCTCTAACTATCGCCCCATATCTCTTCTCCCATTCGCCTCTAAGCTACTTGAACAGCACGTCCACTCCGAACTGTCCTCTCACCTCTCCTCGTGCTCCCACTTCGACCGCCTACAGTCCGGCTTCCGACCCCTCCATTCCACCGAAACAGCCCTGACCAAAGTCACCAACGACCTACTGACCGCCAAGAACAAACACTACTACTCCATCCTGCTACTCCTTGACCTGTCTGCCGCCTTCGACACGGTTGACCACTCCCTTCTTCTCAGGATCCTGGAATCCCTTGGCATCACCCACCTTGCCCTCTCCTGGATCTCCTCATACCTAGCGGACCGGACCTTCAGCGTCTCCCACTCCCACACCTCCTCCTCACCCTACCCCCTTTCTGTCGGAGTCCCCCAAGGTTCGGTCCTGGGACCCCTACTTTTCTCCATTTACACTCTCGGCCTAGGGCAACTCATCGAGTCCCATGGCCTCCAGTACCACCTCTACGCCGACGACACCCAAATCTACCTGTCCGGCCCCGACATCACCTCCCTACTCTCGAAAATCCCTCAATGCCTTTCCGCCATCTCATCCTTCTTCTCTGCTCGCTTCCTTAAACTCAACATGGACAAAACTGAATTCATAGTCTTCCCCCCAAGAAATTCCACCCCACCTCCCAACCTATCCATCTGCGTCAACGACTGCCCCCTCTCCCCAGTCCCCCAAGCCAAATGCCTCGGGGTAATCCTTGACTCCTCCCTATCCTTCAAACCCCACATCGAGGCCCTCACCACATCCCTCCGGCTCCAGCTCAAGAACATCTCACGGATCCGCTCCTTCCTCACCCACGACACCGCTAAAACACTCATCCATGCTCTTATCATCTCCCGCCTTGACTACTGCAACCTCCTTCTCAATGGCCTCCCGGCTAACTCCCTCACACCTCTCCAGTCTATCCTCAACTCCGCTGCCCGACTCATCTATATGTCCTCCCGCTACTCCCCTGTCTCCCCCCTCTGCCAAGCCCTTCACTGGCTCCCCGTCTCCAAGAGATCCCAATTCAAAACACTAACCATGGCGTACAAAGCCATACACAACCTGGCTCCACCATACATCTCCGACCTGGTCTCCCGATACCTACCCTCACGCAACCTCCGCTCCTCCCAAGAACTCCTCCTCTGCTCCCCCCTCATCACCTCTTCGCACAACCGAGTCCAGGACTTCTCCCGGGCATCTGCCTTACTCTGGAACTCCCTACCCGAACACGTCAGACACTCTCCTACCCTGAGTAGCTTCAAGTGTCACCTGAAGACTCACTTGTTCCGTCAAGCCTACAACCTGCCATGAGACCCAGGCGAACACCCCATACCTGACATTCCCCCATCCTACTGTATCCTAACCCACCCCTCATAGACTGTGAGCCCTCGTGGACAGGGTCCCTGCCCCTCCTGTACCTGTACGTCCTGATCGCCTAGATTTAGTGTACTTGTTCTTGTCTCCCTCAACCTCATGTAAAGCGCCATGGAACCTAATGGCGCTATATAAATAAATAATAATAATAATAATAATAATAATAATATAGTGTATGTATGGAGCGTATAATGTGTGTATTTAGCATAGAGTGGCATTGTCCACACACCTGCGCTTCAGTATTTAGCGCTTCTTGCGCTAAATACTTAGATTCTGGCAGAGAAGTGCAGGTGCGTGTATGCGGCCGCTTTCAGCAGACGCTGTCCCTGGTTACCCGATGTGTATTGTGGTAACCAGTTCGTACTGCAGCCTGCATAGTGTGCGCTTATCCAGAGCACACAGGGAAACGCTGCTTGCATCCTATATCTCAATGATGTTCATGTCTGGTGACTGGGCTGGCCAGTCCTTGAGCACCTTGATCTTTTTTGCCTGGAGGAACTTTGTTGTAGAGATGGATGTATGAGATGGAGCACCATCCTGCTGCAGAATATGACCCCTTTTATGATTTGGAATATAAGAAGGGAGGTAATACTTCTTGATATTTTAGGCTATTGATATTGCCTTCCACCTTGCAAATGTTTCACACACCCCCATACTGAATGTAACCCCAGACCATGATCTTTCCACCACCAAATGTAACTGTTTTCTGGGTGTATTTTGGATCCATACGGGCTCCAGTAGGTCTCCTGCAGTATTTGTGGCGGCTGTGGTGTAGTTCTACTGAAGATTCATCAGAGAAATCCACCTTCTGCCACTTTTCCAGTGTTTAGTAGCTGTGGGACTTTGCAAAAGCCATACAGTTTATTGTTTGCCTTTTGTTTAGTGCTGGCTTCTGGGCACTGATTCGACCATGAAGGTCATTTCGAGACAGAATCCTACAAACTGTTCAGGTGACACAGGGACTTGAGGTGTCCAGGCCTGTTGGAGCTCTGCTGCAGTGGAAGAGGGGCTTGCTTTGGATTTTCTAACCAACAAACGTTCCTCTTGAGCAGTTGTCTTGCGGGGTCTGCCGGACCTGGGCTTGTCAAACACATCTCCAGTCTCTTCAAATCTTTTTTTAATTCTTTGTACTTGATGCTGAGACACATTAGAGGTGCCAGCCACCTCTGCAGTGGATCTGGTCTTCAGCCTCTTGACAATCAAGGCTTTGGGCGCAGGGTGGATTTTTGGCATGTTGTCAGAGCTCAAGTTGCGTTCAAGTGAAGGTGTGGAGTGCTGGGTTTCTTTTTAGACACACCCACTAATTAACCAATCATTTACTGAGCACAGGTGAGGATGTAAACTAGGACTGGGGCATTATATGACCAGGCGACAAAACTTTTGTCTTGCCAAAATCTGACCATGATCAATATTTCAGCATTGATGCCAATTTATTTTCTTAACCTAAACCACATTTCGGAGGGTTTCAGCTTTCAAAAGAGAAATTTATACAACCAATGGATGAATGTAACGTCAGGTTATAAGCTTATATTTACATAACATGGATAAGCGACATAACTTCTGTTAGGGAGTGTAATGTATGTATGTAACTTAGAGTGTGTGTATAATATAATGTTTGTGAGTAATATAGAGAGAGTGTGTGTAACATAAGGTGGGTGTGTATGTAAAAGTGTGTATAACATTGAATGTGTGTGTAATATAGATTGTGTGTGTATAACACTGTGTATAATGTACAGTGTGTGTATAACACTATGTATAATGTACAGTGTGTGTGTACAACACTATGTATAATGTACAGTGTGTGTATAACACTATGTATAATGTACAGTGTGTGTATAACACTATGTATAATGTACAGTGTGTGTATAACACTATGTGTATAATGTACAGTGTGTGTATAACACTATGTGTATAATGTACAGTGTGTGTGTATAACACTATGTATAATGTACAGTGTGTGTGTATAACACTATGTATAATGTACAGTGTGTGTGTATAACACTATGTGTATAATGTACAGTGTGTGTATAACACTATGTGTATAATGTACAGTGTGTGTGTATAACACTATGTATAATGTACAGTGTGTGTGTATAACACTATGTATAATGTACAGTGTGTGTGTATAACACTATGTGTATAATGTACAGTGTGTGTATAACACTATGTGTATAATGTACAGTGTGTGTGTATAACACTATGTATAATGTACAGTGTGTGTGTATAACACTATGTATAATGTACAGTGTGTGTATAACACTATGTGTATAATGTACAGTGTGTGTGTATAACACTATGTATAATGTACAGTGTGTGTGTATAACACTATGTGTATAATGTACAGTGTGTGTGTGTACAACACTATGTATAATGTACAGTGTGTGTGTATAACACTATGTATAATGTACAGTGTGTGTATAACACTATGTGTATAATGTACAGTGTGTGTGTATAACACTATGTATAATGTACAGTGTGTGTGTATAACACTATGTATAATGTACAGTGTGTGTGTATAACACTATGTGTATAATGTACAGTGTGTGTATAACACTATGTGTATAATGTACAGTGTGTGTGTATAACACTATGTATAATGTACAGTGTGTGTGTATAACACTATGTATAATGTACAGTGTGTGTGTATAACACTATGTGTATAATGTACAGTGTGTGTATAACACTATGTGTATAATGTACAGTGTGTGTGTATAACACTATGTATAATGTACAGTGTGTGTGTATAACACTATGTATAATGTACAGTGTGTGTATAACACTATGTGTATAATGTACAGTGTGTGTATAACACTATGTGTATAATGTACAGTGTGTGTGTATAACACTATGTATAATGTACAGTGTGTGTGTATAACACTATGTGTATAATGTACAGTGTGTGTATAACACTATGTGTATAATGTACAGTGTGTGTATAACACTATGTGTATAATGTACAGTGTGTGTATAACACTATGTGTATAATGTACAGTGCGTGTATAACACTATGTACAATGTACAGTGTGTGTATAACACTATGTGTATAATGTACAGTGTGTGTGTATAACACTATGTGTATAATGTACAGTGTGTGTGTATAACACTATGTATAATGTACAGTGTGTGTGTATAACACTATGTGTATAATGTACAGTGTGTGTGTGTACAACACTATGTATAATGTACAGTGTGTGTGTATAACACTATGTATAATGTACAGTGTGTGTATAACACTATGTGTATAATGTACAGTGTGTGTATAACACTATGTATAATGTACAGTGTGTGTATAACACTATGTATAATGTACAGTGTGTGTATAACACTATGTGTATAATGTACAGTGTGTGTATAACACTATGTGTATAATGTACAGTGTGTGTGTATAACACTATGTATAATGTACAGTGTGTGTGTATAACACTATGTATAATGTACAGTGTGTGTGTATAACACTATGTGTATAATGTACAGTGTGTGTATAACACTATGTGTATAATGTACAGTGTGTGTGTATAACACTATGTATAATGTACAGTGTGTGTGTATAACACTATGTATAATGTACAGTGTGTGTGTATAACACTATGTGTATAATGTACAGTGTGTGTATAACACTATGTGTATAATGTACAGTGTGTGTGTATAACACTATGTATAATGTACAGTGTGTGTGTATAACACTATGTATAATGTACAGTGTGTGTATAACACTATGTGTATAATGTACAGTGTGTGTGTATAACACTATGTATAATGTACAGTGTGTGTGTATAACACTATGTATAATGTACAGTGTGTGTGTATAACACTATGTATAATGTACAGTGTGTGTGTATAACACTATGTGTATAATGTACAGTGTGTGTATAACACTATGTGTATAATGTACAGTGTGTGTGTATAACACTATGTATAATGTACAGTGTGTGTGTATAACACTATGTGTATAATGTACAGTGTGTGTGTGTACAACACTATGTATAATGTACAGTGTGTGTGTATAACACTATGTATAATGTACAGTGTGTGTATAACACTATGTGTATAATGTACAGTGTGTGTGTATAACACTATGTATAATGTACAGTGTGTGTGTATAACACTATGTATAATGTACAGTGTGTGTGTATAACACTATGTGTATAATGTACAGTGTGTGTGTATAACACTATGTGTATAATGTACAGTGTGTGTGTATAACACTATGTATAATGTACAGTGTGTGTATAACACTATGTATAATGTACAGTGTGTGTGTATAACACTATGTGTATAATGTACAGTGTGTGTATAACACTATGTGTATAATGTACAGTGTGTGTGTATAACACTATGTATAATGTACAGTGTGTGTGTATAACACTATGTATAATGTACAGTGTGTGTATAACACTATGTGTATAATGTACAGTGTGTGTATAACACTATGTGTATAATGTACAGTGTGTGTGTATAACACTATGTATAATGTACAGTGTGTGTGTATAACACTATGTGTATAATGTACAGTGTGTGTGTGTACAACACTATGTATAATGTACAGTGTGTGTGTATAACACTATGTATAATGTACAGTGTGTGTATAACACTATGTGTATAATGTACAGTGTGTGTGTATAACACTATGTGTATAATGTACAGTGTGTGTGTGTACAACACTATGTATAATGTACAGTGTGTGTGTATAACACTATGTATAATGTACAGTGTGTGTATAACACTATGTGTATAATGTACAGTGTGTGTGTATAACACTATGTGTATAATGTACAGTGTGTGTGTATAACACTATGTGTATAATGTACAGTGTGTGTGTATAACACTATGTGTATAATGTACAGTGTGTGTGTATAACACTATGTGTATAATGTACAGTGTGTGTGTATAATACTATGTGTATAATGTACAGTGTGTGTATAACACTATGTGTATAATGTACAGTGTTGTGTATAACACTATGTGTATAATGTACAGTGTGTGTGTATAACACTATGTGTATAATGTACAGTGTGTGTATAACACTATGTGTATAATGTACAGTGTGTGTATAACACTATGTGTATAATGTACAGTGTGTGTATAACACTATGTGTATAATGTACAGTGTGTGTGTATAACACTATGTGTATAATGTACAGTGTGTGTATAACACTATGTATAATGTACAGTGTGTGTATAACACTATTGTATAATGTACAGTGTGTGTATAACACTATGTAGTAATAATGTACAGTGTGTGTGTGATAACACTATGTGTATAATGTACAGTGTGTGTGGCCTCAACACTTAAAAATACACCAAATGTACCTCCTTAGATATAAATATGTCAGAAATCACCCAATGTGAGCAAAACACACACAAAAACTATCCCCAAAGGTGAACAACCCCTTTAAGTCGGTCATATACCCAAAGGTGAACAACCCTTTAAGTCAGTCCAGTGTTCTATAGGGTATTGCTGCCATTGCAGAAAGAGTGGAGCTGAAGGCATCCAATGTGGACAGTAAGTTATCACAATAGGGACAGTAAGCTGTGCCTGAGGGGTCACTCAGCCTAGATCTCTATTGGCGACATGTGCTGACCCTGTTCTGTGTTGTTCACATTGTTGCTTCAATTTCAGGGTGATGTTGCAATACTGGCATGTACCACTAGGTGGCAACATAAACCACACAATTTACTTTGAATTACACTCAACAAATTTTCTTTGACAACCTAATTTTAAATATGTAATCATAGTTTTAATTTTAATTTCATTAATTAATAGTACACATGTAAATAAGCAACTTGGTAATATATCTTATCAGACAAATCTGCTTCTTTTACCTCTTGGATTGATCTTTCCTTCTCAATTTATGGGAAACAATCTATGAAATGTGAAGTCAGTGAAAACAGATCTCTCCATTACAAAAGGAGATGATAGTTGGTGTTTATTAAATCCTATGGAGGGGTGGAGCTAGCAGAACACACAGACATGCTATGGAGGGGGAGGAGCTAGCAGAACACACAGCAGTGGGGGAGGAGCTAGCAGAACACAAATATTCTATGGAGGGGAGGAGCTAGTGGAACACATACATTGTATGCAGGGGAGGAGGTAGCGGAACACAGACATTGTATGCAGGGGAGGAGCTCGTGGAACACAGACATTCTATGGAGGGGAGGAGCTAGCAGAACACACAGACATTCTATGCAGGGGAGGAGCTAGTGGAACACAGACATTCTATGCAGGGGGAGGAGCTCGCGGAACACACAGATATTCTATAGAGGGGAAGAGCTAATGAAAGACAAACATTCTATAGAGAGGGAGAAGCTTGTGGAACCCAGATATTCTATGCACGGGAGGTGGTAGCAGAACACAGACATTCTATAGAGAGGGAAAGGCTTGTGGCACCCAGAAATTCTATGCAGGGGGAGGTGGTAGCAGAACACACAGACATTCTATGGATGGAGAGGAGCTAGAAGAACACATAGATATTCTATGGAGTAGGACGAGCTAGTGGAACACAGACATTCTATGGAGTAAGACGAACTAGCGGAACACAGACATTCTATGCAGGGGCAGGAGCTAGCAGAACACACAGACATTCTATGGAAGGGGAGGAGCTAGCGGAACACAGACATTCTATGAAGGGGAGGTGCTTGCGGAACACACAGACATTCTATAGAGACGGAGAAGCTTTCGGAACCCAGACATTTTATGCAGGGGAAGGAGCTAGTGGAACACACAGACATTCTAAGGATGGAGAGGAGCTAGTAGAACACACAGACATTCTATATAGACAGCTACAGACAGACATTCTATGGATAGGAACGAGCTAGCGAACACAGACATTCTATGGAGGGCAGGAGCTAGCAGAACACACAGACATTCTATGAAGGGGAGGAGCAGCGGAACACAATTCTATGCAGGGCAGAGCTAGCGAACACACAGAATTCTATGGAAGGGGAGGAGCTAGCGGAACACAGACATTCTATGCAGGGGCAGGAGCTAGCAGAACACACAGACATTCTATGGAAGGGGAGGAGCTAGCGGAACACAGACATTCTATGCAGGGGCAGGAGCTAGCGGAACACACAGAAATTCTATGGAAGGGGAGGAGCTAGCGGAACACAGACATCCTATGGAGAGGCAGGAGCTAGCGGAACACACAGACATTCTATGGAGAGGGGAAGAGCTAGCGGAACACAGACATCTATGGAGAGGAGGAACTAGCGGACACACAGACATTCTATGAGGGGAGGAGCTGCAGGAACCACACAAGACATTCTTGCAGGGTGAGAGCTAGCAGAACACACAGACATTCTTGGAGGGTGGAGCTAGCAGAAAACACAGACATTCTATGGAGAGGTGGAGCTAGCAGAACACAGACATTCTATGGGAGGTGGAGCTAGCGACACGACTCTATGCGGAGACAGCCACACAGACATTCTATGGAGGGGTGGAGCTAGCAGAACACACAGACACTTTGCTGAAAGTTCTGTTAAAGCGACAGTTACAGTTCTCCATAGAATGTTATGAGCACCAATTGTCATCTCAGTAATGCACTGTAATGGAAAAACCTGTTTTCACTAAGATTTTCACAAAAATATCTGGCATCCATAGAATTAGTCCAGGAGCATTGGTAGGATTTAGTGAAAAATTTGGGGATTTTTTGAAAGGTCACAAATGAATCAGACACAAAAACACATGGAAACCCTAAACCCTAGTGGTGAACTGATAAAAAAAATGGTGTGAAAACCTTTAAAACAAGCCTTTAAAAAAGGAACAAATGTAAAAATGAATTTGGTGCAAAACAAAAAAAGATCAAAAAATGAACAAAAAAATACAGGAGCGGATGTAATAGCGAATCTTCTGGTCCTTTATGTTACAGAGGATTTTCAAGACCTGATGAAAGTGTAACAAAACCTCAGCTGTGAGAAATATTAAGTTTTCAGCTTAAAAAAGTTTTAATTATAAAGTGATTAATCTTAATTTACATTAAAATGGCAAGTCCTTTAAGGACTGGCCACCAGTGATTGTATGGTCCTTGAGCGAATCCATAGAATACACATAGGGCCCTTCCTCCAGCAATTACCTGGTGGAGCTGGGATCTTTATGCACTTTTCCCTTTTGTCCACTAGAGGGCAGTGTGGTTGTTTCCTAGGATCCAGAGCGGAGTAATGAATTTCCCTCCATATGGAGGATTGATGTGACCACTTAGCAGGGGTATATACTTTTAAATAAACAGCTTTACTTTACAAATAAAGCAGATCAGATGACTGCCGAAAAAAATGTTTTATTCATTGTGTCATTCTAGGAAAAGCAATCTGTCGTTTTTTAGGAAAAGCAGAATATCCGGACCCATAGTATTAGTTTCATAAAACTTGTTGACTTCTGGTCCTTATATTAAAGTGGCCTACAGAAACAAAGTTCAATAACACTAAAAACAAAGTCAAAAAGACATAGGATCCTAGGGGGCTGGACCCCCAAAAATATAGGAATGTGCAGAGGTTGCCCTGAAGTCAAAAAAGGGGACAAGTTGTCCTAAATAAAGGAGACCAATATTATAAATAATGAATAATTATTGGGGTCTTTACAGATTTTGAATGGTCCCCCAGAGCTGTAAGTAACATTATCTGGGCCCCGTCCATGAAGAACCCAAAGATTAAAGTCTTTTTAATGGAGCTAGAGAAATTTTACTCATCAATGCAGTAAACAATAGGAATGGGCATATAAGAACTTAATAAATCTGGTAAAGGGTTTACTAGCACTAATAATGAACTCAACAGGACAAAAGATCCTAGGGGGAGGGACCAAAAAATAAACATAGGAAGATGCAAAGGTTACCCAGAAGGCAAAAAGGGTAATAAAATGTCCTAATTAGGGATACCAATATTATAAATGATGGATAATAATTGGGAACCTTAAAAGATTTTGAATGGAGCTAGTTACATTCTGTGGCCGCACCCCTGAGGAACCCAACTGATAAAGTCTTTGGCGGAGCTTGACAGATTTTACATGAGTCTCAGAGCTGTGAGTTACATTCTCTGGCCCTGCCGCTGAGGAACCATAAGGTTAAAGTCTTTTTAATAGAGCTAAAGAGATTCTGCTTATTCATGCATTAAACAATAAGAATGGGAATGTAATAACTTAATAAATCTGGCACAAACTTCATTAACACTAATGAAGAAGTCAACAAGACATGGGATCCTAGGGGGAGGGACCAAAACTAAATATAGGAAGGTGCAGATGTTACCCAAAAGGGAAAAAGGAGGACAAAATGTCCTAACTAGGGAAGACCGATATTATAAATGATGAATGATAGTTGGGCACTAGAGCTTTGAGATACATTTTCTGGACCCACCCCTGAGCAACCCAAAGGTTAAAGTCTTTTAATGGAACTAGATAGATTATGTTTTCCTTGAAGTGGTTGCCCATAATCCAAAAAAGGGGAAACAATGTCCTAACTAGAACAGACCAATATTATAAATGGTGAATGATAGTTGTTTTTTTTTTTTACAGATTGTGCATGGGGTCCCAGAGCTGTGAGTTACATTCTTTGGCCCCGCCCCTGAGGAACCCAAAGGACAAAGGGTAAATAGGAACAGGCATATAAGAGCTTAATACATCTGCCACATTTTCTTTCAAATTAGTATGTTTTTCCCTTTCCATCTTTTTTAAAACTTTTAAAATATTTTGATCATACTCCTATGTGGCTAAAAGATTAAAGAAATCTTGTCATTTTTTACTTTGGCTAATAAATGTGCCACTAAACCAACCTATGGCCCGCCAACCAAAACTGAAACTCCCAGCATCTCCTGAGGCATGTTAGGACTTGTAGGGACCCCAGGATATTGAACCTGCACCTGCCATCACCCAATATTAACATATTCATTTTCTACTTTTAAATTTTGATATTTTCTAATTTGTTACAATTATTTTTTCCCTAACTTTATAAATATTTTAATATTATTTTTATGTATTTATTATTTATTTATCTTTAAAATCTTTAAAAAGTTGAATAATAAAATAAATATAATAAATATTATTATTATTATTATTAATAATGATAATAATCTTTTTATTTTTTACTTTTTATATTTTGTAATTGTTACTAAATTTTTCTTTTAATTTTAACAATATTTCAATATTATTTTTATTGATTTATGACTTATTTATCTTTAAAATATTTAGTAATAATAATAATAATATTTTTTTATGAATATTAATTATGATATTAACCTTTTTATTTTCCACTTTTTATATTCTCTAGCTGTTACTTAAATTTTTTTTCTAATTTTAGAAGTATTTCAATATTATTTCTAATAATTTATTATTTATTTATCTTTAAAATCTTTTAAAATAATAAAATAAATATAATAAAAATAATATTATGAATATTAATAATATGATTAACCTTCATATTATCCACTTTTTATATTTTCTAATTGCTAATTAATTTTTTTTATTTTAAAAATATTTCAATATTTTTATTGATTTAATATTTATTTTTCTTTAAAATCTTTAAAAATAATAAAAATAAACATAATAAAAATAATATTATTTATAATATAATTAACCTATATATTTTCCACTTTTTATATTTTCTAATTTATTTATCTTTAAAATATTTATTTATTATAATAATAATAATAATAAACATTATGAATATTAATTATGATATTAACCTTTTTATTTTCCACTTTTTATATTCTCTAGCTGTTATTTAATTTTTTTTCTAATTTTAGAAATATTTAAATATTATTTTCTTTGATTTATTATTTATTTATCTTTAAAATCTTTAAAAATAATTAAAAAATAAACATAATAAAAATAATATTATTTATAATATAATTAACCTTTATATTTTCCACTCTTTATATTTTCTAATTGTTACTTAATTTTTCATTTAATTTTAAAAATATGTCAATTATTTTTATTGACATATTATTTATTAATCTTTTAAATATTTAATAATAATCATATTTTTAATGATAATAATATTGACCTTTTAATTGTCCACTTTTTATATTTTCTAATCACTACTTAATTTTTCTTTTCATTTTAAAAATATGTCAATATTATTTTTATTGTTTTATTATTTATTAATCTTTGAAATATTAATAATAATATTAATAATAATAATAACAACATTTTTAATAATAATAATAATAATAATAATATTGACCTTTTATTGTCCACTTTTTTATATTTTATAATTGTTGCTTAATTTTTTTCTAATTTTAGAAATATTTCAATATTATTTTATTGATTATTTATTTATCTTTAAAATCTTTAAAATAATAATAATCAAATAAACATATTAAAAATAATATTATTAATAGAATATATTAATCTTTTTATTTTCTCCTTTTTATATTTTTTAATTGTTACTTAATTTTTGTTCTAATTACAAATATTTCAATATGATTTTTATTAATTTATTTATTTTTCTTTAAAGTAAGTCTTTAAAAATATTTATTTATTAATAAAAATAATAATAAATAATAATTACCTTTTTATTTTCCACTTTTTATATTTTCTAATTATTATAGTAATTTTTTTTCTAATTTTAGAAATATTAAAATCTTTGATTATTTATCTTTAAATAAAATCTTTAAAAGTCAAAATATTGGATAAAAAAAAAGCAAAAATGGATCAAATACATCACCAAAAAAAAAAATATATATTTCTGCAGAACCTGGATTAGATGATTGACGTAATTCACGGATTTGGAGGATTTATTTTATTGTCAAACTTGCCCCCTGCCCCCTGATTTTGACAAGTTTCAATGACACAGGGATTTGCAGTAATATAACCTATTGATCTCTGCTGGGACACAAGGAAATGATCACGGTAGATCATTTTTGGCATGTGAGCGGGGAGGGGTAAGTGTCGTTCCAATAGCATATGAAAGGGTTAAATTCGCGACAGCTCTGCGTATCCGAAATATTTTTTTTTTTTCCGTGTCAGGCGAGTAATTCCTCCATCTGTCTCTGGACGGAAGCTGGAGGCATCTGCAAGTTATATGTAACAGATATCTCAAGAAGTTTGCAAACTCATTATCAGAATCAGCTCCACCTCCCTCCTACCCCCCTTTCCCCAGACTCCATCACTGAGGGTCACTTGCAGCTGTTGTTACGGGCTTAGGCTGCGCTTAAATTGACAGCTGCGGGAAAGTGAGGGCCGCTCGCTCCACGCACCATTTGCCTGTTTCATAACAATATAAGATACAAGGCTGCGAGCTTCGCCCTAATTAAGATATCCAGGACCTTCGCTAAACCCTAATTGACCTCCTCCCTGCTCTCTGCCGATCCGCAAGGTCCTGGTGGTTAGAAGGAGTTCTCCTACTTGACGTGATGCTGAAATGTGTCTACATGAAGGAAGGCCACTCACGTACAAGGATGGTGCTCAGTGCCACCTCCGTGTATAATGGGGGGCGCTATATCACGGAGCAATATATATATATTCATCCTTTTATCCGACTGTAGCGGATCAGACCTGACCCATCAATCTGAGAGAAATCGGAGGAGTCAGTGTAATGCTAGAAAGTGAGAAAGAAGAACAAGAACAACACCACTACGAAACCAGAGAGGGGTGGACGTCGTAAAACGGAAGGATACTGAGGAAAATGGCATTGCATCCTGTATTGTACTCCAGAGCTGCAGTCACTATTCTGCTGGTGCAGTCACTGTGTACATACATTACATTACTGATCCTGAGTTACCTCCTGTATTATACTCCAGAGCTGCACTCACTATTCTGCTGGTGCAGTCACTGTGTACATACACTACATTACTGATCCTGAGTTACCTCCTGTATTATACTCCAGAGCTGCACTCACTATTCTGCTGGTGCAGTCACTGTGTACATACATTACATTACTGATCCTGAGTTACCTCCTGTATTATCCTCCAGAGCTGCACTCACTATTCTGCTGGTGCAGTCACTGTGTCCATACATTACATTACTGATCCTGAGTTACCTCCTGTATTATACTCCAGAGCTGCACTCACTATTCTGCTGGTGCAGTCACTGTGAACATACATTACATTACTGATCCTGAGTTACCTCCTGTATTATACTCCAGAGCTGGACTCACTATTCTGCTGGTGCAGTCACTGTGTACACACATTACATTACTGATCCTGAGTTACCTCCTGTATTATACTCCAGAGCTGCACTCACTATTCTGCTGGTGGAGTCACTGTGTACATACATTACATTACTGATCCTGAGTTACCTCCTGTATTGTACTCCAGAGCTGCACTCACTATTCTGCTGGTGCAGTCATTGTGTACATACATTACATTACTGATCCTGAGTTACCTCCTGTATTGTACTCCAGAGCTGCACTCACTATTCTGCTGGTGCAGTCACTGTGTACATACATTACATTACTGATCCTGAGTTACCTCCTGTATTATACTCCAGAGCTGCACTCACTATTCTGCTGGTGCAGTCACTGTGTACATACACTACATTACTGATCCTGAGTTACCTCCTGTATTATACTCCAGAGCTGCACTCACTATTCTGCTGGTGCAGTCACTGTGTACATACATTACATTACTGATCCTGAGTTACCTCCTGTATTATACTCCAGAGCTGCACTCACTATTCTGCTGGTGCAGTCACTGTGTACATACATTACATTACTGATCCTGAGTTACCTCCTGTATTATCCTCCAGAGCTGCACTCACTATTCTGCTGGTGCAGTCACTGTGTCCATACATTACATTACTGATCCTGAGTTACCTCCTGTATTATACTCCAGAGCTGGACTCACTATTCTGCTGGTGCAGTCACTGTGTACACACATTACATTACTGATCCTGAGTTACCTCCTGTATTATACTCCAGAGCTGCACTCACTATTCTGCTGGTGGAGTCACTGTGTACATACATTACATTACTTATCCTGAGTTACCTCCTGTATTATACTCCAGAGCTGCACTCACTATTCTGCTGGTGCAGTCACTGTGTACACACATTACATTACTGATCCTGAGTTACCTCCTGTATTATACTCCAGAGCTGTACTCCCTATTCTGCTGGTGCAGTCACTGTGTACATACATTACATTACTGATCCTGAATTACCTCCTGTATTATACTCCAGAGCTGCACTCACTATTCTGCTGGTGCAGTCACTGTGTACATACATTACATTACTGATCCTGAGTTACCTCCTTTATTATACTCCAGAGCTGCACTCACTATTCTGCTGGTGCAGTCACTATGTACACACATTACTTTACTGATCCTGAGTTACCTCCTTTATTATACTCCAGAGCTGCACTCACTATTCTGCTGGTGCAGTCACTATGTACATACATTACATTACTGATCCTGAGTTACCTCCTGTATTATACTCCAGAGCTGCACTCACTATTCTGCTGGTGCAGTCACTGTGTACATACATTACATTACTGATCCTGAGTTACCTCCTGTATTATCCTCCAGAGCTGCACTCACTATTCTGCTGGTGCAGTCACTGTGTCCATACATTACATTACTGATCCTGAGTTACCTCCTGTATTATACTCCAGAGCTGCACTCACTATTCTGCTGGTGCAGTCACTGTGAACATACATTACATTACTGATCCTGAGTCACCTCCTGTATTATACTCCAGAGCTGGACTCACTATTCTGCTGGTGCAGTCACTGTGTACACACATTACATTACTGATCCTGAGTTACCTCCTGTATTATACTCCAGAGCTGCACTCACTATTCTGCTGGTGGAGTCACTGTGTACATACATTACATTACTTATCCTGAGTTACCTCCTGTATTATACTCCAGAGCTGCACTCACTATTCTGCTGGTGCAGTCACTGTGTACACACATTACATTACTGATCCTGAGTTACCTCCTGTATTATACTCCAGAGCTGCACTCCCTATTCTGCTGGTGCAGTCACTGTGTACATACATTACATTACTGATCCTGAGTTACCTCCTGTATTATACTCCAGAGCTGCACTCACTATTCTGCTGGTGCAGTCACTGTGTACACACATTACATTACTGATCCTGAGTTACCTCCTGTATTATACTCCAGAGCTGCACTCACTATTCTGCTGGTGCAGTCACTGTGTACATACATTACATTACTGATCCTGAGTTACCTCCTGTATTATACTCCAGAGCTGCACTCACTATTCTGCTGGTGCAGTCACTGTGTACATACATTACATTACTGATCCTGAGTCACCTCCTGTATTATCCTCCAGAGCTGCACTCACTATTCTGCTGGTGCAGTCACTGTGTACATACATTACATTACTGATCCTGAGTTACCTCCTGTATTATACTACATAACTGCACTCACTATTCTGCTGGTGCAGTCACTGTGTACATACATTACATTACTGATCCTGAGTTACCTCCTGTATTATCCTCCAGAGCTGCACTCACTATTCTGCTGGTGCAGTCACTGTGTACATACATTACATTACTGATCCTGAGTTACCTTTTGTATTATACTCCAGAGCTGCACTCACTATTCTGCTGGTGCAGTCACTGTGTACATACATTACATTACTGATCCTGAGTTACCTCCTGTATTATACTGCAGAGCTGCACTCTCTATTCTGCTGGTGCAGTTACTGTGTACATACATTACATTACTGATCCTGAGTTACCTCCTGTATTATCCTCCAGAGCTGCACTCACTATTCAGCTGGTGCAGTCACTGTGTACATACATTACATTACTGATCCTGAGTTACCTCCTGTATTATACTCCAGAGCTGCACTCACTATTCTGCTGGTGCAGTCACTGTGTACATACATTACATTACTGATCCTGAGTTACCTCCTGTATTATACTCCAGAGCTGCACTCACTATTCTGATGGTGCAGTCACTGTGTACATACATTACATTACTGATCCTGAGTTACCTCCTGTATTATACTCCAGATCTGCACTCACTATTCTGCTGGTGCAGTCACTGTGTACATACATTACATTACTGATCCTGAGTTACCTCCTGTATTATCCTCCAGAGCTGCACTCACTATTCTGCTGGTGCAGTCACTGTGTCCATACATTACATTACTGATCCTGAGTTACCTCCTGTATTATACTCCAGAGCTGCACTCACTATTCTGCTGGTGCAGTCACTGTGAACATACATTACATTACTGATCCTGAGTCACCTCCTGTATTATACTCCAGAGCTGGACTCACTATTCTGCTGGTGCAGTCACTGTGTACACACATTACATTACTGATCCTGAGTTACCTCCTGTATTATACTCCAGAGCTGCACTCACTATTCTGCTGGTGGAGTCACTGTGTACATACATTACATTACTTATCCTGAGTTACCTCCTGTATTATACTCCAGAGCTGCACTCACTATTCTGCTGGTGCAGTCACTGTGTACACACATTACATTACTGATCCTGAGTTACCTCCTGTATTATACTCCAGAGCTGCACTCCCTATTCTGCTGGTGCAGTCACTGTGTACATACATTACATTACTGATCCTGAGTTACCTCCTGTATTATACTCCAGAGCTGCACTCACTATTCTGCTGGTGCAGTCACTGTGTACACACATTACATTACTGATCCTGAGTTACCTCCTGTATTATACTCCAGAGCTGCACTCACTATTCTGCTGGTGCAGTCACTGTGTACATACATTACATTACTGATCCTGAGTTACCTCCTGTATTATACTCCAGAGCTGCACTCACTATTCTGCTGGTGCAGTCACTGTGTACATACATTACATTACTGATCCTGAGTCACCTCCTGTATTATCCTCCAGAGCTGCACTCACTATTCTGCTGGTGCAGTCACTGTGTACATACATTACATTACTGATCCTGAGTTACCTCCTGTATTATACTACATAACTGCACTCACTATTCTGCTGGTGCAGTCACTGTGTACATACATTACATTACTGATCCTGAGTTACCTCCTGTATTATCCTCCAGAGCTGCACTCACTATTCTGCTGGTGCAGTCACTGTGTACATACATTACATTACTGATCCTGAGTTACCTTTTGTATTATACTCCAGAGCTGCACTCACTATTCTGCTGGTGCAGTCACTGTGTACATACATTACATTACTGATCCTGAGTTACCTCCTGTATTATACTGCAGAGCTGCACTCTCTATTCTGCTGGTGCAGTTACTGTGTACATACATTACATTACTGATCCTGAGTTACCTCCTGTATTATCCTCCAGAGCTGCACTCACTATTCAGCTGGTGCAGTCACTGTGTACATACATTACATTACTGATCCTGAGTTACCTCCTGTATTATACTCCAGAGCTGCACTCACTATTCTGCTGGTGCAGTCACTGTGTACATACATTACATTACTGATCCTGAGTTACCTCCTGTATTATACTCCAGAGCTGCACTCACTATTCTGATGGTGCAGTCACTGTGTACATACATTACATTACTGATCCTGAGTTACCTCCTGTATTATACTCCAGATCTGCACTCACTGTATACATACATTACATTACTGACCCTGAGTTACCTCCTGTATTATACTCCAGAGCTGCACTCACTATTCTGCTGGTGCAGTCACTGTGTACATACATTACATTACTGATCCTGAGTTATCTCCTGTATTATACTCCAGAGCTGCACTCACTGTATACATACATTACATTACTGACCCTGAGTTACCTCCTGTATTATACTCCAGAGCTGCACTCACTATTCTGCTGGTGCAGTCACTGTGTACATACATTACATTACTGATCCTGAGTTACCTCCTGTATTATACTCCAGAGCTGCACTCACTATTCTGCTGGTGCAGTCACTGTGTGCATACATTACATTACTGATCCTGATTTACCTCCTGTATTATACTCCAGAGCCGCACTCACTATTCTGCTGGTGCAGTCACTGTGTACATACATTACATTACTGATCCTGAGTTATCTCCTGTATTATACTCCAGAGCTGCACTCACTATTCTGCTGGTGCAGTCGCTGTGTACATACATTACATTACTGATCCTGATTTACCTCCTGTATTATACTCCAGAGCCGCACTCACTATTCTGCTGGTGCAGTCATTGTGTACATACATTACATTACTGATCCTGAGTTACCTCCTGTATTATACTCCAGAGCTGCACTCACTATTCTGCTGGTGCAGTCGCTGTGTACATACATTACATTACTGATCCTGAGTTACCTCCTGTATTATACTCCAGAGCTGCACTCACTATTCTGCTGGTGCAGTCACTGTGTACATACATTACATTACTGCTCCTGTACCCTCCCCATGATATAGACTCTTTTCTCCTGAATGTCTGGGTGTAGGCATTGACCTGAACCAAGAAGGTGCCAGGATGTGTAATACTGAGCCCGCACCCACCTGACAGCTCTCTGCTATATATACCCTGTGCCCCCCTCTCCTCCGGCTCCTGCGGTTGTTATTTTACCATTTACAGCCTGAAGTGTAACTACACAACTTTATCATGGTAAAATTCTGAGAAGCTAATTAGCCTTGATTTCAGGAAGTTCACTGGAATAAAACCATAAATGTGGATTACTCATCCCCCGATCCCGTGTAATCCCTCGCCTGAGTCATGTTCAGACTTCATTCCACAATGGGATTAACTGCTGCCGGCGTCATCGTCATCAGGGTCCACAAACACCCTGCCGGCGTCAAGCTTCTAGTCCTTCCACCTGCCTTCTGATCCAAATTCTGGAGCACTTACATCCCCTTGAAATGATATGGACACCCCCTGTCAATTTCTTTTTTTATTAAATCTGTGTATTTTTGGTTAAAAATAGTTTTTCTAATTGGGTTTCATTAAAAATGTTGCACCGATTGTCTTCTGTCTATTTATGGCTGCAGAAAGAGTTAACTGAGAATCCTTCAGGGAGCTCTGCCGATGGTTTTGTTGTTCTTTCTAGTTCCTCTTAAGGTGCAGTCACACATAACGATCGCTCCAACGATCCCGACAGCGATAACGACCTGCCGGGATCGCTGGAGCGTCGTTACCTGATCGCTGGGGAGCTGTCAAACAGGCAGATCTCCCCAGCGATCAGGCCCTGGGAGCCACCTCCCACATCGCTCCCTGTTTAGCGCTGTCTTGGCAGAGCAGGGAGAACGCTGGTAACTATGATAAACAGCGCGGTATCCGGGCAGCGCACGCTGCTTGGATACCCGCTGTTTATCATAGTTACCTGTGTTCTCCCTGCTTACAGGCAGTGCTAAGCAGGGAGAACACTGGTAACCATGGTAAATGCCGGGTATCTAGGCAGCGCGCGCTGCCTAGATACCCGGTGTTTACCATAGTAACCAGCCCTGTGAAGTCAGAGATCGCTGGTTTCTCGCTGTCACACGCAGCGATGCGTGCTGACCAGCGGGAAACCAACGATCAAAAAATGACCCAGAGCACTTTGCAGCGATCAGCGACCTCACAGCAGGGGCCTGATCGCTGCTAAGTGTCACACATAACGACATCGCTGGAGAGATCGTTGTAACGTCACAGTTACAACGATCTCTCTAACGATATCGTTATGTGTGACTGGGGCTTTAGTCTTTGGCCACATCAAAGGTGATCATGTGATTTGTGGTCATAAATCAGTTTAAAAGAATATAAGACTGGCATGCCGGTGGTGTCTCACTCCTCAAGGACAATCCTTACCCCTTAGACCCCACTTTGTCTCTCCCCTAGCCAAATCAGATCTCATACTTTGCACTGACGTATATATATACTGTTGTGGCCAAAAGTATTGACACCCCTGCAATTCTGTCAGATAATACTCAGTTTCTTCCTGAAAATGATTGCAATCACAAATTCTTTAGTATTATTATCTTCATTTAATTTGTCACAAAAAGAATTGTCCTAAAGCCAAATTGGATCTAATTCCACCAAACATAAAAAAGGAGGTGGACAAAAGTATTGTAACTGTTAGAAAAATCATGTGATGCTTCTCTAATTTGTGTAATTAACAGCACCTGTAACTTACCTGTGGCACCTAACAGGTGTTGGCAATAACTAAATCACACTTGCAGCCAGTTGACATGGATTAAAGTTGACTCAACCTCTGTCCTGTGTCCTTGTGTGTACCACATTGAGCAAGGAGAAAAGAAAGAAGACCAAAGAACTGTCTGAGGACTGGAGAAACCAAATTGTGAGGAAGCATGAGCAATCTCAAGGCTACATGTCCATCTCCAAAGACCTGAATGTTCCTGTGTCTACCGTGCGCAGTGTCATTAAGAAGTGTAAAGCCCATGGCACTGTGGCCAACCTCCCTAGATGTGGACGGAAAAGAAAAATTGATGAGAGATTTCAACGCAAGATTGTGCGGATGGTGGATAAAGAACCTCGACTAACATCCAAACAAGTTCAAGCTGCCCTGCAGTCCGAGGGTACAACAGTGTCAACCCGTACTATCCGTCGGCGTCTGAATGAAAAGGGACTGTATAGTAGGAGACCCAGGAAGACCCCACTTCTTATCCCGAGACATAAAAAAGCCAGGCTGGAGTTTGCCAAAACGTACCTGAGAAAGCCTAAAACGTTTTGGAAGAATGTTCTCTGGTCAGATGAGACAGAAGTAGAGATTTATGGGCAAAGGCATCAACATAGAGTTTAAGGAGAAAAAAAGAGGCATTCAAAGAAAAGAACACGCTCCCTACAGTCAAACATGGTGGAGGCTCCCTGATGTTTTGGGGTTGCTTTGCTGCCTCTGGCACTGGACTGCTTGACCGTGTGCATGGCATTATGAAGTCTGAAGACTACCAACACATTGTGCAGCATAATGTAGGGTCCAGTGTGAGAAAGCTGGGTCTCCCTCAGAGGTCATGGGTCTTCCAGCAGGACAATGACCCAAAACACACTTCAAAAAGCACTAGAAAATGGTTTGAGAGAAAGCACTGGAGACTTCTAAGGTGGCAGCAATGAGTCCAGACCTGAATCCCATAGAACACCTGTGGAGAGATCTAAAATGGCAGTTTGGAGAAGGCACCCTTCAAATATCAGGGACCTGGAGCAGTTTGCCAAAGAAGAATGGTCTAAAATTCCAGCAGAGCATTGTAAGAAACTCATTGATGGTTGCCGGAAGCGGTTGATCGCAGTTATTTTGGCTAAAGGTTGTGCAACCAAGTATAGGCTGAGGGTGCCAATACTTTTGTCTGGCCCATTTTTGGAGTTTTGTGTGAAATGATCAATGTTTTGCTTTTTGCTTCATTCTCTTTGTGTTTTTTCATTGAAGACAAATGAATATGAAGATAATAATACCAAAGAATTTGTGATTGCAATCATTTTCAGGAAGAAACTGACAGAATTGCAGGGGTGTCAATACTTTTAGCTACAACTGTATAATCATAGTGATAGATAGGTAGATTATATGATATATAGTGATATATTATAACAGTGATGGATAGCAGAGGAATCAGTTAAGAGCGCACATTCTAGACACTTTTGCAGTATTGTTGCCTCTTCTAATAGCTGGGAAGGATGAATTAAAACCTAGAAAGACAGGGTATACACTTGGCAAAAATCCACTGCAAATTCTGCTGTATATTCACCACTAGTCTGCGCCAAATTCCCTGGAAATGTCACCGCTGCTGCGCTGCACTGGACAGGATGCTTTATGTACCAATTTTTGCAGTCTTTTCACCTCATATATAAGCTGGGAGGTCTGATTTAAAACCCCAAAGTCAGGTCCATACATGTGAATTCTGCGGTATATTCACCGTTAATCTGCACTAAAAGTCACTGTAAAGGCCCCGTTACACGGCACGACATCGTTAACGACATCGCTGATACTTCCCAGGTTTGGAGGCGTACCAGCGACGTCGTTGCGACCTCGTTGCGTGTGACTCTGGCAAGTTGCCACGATAAATCATTGGATCGGAGTTGACAGGTTTACCAACATGCAGTAAAACCTGATATCAACTCAAGCATCCTGGTGCATCGTTGTGTGTGACACCGCAGATAACGATGTCGTGGACACTTCACCCAGTTTACAGCAATGAGCAGGGATCGTTCGCTGGGTTGTGTGAACAACATCGGTGGTGAGTTGTCCACGATATCTAGACGTGTGACATCTCGCCAGCGAAAGTTGACATGATGCCAAAAACGACCGCGCGCCCCTGAGATCGTTGCCGACATTGTTTCAACGTCGTGCCGTGTAACGGGGCCCTAAATTTCACCCCAGTGAAAATCTGGAACAAATACCAATATCCATGGTGAAAAACTCTTAAAACCTCAGCTACTACAAATTTGCAGGAGTAATGTACCCTCAATCTTTTGCACCCCGGTAGACTCCCTTTAATCCGGCAGTAATGGGGTCATACACGATTGTTGTATCATCGGAGGAATCTGGTGATGAGAAACCAAGATATTTTAATGGAAAGCAGCTGGCACTGCCCAGCGGTCTGCGGAGTAATGTTAATGTGCCGTCACCAGCAGCGGTATAATTAGTATTGATTTGGAGCTAATTACTGTCCCCTCGCAGGTTCCACACTGCTGGACTTGTAAATGTCACGCTGGGGGCTGCAGCAGGTGACGGGGGACAGGTGCCCCGAGAGCGGGAAGGGAAAGTGACAAGAGGTTTAGGAGTTGAGACAAATGTGCGGACAGAGGGCCGAGGGGGCCTGGAAGACGAGCGGGCAAAGCTCCAAACATGTGCGGACAAGCAGCTTTACTAATGTCCCAATGATGGGTAAAAAGGGAACTACAACTCCCAGTAGGTAAAAATACAACTACAACTCCCAGCCAGCACGTCTGATTTTTTTTAGCACCCCTCTTGGAGAAAAAAAAAATTATACATGACACATTTTTTTTTGCACTCCTACAAGATCGATTAGCCATGTCTGGAAATGTATAGGGATTTCCATGTCCAGGCATGAGCAATCTATCCAGCCAGGAGCAGATGTAAACAGACCACCAGTCCCGACTTCTATAAGGTCAGGATGGTGATTCACGCAAGACTTTTAACACAATGTATATTGGAAAGTTGTATTATTTTATGGATTATTCCATCTACACTTTTTTTAAATAATAGTGTGGAGCCCCTTTAATAAATCTGCTGGGAGTTGTAGTTGTGCAACAGCTGGAGAGAGGCAGGTTGGAGCTTCTAGGCTTAGATTGAAGCAAAGTCAGCTTGGTTCCCTAGAAATGTTGGCAAAAAAGACATTATCTTGAAGTCTATAGGGATTTCTATGTCCAGACATGAGCAATCTATCGGCAGGGAGCAGATATAAAGGGACCACTCGTCCCAACTTCTATGAGGTCGGATTGGTGTTCACAGCAGAATTTTAACACAATGTATATTGGAAAGTTGTATGATTTATGGGATTATTCCATCTACACTTTTTGTTAAAATAGTGTAGAGCCCCTTTAAAAAAAATCTACTGGGACTTTTAGTTGTGCAACAGCTGGGGAGATGCAGGTTGGAGATCCTTGGCTTAGACTGGGACCGATATCAGCCTGGTTCTCTATAAACGTTGGTAAAACAGACATTGTCTGCAAGTGTATAGGGATTTCTATGTCCAGACATGAGCAATCTATCTGGCAGGGAGCAGATATAAAGGGACCACTCGTCCCAACTTCTATGAGGTCGGATCGGTTTCACAGCAGAATTTTAACACAATGTATATTGGAAAGTTGTATGATTTTGATGGGATTATTCCATCTACACTTTTTGTTAAAATAGTGTAGAGCCCCTTTAAATCAAATCTGCTGGCCTTGCTGGGAGTTGTAGTTGTGCAACAGCTGTGTTGGAGATCCTTGGCTTAGACCGGGCCGATATCAGTTTGGTTCTCTAGAAATGTTGGCGAAATAGACATTGTCTCATCTGCAGATATCGGGAGCACAGCTGTAGTGGTGTCTGGTGCCGGATATGGGTCTGTGGGTGTCCTGATTACTGCAATTACTATGCATGATGCATGAAGAAAGGAATCTGGGAGTGTATAGTAGAGCGGACACTGGGCAGATAAGCTGTGGATATCCAGCTACTGTCCCACTACCCCGCTGTATGGACCAGGTCAAGAAAATATATCAAACGCTCATGATTATACCCAGTGTATCTAACAATGATCCTAGTTTTAGTAATGATGCCAGTGGGCAGGGCACAGCTATCTGAGGGCCCCTGTGCTAGAACAGCAAGTGGATCCCCTAATGACCACATACCCTACACTACACGTCCTAAACTGTGACTGATCTTTCCACTTTGGCTGATAAAGAGGGGTCCTGAGTCGAGGAACCAGCATCAATGATATCCATGAAGCCATCATCCCTCTTATAGACATAATTACTTGCTATATCAACGAAGGGGTAAATAAAGACAACCCTGATGGTCTAGGGGTGTGAGTGGATATAACATCCCTGGTGGTGGGAAGTAGGGTAAATTATGACATTTGTGGTGTTCTAGGGCAATAAATAGGTAAATAATAACATCCCTGGTGGTCTAGGGGTGTGAGTGGATAATACATCCCTGGTGCTGGGAAGTAGGGTCAATTATATAATCCGTGGTGTTCTAGAGCAATAAAGAGGTAAATAATGACACCCCTGGTGGTCTAGGGGTGTGAGTGGATAATAACATCCCTGGTGGCGGGAGGAATGATAAATGATTTCATGCGTGGTGTTCTGTTGCAATACAGAGGTAAATAATGGCATCCCTAGTGGTTAGGGGGTGGGTGAATAATAACATCCCTGGTAATGGTGGGAGATAGGGTAAATTATGTAATCTGTGGTGTTCTGTGGGAATAAAGAGGTAAATAGTGACAACCCTGGTGGTCTAGGGGGGTGGATGAATAATAACATCCCTGGTGATGGTAAGAGATAGGGTAAATTATGTAATCTGTGGTGTTCTGTGGGAATAAAGAGGTAAATAATGACATCCCTGGTGGTCTAGGGGGGTGGATGAATAAAAACACTCCCAGTGGTGGTGGGAGGTAGGCTAAATGATGTCATTCATGGTGTTCTGGGGCAATAAAGGGGTAAATAATGACATCCCTGCTGACCTAGGGGAATGAGTACATTATTACATCCCAGGTGGGTGGGAGGAAGGGTAAATGGATAAAAGATGTATCAGTGGTGTTTTTGGGCAGTAAAGGACAATAGTAACATCCCTGGTGGTCTAGAGGAGGTGAATTCTCTTTCCGTTTTCAGAAACAGTAGAATGATTCAGGATTTTGGTTAATCACATACATTTTGGCTTTTTATGTGTCAGCAGTGGGGTCCTCCTGGGTCTCCTCCATTTCATTCACATGTGGACGGATCGTTCGTGCTGACACTGATGCCCCTGAGCCTGCAGGATGGCTTAAATTTCTTTGGCTCTTAATTGGAGCTTATGCACCATCTGAACTATCCTATTTCCAACCTATCATCAGTTTTTCTCTGCTTTCCAAGTCCAGGGAGATTAGCTACAGTGCCATGAGTTGTAAACGTCTTGATTATGTTACGCACCATGGACAAAGGAACATTAAGATCTCTGGAGATAGACTTGTAACCTTACGATTGTTGATCTTTTTCAACAATTTTGGTTCCCGTCTTCAGACAGTTCTCCTCTTTCTGTCCTCCATGCTGGCACACAGACACACAATGCAAAGATTGAGGCAACTTCTCCCCTTTTTATCTGGTTTCAGGTGTGATTTTCATATTGCCCACACCTGTTACTTGCCACAGGTGAGTGTGAACGACGTCACATGCTGGAAACAAAGTGGTTTACACACAGTTTTGTCCAATTTGTCTTTTTTCCTCTCTTTTCTTGGGTTGTTCCAATACACAAAGGAAATAAACGTGTATAACAGAACATGGGCAATTGTGATAATTTTCTGGGAGATATACTTCATTTTCTGGATCGATTTCAATTCACATATACAATGGTTCTGCAAACGTGTGCAGCAGGTGACGGCTGGTGGTGGCGGCCATTTCCAGTGTACGATCTGTTGAAATACTCCTCGGTGTTTGGTCTGCTCCCCACCCCCAGTGCAGAATTGTTTTTGCTATTAAAATCTCTGCGCTGAGACAGATTATTTTACCATGCGGTGAATCTACAGAGCAGCGATGAGAAAGCAGCTGCCACTGGGCATCTTCCAGGTATCAGTTTTCATTACATTTTTTTTGCACATGCTTTAGGTCCAGCTGACATTCGACGAAAGCCGACGTCTGTGCGCTCAAGTAACTCCCCGTTATGGGTTTCACTGTTTTTCCCATTCTTTATATTATTCACACACATTATATAATCTACTGAGTTCTTCCATTTTAGAAGTAAGAATGTCATTCTTTACAATTACAGTCACATTTGTCGCAATGCAGGTGCCCTATGATGTAGCATTAATATGTAGAACTCTGAAATTCCTATATAAACAGATTTAAAGGGATTTTTACAACTTCCCAAATGGGCATTTTCAGAATGAGCTTGTGCAAACGAACAATTTTGTAATTTACTGCTTGTTAAAATTTTCAGCCGTTCTTGAGATATTAATTCTTTTCTCTTGTTTACAGCTTGTAGCTTTGGAGACCGACCACCTCTGCTAGACAGCAGAACATATGCAATGCTTGAAAGTTCTTTTGTGAGCGCTTGTTTTGAAGCTGCCCAGGATGGCTGGAGCATGGTATTACCTTCTAACCCCAGCCAGCTTCAAAACACTGCTGACAAGCTAGATAGAGAAGAAGTTTCAAGCATTGCACATGTTCTGCTGTATAGCAGAGGTGGTCGGTCTCCAAAGCAATAAGCTGTAAACAAAAGAAAAGTGTTAATATCTCAAGAACGGCTGCAAATTTTAACAAGCAGTAAATTGCAAAAGTGCTTGTTTTAACATGAACTATCTGAGAATGGCCATTTCTGAAGATGGGTAAAAAAAATCACTTTAAAAGACAGCATGCAGAGTGGGTTAAAAAAGGAGTGACTGCCAGTTCCACTCCCATTGGTCATTTTATTGGTTGAGAGGATCTTAGAACCACAAAGATAAGAGTTGTAAACTCTCCGGTCAGAAGGAGCTCACTGACCGATTCTCAGTTAACTCATTCTGCAGCTGTAATCCACTAGAAGGCAGACATGCAAAATTTTGAATTAACCTCAACTACAAAAGGAGGAATTGTCATCGATTAGTCCAGATCTCCAGTAGAAGAGACTGATATGGATATTTGACAATGGTGAGGCCGTCACCAACGGCGGCTCTACGCTCATTAGTTTGCAGCAATATTTGGTTAATTTGCATAGACATGGTATATATGATGATAGAGTGATTTTGCTAAAGTATGGGTAGACCATTAGTCCATAATGTGAGCGGTCTTCTTCAGTAGTCTGAACACACACCTGGAGGTTTTCACTCCATAAATAAAGTGTAATCCGCAGAGATAAAGGGCCGAGATCCGAGCCTGGATTGTAATCACAGACAGTTAAATATGTGCGTGCGTTTCCCACCGTAGAGCTCCACTAAACACTTATGGGGGCTCTGGGACCCGGACTTCCTCTGCTAACATGCAACGTTCCCACTCAAGTCTAGTCAAAATTCGGTTTTTTTTTTTTACTAATGAGAAAATCAGAATTCAAGGACGAGTCTCCCTCGGCCTCCGGTCTGTGAGATTTAGTTTTTTAGTCTTTTTCTCTTATCCGAGGGTCCACAAACGTCATCCCAAATTATCATCGTCTGCTGGGATATCATATGTAGTTATGGGATGTTTATAAAGGGGATTGTTATTGGTTTGCCACCCTACATTGGAATCAACAGAACCATCGCCTATCTAATGCACCTTCGGATGCACTGAGGTCTTATATTGGACAGTTCTTGTGATGAGCGTGCACTACAATGCTCGGGGGCTCAGTACTCGAAATGAGCAGGTTGGACACTTGGAGGGTAATAGTGATGAGCGAACACTACCATGCTCGGGGGCTCAGTACTCGAAACGAGCAGGTTGGACACTTGGAGGGTAATAGTGATGAGCGAGCACTGCAATGCTTGGGGGCTCAGTACTCGAAATGAGCAGGTTGGACACTTGGAGGGTAATAGTGATGAGCGAACACTACCATGCTCGGGGGCTCAGTACTCGAAACGAGCAGGTTGGACACTTGGAGGGTAATAGTGATGAGCGAGCACTGCAATGCTCGGGGGCTCGGTACTCGAAACGAGCAGGTTGGACACTTGGAGGGTAATAGTGATGAGCGAGCACTGCAATGCTCGGGGCTCAGTACTCGAAATGAGCAGGTTGGACACTTGGAGGGTAATAGTGATGAGCGAGCACTGCAATTTTCAGGGTTCAGTACTCGAAATGAGCAGGTTGGACACTTGGAGGGTAATAGTGATGAGCGAGCACTACAATGCTCGGGGGCTCAGTACTCGAAATGAGCAGGTTGGACACTTGGAGGGTAATAGTGATGAGCGAGCACTACAATGCTCGGGGCTCAGTACTCGAAATGAGCAGGTTGGACACTTGGATGGTAATAGTGATGAGCGAGCACTGCAGTGCTCGGGGCTCAGTACTCGAAATGAGTAGGTTGGACACTTGGAGGGTAATAGTGATGAGCGTGCACTGCAATGCTCGGGGCTCAGTACTCGAAATGAGCAGGTTGGACACTTGGAGGGTAATAGTGATGAGCGAACACTACCATGCTCGGGGCTCAGTACTCGAAACGAGCAGGTTGGACACTTGGAGGTTAATAGTGATGAGCGTGCACTGCAATGCTCGGGGGCTCAGTACTCGAAACGAGCAGGTTGGACACTTGGAGGGTAATAGTGATGAGCGTGCACTGCAATGCTCGGGGGCTCAGTACTCGAAACGAGCAGGTTGGACACTTGGAGGGTAATAGTGATGAGCGTGCACTGCAATGCTCGGGGGCTCAGTACTCAAAACGAGCAGGTTGGACACTTGGAGGTTAATAGTGATGAGCGTGCACTGCAATGCTCGGGGCTCAGTACTCGAAATTAGCAGGTTGGAACCTTGGAGGTTAATAGTGATGAGCGAGCACTGCAATGCTCGGGGCTCAGTACTCGAAATTAGCAGGTTGGAACCTTGGAGGTTAATAGTGATGAGCGAGCACTACAATGCTCGGGGCTCAATACACGAAACAAGCAGGTTGGACACTTGGAGGGTAATAGTGAAGAGCGAGCACTACCATGACGGGGGCTCAGTACACGAAACAAGCAGGTTGGACACTTGGAGGTTAATAGTGATGGGCGAGCACTACAATGCTTGGGGACTCGGTACACGAAACAAGCAGGTTGTACACTTGGAGTTTAATAGTGATGAGCGAGCACTGCAATGCTCGGGGCTCAGTACTCGAAATGAGCAGGTTGTACACTTGGAGGGTAATAGTGATGAGCGAGCACTGCAATGCTCGGGGCTCAGTACTCGAAATGAGCAGGTTGGACACTTAGAGGTTAATAGTGATGAGCGAGCACTGCAATGCTCGGGGGCTCAGTACTTGAAACAAGCAGTCGGACGCTCGGACATTGAGTATAATGGAAGTCAATGGGGATCTCGAGCATTTTCCGTACAGTTCCCCATTGACTTCAATTATACTCAGTACTCGAGTTGCCTCCATCAGAGCATCCAATCTGCTCGTTTCGAATACCGAGCACTCAAACATTGTAGTGCTCACTCATCACTATTAATCTCCAAGTGTCCAACCTGCTCGTTTCATGTACCAAGCACTCGGGCATGGTAGTGCTCACTCACCACTACAGGGTTCTCCTTCTCTGCTTTTTGGCAACAGAGGAATACTTGAGTTCCAAGTTTGAGATGTTTTAGGGCCTCCCATAAAAAATCCACTTCCACTATAGAAGAAAAGTTGGGCATTTTTGCACTATAAGTTATTAACCAAAATTTTGAACATTTATTGGGAACTTCTGTGATTGGCCTTTCCTAAGGATAAGACATGAATATTAGATGGTGGAGGTCCAGCATCCAGCACGACTGCCAATCGGCTAAATGAGGGGACCAGATTGCTTCAGGAAATCATTGTTTTCTGAAGTCTAGAACCAACCAAATTATTGTGGAACATGCCGAATACTGCAATTGTTTTGGTCATTGAATGGTCCAAAGGTTTGTCTTTCGAGGGCCACAAAAAAGTGTTTGTAGTATTTGATCAGTTGAGGATTTGAACTTGAAGCTCAGATGTATGAAGAAAGGACTGAAGAACCGCACCAAAAATTAGACATTTTATGGATCAGGTCAAAAATATTAGTCACTAAATGGTCCAAATGTTCCCTTTTAAGGGCCACAAAGGAGTGTTCATAATATTGACCAGTTTCCAAACTTGAGAGTTTGAACTTAGATCTTCAATGTCTGAAGAAAAGACTGGAGAACAGCACCAAAATGTTGCAACTTTTTGGCCGAAACTTTGTGGAACAGATGAACCTTTTTTAGTCAATGAATGGTCCAAAGGCTCCCTTTTAAGGACCAAAGATAGTTTCCAAATGTTAAGGCTTGAACTTGAAGCTCAGATGTATGAAGAAAGGACTGGAGAACTACACAAAAAGGTTGCTACTTTTTGGAAGAAACTCTGTGGAACAGGTCAAGATATGTTGGTCATTGAATGGTCCAAAGGTTCCTTGGCCATAAAAAAGTTTTCATAATATTGACCAGTTTCCAAATAAGAGGGCTTGGACATGGAGCTCAGATGTCTGAAGAAAGGTTTGGAGAACCGCACCAAAAAAATGCAACTTTGTGGAACACGTCAACCTTCTTAGTCATTGAATAGTCCAAAGGTTCCTTGGCCAGAAAAAAGTTTTCGTAATATTGACCAGTTTCCAAATATGAGGGCCTGAACATGGAGCTCAGATGTCTGAAGAAAGGATGGGAGAGTTGCACCAAAATTTTGCAACTTTTGTTGAACAGGTTGAAACTTTTTGGTAGTTTAATGGTCCAAATGTTCCCTCTAAGGAGTTACAAAAAGTGGCCAAACTTGAGGGCTTGAACTTGGACCTCAGATTTCTGAAGAAAGGTCTGGAGAACCGCACCAAAATGATGCAACTTTGAGGAACACGTCAACCTTTTTAGTCATTGAATAGTCCAAAGGTTCCTTGGCCATAAAAAAGTTTTCATAATATTGACCAGTTTCCAAATAAGAGGGCTTGGACATGGAGCTCAGATGTCTGAAGAAAGGTCTGGAGAACCTCACCAAAATGATGCAACTTTGTGGAGCACGTTAACCTTCTTAGTCATTGAATGGTCCAAAGGTTCCTTGGCCAGAAAAAAGTTTTCATAATATTGACCAGTTTCCAAATATGAGGGCCTGAACATGGAGCTCAGATGTCTGAAGAAAGGATGGGAGAACTGCACCAGCATTTTGCAACTTTTCTTGAACAGGTTGAAACTTTTTGGTAGTTTAATGGTCCAAATGTTCCCTCTAAGGAGTTACAAAAAGTGGTCAAACTTGAGGGCTTGAACTTGGATTTCCGATGTATGGAGAACAGTCTGGAGAACCACACCAAAAGTTTGACAACTTTTTGGAAAAACATCTTAGTCATTGAATGCCTTTGATATTCAATTGTTGGACCTTGTGTTGTCTCTTGCGCATCTCATACAAGGTGACACATCTTCTTTGAAGTAACACCAGTCTACACCACCAGCTCATTGGTCAAGTGGTGTCCTGTCGATCATCAGATCTGGGTAGCTTGGGATTCGCCCAGACGTCCAACAATGTATCGGCTGAAATCTTGACCCATGTCCATGTTGCGTCCAGGATTACAACCTCCGTGGGTCATTGGGACCAAAGTCATGGGACTCAGGAAGGGTTGTTAATCCGGCAGCAGGGTATTTCCTATCTCCCCCCTAGACACACACTACTTGTAATAAGTTTTATGATGCAATATGCAATAATAGCGAGCGCTGGGCATTCATGTGCTGCGCCGAACAAACATTATCCAGATGTTTTGTCACATTCCTGCGGGAACGGTTCATACCTGCAAGATCTCTGCATTTCTGCTCCACGCCTGACTGCTAATGAAGGGAGACAAGGGTGATGCAGACAGGCCCGGCACAGCCACATAACCACGCTTTAGGGGGATGATATTTAGTATCAGTTGGACGGGCGCTTAATAATGGCGCTGGCTACGGGCCAGATGTGCAAATCCAAGACAACTCCCATTACAAGTGACGGCTGATGGTGGGAGATGAAATGTCGCTCTTGAGAGACGCACGATACGTAGAAACCCAAATCATAAAGACATCGGGCAACATTTATGAAATCTGTCACCTATGGAAACATATGGAACCGGAACTCCTATTCCTATTCCCTTTTTTCCGCTGGGGATGTGATACAATTACAGCGTTTCTATTAATGTGTCAAAATGGTTTCCAGGAACTTTTTCTTTAAAAATGTGGCTGATCAATAACGGAAAGTCAAAAACATCTAAAAATGAATTACAGGAGGGGGTCCTCTTCTCCGAACCCTAATTCATATCTTATTAAGTGCTGAAGCACCCAGAATTAATAAGACAGCCTATTGAGCTCAATGGGAACTGTGCAATACCTTATGTCACCTGCGGGGGCACTGCAGGGAAATTGATTGCTTGCTTCTGAATTATCCCAGATCTTTGGGATTTAAGTACCTGAATACCTGATCATTGGGGAGGCGAGAAAAAGAGATTCATTAATCAAGGTCGTCAAGTGAATGATGTTGAGCTGCAATACCCGACGCTACCAAAAGGAGGGGCTGTTACATGGTGATCAAATAGCAGAAACTATTATCTAATCTCATTCGGTCCCTTTAAGGTTATCAGCTACCTAAAAGATAGGTGATAACTAGCAGATCAGTAGGGGTCTGATTGTTGGGGCCCCCACCAATCCCAAGAACAGGGCTCTGAAATGCTCCATTGGAATTGTATGGGATATAGCGCTCCCATAAAGAAATGGGCCTGAGGAACAATGTGGGTCTGGTAACTGGGGCCCCAACCAACTATAACCAGAGCTGGGACCCCTACTGATTCCAAAAACGGGGCTCTGAAGTTTGCCATAGAAATTAAATGGGGTACAGCATGCAGCTTTTTCCAGCAGTCCCATAGACAATGGAGCCTTCCAAGTGGATATTTAAGAGCCTGATTCTCAGGAATGAAGTGGGTTTGGTAACTGGTGTCCTCACTGATCCCAATCAGAGCTGGGACCATTACTGATTCCAAGAATGGGGCTCTGAAGGGCCCCATAGGACTTAACTGTCCCATAGACAATGGAGCACTCCTATAGGGTATTTCAGAGCCCAATTTTCAGAAGAGGTCGGAGTGCGATCACTGCGACCATCACCGAACCAAAGAACAGGGTTTCGAAATACCCCGTTAGAATAGCATCAAATACAACCCTTGGCTTTTTACAGGAGTCCCATAGACAATGGGGCTTTTCAAGTGGATCTGTATGAGCCTGATTCTGAGGAACAATGTGGGTCTGGTAGCTGGACCCCGATCCCAACAGCTGCGACATTTACTGATTTCAAGAATAGAGTTCTAAAGGACCCTGTGGGAATTAAATGGGATAAAGCAGTTGTCTCTTTCCAGCAGTCCCATAGACAATGGAGTACTCCTATGGAGTATCTTAGAGCCCGATTCTCAGAAACAGGTGGAGTCTGATAACTGCGACCATCACCGATTCCGGGAACAGGGTTTCGCAATGTCCTATTAGACAGGCATGGGATACCGACCTGGGCTTTTTCCAGCAGTTCCATAGACAATGAGGCTTTTCAAATGGATACTGAAGAGCCTGATTCTCAGGAACAATGCAGGTATCGCAGCTGATGCCCCCACCAATTATAACTAGAGCTGGACACCCTACTGATCCCAAGATTGGGACTCTGAAGTGCCCTATAGGAATTATATGGGGTACAGTGTTCGGCTTTTTCCAGCGGTCCCATAGACAATGGAGCATTCCTACGGGGTATTTGAGTCAGATTCTTAGAAACGGTTGGGGTCTTATCACTGCAATGATCAACAATCCCAAGAACAGGGCTTTGAAATGCCCCAATAAAATATCATGGGATACAATCATTTGCTTTTTCCAGCAGTCCCATAGACAATGGGATTCTCAAGAAAGATTTGGGTCTGGTAGCTGGGGCCCCTGCTAATTCCCAAAAGGGCCCTATAGGAATTAAATGGTGTACAACCCTCAGCTTTTTTTCCAGCAGTCCCATAGACAATGGGGCATTCCTATGGGGCATTTCAGAGTCCCCCATTAACAGTTGGGGTCTGATCTCTGCAACTATGACCGATCCTGAGAACAGGGTTCTGAAATGCCCTGTTGGAATGGCATGGGATACAGCCCATGGCTATTTCCAGTAGCTCTATAGACAATGGGGCTTTCCAAGTGGATATTTAGGAGCCTGATTCTCGTGAACAATTTGGGTCTGGTAGCTGGGTCCCCCACCAGTTGCAGCCAGAGCCGGGACCCCTATTGATCCCAAGATTGGGCTCTGAAGGGCCCTGTAGGAATTAAATGGGATACAGCCTTCTGCTTTTCCCCAGCAGTCCCATAGACAAGTGGATACTTAAGAGCCTGATTCTCAGGAACGATGTGGATCTGGTAGCTGGGGCCCTCACTGATCCTAACCAGTACTAGGGCCCTATAAGAATTAAATGGGGTACAGCCCTCAACTTTTGCCAGTAGTCCCATAAACAATGGGGCATCCTAAGTGAATACTGACGAGCCTGATTCTGTGGAACAAAGTGAGTCTTAAAGCTGGAACCCCCACCGGTCCGAACCAGTCCTGGATCCCCTGCTGATCCTAAGATCGGGGCTCTGAAGTGCCCCATAGGAATTAAATGGGGTACATCATTCAGCTTTTTCCAGCAGTCCCATAGACAATGACACATTTCTGAGCCCATTTCTTGGGATCGGCGGTTGTGGGTGGGGAGGTCCAAGCAATCAATTCCTCCCCGATCCTTAGGATCAGTGATCATTTTTAATCATGGGAAGAGCTTCTCGGTTGTAACGCCTGATTTCAGCATTAGATGAGCAGTACAATAGAGTTGTAATTAGTCCGGTAATGTAAGTGTTGCCAGGTCTTGCCTCAGTGTGTTCACACCTTCGACAGTCTCTCAGTTTTTAATTAATTAATTAGTGAAATGATGAGCAAATCTAGTAATTATATTAAATTAAAAAAAGTTTTAAAAACAATTGGTTTCACTGGGGATCGAACCCAGGACCTTCTGCGTGTAAAGCAGACGTGATAACCACTACACTATGAAACCTGACTGGCAGCTCAGCCTCGCCTGCCTCGTTACCAATTAACCCTGTGCACGCCCTGGGGAGGAGGGGGGAGGGGGTTCACTTTTTTTCTTTTTTCGGGAGAAGGTTGATTGTCAATGGTCTACATTTTTAGACTAAAGTTAACAAAACAGGCTGAAATAATGGGCCCTGGTGTCCCGTAGGGGTCCATAAACCCATCTAAACCAGTAGGGGGTTACAAATTTCACAATGTGCCCTGGGGTGTGCTTAAAATGACTCCCGGACTAGAACCATTAACTTGCGCCCATATTTAGCTACACATGAACAGCGCCTCTTTTATCTACTGGCAGTATTTGGAATTGCAGCTGTAATTAACTTAAAAGGAGCTAAAGTGCACTACCAAATGCAGCCTATGGACAAGGGTGGCGCTGTTTCTTCAAAAGAAAATTGGCTTTTTTTTAATCTAATTATTATTATTATTATTATTTATTTATATAGCGCCATTAGGTTCCATGGCGCTTTACATGAGGATGAGGGAGACAAGAACAAGTACACTAAATCTAGGCGATCAGGACGTACAGGTACAGGAGGGGCAGGGACCCTGTCCACGAGGGCTCACAGTCTATGAGGGGTGGGTTGGGATACAGTAGGATGGGGGAATGTCAGGTATGGGGCGTTCGCCTGGGTCTCATGGCAGGTTGTAGGCTTGACGGAACAGGTGAGTCTTCAGGTGACACTTGAAGTTACTCAGGGTAGGAGAGTGTCTGACGTGTTCGGGTAGGGAGTTCCAGAGTAAGGCAGATGCCCGGGAGAAGTCCTGAACTCGGTTGTGTGAAGAGGTGATGAGGGGGGAGCAGAGGAGGAGTTCTTGGGAGGAGCGGAGGTTGCGTGAGGGTAGGTATCGGGAGACCAGGTCGGAGATGTATGGTGGGGCCAGGTTGTGTATGGCTTTGTACGTCATGGTTAGTGTTTTGAATTGGGATCTCTTGGAGACGGGGAGCCAGTGAAGGGCTTGGCAGAGGGGGGAGACAGGGGAGTAGCGGGAGGACATATAGATGAGTCGGGCAGCGGAGTTGAGGATAGACTGGAGAGGTGTGAGGGAGTTAGCCGGGAGGCCATTGAGAAGGAGGTTGCAGTAGTCAAGGCGGGAGATGATAAGAGCATGGATGAGTGTTTTAGCGGTGTCGTGGGTGAGGAAGGAGCGGATCCGTGAGATGTTCTTGAGCTGGAGCCGGAGGGATGTGGTGAGGGCCTCGATGTGGGGTTTGAAGGATAGGGAGGAGTCGAGGATTACCCCGAGGCACTTGGCTTGGGGGACTGGGGAGAGGGCGCAGTCGTTGATGCAGATGGATAGGTTGGGAGGTGGGGTGGAATTTCTTGGGGGGAAGACTATCTAATCTTGTACAACCCCTTTTCTTACATCAATTTATAAATGATGGGCATCCATATGGGCATAAGCATAACTAGGGGGACCCCGGATCGTCGTTTTTGGGATCTAGAAGTCAGATCCTACTGATCAAACACTTATCATGCATCATATAGATTTCATTGGTGGGACCTCCACTATAAAGGGGTTGCCTGATAAACAATATTTATCACCATGTATGCTCATGGTGGTTCACCTGCTGTGACCCCCAAAGATACAGTTCTCCTGAAATGACAGTTACCCTTACTGTTGTTTCAGGAGAACTTGCAGCAGAATGTCAGTCTACTTCTAGCCCTTCCAGTTATACAATTTTTTAAACATCAACTGTCATCTCCTATCTCAGTACTTTACTGAATACAGATTTTTCTACTGCAAGTTCTCTTGAAATAACAGTTCCACTTATTGACACTTCAGGAGAACTTGCAGCAGAATGTCTGTGTCCACTTCTAACCCTTCCCTTCATAGAATTTTATAAACACCACCTGTCATCTCCTATCTCAGTACTTAACGGAATTCAGATTTTTCTACTACAAGTTCTCCTGAAATCATGGTTAGACTTTTTACCATTATAAGAGAACTTGCAGCATAATGTCTGTGTCTACTTTTAGCTCCTCTCTTCATAGAGTTTTCTAAACACCACCTGTCATCTCCTATCAGTGCTTCTCTGAATACAGATTATTCTACTGCAAGTTCTCCTGAAATGACAGTTAAACTTGCAGTCATTTCAGGAGAACTTGCAGCAGACTGTCTGTGTTTACTTCTAACTCCTCCCTTTATAGAGTTTTATAAACACCGAGTGGCATCTCCTATCACAGTACTTAACAGAATTCAGATTGTTCTACTACAAGTTCTCCTGAAATGATAGTTAGATTTATTACCATTATAAGAGAACTTGCAGCATAATGTCTGTGTCTACTTTTAGCTCCTCCCTTCATAGAATTTTCTAAACACCAACTGTCATCTCTGATCAGTACTTCTCTGAATACAGATTATTCTACTGCAAGTTCTCCTTAAATGACAATTACACACAGTAATTTCAGGAAAACTTGCAGCAGAATGTCTGTGTCTACTACTAACTCCTCCTTTTATAGAGTTGTATAAACACCAACTGTCAGTACTTAACGGAATTCAGATTTTTCTACTACGAGTTCTCCTGAATGATGGTTAGACTTATTACCATTATAAGAGAACTTGCAGCATAATGTCTGTCTACTTTTAGCTCCTCCCTTTATAGAGTTTGATAAACACCGACTGTCATCTCCTATCTCAGTACTTAATGGAATTCAGATTGTTCTACTACAAGTTCTCCTGAAATGATAGTTAGATTTATTACTATTATGAAAGAACTTGCAGCATAATGTCTGTTTACTTTTGACTCCTCCCTTCATAGAATTTTCTAAACACCAACTGTCATCTATCAATACTTCTCTGAATACAGATTATTCTACTGCAAGTTCTCATGAAGTGACAATTACACTTATGGTACCTTTACACGCCGCCACAACAGGATGGATACAACCCGCTACAGGCTACAAATGTAGCTTGTCGCGCCAATATCGCCCGTAGTAGCGGCGTCTGAAGACGGGACGACACAGCCGGCTACAGATACCTCTGTATCCGTGCACTGCCCATAAACATATGGCTACATCGCCGATTGTAGCGAGCTGTATCGGCGTGTAAAGACGTTACGGAAGGGAACTCGGGACAGCCTGCAATGTAGCTAAGGCGTGACCCTGGCTCCGTGTTACCGCGCCCCATGTGCGATCATTGGTGGAAGCTGCTGCATGACGATTGGTAGTCGCTGCATAGGGAGGCATATTTAAGGAGCTGACGAGTCACACTACACAATCGCTCGAGCGTGCTGTATTACTCAGCCTCCTGCGATGCCTGGCCAATCAGGATGTTATTGCTTTGTCCTATCAGCGTACGGACGGCTCGTACTCTCAATTGTGGCACGCCTATGTGCTGTCCCTGCTGCACCAGGTCCGCCCATAGTAGCTGGTTATAGCGGTGTGTAATTGAGCTACAGATGGCTACTTGCGACACCCGGCGATGTAGCTAGCTGTAGATGTAGCGTGGCGTAGCGCACCTTGTGGCGGCGTGTAAAGAGGGTGCGGTTCCCGTTGGTAACCGTTCGGCTGTGCTCGTGCACGTGAAGTTGCCGTTGGTATCCATCCTGTTGTGGCGGCGTGTAAAGGTACCATTACAGTCATTTCAGGAGAACTTGCAGCATAATGTCTGTGTCTACTTTTGACTCTCCCCTTCATAGAATTTTCTAAACACCAACTGTCATCTATCAGTTCTCCTGAAATGACAGTTAAACTTACAGTCTTTTCAGGAGAACTTGCAGCAGAATGTCTGTGTCTACTTCTAACTTCTCCTTTTATAGAATTTTATAAACACCAACTGTCATCTCCTATCTCAGTACTTAATGGAATTCAGATTGTTCTACTACAAGTTCTCCTGAAATGATAGTTAGACTTACTGCTGTTTCAAGAGAACTTGCAGCATAATGTCTGTTGCTACTTGTAGCTCCTTCCTTTATAGAATTTTATAACCACCAATTGTTATCTCCTATCTCAGTACTCAACGGAATTCAGATTTTTCTACTACAAGTTCTCCTGAAATGATAGTTAGTCTTACTGCCGGTTCAAGAGAACTTGCAGCATAATGTCTGTGTCTACTTTTAGCTCCTCCCTTCATAGAATTTTCTAAACACCAACTGTCATTTCCTATCAGTGCTTCTCTGAATACAGATTTTTCTACTGCAAGTTCTCCTGAAATGACAGTGAAACTTACAGTCATTTCAGGAGAACTTGCAGCAGAATGTCTCAGTCTACTTCTAGCTCCTCCCTTTATAGAGTTTCAGAAACACCGACTGTCATCTCCTATCACAATACTTAACGGGATTCAGATTGTTCTACTTCAAGTTCTCCTGAAATGATAGTTAGATTTATTACCATTATAAGAGAACTTGCAGCATAATGTCTGTGTCTACTTTTAGCTCCTCCCTTCATAGAATTTTCTAAACACCAACTGTCATTTCCTATCGGTACTTTTTTTTATACAGATTATTCTATAGCAAGTTCTCCTGAAATGACAGTTACCCTTACTGTCTGTCTACCACTAGCTCCTCCCTCCATAGAATGTTATAAATGCCAACTGTCTCAGTACTGATTTTATCGCTGAATTAAAAGTGAAAGTTCAGTCCAGGAGGAGAAAGAAGCATATTTCTCTAATAAGATATATTACAAAGGTGCTTATTTTACCGTGTATTATTGATTTATGAAATAATATTTGAATCGACGGTTCCCCTTTAAATGCGCTAACAGTGCTGCGCGGCTCCTGTACCTGCTCTGCTGTGTCTGCTGCACAATCCACGTATTAAACTAAGCCCGTACAATAACCTGAGATGATCTTACGGCTCCCAGATGAGCGGCCCGGGGCTGTTTGCAGGCAGAACCTCTCACAACAGATGTTGCCGTGATGCTGATGGACGTATAATGTCTCCCCTGCTGGGACTGTTACATGATCGTCGCTCCTCGCTTTATGCGTTTAGCAGGACGCGGACGTTTACTGAAATATTGTCATTTATTTCCTGTCGAGATCTCATTTGGACCCGGGAGTCTGGAGAGCGGAGATGTGGCTTTGTATGGCTGCTGCAGATAACAAGGTGTAAATGGGGGGGGTGTGGAGAATGTTATGGCTCTGGGGTACATGGGGAGCAATAGGGGCATTCTGAAAAAGCAACCAATCACTGCGAAGCTTTTATTTTTCAAAAGCAGAATCTGAAATATAAGCTGCTCTGTGATTGGGTGTTTAGGGCAACAGAGACAGTACACATAAATGCCATTGATTTCGTCCCTGGTCACTATTTTACAATGTATATTCAATATCTGTAGCGGTTTACAACTCCACTCAACTTCCGTCTAGTGAGATGCAAAATGGGTCGAACATGCCTAATAAATACAAGACTGTACACCGGCCTATTGCTACATAAGTGGAGGGTGTACTGGGAGAATTGTGTAAGGTGGTAGACTGAGGACATTATGCAGGGTACACTGGGGACATTACATAGGGTACACTGGGGACATTATGTACGGTACACTGGGGACATTATGGAGGGACTCTGGAGTCATTATGGACGGTACCACTGGGGACATTATACAGGATAAACTGGGGACACAATAGAAAGGGTTACACTGGGGACATTATGGAGGGTACACTGGGGACATTATGGAGGGTACACTGGGGACATTATGTACGGTACACTGGAGACATTATAGAGGGTACTCGGGGTCATTTTGGACGGTACCACTGGGGACATTATAAAGGATACACTGGGAACACAATAGAAAGGGTTACACTGGGGACATTATGGAGGGTACACTGGGGACATATATCTAAGGGGTACACTGACTGGGGTACATTGGCTGGAGGAAGGGTAATAACACCCGAAACGTCGCATTGTGTCCATGCTGTAATAAAACAAGGAAACTTTGCACAAGAAAAATCCTGAGTGCCGCAACATCATTGAACTGTATGTAAGGGGTGCACTGGGGATATTATGTTAGAGGGTTACACCGGGGACATTTTTTATAAAGGGTACACTGCTGACATTACTTAAAAGTGCTTGTCTGGGGACATATACAGTGCCTACAAGTAGTATTCAACAACCCTGCAGATTTAGGTGGTTTGATAAGATGCCAATAAGTTAGAGCCTTCAAACTGCAAACGAGAGTAGGATTTATTAACAGAAGCATAAATCTTACACACCAAAAAGTTATGTTGCTCAGTTGAATTTTAATAAATTTTAAACATAAAAGTGTGGGTCAATTATTATTCAACCCCTAGGTTTAATATTTTGTGGAATAACCCTTGTTTGCAATTACAGCTAATAATCGTCTTTTATAAGACCTGATCAGGCCGGCACAGGTCTCTAGAGTTATCTTGGCCCACTCCTCCATGCAGATCTTCTCCAAGTTATCTAGGTTCTTTGGGTGTCTTATGTGGACTTTAATCTTGAGCTCCTTCCACAAGTTTTCAATTGGGTTAAGGTCAGGAGACTGACTAGGCCACTCCAACACCTTGATTTTTTCCCTCTTGAACCAGGCCTTGGTTTTCTTGGCTGTGTGCTTTGGGTCGTTGTCTTGTTGGAAGATGAAATTACGACCCATCTTAAGATCCTTGATGGAGGAGCGGAGGTTCTTGGCCAAAATCTCCAGGTAGGCCGTGATATCCATCTTCCCATGGATGCGGACCAGATGGTTAGGCCCCTTGGCTGAGAAACAGCCCCACAGCATGATGCTGCCACCACCATGCTTGACTGTAGGGATGGTATTCTTGGGGTCGTATGCAGTGCCATCCAGTCTCCAAACGTCATGTGTGTGGTTGGCACCAAAGATCTCGATCTTGGTCTCATCAGACCATAGAACCTTGAACCAGTCTGTCTCAGATTCCTCCAAGTGATCATGAGCAAACTGTAGACGAGCCTTGACATGACGCTTTGAAAGTAAAGGTACCTTACGGGCTCGTCTGGAACGGAGACCATTGCGGTGGAGTACATTACTTATGGTATTGACTGAAACCAATGTCCCCACTGCCATGAGATCTTCCCGGAGCTCCTTCCTTGTTGTCCTTGGGTTAGCCTTGATTCTTCGGACAAGCCTGGCCTCGGCACGCGAGGAAACTTTCAAAGGCTGTCCAGGCCGTGGAAGGCTAACAGTAGTTCCATAAGCCTTCCACTTCCGGATGATGCTCCAACAGTGGAGACAGGTAGGCCCAACTCCTTGGAAAGGGTTTTGTACCCCTTGCCAGCCTTGTGACCCTCCACGATCTTGTCTCTGATGGCCTTGGAATGCTCTTTTGTCTTTCCCATGTTGACCATGTATGAGTGCTGTTCACAAGTTTGGGGAGGGTCTTAAATAGTCTGAAAAGGCTGGCAAAAGTGATAATTAATCCACACATGTGAAGCTCATTGTTCTTTGTGCCTGAACTACTTCTTAATACTTTAGGGGGACCAAACACAATTCTGGTGGTTTGAGGGGTTGAATAATAAATGACCCTCTGAATTCACTTTTAACGCTTTAAAAAAAAAAAAAAAAAATTTTTGTTGCACTGCATTTCCCACTTCCAGGCTGATCTACAGTCCAAATGTCACAATACCAAGTTAATTCCGCATGTGTCAACCTCCTAAATCTGCAGGGGGTTGAATACTACTTGAAGGCACTGTATAAGAGGGTGCACTGGGGACATTATGTATAAGGGATACCCTAGGGATATTGTGTATACAGAGTACATTTGGGACAGTAAATATAGGGGTTACACTAGATATATTACGGTAGAAGTTCGGCATGGCGGCACGGTGGCTCAGTGGTTAGAATTGAAGCACTGGGGTCCTGGGTTCAATGCCTGCCAAGGACAACATCTGTAAGGAGTTTGTATGTTCTTCCTGTGTTTGTGTGGGTTTCCTCCGGCATTTCAAAGACATACTGATAGGATGTTTAGATTGTGAGCCCCAATGGGGACAGTGTTGCAAATGTATGTAAAAGCCCCATGGAATTAATGGCGCTATATAAATGAATACATATTATATATAATTGCTCAGTGTCTCCTCCACTTCCGTCTGTATGTCGTCTATGTCACTTCCGCCGGCGCCATATTAGCACACCCAAGTGATGGGTATGGAAATATGGCGGCCCGCTGAGCCCCCGCGCGATCACCCCCACCTAGTCTCTCGCCAGCCATCGCCCCTGCCGCTGATAAGCTGGGACCTACTTACAGGTCCTGTGGTGACGTCATGATCATGTGCAGAGCCAGGTCACATGATCATGATGTCACCACGGGATCTTGAGCAGAACGGATGGAGGAGCAGGGAGCAGCAGCAGGAGCCAGGTACTGCAGGGGCAGCTCACTGTCACACCACACCACGGTCACATCACACTCACCCTGCACTCACTCAGCCCACACTCACTCATCCTGCACTCACTCAGCCTGCCATCACTCACTCATCCCGCACCACGGTCAGCCCGCACTCATTCAGCCTGCACTCAGCCCACATTACGGTCGCCCCACACTCAGCCTGCACTACAGTCATCCTGTACTCAGCCTGCCCTTACTAAGCTCGCACCATGGTCAACCTGCCCTCACTCAAGGACAGATGTATGAGAGCGCACTGCCTGGTTATAGTCTGTGGCTAGTGCTGCAATACAGAAGCAGAAAGCTGCATATAGGGAGAACCTGCCCTCACTCAGCCTGCACTGCAATCAGCCCTGCACTCATTCAGCCTGCACTCAACCAACACTCACTCAGCCCACACCACAGTCACCCCGCACTACGATAATCCCGCAGTCATTCAGCCTACACTCACTCAGCCTGTCCTCACTCAGCCTGTACCACGGTCAGCCTGCACCATGGTCACCCTGCACTCAGCTCACACTCACCCTGCACTCACTCAGCCTATCCTGACTCATTCAGCCTGCACTCAGCCCTCACCATGGTCACTCTGCACTCAGTCCGCACTCCCTGTGCACTAACTCAGCCCGCACTACGGTCAACCCTCACTCAGCCCACACCCACTCAGTCTACAGCACGGTCAGCCCGCACCACAGTCATCCTGCACTCAGCCCGCACCACGGTCACCCTGCGTGACGGTCATCCGCTCTCACCCTGCACCACGGTCAGCCAGCACTCAGCCCGCACCATGGTCACCCTGCATTCAGCCCACACCACGATCATCCCGCATTCAGTCCACACCACAGTCATCCCGCACTCACTCAGTCCACACCACAGTCACCCTGCACTCACTCAGGGCAGGGCAAAAAAACACATTGATGGTATAGAAACAAAAATTACCAATCTACTTTCAAAAGAATAATGGACGTAGGACAGGACATCAGAATGGTTTGACGGCAGTCATACATGGTCTGCTTGATTAGCCCTATAATCAACCGACTTATATTTTACTATTGAAAAAATATATTCCCGGACAATATCTGGAGATACGATATCCAGAATTTTCGTGGGACAATAAACCGAGAGATTGTCCAATATCAGATCCGAGTTCTGAAAGAAGATTTGTGTTTGTGTGTTGTATGTAGTGGGGTGGGTAGTCACAAATCACATATTACCCGAGTCACATGATTTTTAATAATAAAATAAGAATTGAACCTTTATGAGTTCTCCCCTTAATTTATACTCACTCAGCCCACACCATGGTCACCCTGCACTATGGTCATCCTGCACTCAGCCGCACCACGGTCATCCCGCACTACAGTTATCCCGCACTCACCTGGCATCATGGTCACACCGCACCACACTCACATCGCATCACGGTCACCCTGCACTCAACCCCACACTACTCAGCCCACACCATGGTCACCCCACAGTCACTCAGCCCGCACCATGTCACCCTGCACTCACCCCACACTACCTCAGCCCACACCATGGTCACCCCACACTCACTCAGCCCGCACCACAGTCACCCTGCACTCACCCCACACTACCTCAGCCCACACCACAGTCACCCCCACCCAGCCTGCACCACAGTCACCCTGCACTCACCCCACACTACCTCAGCCCACACCACGGTCACCCCCACTCAGCCTGCACCACAGTCACCCTGCACTCACCCCACACTACTTCAGCCCACACCATGGTCACACCGCACCACACTCACTCAGCCCGCACCACAGTAACCCTGCACTCACCCCACACTACCTCAGCCCACACCATGGTCACCCTGCACTCACCCCACACTACTCAACCCACACCATGGTCATTCCACACTCACTCAGCCTGCACCACGGTCACCCTGCTGCACTGGGGGGGCAGAGAGCGAGTGGAAAAAACTGCGGGCAGGGGAGAGACTGCACGGGGGAGAGGCGACTGCTGCCCCCAGTGCCATAGAGCCCACCCCCATCGTGATGTCACCGCCCACCCGATGTGATAGCATCGTGCTCCCATCTAGTTATACAGTATATATAGAAGTACATTGGGGATATAATGAAAAGTGGTACATTGAGGGCATTATTTAAAGGGGTACATGGCAGACATCTAAAGGGCACACTGGAGACATTAAGTAAAGGGGTACACTGGAGACATTATGTAAAAGTATATCGGGGATGTTATTTAAAACTCAAAATTATATAAAAGGTGTTTACTGGGGACACTATTAAATGCAGAGGAACCTCCTGTCACCCCAATGATATGATGATTAGGTACGATACTTTATTCCTACATCACACAGGCCATTACACCGGTAGGAGGAAGGCGCGGGGCGTTCCGGACAATTGGAACCAGTTAACGTCACGGCCATGTAACGATCTGAGTCCCCTCGAGCTGCGGTTGTCACCTTTGGCTTCATGTGTAACAGGCCGTGGAGGCTTTTAGCAAGTGTGAAGAACGCTGCTCAGCAGCACGTGGCCGCGCTCGTGGTCCTCAGGAAGTCAGTACACCCCACCATCTTCTTATATTTCACAAATGTTCAGTGCTGGGGGAAGATTTACATATCCAGAAAAATAGGGGAAAATTCACACTTGAATTGTGTTTGGACACAATGATACAATTGTATCTGGTCTAGACAATCTTCTGTGAGCTCCAGCTCTTATTACATCCAGCACAGGGACACAACAGCTTGATCTCTAGCTGAGGAGTGAAGAAGTCCGGTTTGGATATAAATATATAGACAGACAGACTGATTCATAAATATATATACCTAGATGGTGGTCCTATCAGGAGGGCGGTAACGTCACGAGCTGGTGGGCTCTGTGATACTGGGGAGGTGGCCGTCTCTCCCTCCCCGTGCTGTCTTCTCCCCACTGTGTTCTCTCCTTTGAGATATCTCCCCCTGTGCTCTGCCTCTGCCCCCATGGTCTCTCCCCCCTGTGTGCTGTCTCTCTCCCCCCTGTGTGCTGTCTGGGGCACGGGCTAATGAGATGGGGCACGGGACGCTGAGATGGGGGTATGGGCTGCTGGGATGGGGAACGGGCTGCTGGGATAGGGCACGGGCTGCAGAGATGGGGCACGGGCCGCTGGGATGTGGCACGGGCCGCTGGGAGGAGGCACAGGATGCTGGGATGGGGTACAGGCTGCTGGGATGGTGATACTGGGTGCTGGGATAGGGGCACGGGTTGCAGAGATGGGGCACGGCTTGCAGAAATGGGGCACTGGCTGCAGAGATGGGGCATGGGCTGCTGGGATGGGGCACTGGCCGCTGAGATGGGGGTATGGGCTGCTGGGATGGGGAACGGGCTGCTGGGATAGGGCACGGGCTGCAGAGATGGGGCACGGGCCGCTGGGATGTGGCACGGGCCGCTGGGAGGAGGCACAGGATGCTGGGATGGGGTACAGGCTGCTGGATGGTGATACTGGGTGCTGGGATAGGGGCACGGGTTGCAGAGATGGGGCACGGCTTGCAGAAATGGGGCACTGGCTGCAGAGATGGGGCATGGTCTGCTGGGATGGGGCATGGGCCGTTGGGATGGAGGGCACAGGCTGCAGGATACAGGCTGCTGGGATGGGGATACGGGTTGCTGGGATGGGGATACGGGTTGCTGGGATGGGGATACAGGCTGCAGAAATGGGGCACGGGCTGCAGAGATGGGGCACGGGCTGCAGAGACGGGGCACAGGTTGCAGAGATGGGCACAGGTTACAGAGATGGGGCACGGGTTGCAGAGATGGGGCATGGGCTGCAGAGATGGGGCACAGGCTGCTGGGATGTGAGGTACAGGCTGCTGGGATGAGGATACAGGCTGCTGGGATGGGGATACGGGTTGCTGGGATGGGGATACAGGCTGCAGAGATGGGGCATGGGCTGCAGAGATGGGGCATGGGTTGCAGAGATGGGGCACGGGTTGCATAGATGGGGCACAGGCTCCAGAGATGGGTTAGGGTTGAGAGATGGGGCACGGGTTGCAGAGATGGGGCATGGGCTGCAGAGATGGGGCACTGGTTGCTGGGATGGGGATAAAGGCTGCAGAGATGCGGCACAGGCTGCAGAGATGGGGCACAGGCTGCAGAGATGGGTTAGGGTTGAGAGATGGGGCACAGGCTGCAGAGATGGGGCACGGGTTGAGAGATGGGGCACGGGTTGCAGAGATGGGGCGTGGGTTGCAGAGATGGGGGCGCGGGTTGCAGAGATGGGAGGTACAGGCTGCTGGGATGGGGGGGTACAGGCTGCTGGGATGGGGGCAAAGGCTTTTGGGATGGGGGGCACACGCTGCTGTGATAGGAGTACTGGCTTTTGGGATAGAGCCACAGGCTGCTGGGATGGGGCACGGGCTGCTGGGATGGGGCACGGGCTGCTGGGATGGGGCACGGGTCGCCGGGATGTGGCATTGGCCACCAGGATGGAGCATGGGCCGTTGGGATGGGACACGGCCCATTGGGATGGGGGGCACAGGCCGCCGGGATGTTGGGGGGTACAGGCCGCTGAAGGAACTCACCAGGGAGGTGGCTCCAAACATTTTGGAGACCTGACCCCAGATCCTCTGTGTATGAGATTTCTGTGGATCCTTTTGTCTTGATCCCAGACAGACGGATGATATGAGATCAGGGCTCTGTAGGGACGGATCATCTTCTCCAGGACGATGGCTGGATGTTTGGGGTCGTTGTCTGGCTGCAGAATAATTTTGGAACCAATCAGACGCATCTCTGATGATATTGCATGATATTGCATGTCTGTATTTCTTAGCATTGAGGACACTAAGAAATGGGCAACATTGAGGACCATAAACGCAGGGATCAACTAAGGAAACTTAGTGCAGCAGCCGGTGAAGGACACATCATGAAGATAGATGGATGTATGTATGGATGGATGGATGGATGGATAGATAGATAGATAGATAGACAGACAGACAGACAGACAGACAGACAGATAGATAGATAGATAGATAGATGGATAGAGGGATAGATAGATGGATAGAGGGATAGATAGATAGATAGATAGATAGATAGATAGATAGATAGATAGATGGATAAATAGAGCAGGGATCGATAGAGAGGGATAGATAGATGATGGAGGAATGGATAGATACGGTAGATAGATTGATAGGTAATATATGCTTTTCTTTGTATATACCCTATTGCACATTATATACAGATACTTGATCCCCTGTAGGTTTTCCACTCACTTTACCATGGATAGACACAGAAGATAATTCTGGGTCATGTTCCTCTCACAGTATAAAATTGTATAATCTCAGTTATTATCTGACACAATGGGATTCGGGATCTGGGATGTATACACAGCCATTTTAAGTAACAGACAGACCCAAGTGTTTTGGTCTCTTGGGGGCCACAACCCACAATGCATCATGTGCTAATCCTCCATGTTTTATATCGGTATTAGCACACGTTGCACAGAAGCCTTCCTCAAAGGGGTTAAACTGTGCACCATATGGATAGGGCACAATCCCTCCTCTTTGTACCTGAGGCCAGAGGATTTAGGTGCCTCACCCCTCTCTTTCTGTCTGTGGGCCTACTCCTTCCCTAGGCAGTATATCACCTGTTTTATAGGGTCACGTGGGATCTGTTAATGGGGTGCTTGCTTCTTGATGATTTCAGGATGAGCGCTCCCATTGCACCTGGAAGTCATTCCGGCACCTGGAGCAGCCTCCAGGCTCCTTACATGAGCTCGCTGGATGGGGAAGACATCCTTGTCTCAGGGATGGTGGGCACGGGTGCTCCTGACTGATGGATACTTCTAAAAACACCATTCTACTTAGTAATATATTCATTAGATAAATAGGTAGATATATAGAGGGGTAGATAGATAGATAGATACATAGATAGATAGATAGATAGATAGATAGAGAGATAGAGCAGGAGAAGACAGAGAAATGGTCATATAGCGGCCCAAGAGAACTAGGATCCAAGGAATAAACAGAGACTTAAACAGGTCCAGGGATCAAATAAGATAACAGATACAGGAGATAAGCAAAAAATAGACAAAAGTCAGTCTGGGTCAGTAACAGAGATCAGAATAATCACAGGAGTATAGACCACACAGCACTTCAAGAAAAGTATATAACTAGCAGCAAACTGGGAAAAGCTGCTCAGTTAAGAAGCTGAGTAATCACAGGATGTAAACAGCACTAGAACAAGAGGCATACGTAGGCATAACTGAAATAGGGAATATATTCACACAAGACTATCATTTTTCTTTTGTAGTTCGTGTTGAAGTCCTTAGCGATTGTGCACAGCTGATCAGCCCAAGCACGGGTGAAGACAAAAATGCAAAAGAGAAGACATCGATGGCACACATCCATGGTAAAACTCTTCATTTATTTAGAAAGCATGGTTAAAACTGGTACACAAAGACAGTGAAACATGATGGTAGAGGCACGTTTAGCAGGGCACACAGGACAAAAGCTGTTTCAGGAGTAATAAAGATAAAAGCTACAGGAGATAGGCAAGGATTAGAGAAAGGTCAGTCTAGGTTAATGACAGAGATCAGAATAAGCACAAGAGTAAGGACCACACAGCATTTCAGGCAAACTGGGGAAAGCTGCTCAGTTAAGAAGAAGAGTAAGCAGAAGGAAGTAGAAACACCTGAGTAAGTCAACCTTCCCAAAACCAGCATGGAGTATTAACCTGAACATAACAGGACTGACAGCTCAGCCACATCCAGACACCAGAAACAGCAACATATAAAAAAGTCAAAGACATGCAACGTGGAGGATCGTGAAAATGGTCTAAAACAACCCTCCAAAATTTGCTCCAAATGACTATTTAGTGAATGATCCAATGTTCAAATAAAGGTATTTGTGAAATTCTTTTGGGGACAATTAAGTTAATTAGGACTGAAACTTTGAATTATTCTACCCACCACTTCGGGGTTGTCCTTGAAAGGACAATATATATATATATATATAAAAAAATATATATACCAGAGAGAGGAAGAAAGAATACATTACGGAACAAGAGGTCGAGTTGTGAAATTAAGGATTGGCCGACACAAGGGAGATGTTAAAAAACACAAATAGGAGGATGGTGAGTCAATCGAGTAACCCTACAACAGATGTGAAGTTCGCTCCGAGGCTCAATGACCACGAGTGATATAATTATTCAAGGTGGCCGCATACAATGGGAGGGGAAGCCACCGACCCAAGGAAGAAACCAGTACAAAAAACCAAGACAATGCTCAAATCGAGGATGGGCCGGAGACCCAAGGGGCAAGCACTGGATGGGCCGGTGACCTTGGACAAACTGTACTATTCAGAGAGATATGATATTTTTGTCACGCAAGTATCTTACTAATAGCTTAAAGGGGTACGGTTACGACCCACTCATATAGTGAGTTACTTAGTTGCTCGTGGTCTTAACCATGGCTACCTAAGCTGCAAAGGCCTGCACAAGAGGTAACAGACATGGCTAATCAAGAGAACTGTACTATATTACTAATTGGAGGTATTTGCTAATATTATTATTATTACACCTACTACATATTGGGATAGGATCTTGGAGATGGGAAGACCCTTTAAGGAGTAGAAAGGTAAAAGTCGAACTCAGGCCTGATGCCCCAGGAGACCTAATAGCTTCTCACCCACATGTGAAGGTCTAAGTACTAATAGCACCACATGTTAGCTGGGGGGTCCTATTAGAGATTTTGCCCCGGAGATTAATGTAACGCCTCTGACGGACAGATGTTCTTCTCGGAGTAGAAGAGTGGATTCCTTAGTGTTGACTTCTTTGATGGTGCATCTAACAAAGAGTTTGGATACTGGGAAGTCTGTGATCCCCCCCAACCCACAATATCTGCTCTACAGATGTCATAAGACTATAGACTATCATAGCCATGCAGGGTCGTATCCATCTATAACGAAAACCAACCAAAATATGGTCCCAGATGGAGAGATAGAATGGAGGAGAACTTCACATATGAAGCCTTCAACAACCAGTGTCCATTTATATGAGATCTAAAGAAAGAGCAAAGGCAGGTGCAAGGCCCCCGTACTGGGGACAGCTTCAGAATTAGTGATAGCTTCAGTGGCCTAATAATTAGTGATAGCCAAAGTGCCTCCATAATTAGTGATAGCCAAAGTGCCTCCATAATTAGTGATAGCCAAAGTGCCCCCATAATTAGTGATAGCCAAAGTGCCCCCATAATTAGTGATAGTCAAAGTGCCCCCATAATTAGTGATAGCCAAAGTGCCCCCATAATTAGTGATAGCCAAAGTGCCCCCATAATTAGTGATAGCCACAGTGCCCCCATAATTAGTGATAGCTTCAGTGGCCTAATAATTAGTGATATCCAAAGTGCCCCCATAATTAGTGATAGTCACAGTGGCCTAATAATTAGTGATAGCCAAAGTGCCCCCATAATTAGTGATAGCCATAGTGGCCCCATAATTAGTGATAGCCACAGTGCCCCCATAATTAGTGATAGCCACAGTGCCCCCATAATTAGTGATAGCTTCAGTGGCCTAATAATTAGTGATATCCAAAGTGCCCCCATAATTAGTGATAGTCACAGTGGCCTAATAATTAGTGATAGCCAAAGTGCCCCCATAATTAGTGATAGCCATAGTGGCCCCATAATTAGTGATAACCACATAGCCTCCATAATTAGTGATAGCCACAGTGCCTCCATAATTAGTGATAGTCACAGTGGCCTAATAATTAGTGATAGCCATAGTGGCCCCATAATTATTGATAACCACAGAGCCTCCATAATTAATGATAGCCATAGTGGCCCCATAATTAGTGATAACCACAGAGCCTCCATAATTAGTGATAACCACAGAGCCTCCATAATTAGTGATAACCACAGAGCCTCCATAATTAATGATAGCCACAGTGCCTCCATAATTAGTGATAGCCATAGAGCCTCCATAATTAATGATAGCCACATTGGCCCCATAATTAGTGATAACCACAGAGCCTCCATAATTAATGATAGCCACAGTGGCCTAATAATTAGTGATAGCCATAGTGGCCCCATAATTAGTGATAACCACAGAGCCTCCATAATTAGTGATAACCACAGAGCCTCCATAATTAGTGATAACCACAGAGCCTCCATAATTAATGATAGCCACAGTGCCTCCATAATTAGTGATAGCCATAGAGCCTCCATAATTAATGATAGCCACATTGGCCCCATAATTAGTGATAGCCACGGTGGCCCCATAATTAGTGATAGCCACAGTGCCCCCATAATTAGTGATAGCCAGAGAGCCCCCATAATTAGTGAGAGACAAAGTACCTCTATAATTAGTGATAGCCAAAGTGCCTCCATAATTAGTGATAGCCAAAGTGCCTCCATAATTAGTGATAGCCACAGAGCCTCCATAATTAGTGATAGCCACAGTGGCCCCCATAATTAGTGATAGCCACAGTGCCCCCATAATTAGTGTTAGCCACAGTGCCCCCATAATTAGTGATAGCCAAAGTGCCTCCATAATTAGTGATAGCCACAGTGCCCCCATAATTAGTGATAGCTTCAGTGGCCTAATAATTAGTGATATCCAAAGTGCCCCCATAATTAGTGATAGTCACAGTGGCCTAATAATTAGTGATAGCCAAAGTGCCCCCATAATTAGTGATAGCCATAGTGGCCCCATAATTAGTGATAGCCACAGTGCCCCCATAATTAGTGATAGCTTCAGTGGCCTAATAATTAGTGATAGCTTCAGTGGCCTAATAATTAGTGATATCCAAAGTGCCCCCATAATTAGTGATAGTCACAGTGGCCTAATAATTAGTGATAGCCAAAGTGCCCCCATAATTAGTGATAGCCATAGTGGCCCCATAATTAGTGATAACCACATAGCCTCCATAATTAGTGATAGCCACAGTGCCTCCATAATTAGTGATAGTCACAGTGGCCTAATAATTAGTGATAGCCATAGTGGCCCCATAATTAGTGATAACCACAGAGCCTCCATAATTAATGATAGCCACAGTGGCCTAATAATTAGTGATAGCCATAGTGGCCCCATAATTAGTGATAACCACAGAGCCTCCATAATTAGTGATAGCCATAGAGCCTCCATAATTAATGATAGCCACATTGGCCCCATAATTAGTGATAGCCACGGTGGCCCCATAATTAGTGATAGCCACAGTGCCCCCATAATTAGTGATAGCCAGAGAGCCCCCATAATTAGTGAGAGACAAAGTACCTCTATAATTAGTGATAGCCAAAGTGCCTCCATAATTAGTGATAGCCACAGTGGCCCCATAATTAGTGATAGCCAGAGAGCCCCCATAATTAGTGTTAGCCACAGTGCCCCCATAATTAGTGATAGCCACAGAGCCTCCATAATTAGTGATAGCCAGAGAGCCCCCATAATTAGTGTTAGCCACAGTGCCCCCATAATTAGTGATAGCCACAGAGCCTCCATAATTAGTGATAGCCAAAGTGCCCCCATAATTAGTGTTAGCCACAGTGCCCCCATAATTAGTGATAGCCAAAGTGCCTCCATAATTAGTGATAGCTTCAGTGGCCTAATAATTAGTGATATCCAAAGTGCCCCCATAATTAGTGATAGCCACAGTGCCCCCATAATTAGTGATAGCTTCAGTGGCCTAATAATTAGTGATATCCAAAGTGCCCCCATAATTAGTGATAGTCACAGTGGCCTAATAATTAGTGATAGCCAAAGTGCCCCCATAATTAGTGATAGCCATAGTGGCCCCATAATTAGTGATAGCCACAGTGCCCCCATAATTAGTGATAGCTTCAGTGGCCTAATAATTAGTGATAGCTTCAGTGGCCTAATAATTAGTGATATCCAAAGTGCCCCCATAATTAGTGATAGTCACAGTGGCCTAATAATTAGTGATAGCCAAAGTGCCCCCATAATTAGTGATAGCCATAGTGGCCCCATAATTAGTGATAACCACATAGCCTCCATAATTAGTGATAGCCACAGTGCCTCCATAATTAGTGATAGCCACAGTGGCCTAATAATTAGTGATAGCCATAGTGGCCCCATAATTAGTGATAACCACAGAGCCTCCATAATTAGTGATAACCACAGAGCCTCCATAATTAGTGATAACCACAGAGCCTCCATAATTAATGATAGCCACAGAGCCTCCATAATTAGTGATAGCCATAGAGCCTCCATAATTAATGATAGCCACATTGGCCCCATAATTAGTGATAGCCACGGTGGCCCCATAATTAGTGATAGCCACAGTGCCCCCATAATTAGTGATAGCCAGAGAGCCCCCATAATTAGTGAGAGACAAAGTACCTCTATAATTAGTGATAGCCAAAGTGCCTCCATAATTAGTGATAGCCAAAGTGCCTCCATAATTAGTGATAGCCAGAGAGCCCCCATAATTAGTGTTAGCCACAGTGCCCCCATAATTAGTGATAGCCACAGAGCCTCCATAATTAGTGATAGCCAGAGAGCCTCCATAATTAGTGTTAGCCACAGTGCCCCCATAATTAGTGATAGCCAGAGAGCCCCCATAATTAGTGTTAGCCACAGTGCCCCCATAATTAGTGATAGCCACAGTGCCCCCATAATTAGTGATAGCCACAGAGCCCCCATAATTAGTGATAGCCACAGAGCCTCCATAATTAGTGATAGCCACAGTGGCCCCCATAATTAGTGATAGCCACAGTGACCCCATAATTAGTGATAGCCACAGTGACCCCATAATTAGTGATAGCCACAGTGACCCCATAATTAGTGATAGCCACAGTGACCCCATAATTAGTGATAGCCAGAGAACCCCCATAATTAGTGATAGCCACAGTGGCCCCATAATTAGTGATAGCAACAGTGGCCCCATAATTAGTGATAGCCACAGTGGCCCCATAATTAGTGATAGCCACAGTGGCCCCATAATTAGTGATAGCCACAGTGGCCCCATAATTAGTGATAGCCACAGTGGCCCCATAATTAGTGATAGCCCAGATGCCACCATAATTAGTGAAAGCCACAAGTGGCCCCATAATTAGTGATAGCCACAGTGGCCCCATAATTAGTGATAGCCACAGAGCCCCATAATTAGTGATAGCCACAGTGGGCCCATAATTAGTGATAGCCAAGAGCCCATAATTAGTGATAGCCACAGTAGCCCCATAATTAGTGAAGCCACAGAGCCTCCATTGTTTAGTCTGAGCCTTTAGCATGGATAGGGTTAATGCAGAAATATACATATATATATATCCCAGTGTATATAACCTTTATTACATGATGCTCCCAGTCCTGTCCCTGGATCATCCACTATAAAGCTGCTCTCGCTCCATATCACAATCCATATATCAATCTTTATGTTCCTTTAACCCCCCAAAAAAATGTACAATTTATTATCAGACAAGTCCTGTTCGCGGAGATTTACAATACTTCACGTTTTCCAGATTTAAAGGGACAGGACCGGCGAGGCAAAAGTAGCAGTGAGTGCGGCGCACACAGACATACAAGAGATCTGCTCGGTGTCAACAAGGATTATCCGGGAAAACTATAAATGATGTAATTGAGTGCAGGTCCTGTGTAATTAAAAGCAAAAATTAAACACGTTGGATCCAAAATCCATCATAAATCTTGCAGCGAGCCCTTCCCATATGAAAAACATCTGCTCGGAGCGGAGTCTTGGTTTTTTTCTTCTTGGCGAGGAGCTGTGACTCCGTGTGTGCTGCAGTAATAACTGGCAACTTTATTGCATCCTGACTTTCCAATAACATTGAGGACGGCGAAAAATCATCTGAATCAATGTATTGTCCGGACGGGATTGCTCGTGTACGGGTCCATGGGGGCCCTATCGAGATATATTGGTAAAAGTTGGGTTGTAAAGTTTTGGGAGGTTCTTCCTAACTGGCTGCAAAAAAAAAGTTTCCAAAGCCCCCATGTTGGTTGAGACGAAAGAACATCTAATGTTTGAGAAACGTCTCCAAGGACGGAAGTGTCGTGTAGCCAACTGTCCTTTATTTATTGAGAATGGGTGATGGCACTGGAACAGGTGACACTGTTGGAAGGAAAGGGGTGAGGGTACAGCCACCAATTTTGGAATGAATGGGCTTCATCGCTGTTTTTCCAGTACCACTGGGCAACCAGCCATCCATTTTGACCAATACACCTACTGTACATGGATTGTGTAGACCCTTTATTCTCAGGAGGCTCAAGATATTGGACTTCCAGTAATTGGGGATTGTAGAGCCTGCTGTAGAGATTGTATATGGTATAGGAAAGCTCGAACATGGAACTGCTACTCAATACAAAGCAGACAAAGATATTGACTACTGCCAGGTACACCCAGGATACCTGTGAGATGGACAGTGATGAAATGGAAGTGGTAAAGGACTTAACCTACTCGGATAGATGATCACTCAAGATGAAGCAACGACACCGGAAGTCAAAAGAAGAATAAATATGGGCAAATCAAGAATGAAGTCACTGGACAAGGTCTTCACATCAAGGAACATTTCACTGGTGATGAAGACACGGCTCGTACATAGTCTGGTCTATTCTGTAGTAACATATGGATGGGACACCTGGACGATAAAGGAACAAAACAGAAGAATCAATACCTTCGAAATGTGGAGCTTGGATGGCAAGAAGAACAAACAAATCAAGCCAGAAGTGTTACATGAAGCAATGATCACCAAGCTACGACTTGTCTACACATCATACGAAGAGAGCAATCACTGGAGAAGGACATCATGGTCAGAAGAATAGAAGGTACACGGCAAAGAGTAAGACTAGCACCCAATGGCTTAATACAATCAAGATAACAGCAGAGAAGACCCCTGGTAGACCTATCTGGGCTTGGAGACATCTGGCTAGGTGGGTGTCCAACTCAAAACGTCATTAGAGGAGAAGCTACGGTCACTGACTCATTGCCCAGCTGCTCAGGTGTAATTGTGGTGGACATAACTTTAGCTTCTTAATCATATACCCAGAGGACCAACCTAACGAGAAAACCTGGTTATATAGTTGATAAGTCAAGGAGGACTTCACAGATTCTTGTTTGGATGTGGTCACCATCAAAAAAGATCATCTATCGAAAAAACAGTCCTCCAATAGAGATAGACCTAGATGTCCTCCTCCATCAACAGAAGATCCTCTATTACAAGTCCAACAGTATATGTCCTTAGTTGAATTGTGTATGGTATGGAACATAAGGGCACGTGGACTCCGGGCATTATTGTGTCTATGGTACATCTGGCTAGTTGGGTGTCAATAAAAATGCTACGGCCACCGACCCACTGCCCATCCTCTCAGGGTGTAATTGTGGTGGCCTTAATTTAGCTTCTGAATCATTTACCAAGAGGACCAATCGAGCGACAAAATATGGAGATAAAGTTGTTAAGTCAAGGTTAGGCATCGTAGATTGTTCGAATGTGGTCACCTTCAAAGAAGGTCTTCTACCGGAATACAGTTTTCCAATAGAGATAGATCGAGATGTCCTCACCAGAAGATCCTGTATTACAAATCCAAAGCTTTAAGACCAAGCCCAGATTTAATAAATGTGACTATTTTCGTCCTCCACCCAATCTGCTTCCCATCACCGGTGAATCTTCTTATTTTCTTGACCTCCTCCTCTCACTTCCTAGGCTGTTTGTTTATGTACTCTGACAGTAATATTTTGCTGGGTCTCACTGGGAGATTTAATGTTGGCCGGGATCCTAGTTCTTCCTCTGCCTTGAGACTGTCAGGATATGCTCTCAGTTTATAGGGGCCGAGAAGATGGACAACTTGGCACCATAGGACACTCAGAAGGTGAGGAAGTGGCTTCTTCTTCCAAGTTCCACCACCCCTCTAAGTCCGTATTACCCTCTTACTCACTTTGTATTCACTCACAAGAGTCCTCAGGGGGTTGCATTATTTTATTCTTGGCAAGGTCGCTCATACGTTTTCAGAAATATTTCCTAATTAGAACATCGTTGTAGTAATTTCCGAGATCAACAACTAAATGGAAATTTTCATCTCTGATAATGCAAGTTCCATCAACCTTGATTCTCACCCCAGTGTCTTGCTCTCGTAAGTGAAAACTCCCCCTATTCTTAAAGAGTAACCTTCATTTTAATTTTATTTTAACATATATTAATAACACATCTGAAAATAAGAGAAATCTGCTTCTTTCTCTTCAGGGATGCAAAATTCTCAATTCACGAGTAAGATGTGTCTTCAGTGAATAGAGTCTTCCATTTCTGAAATAGGGGATGACAGTTGGAGCTTTTAAGGTTGAATGGAGGGGGAGGAGCTAGCCGAATGCACAGACGGGGAGGAGCTAGCGGAACTCACACAGGAGGGAGGAGCTAATGGAACACAGACATTCTGCTGCAAGTTCTCCTGAACTCACAGTTTAAAATGTAACTGTCATTTCAGGGGAACTTGCAGCAGAATGTCTGTCTGTGTTTCCCCCTATATTTCCTCACTCCATAGAACTTAATGAGCACCAACTGTCATCTGTTTTCTCAATAATGTGAACATCTGTCTTCACCGAATGCAGGTTTCAACCATCTTTTGGGAATGAAAGATCAGTGCAAAAGAGAAAAGAAGCAAATGTCTCTTATAAGATGTATTACAAAATGTTATATTGTCATATGTTCTATTACATTATAAAATACAATTAAAACAATTAAAGTGTGATTGCGTCCTACCTCTATTATAATACAGTGATCAAGGAGGAAGTAAAAGGAGGTTCCAGACACTAGTCCTAGGATACTTTTGGCTCACTCTTGTATAACAAAAATAAATAATCTTTATGGTAATTATAGTATTAGTCAGGGACAAATTCCATGTAATTCCTGTAGAGTTCTCCAAAAAACAAGAAACTACATTACTATGCATGATTAAATGTCTATGGAACAAGAAAAGATAAGATATCGAACTTAATATCAAACCTCGAGGGAGGGTCTAACTAACAGACAAAAATTAGCTCTTAACCCTTGTTCCCAATAACATCCATTCCAGACACCAGTCCTAGGTTATTTTTGGCTTAGGTCGGCTTCACAACACGTTTTTTGTGGTCCGGGCCGATCCGATGAGAACCAGATAGGCCCGGATCACATTTCAGCCCAATAGTTTGCCTATGGGGCCGAATGGAGCCGGATGGCAGCTATCTGCCATCCGGTTTCCATGTGTCCGCATGAATCCGGGAGGACTCAGATTTTTCACCTGGACACAAAAATGCTGCATGCACGATTTTTGTGTCTGGGGATAAAAATCTCCCCAAACCGGATCCTCCCGGATCCTCCCAGATATGGGGCAATCCGGCGCTCCTTAACATGGGAGCCTATGGGGCCGGATTGCCCCGATCCGGGAGGATCGAGGAACCGGACACCTGCGGCCGCACGCCGCTATTATTTCAGGACCACGGCTTGCTTCCCCGCGAGCCGCGGTCCTGAATCATCAGCAGCTTCAGCTGCATGCGGCTGTACACCGGATCAGAGGGCATATTAGCCCTTCGGTTCTGTGTGCTGATCCAGTCCGGGGCTGTCCGATCCATAGCGGATCTAAACATGGTGTGAAACCAGCCTTACTCTTGATTGTGTCGCAAAAAAGTGAATAATCTCTACAGTAAATCTAGTATCAATCAAAGGCAATTTCCATGCCATTCATGTAGAGCATGATAAAAAAGATAGGATACACCATTAATATGCATGCTTGAATGTTTTATTTCTTACCAATTTGACAACTGAATGTATGTTTATTCTTATTTTGCTTTTCAAAACTCAATAAAAATAAGATTAACCGAATGTCAATAGAACAAGATGAGCTAGGAAATACAACTTATTCTATTATTCTCCTTGATATCGAACCTCATGGGAGGGTCTAACCAACACTCAAAAATGACTGTATGTCTTAAATAGAACTTAAGACAATCTTTCCTTAACTCCTTAACTCTTTTGCCCAATAACATCCATCTCAGACATCAGTCCTAGGTTATTTTTGGCTTACTCTTGATTGTGTCACGAAAAATTATTCATCCATATTGTAAATATAGTATCAATCGGAGGCAATTTCCTTGTAGTTCATGTAGAGTTGGATACACCATTACTATGCATGGTTGAATGTCAATAGAGCAAGATGAGATAGGAGATACAACTTTTTCTATTTTTCCCCTTGATATGAGACCTCGGGGGAGGGTCTAACAAACACAAATTAGCATGTCTTAATGAGAATGTAAGACAATCTTTCTCTTTAACTCTTTTACTAAATAACATCCATCCCAGACATCAGTTCTTGGTTATTTTTGGCTTACTCTTGATTGTGTCACAAAAAATTCATCATCTCTACTGTAAATATAGTATCAATCAGAGGCAATATTTATGTAATTCATGTAGAGTATGATAAAAAAAATAGGATACAGCATTACCATGCATGGTTGAATGTCAATAGAATAAGATGAGATAGGAAATACAACTTTTTTCTATTATTCTGCTTGATATTGAACCTTGGGGGAGGGTCTAACTAACAGACAAAAATAAGCATATGTCCTAAAGAGAACTTAAGACAATCTCTTTCCTAAACTCTTTTAGCAAGTAACACCTGGTCCCAGACATGTGCCCAAGGCCGTTTTTGGCTTACTCTTGTTTGTGTCATTAAAAAGTAATCGTATCTACTATAAATAGAGTATCAATCGGAGGCAATTTCCATGTAATATCTGTAGAGTTGGATAAAAAATAAGATACACGTTTACTATGCATGGTTGAATGTCCATAGAACAAGATAAGACAGAAGACATAACTTTTTCTATTATTCCCCTTGACATCGATCCTCGGGGGAGGGTCTAACAGACCAAAACATTAGCATATGTCTTAAAGAGATATGACAATATTTCTTAATTTTTTTAACCAATCACATCACATCATGTGGTTGATGTAGGACACTTCTATATTCCTAATTGACATAACATTCCCCATAGCACATGACAGGTGACACCACTGTTCGGCAAGACTTTAAACCAGCAGATGACCCCCCATATACACCCCCAACCCTTATAAAGTATCTAACATGGTATCTGGGCTGAGAATGGTTGTAGAATTCCTTGTTATTGTGGTGAAGCCATACAGAATGGGTCGTCAGTGGGGACGGGGGGCGGGGGGGGGTTAGAAGGGAAAGCACAATTCATGTCCTTTGTGTTTGATTAATTGGAAGAAAGCTGCTTTTGCCATGTCCATAAATTGCTCTGCAGTGCTTAATTTTCCACAAGGCATTTTGCTAATTGTGTTGCAACCTACTTGGCTGTGACCCATGAATTTGAGGCACTGGGAAAAGCGCTAGATTGATTAGGTAATTGTGCGTTGCGAGGCAGTCGCTGTGGCTGGCTCGTGAAGAGGATGGGCCCCTTGTCCTGGCTCTGATGAGGACCTCCATAATATATATATATATATATATATTCACTGACGAGCTGTGTAGGAGGAGGATGCTGCGTTGCACATGAGCGATTGTCCAAATTCAGCCCAGAGAGAAAAAGGATGTGTAAAAAGTACATTGAAAAGTTTTTTGCAATGTTTTCCCATTGCAATTCTAATGATCAGTAAAAGCAGTGGGTTGTCAGCTGTCCAAACCCTCAGCTTAACATATGTCACGGGCCTAATGTAATGAGATTAATACATAACATGACCCAGATGGAGGAAATCATAGACATACAGCTCGAGAACTTAGAGGGGATTATATATGTTCTCCCAAAACTTCTGCCAAGGCAAGAAGGTAGCCACTGTGTTTGTCATGGAGACAAAAAGGGGGTTACCCACCTCTCATTCCTCATGGGTGGCACCAACTTATGTAGGACCTCCCCCTTGCATTATTTAAGCCAATAACAGTTAAACTATCCTAAAATGAAATTATTCTCTACACCTTTAAGGGCTCGGGGGTTAGTTAAAAAAAAAAGGGGACCCAGCTGTCCTTGAGTGAGGAGGACATATTGAAATCAGACCTAGAACGCTAAGGGACAATACACGTGCCAACAATAACTTCTGCAAAGGCAAGATAACCATTGTGTTTGTCATGGACTCGAAAATGAGGGTTGACAGCCTCCCCTTCCTCATGGGTGGCACCAACTTATGTAGGACTACCTCCTTGCACAGTTTAAGCCAATAACAGTTAAACTGCCCTAAAATCAATTAATTTTATACAACTTTAAAGAGGAGGGGTTAGTTAAATAAGGGGGCCCAGCTGTCCTACAGTGAGTACACATTGAAATCAGATCTAGAATGTAGAGGGGATAATACACGTGCCAACAAAAACGTCTGCAAAGGCAAGATAACCATTATGTTTGTCATGGACTCAGAAATGGGGGTTGACAACCTGCCGTTCCTCATGGGTGGCACCAACTTATGTAGGACTTCCTCCTTGCACAGTTTAAGCCAATAACAGTTAAACTATCCTAAAATAAAATAATTTTATACACCTTTAAGGACGAGAGGTTAGTTAAAAAAGGGGGCCCAGCTGTCGTAGAGTGAGCACACATTGAAATCAGACCTAGAATTTAGAAGAGATGATACACGTGCCAACAAAAACTTCTGCAAAGGCAAGGTAGCCACTATGCTTGTCATGGAGTCGAAAAGGAGTGCCTTTCTTGGGTTGGCCACCTTCCCTTCTTCGTGGGTGGCACCAATTTATGTAGGACTTCCCCCTTTCTATAGATTGTACAAGTCAATAACAAATAAACTGTCCTAAAAAGAAAATATTCTCTACAACTTTAATGGCCAGGGGTTAGTAAAAAAGGGGGCCCAGCTGTCCTAGAGTGAGGATACATTGAAATCAAACCTAGAATGCAGAGGGGATAATACATGTGCCAACAAACACTACTACAAAGGCAAGGTAGCCACTATGCTTGTCATGGAGATGCTTTGTTTGAGTTGGACACAACCCCTTCTTCAAGGGTGGTGCCAACTTCTGATGGATATCTTCCTTACTATATACTTCTTAGTGAATAATAGTTGAACTAGCCTAATATCACATTATTCTCTTCTCCTTTGAGGGATAGTGGTTAGTAAAAATGGACCCTGGTGTCCTAGAGTGAAGACATATGACCTACAGTAGACCTATAACTTAGAAGGGATTATATATTTGCTTATTAAATATATCAAATGCAAAGGCAAGGTAGCCACTAAGCATGTCATGAAGCCCATAGAAAAGAGGGGCTCAACTCAGGTTGGTCATGGGTGGTGTGAACCTATGTTGGACTTCTCCAATATGAGTTTAATACCCTAAGGTCACATTACTCTCTCTTCTCCTTCAAGAGCTAGGGGTTAGCAAAATTAGTCCAGCTGTCCTAGAGTAAAGAGATTGGTGCTTAAGACAAGTAGCACATAGTGCTAGTCATATCACATGCCAAAGCAAAGTAGCTAGTATGCGTGCTATGTAGCCCATGGTAAAGGGACCACCAGCTTAGGTTAGTGAATTCCCCTCCTAAAATTGGGTCTTCCCCTTCTTTAAAATCCATGGAGAGTTGGACTAACCAAAGTTACATTACTCTCATATCTAATAGATTGGGGTAGTGATATTGGTCCAGCTGTCCTAGAGAGTCGGTTCTGAATTTCTGGATAAGTTGGCATCATGTGTAAGTCGTAGGTCTACCTAACCCCCTAAGGTGTTGTATCAGATGCCCAGGGTTGGTCTTACTTTAGATTGAGCCCTACATGGATTTCAATGTTCATAGCACATAATACAGTGTTAAACGTTCCATATATTGGCCTTATAAAATATCCATAGGTATAATATTAACATACAGGGGTCATATAACACCATACATGACACATGTACTAGGACATCTCCTAAGACGGAGAGCCTAAATGCATTTGGTCCAAGTGCCACCATCATGAAGACTTAATGGTTGCTGTTCGACTTGGTCATAACCAAGACTTCCCACCCAACACTCTCCATAGCATCCCCTATAATACCCCTACGATATAATCATTTAATTCTCCCCTATAGTGCCATGCTCACTCACTAATTACACCATTTTCACAAGTCTGTCAGAGACCATTAGTCGGGATAAACTCTTATTCAGAGAGGCAGCTGCTGGCTCTCGACGCTCGTTGCGGAGTTGAGGTTAAGATCCTTATCCTTATAAAATAGGTTTATCAATCGCGAACTTGAGATACGCCAGAAAAAAGAAAGTCGGGGGCTCTGCCAAGTGTCCTGCCGTCATCCAAAAAAATTAGGCTTTTTGTTTGAGAGAAACAATAGAGTGGCGACAGAAAGTTGGATGGGAGCGGAGTCTGGTGAGAGGAGGACGGATTACTCCACCTCGAGTCTTCACCCCTGAAGGGTCTCTTAAGAAAACAGAATGGATGGAGCCATTAACTCATCAGAATAAAATGGGATATCCAGTGGACTGGAACAAATATATCTGCAATGCCAGAACTTCGAAAGCTTTAAGGCCACCATGGCTTAGGAGAAACTCTACAGGGTCTCTATACTTAGGGAACTCTATGGGGTCAGCAAGAAAAATTTAAGGTGATGATGTCTAGAAGGTTTCTCAAAAGTCTTCTTTGGAATTTTACCCCGATTGTAAATAGCAAGAGGTAAATGTAAGAACTTGACAAAGTATCGGAAGTTGATGGATTTCCATTGGTCATGTCCAGGATACGACGGCATAGAATCTTCAGCTCCTGTATGGAGCACGCCGCTTACTATTCCCACCGTACACTACGTCCTCGCCTCTGCTGCGCAGCTCTACATGGCCAGCAGCAGTGACTGTGATGAGGTCACAGTGTGATGACCTCATCACGCTTGCTCCACGCTGGGCCACAGGATGATGGAGTTTCCAGCCCGCAAGGGAAGATTTTGTGGCCACAATGACAGGTAAGTGCCAGTCCTCCTGAGGCCCTAAACAGCCGCCTGGGACCAGCTGGAGGGCAAATGCATACCGCTACGCAGCCTTACCCTGGGTCATGATAGATCTGGGATGACTTTTATGGGTGTTAAGATCCTACACAGTGTATTTAAGGTCTTTGGAGACATTCTCATAGAGAGTGCTTATGCTACCTCTACCCGTAGATCATGGTTTCCCAAATTACTACAAGCCACTGGGCATTTGTCTTGGTTCACATGATGCCCAATTTGACGATGGACCCCAAAGCAAAAAATAAAACGGGACCCTTCTGGTTGTGTTTCATATCTCTCATCCAAAGTACAGAGAATCTATTTTCTTCTGCATCCTCATCTCATTCTCAAATGGATGTTGCCCTTTTAGAAGCGCCAGTTGAAATCAGGACATTACAGAGTCTCCCCCCACCCCAATGAAATAACCAGTTTGCTGCCTATCCCCATCTCTCAAAATATCTGGGAAGGTACAGAAAAATACAAGACCTCTTAGACTCTCAGAATATTGGGCAAACCTCCTGGGCACCGCTGAATCCTGGAATCCTCACGGAAGGTTTCAACTTTGAATAGAACGGGTGTGGGCAAAGTGCCCTAACATGGGGTGTTATTGTGGGGGAAATTTTGGGTTTTCGATACAAATTTCCTCCTGGGTTTCCTTGGCCAGCATGCTACAAAATGTCTACCATGGCAAAGAAAGGATGACTTGTTGGCACTGCCCTACCCAACGATGCTTAGGACAAGTATCCCGTTCTATCGTTTCCTTACATTTCGTAGAGGGGTATTAACACAGAAGCTATTGGCAAGAGTGTGGCACTGCCCTTACCTTCTACAAAAGAGGGTACCAGGCAGGTGTGGACATATCATTGTTGCAACCTGAGGCCCAAGAGGTAAGGAGGCCCATTTATCCTTCAAAGCAGGTGGAATTGTGCATTTTGATAGCTCTTGGACTACAAAGGGGCCATATATTGTTCTTGAACAGGGGCCTTTTCTGACTGTGTCCACCAGTGGTACCAGGTAAATCGTTCCTAATAAGCTAGGGTGTTACAGTTCACCAGTGGCACCAGGCCAACCATTTCTAACAAGCTAAGGTGTTACAGTCCAACAGTGGTACCAGGCCAACCATTTCTAACAAGCTAAGGTGTTACAGTACACCAGTGGTACCAGGCCAACCATTCCTAACAAGCTAGAGTGTTACAGTCCACCAGTGGTACCATGCCAACCATTCCTAACATGCTAAGGTGTTACAGTCTACGAATGGTACCATACCAACCGTTCTTGACAAGCTAGGGTTTAACAATCCACCAGTGGTACCAGGCCAATCATTTTTAACAAGCTAGGGTGTTAAAGTCCACCAGTGGTATCAGGCCAACTATTCCCAACAAGCTAGGGTGTTACTGTACACCAGTGGTACTAGGCCAACCATTCCTATCAAGCTAGGGTGTTACAGTTCACCAGTGGCACCAGGCCAACCATTTCTAACAAGCTAGAGTATTACAGTCCAACAGTGGTACCAGGCCAAACATTCCTAACAAGCTAGGGTGTTACAGTCCACCATTGGCACCAGGCCAACCATTTCTAACAAGCTAGAGTATTACAGTCCACAGTGGTACCAGGCCAAACATTCCTAACAAGCTAGGGTGTTACAGTCCACCATTGGCACCAGGCCAACCATTTCTAACAAGCTAGGGTGTTACAGTCCACCAGTGGTACCAGGCCAATCATTCCTAACAAGCTAGGGTGTTACAGTCCACCAGTGTTACCAGGCCAACCATTCCTATCAAGCTACGGTGTTACAGTCCACCAGTGGCACCAGGCCAACCATTTCTAACAAGCTAGGTGTTACAGTCCACCAGTGTTACCAGGCCAACCATTCCTAACAAGCTAAGGTGTTACAGTCCACCAGAGGTACCAGGCCAACCATTTCTAACAAGCTAGAGTATTACAGTCCACCAGTGCTACCAGGCCAACCATTCCTAACAAGGTAGGGTGTTCCAGAAGGATTAGAGCCCCAATTCGACCTTTATGATGGGCTCCCTCTAGCTGCAGCATTGTAGTTCTAACCCATAACCCATTACATGGTCAGTGGCTCTGCATTGTTACCCCCATGCTGCCAAGGTATAGTTAGACTTCCAGGCCCAGAATCCAATCCTGATGTAAATATATAAAGCTTTTAATGAATTTATCTTTCTGGCGGGTGCCTGCAGGGTGCTGGAGGGACAGCAGCCGGATCTGAGTAACTCAAAACATATTGGGAAAGACGTGCGAGTCAGAAAAGCAGCTGTCACTTTCCGTCAGCTTCAGGGGAGAGCATATTAAACAGATGTTTATCATAAAATGAGGAGGGGGAGGCCGTGCGCTATGATAGAGCATAGGAAGCAGGATATGGGGCGCTGGGAACACTCCGACCAGAGGTAAAGGTTAATGTAACAGGAGTGAATCTGATATTAATTAGTGCAATCAATTCTAGATCCAAGCTGTCCAGACATTGGCGTTGGCTACTCGGTGTCTGTATGGGCCAACAGATTCCACAAATGTTGGCGGAATGATTACTACATCACTTCCTGAAGCTCTAGTACGCAACAGACCAAAGCAGAGGAGTTCCCTAACTGTCCAACTTTTGCAAAACTACGACTCCCAGCATGCTCTGAAAGCCATAAGTTGGGGGTACGCTGGACTAGGGAGATGCTAAAGAAATAGGTGTAGTGGGGTGGGGGTGGAAGTTACACCTAAGTCGTGGTGTCCGGGTAGGCCCAATATGCCACATAACAAGTTCCTAGCGTTATTAAGGAATATTATGCTTGGGGCATAAAAACGGCACACGTTGTGGAGTGGAGCACATGGGGTGGAGAAGGGCGCACAGGAAAGGAAAAACCATGAGGAAAAAGAGCACACAGGGGAGAAAAACACACGGGGAGAAAAACACACTAAGTGGAAAAGAGCACACGGGGAAAAAACACATGGGAAGAAGAGCACACAGAGAGAAAAAGATACGGGGGAAGAGCTCACAGGGAGAAAAACACATGGGGAAGAAGAATGCACAGGGAAGAAAAACACACTAAGGGGAAAAGAGCACACAGGCGAGAAAAACACATGGGGAAGAAGAGCGCACAGGGGAGAAAAACACACAAAGGGGAGAAGAGCGCACAGGGGAGAAAAACACATGAGGTAGAAGAGCACACAGAGAGAAAAAGACACGGGAGAAGAGATCACAGGGAGAAAAACACATGGGGAAGAAGAATGCACAGGGAGAGAAAAACACACTAAGGGAAAAGAGCACACAGGCGAGAAAAACACATGGGGAAGAAGAGCGCACAGGGGAGAAAAAACACACAAAGGGAGAAGAGCGCACAGGGGAGAAAAACACATGAGGTAGAAGAGCACACAGAGAGAAAAAGACACGGGAGAAGAGATCACAGGGGAGAAAAACACATGGGGAAGAAGAATGCACAGGGAAGAAAAACACACTAAGGGGAAAAGAGCACACAGGCGAGAAAAACACATGGGGAAGAAGAGCGCACAGGGGAGAAAAACACACAAAGGGGAGAGGAGCGCACAGGGGAGAAAAACACATGGGGTAGAAGAGCACACAGAGAGAAAAAGACACGGGAGAAGAGATCACAGGGGAGAAAAACACATGGGGAAGAAGAATGCATAGGGGAGAAAAATACACGGGGGCAGAAGAGCGCACGGGGGAGAAAAACACAAGAGGGGATGAAGAGTGAACAGAGGAGAAAAGCACATGTGGGAGAAGAGTGCACAGAGGAGAAAAACACACAAAGGGGAGAAAAGCGCACTGGGGAGAAAAACACATGGGGGAAGTAGACGGCACACGGGGAAGAGAGACAGCACAGAAGGGGAGAAGATAGCGCTCAGGGAGAAGAGAGACAGCACAGGAGAGGAAAAGACAGCGCACAGTGGGAAGAGCGACAGTATAGGAGGGGAGAAAACAATGCACAGGGAAGAAAAACACACAGAGGGGAGAGAGCCAGCACAGGAGGGAAGAGAGCACATGGGGTGAGAGACGTCAGAGGAGGGGAGAAGATATCACATGGAGGAGAGAGACAGCACAGGAGGGGAGAAGACAGCGCTCTGGGAGGAGAGTACAGCACAAGAGAGAAGAAGACAGCACACAGGTCAGAGAGAGACAGCACAGGAGGGGAGAAGACAGCGCATAGGGGGAGAGAGACAGCACAGGTGGGGAATAGACAGTGCTCTGGGAGGAGAGAAACAGCACAAGAGAGAAGAAGACATCACACAGGTCGGAGAGAGACAGCACAGGAGGGGAGAAGACAGCGCATAGGGAGAGAGAGACAGCACAAGTGGGAAGGAAACACGATACAGGTGGGAGATAGACAGCACAGTAGTGGAGAAAACAACACACAGGAGGAGAGAGACAGCACACATGGGGGAGAGAGTGTACAGAAGGAATAGAGCACTTTGGGAGAGAGTGCACAGTTGGAGAGAGCACATAAGGGGGATTATATTTACAGAGATTGTATCATATATAATATGTATATATATATATATATATATATATATATATATATATACTGTATATCCCAAAGCCTCGATATTATAACCATGAATTGTGGCATGTGTTAAAGGGGCCCACTAAGACAAAAACCTGGAGCCGGTCTTGGATACCACAAACCTCCCACAAAGGAGCGCTCTACCAGCATTTACTGTGCCAGGACTCACATTTAGGGGTGGGAACAAGGCAAAGATTAAGAGTGGCCTATGATAAAAGAGTGTGTTGTCTAAAAAGGTGTGTGTTTATACAAATAAAATTGACACTCTGATTGAGCCACAAAAGTACAATAAGCGCTGGTCTTACCTATGTGAAGGAAGGGAGACTGACCCGCCTGGTGGAGGCCGTGCATGTGTACAGCTTCCATCACCAATAAAAGTGAAGCATGAGACCCTGGGCCTGACACCCACATATTCATTCCCACCTCTATCTATAGAGGCCATAATCCTACATTTACAAGGACTGTCCTCAATTTTTGGAGGCAATCCCAGAAAATTTGGGAAAATTCAGGGTAAAAAAAAGGGCAGATTTTATATAAACCTGGCCCAGATACGGGCATTCCCATCCAGTCTTGGCCATTCCTAGAGCTGGGGGCAGGGGCCATAGATAGCAAAAATAGGAAAACCCTTATATGACTCGTGATCTTTCCATATAAATGTATATCAACCCCACAGTTACACATCAATCCCGGATATGGGCTTTGCTACCTTCTGCCTGGCCCAATAAACTCTTTTGTGCTCCACGTTGAGTAGCGCGTGCTCTTATGTGATCTGCTCATGTGACCTATATAAAGACTACCAAGATACATATCTGGATCTTGGTATTAAGTGGTTAAATTTGTCTGTGCACAAGGACCTGTCTGCGGTCTGCAGTATCTCTGCTACCTTTCTTCTGACTCCAGGACCTCTGCTACTTGTCTGTGGTTACCAGGACTTCTGCTACCTGTCTGCTGTCGCCAGACCTCTGCTACCTGTCTACTGTCTGCAGACCTCTGCTACCTGTCTGCAGACAGTCGGATCTCTGATACCTGTCTGCCTGCAGCTTCCAATACCTCTATTACCACTCCTTTTCCTTCAGAACCTCTGCTATTTATCTGCAGTTTCCAGGACCTTTTATATCTGCCTGCAGCTTCCAGTACCTCTGCTACCTACTCCCATTCTTCCAGGACCTCTGCTATTTATCTACGGTTTCCAGGATGATTCCTGTCTTTGGCTGTCTCTTCCTTCTGTGGCTGTCTCTTTTCCTTTGTGGCTGTCTCTCCCCTGTGTGGCAGTCTCTTCTTTCTGTGGCTGTCTCACCTTTCTGTGGCTGTCTCTCTCTCCCTTGTGTGACTGTGTTTCCCCTCAGCGTCTGTCCCCTCTGGCTGTCTGTCTGTCACCTCCGTGTCTGTCTCCACTATGGCAGTCTGTCCCCTCGGTGTCTGTCCCCTCTGGCTGTCTCTCCTTTCTGTGGCTGTCTCTCTCCCCTGTGTGGCTGTCTGTCAGCTCACTGTCTGTCCCCTCTGGCTGTCTGTCTGTCCCCTTAGGGTCTGTCCCCTCTTGTTGTTTGTCTGTCCATCAGTGTCTGTTCCCTCTGTATCTGTCCTCTCTGGCTGGCTGTCCCCTCAGTGTCTGCCCCCTCAATGTCTCTCCCCTCAGTGTCTGTCCCTTCTAGCTGGCTGGCTGTCCCCTCAGTGTCTGTCCTCTCTGGCTGGGTGGCTGTCCCCTCAGAGTCTGTTGCCTCAGTGTCTGTCCCCTCACTGTCTGTCCCCTCTGGTTGTCTGTCTGTTCCCTCTGGCTGGCTGGCTGTCCCCTCAGTGTCTGTCCTCTCTGGCTGGGTGGCTGTCCCCTAAGAGTCTGTTGCCTCAGTGTCTGTCCCCTCAGTGTCTGTCCCCTCTGGTTGTCTGTCTGTCCCATCTGGCTGTCCCCTCAGTGTCTGTACTCTCTTGCTGTCTGTCCCCTTAGTGTCTGTTCCCTCAGTGTCTGTCCCCTCAGTGTCTGTCCCCTCTGGCTGTCTCCCCTCAGTGTCTGTTCCCTCAGTGTCTGTCCCCTCTGGCTGTCTGTCCCCTCAGTGTATGTCCCCTCTGGCTGGCTGTCCTCTCAGTGTCTGTCCCCTCAGTGTCTGTCCCTTCTAGCTGGCTGTCCTCTCAGTGTCTGTCCCCTCTAGCTGGCTGTCCCCTCAGTGTCTGTTACCTCAGTATCTGTCCCCTCAGTGTCTGTCCCCCCTGTCTGTCTGTCTGTCCCCTCAGTGTCTGTCCCCTCTGGCTGTCTGTCCCCTCAGTGTATGTCCCCTCTGGCTGTCTGTCCTCTCAGTGTCTGTCCCCTCTGGCTGGCTGTCCCCTCAGTGTCTGTCCCCTCTGGCTGGCTGTCCCCTCAGTGTCTGTTACCTCAGTATCTGTCCCCTCAGTGTCTGTTCCCTCAGTGTCTGTCCCCTCAGTGTCTGTCCCCACTGTCTGTCTGTCTGTCCCCTCAGTGTCTGTCCCCTCTGTCTGTCTGTCCCCTCAGTGTCTGTCCCCTCTTGCTGTCTGTCCCCTCAGTGTATGTCCCCTCTGGCTGTCTGTCCTCTCAGTGTCTGTCCCCTCTGGCTGGCTGTCCCCTCAGTGTCTGTCACCTCTGGCTGGCTGTCCCCTCAGTGTCTGTTCCCTCAGTGTCTGTTCCCTCAGTGTCTGTCCCCTCAGTGTCTGTCCCCACTGTCTGTCTGTCTGTCCCCTCAGTGTCTGTCCCCTCTGGCTGGCTGGCTGGCCCCTCAGTGTCTGTCCCCTCTGGCTGTCTCTTCCCCTGCTCCCCTTCTTACCCTTTGCCATGTTGGTTCAGTGTGGGACTGTCACAGACCTGTAGTGATGTCAGAGTCCTGTGATCAGTCAGGTGATTGTGACATCACCAAAGGTCCTACAGGCACAGAGGTGCAGAGAGGTGAGCCGGAGGCTGCGGGAGCGGGGTAAACGTACAACGGGGGGCAGAGACTGGACAATGGGGGAGACCGATCAAGGTGACTGTGTGCCGCAGGCCGCGTTATGATCCATATTTTAACACCCATATCTTGGGTGTACAAATATGGTGCGGCCGGAAGTGACATAGGCGGACAACCAGATGGAAGTGGATGAGCCAACTCACAGTTATATAAATAGATAGGCAACATTCAAAAAGAGGGATATGTCCACATGTGAGGGGGTGACTGAAGGCAGCATTCAGTATGGTTGTGAATATAGCTTTCTGCTCCCAGGAATTACAGCTCTGCAGCACAAACTGCTGCTATAACTAGTGGAATACTGAGAACATTCATAAAAACATGCAAAATGGTGTTATTTTAACTTATTTCCAGTCCAACCACAATACAACTAAAGCGCTGGTGTAATATTTTGTGGGTCACGAAGTTGCCCTGAGTAATCATACATGTGGCGTCAATAAGACAACCTTGGCACAGGCCAGAACAGTGGCGCCCACCTGCCCCGGCCATAATGGCTGCTGGCACAAAGCGATATGAATTTAGTATTTCAGGCTGAGGCCGACAGCTGTCACCCCGACCTCTATGGGGGGGCCTGTCATGATGCTCCAGACTGCACAGAATGTATTCCCGGCAAGGCTGGACATATAGATATAGACTTCTCATTACATCACACGACTCTTTACGCCTCTACGAGTCGCTTTTAATAAGTAAATGCTTGCTAAGGGATTATTCCACTTCTGCGGTGCCAGGACACCTCATCAAATCTAAGTACTAATGATGCAGACACTGTGAGACCCAGAGCCCGCTCTGCAACACACCGCCCGCACCGCCATATAGTGGAGGGATTACTACCCTTAAAGGGGCAGGAGACAATTTTGATTTACAGATATAATGTACAAGCAGCTAAAGGGTTAAAAGGTATTTTAAGGAACGTTGGTCACATTCAGGATAACTTCGTACTAAAGGCATGAGCATGAATATACATATAGGAGTATCATTACTCCAGAGCTGCACTCACTATTCTGCTGGTGCAGTCACTGTGTACATACATTACATTACTGATCCTGAGTTACCTCCTGTATTATACTCCAGAGCTGCACTCACTATTCTGCTGGTGTAGTCACTGTGTACATACATTACATTACTGATCCTGAGTTACCTCCTGTATTATACTCCAGAGCTGCACTCACTATTCTGCTGGTGCAGTCACTGTGTACATACATTACATTACTGATCCTGAGTTACCTCCTGTATTATCCTCCAGAGCTGCACTCACTATTCTGCTGGTGCAGTCACTGTGTACATACATTACATTACTGATCCTGAGTTACCTCCTGTATTATACTCCAGAGCTGCACTCACTATTCTGCTGGTGCAGTCACTGTGTACATACATTACATTACTGATCCTGAGTTCCCTCCTGTATTATACTCCAGAGCTGCACTCACTATTCTGCTGGTGCAGTCACTGTGTACATACATTACATTACTGATCCTGAGTTACCTCTTGTATTATACTCCAGAGCTGCACTCACTATTCTGCTGGTGCAGTCACTGTGTACATACATTACATTACTGATCCTGAGTTACCTCCTGTATTATACTCCAGAGCTGAACTCACTATTCTGCTGGTGCAGTCACTGTGTACATACATTACATTACTGATCCTGAGTTACCTCCTGTATTATACTCCAGAGCTGCACTCACTATTCTGCTGGTGCAGTGTCACTGTGTACATACATTACATTACTGATCCTGAGTTACCTCCTGTATTATACTCCAGAGCTGCACTCACTATTCTGCTGGTGCAGTCACTGTGTACATACATTACATTACTGATCCTGAGTTACCTCCTGTATTTATACTCCAGAGCTGCACTCACTATTCTGCTGGTGCAGTCACTGTGTACATACATTACATTACTGATCCTGAGTTACCTCCTGTATTATACTCCAGAGCTGCACTCACTATTCTGCTGGTGCAGTCACTGTGCACATACATTACTGATCCTGAGTTACCTCCTGTATTGTACTCCAGAGCTGCACTCACTATTCTGCTGGTGCAGTCACTGTGTACATACATTACTGATCCTGAGTTACCTCCTGTATTATACCCCAGAGCTGCACTCACTATTCTGCTGGTGCAGTCACTGTGTACATACATTACATTACTGATCCTGAGTTACCTCCTGTATTATACTCCAGAGCTGCACTCACCATTCTGCTGGTGCAGTCACTGTGTACATACATCACATTACTGATCCTGAGTTACCTCCTGTATTATACTCCAGAGCTGCACTCACCATTCTGCTGGTGCAGTCACTGTGTACATACATCACATGACTGATCCTGAGTTACCTCCTGTATTATACTCCAGAGCTGCACTCACTATTCTGCTGGTGCAGTCACTGTGTACATACATTACATTACTGATCCTGAGTTACCTCCTGTATTATACCCCAGAGCTGCACTCACTATTCTGCTGGTGCAGTCACTGTGTACATACATTACATGACTGATCCAGAGTTACCTCCTGTATTATACTCCAGAGCTGCACTCACTAATCTGCTGGTGCAGTTACTTTGCACATACATTACATTACTGATCCTGAGTTACCTCCTGTATTATCCTCCAGAGCTGCACTCACTATTCTCCTGGTGCAGTCACTGTGTACATACATTACATTACTGATCCTGAGTTACCTCCTGTATTATCCTCCAGAGCTGCACTCACCATTCTGCTGGTGCAGTCACTGTGTACATACATTACATTACTGATCCTGAGTTACCTCCTGTATTATACTCCAGAGCTGCACTCACTATACTGCTGGTGCAGTCACTGTGTACATACATTACATTACTGATCCTGAGTTACCTCCTGTATTATACTCCAGAGCTGCACTCACTATTCTGCTGGTGCAGTCACTGTGTACATACATTACATTACTGATACTGAGTTACCTCCTATATTATACTCCAGAGCTGCACTCACTATTCTGATGGTGCAGTCACTGTGTACATACATTACATTACTGATCCTGAGTTATCTCCTGTATTATACTCCAGAGCTGCACTCACTATTCTGCTGATGCAGTCACTGTGTACATACATTACTGATCCTGAGTTACCTCTTGTATTATACTCCAGAGCTGCACTCACCTTTCTGCTGGTGCAGTCGCTGTGTACATACATTACATTACTGATCCTGAGTTACCTCCTGTATTATACTCCAGAGCTGCACTCACTATTCTGCTGGTGCAGTCACTGTGTACATACATTACATTACTGATCCTGAGTTACCTCCTGTATTATACTCCAGAGCTGCACTCACTATTCTGCTGGTGCAGTCACTGTGTACATACATTACATTACTGATCCTGAGTTACCTCCTGTATTATACTCCAGAGCTGCACTCACTATTCTGATGGTGCAGTCACTGTGTACATACATTACATTACTGATCCTGAGTTACCTCCTGTATTATACTCTTGATTGGCGTCTTAGGCTGCTCCTTCATTCATCGATGACTTCACACTGATACAATAAACCAATAGAAGTAACATAATAAACATAAAGACTAAATATAATAATAACAATAATAGTAATATTAAAGAAGCCTGATGACAATTTGTAGGGCTCTCGCTCCGCCGTCCTTGTTTCTTGGGCACATAATAAACTCTGGTTCTTGGTGCTATTTACGTTGGACAGGCTGGTGCCTGCAGCCAAGCAGGGAGGGGTGATGGACCATAAAACAGCATGGCACCATGTCTATAAGGTGTCTGAGCTTGTAAGCGCTGGCAGACTCCAGCTACCTCTGCATGTGTGAGCTTTGGCTGGTAGAATGCATGTAAATGTGGACAGAGCCCGGGCGCCAGCACTCCTGAGTGATGTCAATGTTCACTTTGTTTCCCGGTTTAACCCTATCAACCATTCTTAGTGATTTAAACTCCAACCTTTTATAGAATCCCGGGAATTCTGTTACCGAGCCTCTTATCATCAGGAATGTCTGCAGCTGAGTTTCCCATAATCAGGAATTGTGGATGTCTGTTGTTGAATCAATTCTTCATACATTCAGGGAGTGTCTAGTTTGGTAGCTGAATCTCCTGAAGTTAAGATGCCTGTGATCAGGAATTGGGAAGAGCTGTGGTGTAGCCTCCTACCGTCAGGAATTTGGGATTTGTGGAGCCCCTTTAAGAAGCAATAAACAGTGCCTTTGATGGTGAGGAGATCTGGGCCACCACCCTTGCCCTCTGCTCCTCAACCAGCCCTGTGCGAACACCCCCTCTCCTCCTGCCACAGACAGGGATATACAGCAACTTCCAAAAAAGGAAAAGCTTCAAACTTGAAGCTCACACGCTCAAAGGCAGAGTGAACTCTATCTGCGACACCCGGTGGAAGGAAGCGAAAGTACTTAAAGGCTGAGGGAGGGGAGAACAGAATGATCAGACACGCCCCTCCACCTCTACCTCCACCTGCAGAGCTGCACAGCAATATATAGACTAAAGCAGCTTTCTGGCATTAACTATGGATGTGCCAAAGGAAGCCTAAAGCAGCTTTCTGGCATTAACTATGGATGTCCCAAAGGAAACTTACTCATATTAAACTAAAGCAGCATTACACATGGGCTGCAAGGTAGCCAACACGTGACAATCACATGGTATAGCACAAACAATCAGAAGGAACTATCACAGACAATATAAAAGCCGAGGCAGGAAATGCAGCAGCTGGTTTTTGGTGAAACTTGATAGTGAGAGTACGCCACATCTTAGCCATAGAAATAGAGGGAGAGGAAACCATAAAACACTGAACAAACTGTACAGATAGTGTGTGACAGCCCAGTACTGAAGAACAATTACCATCCATTTACTCATGTGTTGAGGTCACTTTGACATTACTAAGACTGTGTTTGTACTAAAGAGCTTATAAGGGGTTGGATACAGTCCTAGGAGACCTTAGAGTGTTACACACTTTTTTTCAGGGCAGTTGGAGCACTTTTGACTTAAGCCTCCTAGGATCACTGAGACCAAGTATGTGCAACTCCGCCTCATTCAAGGCACCCGTTCTTGAGGCTCCAGATCCCTGATCTCGGTATCTCTAGGGGGGTCCCAGCCAAACCACACAAATCAACTTTTTATAGGGGATAAGTTGCTTATTTTGGAAATAATCAGGGGTGTAACTACAATAGATCCAGGTTAGCAATCGCACTAAGAGCCTGCAGCCTAGGGGGCCCCTAAAGTCCCTTTGACCTATAGAAAAAGACTAATGGTATTAAAGATTTGCAATAATTGGGGGCCCCGTTGGCGCTTTCGCATCGGGGCCCATGAGCTTCAAGTTTGCATTATGCAAAACCTACGTTTTATTGACAATAAACCGGATATACTGTTTGAGGTGGAGTTCCCCTTTAAGTAACTCATCAAATTATGTCCATAACCTGTTTTTCAGGATTTAGTTAAGAGACTATAATAATCTTATTATATGACACTTCCTCCAATATCCAAAGTCCGGAATCGTCCTGGTTAGGGATAGAAAAGTCTAGATTACCTTCATAATGCGGATCTTTCCACCACCACGCCTCTTAAAGAAACACACACACAGAATTCCTTCCATCACACAGCTTTGAATATGACATTCTCTGGAAGCAGCAATTATGTTAATTGCCATCAATTAGTAGATCCCTCCGCTTGTTAATGACGGGTCATTAAGTAATAGTTAGTATAATATTAGTTCGTGTCAGCAAAACCCAAGACAAATGTGCGGCTCCTCAAGGACGGGGAGAGGTATTACTTGTCGGATTCCCTCTAATGTCCAATTTATTAATTAGTGTCTCGGTTGACGTAACTGCTTATATTATAATATAGAGGTACTTTACACCGTAATTGGGGAAAGCGGAATGTACTATGAATGGATATGGGGGTGTGGGGTCCGTATGGATGAAATATATGGAAATCAATGGCAAAAACATAATCAAATCTGGTACTAGACCTACCGTACAAGTATATATAGGGTACATTATCAAGTGTGTTGGGGGTTGTCAATTCCGGTATCGTATATGTGATTCATGCCTGGAGTAGTATACAAAGTAAAATTTATTACACAATAGCTAAAAATAAAATAAAATCTCTACACAGTGACAACTACTGGTGATAAGGTGTGTTGCAGCTTACTGTATTTTAGTCCCCATCTAAATTGCACATACAAGCAACATGCTCTATACTACGGGGTAGTCAATGGACAGAGATGTGGTTGTATAATCATCCAAATTCACTTTTGCATGTTATTAGTGAACAAGGCATGAACATCTTTTGCAAGTGGATATTTAAAGTGTTAAAAAAAGGACATTGTTTGTTCATATTTGTATTCCCTTTGTTTCCCTAAATACTCTGTTTTTTGTTTTTTTTAAATCCGTCATATGGTTCCAGAGAAAACAGTCTTTTTATTTAGTGATAGTTATAATGTTATTTACTAAACACGCCCCAGAGGATCAATAGCCACGCCCCCAAGGAAACTAGCACTTAGTAAACTGGCCCATATCTCTAAACCATATGGCAGATTTTAATAAAAGAAAAATCGTAATACCCAGGGGACCAGGGGAAATAAAATAAATACAAGAACTGGACACTGTAGACTCGATGACTTGGTGTGCTTACATTTTATTCCCATAGTTCCCCTGAATACTGCTTTTGTTCTGTTTCTTTTTAAATCCACCCTACGTTTCAAGAGAAAATAGCCTTTTTATTCATGGATAGTTACTTCCGGTACATTCAGACAGATGAAGCAGCACACTTTGGTACTCGCCCAAAACTTTATTCAGCCAGTGGATGTTACATATGGTAAGGGTAGTGGGTGGGAGGATGGGGGGTGATACAACGGCTGTTTCACTACTGCACTACCTTTACCATATGTAGCATCCACTGGCTGAATAAAGTTTTCGGCGAGTACCGAACGTGTGCGGGTTCATCTGTCTGAATGTACCGGAAGTGATGTATCGCTACACAAGGAAGTGTGCACCGGAGGGCTGCCTGGAGCCGAGCGTGGTACAAGGTCCCGCGTGGACTGAGGAATGGAAGTCTGGAAGCACCGATAGGTAGTGCTGGCCATACCTCAAAAACGTGATTCAGGGATAGTTATTATGGATCTTTACTAAGGAGGTGGTGCTTACAGGGAAATATGCAGATCAGAAATATGTTATGTAGAAATATGCAGAGCAGCCTAAAGACATGCCCAAGCGGATCCTCTTTCTATGCCTCCAAGGAAATTACCACTTAATAAACTGGCCCATATTCTAGAACCATATAGCAGATTTTAAAAAACAAAAAAATGTAATACCCAGGGAGAAGGAGGAATAAAATAAGTACAAGAATTGGGCACTTTTGACTTGATGACTTGCCGTCCAATGTGTGCTCATATTGTTATTCCCATTTTATCCCATGAATACCCTTTTTTTGCTTTTAAAATCCACAATACGGTTCCCGAGATATTAGCCTTTTTATTAATGGTAGTTAGAGTCTTTACTAAGGAGGGGTGCTTACTGGGCAATATCAGATCAAACTAAAGACACGCCCTTGAGGATAATGCCTGCAAGGAAACTAGCACCTAATAAACCAGACCATATCTCTAGAACTTATGGCAGATTAAGAAAAAAAAAAAAAAAAAATAATATACTCATGGAGGAGGGAGAATAAAATAAACACAAAGTAACTGGGCATTTCTGACTTGATGACCTGGTGGCCAATGTGTGCACATATTTTTATTCTCATTGTTCCCGAAATACTCTGTTTTTTTTTTTTTAAATTCACCTTACAGTTCCAGAGATGTTGGACTTTTTATTTAATGATAGTTATGGTTTTTACTAAGGCGGCAGTGCTTACTGGGAAATATGCAGATCATACTAAAGACACGCCCCAAAGGATCAATGAGCCATGCCCCCAAGGAAACTAGCACTTAATAAACTGGCCCATATCTCTAGAACCGTATGGCAGATTTTTAAAAAGCTAAAAACGTAATACTCATGGGAGCAGGGGGAATAAACTGAGTACAAGAACTGGGCACTTTTAACTTGATAACTTGGTGGCCAATGATTGCTCATATTTTTATTCTAATTGTTTCCCCTGAGTATCCTGGAAGACTCTTTCAGAAAACTGCTTAAGTTTCTCATTGATTTCCTTTATACTCGGTACATAGTAGGTTCGAGTCCCATCTGAATGTCCCATTGAAGACAGATGCTCAGTAAGGTATATGAAAGGAGGCCATATGAAGGGAGTGTCCACACATGGTGACATTCTGGATATAGGGCACATCTACATGTATAACTGTGTGATAACAGAAGACACAGGCAATGTGAGCGCCAAGAAAATCTTGTCTATTCCAAGATCTCCTATCAGTGGAAATGCGAGGATGCCTCTGACCGATCTGACTTAAAAGCTTTTCTGGAAGACAGTCAAAAAACTGCTGACACGGCAAGACTAAACATTACAGAATGCGGTAAGAGACCTCGCCATGTGGTGTCCTTTTATTCCCTGCTACGCTGGGATGGTAGTGCAAGTTCAGATTCGGAGGGAACTTATAAAATCGCTTTTCGATTGGCAAGCAAAAAGATTATCAAATGTGAACACATAACCGATATCGTTTTAGATCGTTATGCCGTTGTGTCATACACAGTAAAATGCGCAATTATGTAATGCGACATATCAGATGTATGTATTGTAGGATATGGGGTGTAAAACCACCATAATACCCACGATCTGGATAATTGAAATCACAACTCCTTAGATGCTGTGATGAATGATGACCATTGCACCTAAGGGGTTTATTCATGAAAACTTTGTCAGGACCTGCAGCTCTCTGGGCCCCCTTACCCTGTTGGCCAGACCAGGTATTGCCAGAGGATAAGAGAAGGAGCCCAGCTGTTCTACTTTATGTTGTCTACTGTGACACCTGATGTGACCGGATGTATATATACCACCAATTCCTGCCAGGAACGTATATATACCTCGATCCAGTCACCTTCCGGCCCACAATATGACATAAATGCAAAAATTATGCTGCCACCACTGATCTCTTTCAGGTGGATCGGTAACCTGTCTGGTAATGTGTAAAAGCGGGGATGCGTGTCAGCTCGTCATAGAACAGGTAGACGAAACTAAGCAAATTATAAAGTTTTACTCCAAAATGTTGGCAGTGTTTACAAAAAGATATACAAGATATTACAAAAGAGATCTTTTGCATATATGCATAAAACAGTAATTAAAATAAAAGGGAATAATTGAGAAATTGCAAAACCTGCGCCATGCAGTGACTATCCCAGATTCAGTGGGGGGAGACAGCTCCCCAGAAATGTTGTAGAATTCTTCCACGCAGTATGTGTACCCGCGTCTGACGTCCCAGGGTGGAATGAAGCCAAAATGGACACTCTGGTTTTATGTAATGGGGCATAAAATCCAGGAACTCCCACTTGTGTTTCACCTCCCTGGTGGGCTGGTTCTCTGAAACCACCTCTTTCACAATTCTCCAAAAACCTCCATTTTCATATCTTTGGTTGGGACGCTGCCACGTCAAAACCATGGACATCATGTTTTCCCTCGGAAATTTACATGAAGATTATAATATCAAATTTTATATATCTATGATGTTCAGAAGGTCAAAACCCATTTCCCTGGTTTCTGATTGTTTCCCCGATATAAAAGATATACCATCATAACTGAAAAAAGGTAAACATCCCAAAAATATGATTTATGAACTTGTGCCATGAACGAGTCTTATGAAATTTGATATTAAAAGACTGTAAGCTAAGACAAAGGAATATCACAGGGACAAAACCAGATTAGACTAGCTGAATTCTGCTCAGCTCATTGTTTTATGGCTTGTCGTAAAAATTCCTGACTGGGGGAAGCAAAGCAGAAATCTATGTATCTTCCTTACGAACAAACAAGGGGCGGAGAAGAAAAAAAAAAATCTCTGGCTGTCTTTTAAAACATTTTAAAACAATGACAAGTAATCAATAAATTTTTCCCTTGGACACTCTATGTGAAATCTTGGGTGAATGATGACCACACCATCTAAATAGTTTTTTATTGAATGGCAGAGGTGAAAGTTACAATAGATATAGAGGTTTTAATTGCACCAGGGCTCTGGAGCCTTAGGGGTCCCAAAAAGGCCTCTTGGCCTATATGAAAAGACCAATACTATTAAGATTTGCAACAATTGGGCACCCTGTTGGAGCTTTTTGCATTGGACCCCATGAGTTTCAATTTATGCCTCTGCCAAGTGGGATCGTACTTATTTCGGCTCCTGAGCGCTCAGCGTGAATTCTTGGGTGAATGATGACCAAAGCATCTATATGGGTTTTTATCAAGTTAGTGGGATTGCAGTTATCTCGGATCTTGGGCGCTCCACATGAAATCTTGGGGGAATGACCACCACAACATCAAAGGAACTTTACAAATGGGATCAAAGTTATCCCATATTCTGAGCACTCCACAAGAAATCTTGGATGAATAATGACCAAGACATTCACAGGGGTTCAACAACTATAATAATTGTTAGCTCATATCCTGGGTGCCCTGCGCGAAGTCTTGGATGAATGATGACCGCAGCATCTAAAGGAGTTTAACAGCTAAGATCATAATTATCTCAAAAACTGGGTGTGAATGATGACCACAGCACCTAATAGTTTTTTTTTATCAATTTAGTGGGATCGTAGTTAAGTAGGATCTTGGTCACTCCATGTGAAATCTTGGGGGAGTGGCAACCACAGCATTAAAGGGGTTTACAAATGTGATCAAAGCTATCTCAGAAACTTGGCAGCTCCATATGAAATCTTGGGTGAATGATGGCCACAGCATCTAAAGGGGCTTAACAGCTAAGATCATAATTATCTCATATCCCGGGAGCTCCATGTGAAATCTTAGGTGAATGATGACCAAAGCATCCCAGATGATTAATAAGTGGGATCGTAGTTGGCTGAGATCCTGGGTGCCCCGCTTGAAGTCTTGGGTTAATGATAACAACAGCATCTAAAGGGGTTTAATAACTAAAGTCATTATTATCTCATATTCAGGGCACTCAATGTGAAATCTTGGATGAATGATGACCACAGCATCTAAATGGGTTTTTATCAAGTGGGATTGTAGTAATCGCGGATCCTGGGCACTCCACGTGAAATCTTGATGGGAATGGCCACCACAGCACCTAAAGGGGTTTACAAATGGAATCAAAGTTATCTCAGATCCTTCGCCGCTCCATGTGAAATACTGGATAAATGATAACCACAGTCATCTAAAGAGTTTAATGACTAAATGGTAATTATCTATATCCTGAAATGAAATCTTGAGTGAATATGACCAAAGCATGCAAAGGGGTTTAACAAGTAGAATTGTAGTTAGCTCCTCTCCTGGGTGCCCCATTGAATCTTCGTGAATGAAACCAAGCATCAAGTTACAAGTGGATTATATCTATCTTGGGGTTGTGAATGGTGAATGACAACCAAAGCATCCAAAGGGGTTTAACGATTGAGATCGTGGTTAGCTCAGATCCTGGGTGTCCCTCTGAGGTGTTGGGTGAATGACAACCACAGCATCTAAAGGGGTTTAACAAGTGGAATTAATCTCAGATCTTGGGCGCTTTGCGTGAAGTCTTGGGTGAATGACGACCACAGCATCCAAAGGGGTTTAACGATTGAGATCATGGTTAGTGCAGATCCTGGGTGTCCCTCATGAGGTGTTGGGTGAATGACATCCACAGCATCTAAAGGGGTTTAACAAATAAGATTGTAATTATCTCATATCCTGGGTGCTCTAAATGAAATCTTGAGTGAATGACGACCAAAGCATCTAAAGGGGTTTAACAAATAGGATTGTAGTTAGCTCCTCTCATGGGTGCCCCATGTGAAATCTTGGGTGATTGACAACCAAGCATCTACATAGGGTTTAACAAGTGGAATTATGATTATCTCAGATCTTGGGCACTTTGCGTGAAGTCTTGGGTGAATGACGACCACAGCATCCAAAGGGGTTTAACGATTGAGATCGTGGTTGCTCAGATCCTGGGTGTCCCTCGTGAGGTGTTGGGTGAATGACAACCACAGCATCATACTAAGGGTGGTTTAACCAATTCTGAGAATCGTAGTCAAAACACATTTAAATATCTTAGGTATATTAACAACTGTGGTCATCCTATCTGGAAAGAAATGGGCATTGGGGTAGTGGGGCACTCTCTGTCACCCATTTTGGTTGTCACCCAATTTTCTCAGAAACAGATAAAATAGGACTTTTTTTTCTGTATAGAAATTGTAACTTCTTTAAAGGTAGAACAGCTTACATTTACCGGGCAAATACCAGGAGTAATCAGGTCACAATCTAAGACGTAATTCGCAGCAATTAACCTTTTCTTTGCCTTAAACCTAAAACCTGGTATTACGAAAGTAAAACGATCACATTTCATCAATGTAATTAAAATGTCAGGTAAAAACGGTATTAAGTTACAGGGCGTGCAGCGAGCGAGGGCCGGAGCGGGTACAAGGATTCATGTCTCACTAGAAACTAGGCCTCGTCGTACCTCTAGGCCACAGACTCAGGTGGTTGCCATGGCGATTTACATTTCCTCTCAGTGAAGACGCCCAGAATACAAGTAGCCTTCCCAGGGGTATCAGGCAACACGACCCGCAGGAAACCTCCGAAAACACTCACACGCGGGCCTCACCTCACCGCGCACATTATACCGCCTCTCTGATCACATAATCTCTTCCTGTCATATCCACAGAGACGCAAAACACACGGAAAATGGAAAGAAAAATACGGTATATACAGAAGGCAACAAGGAGGGATGAAGAAACAACAGCAACTAGTCTAGGAACGAAAAGAAGGAATAAAAAAGAATAAAAAAATAAATTCTCAATTGTTGATAAAGGATTTTATTGGACAATTTTACGCCATTTTGTAGATTAGGCCCAAAAAACATCAGCTGTAAACTGAAAAGAATAGGTTTATAAGAAATGACCTGATAATAATAAAAAAATCACAAAAATCCAATCACCACAGTATAAAAGAAAATGGCTGATCCACAGCAACCAATCAGAACGCAGATATATGTTTCTTTTAGACGGTTATGATGAGTTTTTTATTATATAGCGCTATTAATTCCATAGCACTTTACATACATCAGTAATGCTGTCCCCATTGAGGCTCACAATCTAAACATTAGGTTTTTAATCTAGCTATCATCTATCTATCCCTATTATCTATCTATAATTATCCTAGTGACCCACTCCAGGGTATGGGATATTCGGAACCTGACGTTTAGTTCATGGGGGATGTCACTGGGGCCTGTGCCTGGTCCCATAACCCTCGTGGTCGCTTAAAAAGGGGGAAAACAGTCAATAAAAATAAAATAAAAGTGTTTCGTGACGTCACCTACGGTTCCGGTAATGTTACCGGCGCTGCGGACAGACCTCCGCGGTGATGGTGGAGCAGCAGGATGGTTAGGCTCCCCGTAGGTGGAGCGGGGCCCCCGGGGCAGTTGTGAATGTTATAGTTTATGTACAGTCTTTACACAGGGAGGCAGCTTACCACATAGCACAGTCACTTGTCCTTTTCAGCGCAGCAAGTGTGCGGCTCATCAGGCGCAGGCAAATAAAGTACGTCACACAGTCTTTAACTCTGCACGGGTTTACTGGCAGTACTTCAGACAGGTCACAGATGGTACAGTATTTTCGGGTCTTTCTGGCCTGGGTAGTCATCAGGAAACCGGGATGACTCACTCTGGACCCTCGGTGGTGTGCCTGCCGTTCCTTTCTAGTTCCTCACTGCACTGTCTCCAGTCTCCCTTCAAGTGCTCCCGCGCGCAGAGCCTTGAGCTGGCCCTCAGTGGAGGACTCTTCTCCAGGTCACCCTGACCGTATTCATTGCCTTTTTAAGGATGCGTCCGCAACTTTCTCTAGAAGCTCAGGCCTCCAGTTCAACGGCTCGGGGTTAGACCTATCTATCTATCTATCTATCTATCTATCTATCTATCTATCTATCTATCTATCTAGAGGTGTAACTTAAAGCTCATGGCCTCCGATGCAAAAGTTCCAACGAGCCCCTCAATTATTGCAAATCTTTAATAACATCATTCTTTTTCTATAGACAAAAGGAACTTTTTTGGCCCTCTAGGCTCCAGGGCCTGGGTGCGATTGTAAATCCTGCACCTCTTGTAGTTATGCCTCTGAATCTATCTATCTATCTATCTATCTATCTATCTATCTATCTATCTATCTATCCTTTCTATCATCCATCTATCTATCTATCTATCCCTCTGTCTATCCTCTATCATCTATATTTATCATCCATCTATCCTTCTATCTATTTCATCTATCCTCTATCAGCTATATCTATAATCTATCTAGCCTTCTATCTATCCATCTATCTGTCCTCTATATTTATCTATCTATCTATCTATCTATCTATCTATCTATCTATCTATCTATCTATCTATCTATCTATCTATCTATCTATCCTTTCTATCTATCCTTTCTATCATCCATCTATCTATCTATCTATCTATCTATCTATCTATCTATCTATCTATCTATCTATCTATCTATCTATCTATCTATCTTATCCCTCTGTCTATCCTCTATCATCTATATTTATCATCCATCTATCTATCTATCTATCTATTTATCATCTATCTATCCTCTATCAGCTATATCTATCATCTATCCTTCTATCTATCTATCTATCTATCTATCCATCTATCTGCTATCTATCCTTTTATCTGTCCTCTATATTATCTATCTATCTATCTATCTATCTATTTATCTATCTGTCTATCATCTATCCCTCTAATTATTATTCTACCTATCTATATATCTATCTATACAGCATGCAGCCTAGTATATGGTATATCTCTGGAATCAGGGTCTCTGCCCCTACCTCATGTTGAGCAGCAAAAATTTGGTAACAGATTCCCTTTAAAAAAAATAAGCAAAAATAATATAAAAATGAAAACAGATTCTGCATCATTGGAGCGGCGTACGAGGAGTCAGGTCTGTAAACTGGACGGAGTTGTATGTTTGGGAAGATATTTTGGAATTTTAGGTAGAAGATGGAGAATTCACGCACCTCTCTGGTGCCAGCACTACACAGAGCGATCCACCGCGTATGATTCAGAGGTAGCTCGGCTCAGCGGCGGCCGCCCCTGCCAAGTTTGTATAAGGCAACGGCCAAGAAACTAATAACCAGTCCAGACTGGGTTTAACCCATTTTTCCATGTTTCCAACAAAAAAGGTTTTTTTTATGTATTTTTTTACTTTTTACAATGAAATTTGGATTATACATTATAACTTTAATAGTTTAGTTTTACTTTATTATTTACCCGACCAAACAATGTGACGTACATCTACATAAAGAAGTAACAAAGTACAATTAACGAAAAATGAATCCAAAACAATAATATTTTCTATGATCAAATCCAAACTCTAACATTATTCATCCTGATCACTGAAAAAATGCTTATGAAATTGCAATTTTTAAGTCCCTTCCTCTAAAAATACAATAAATAGTAAAGTAGGTACCTGAAAATGGTACCAATAAAAGGAATTTTTTTTTTAAATTTTTACAGGTTGTTTTTTTTTTTACTAATTTTATATTTTTTTAAAGCAGTGAACTTTATTATTATTATTATTAATAATAATAATACGGTAATAATAATAATAATACCATGTCGGAAAGAACACCATCTCCTCTTAGATGTCGCTGACATGATTGACAGCAGTATCTAGGAGGTTGATGTGATGTGATCGGAGATGGGGTGGATGCCACAGCCACCACCCGTGCTGTGTGGACCAGGCTCGGCTTACGAGTGATTGCACATGTACTTCAGATGATGCTGAAAAGTGTTGGCTAACCTAGGCACTTTGGATCCCAATACTTGCCGGGTGCTAGTGCCATCAATTGGATTGTAAACCCCAACACAAGCTGGGGTGCGCACACCATCAATGGGGCTGTATACCTCCAAACTTGTCGGGGTGCTGGTGACATCAATGGTACTGTGGACCTTGAAATTTGCCGGGTTGCTGGCGCCATCAGTGTCACAGTAAACCTTGACACTTGCTGGGCTGCTGGCACCATCAATGGGACTTTGGATCTCAACACTTGTCGGGGTGTTGCCACCATCAAAGGGATTCTAGACCCTGACACTTGCTGGGGTGCTTGAGCCATCAATGGGACTATAAACCTCAAATTTTTTTCCAGGGTGCTGCGCCATCAATGGGACTGTAAAACTCTACACTTTCCGAGGTGCTGGTGCGATCATTGGAACTGTAAACCCCAACACTGGCTTGGGTGATGACACCATCAATGTGATTGTGGACCTTGACACTTGTCAGGGGCTGGCGCCATTAATTGGACTGTGGACCTTGACTTTCCGAGGTGCTGGTGCCATCAATGGGACTGTAGGCGACAATATTACGGATGCTGACACTATCAATGGAGCTATATACCCGAAAACTTGCCAGAGTTCTGGCGCCATCAATAAGACTGTAAACCGCAACACTAGCCATGGTGTTGGCACCATAAATGGGACTGTGGACCCCTACACTTGCCAGGGTGCAGGTACCATCAATGGGTTTGTAGACACCAACACTACTCGGGGTGCTGGCACCATCAGTACAAAATGTAAACTTTAACACTTTCCGGGGTGCTGGTACCACCAATGGTACTGTGGACCTTGACACGTGCTGAGGTGCTGGTGCCATCAATAGGACTGTAGATCCCAAAACTTTATGGGGTTCTGGCATCATCAATGGAACTGTAAACAGCAACACTACTCAGGGTGCTGGCACCATCAATAGAAATGTAGACCTTTACACTTGCCGGTGTGCTGGCACCATCAATAGGACTGTGGACCTTGACACTTGCTCAGGTGCTGGCACCATCAATGGGACTGTGGACCCTGACACTTGCTGGGTTTCTGGCATCATCAATGGGACTGTAAATCCCAACACTACTCGACGTGCTGGCGCCATCAATGGAAGTGTAGACCTTAACAATTGTCGGGGTGCTGGTGCCATCAATGGGATTGTGGATCTCGATACTTGCTGGGATGCTGACACCATCAATAGAACTATAAATTTTGACACTTGACAGGTTGCTGGTGCCTTCAATGGGAATGTAGACCCCAATACTTTTTGGGGTGCTGGCCCCATCAATAGGACTGTAGACCCCAACATTTGTCAGGGTGCTGGTATCATCAATGAGACTGAAGAACCTAACACTTGGTGGGGTGCTGGTGTCATAAATTGGACTGTAGACCCCGAACTTTGCCAACGTGCTAACGTCATCAACGGTACTGTAAAACCTGATACTAGCCAAAGTGCTGGTGCCATCAATGGAACAGTGGACCCTGACACTTGCCAGGATGCTGACGCCATCAATGGGACTATGTACCTAGACACTTGCCGGGGTGCTGGTGCCATTAATGGGACTGTAGACCCCAAGACTTTCTGGGTTGCTGGCACCATCAATGGGTCTGTAAACCCCAACAGTTACCAGGGTGCTAGCACCATCAATGGGACTGTAAACCCTGACACTTTCCGGGGTGCTGGTGCCATCAATGGGACTGTAGATCCCGACCCTTCCTGGAGTGCTGGCACCATCAGTTGGGACTGTGGACCTTAAAACTTGCAGTGGTGCTGGCACCATCAATCAATAGGACTGTAGACCCCGACCCTTACCGGGGTGCTGGCGCCATCAATAGAAATGTAAACCCGACACTTGCCAAAGTGCTGGCGCCATCAATGGGACTATATACCCCAACATTTGCCAGGGTTCAGGTGCCATCAATGCTACGAGGCGGTTGGCGCTGTTCAATGACTTAGGACCAACCCATATTGATGCACTCTTCGCCATACAAACTCACAAGTTCTATTACGATACAAATCGAAAAGTCCTAAAGTGTTTTGGGCAAAGAAAAAAATTGCAAAAATTAAAATAAAAAACGTTGCACTACCGTCTTGGGTTGTGTGGTATGCTGGGCGTATTTCTGAGAAGTCCATCGTCTTAATAAGACTGTTTGCTTTTCCAGTGTTTGCTGTCACTTAAAAGGAAGGAAGATTTGGCAGAGGAGTAAGAGCAAATGTTAAGGTTATTTTCAAGCCTAGTAGGAAGTAGAAGACGAGGGTGATGTCACCGGTGCTCCATTAACCCCACGTCTGCCAGGCCGGTCCATACAATGCCGGTTGTTGATATCTTACAATGGCTGGAATCACACTGACCCTCCGCTATCATGTGAGCAAAATAAACCCTATATAGAGTTTTTGTGATCCGGCATCAGGACGTCCTCTTTGTTCTTCTTGTTTATTGGGTTCATTTGGGAATATTTTGTCCGACTTTAGAATAGAAGGTCTATTGTCTGTTATACACCTGTGGAGTCGTGGGGAGGGGGATTGCTTTACTTCCCCAAAAATATCTAAAAAAAGTTCTAATTGTGTGTGATCACATGACTTCTCCAATTAAAGTAATTATGACTATGACTATTCGACCTGAATGCGGTTCTTTTAGAGAATTTACAATTATGGAAGTTATTGTTTAGGGACTAACGAGGAAAGAAATCTTCTTCCCCGTAGGAGGAAATGTAAATGTTGGAATTAAAGGAGTCGTCCACAATCACCAAAAAAAACATCTCGGAGAAGGAAATGGGGTGATATTGGGATGGGTCTTCTAACCGTTTAGACACCGCAGCTGCTATTGATCTTAGCAACTAAACGTTTTAGCCAACAGAAGGTCCATATCCAGTTAGATGATAAGTAATGACTAATCTTCATAGACAGGACCCTGGCCAACACCAAACGAAATGAATGGGCCCATGACGCCTGGGGAGGGGGCTCACAAAGATTAGGTTTCCAATACATTTACTGTACGGTGGAGTTACAAAACAGACCAAGGCGCATAGCTGGCTCCAGTGTAGATACCGGCTGTGGTATACAGCTGGCAACAGAGCCTAAATACTGTGATTGGATCTCAGTTATGAGAGGTTAGAACTGAGGGAATATGTCCCTTATCATCCTCCTTGAATCCCCAATGGCAACATGTTCGCTTCGTGTCAATGGGGCAAGAGGCTGCCAGTTGGCTTAGTGAAAATGGTCATGGCAGTTGAAGCGGAAGCCGGAGTGTTACTGAAAAGGGTCATACCAGCTAAGGGGAAGTCGGGGCAGCCTACTGAAAATGGTCATGGCAGCCAAGAGGCAGCCAGGGGACGTACAGTAAAAAGGTCATGGCAGCCAGCGGACGTACAGTAAAAAGGTCATGGCAGCCTACAGGCAGCTGGGTGGGCCTATTTAAAATGGTTATGGCAGCTAAGTGGAAGCCAGGGGGCCTACTGAAAAGGCTCATGGTAGCCAAGGGGTCTTCTGAAAATGGTCATTGCAGCTGAGAGTCGGCCGAGGGGCCAACTGAAAATGGTCATGGCAGCTAAGTGGAAGATAAAGGCTTACTGAAAATGGTCACAGTAACTGAGAGGCAGCCATGGGGGCCTATGGAAAAAGGTCATGGCAGTCAGTGGTCCTATGGAAAAAGGTCATGGCAGCCAGGGGTCCTATGGAAAAAGGACATGGCAGCCAGGGGACCTATGGAAAAAGGACATGGCAGCCAGGGGACCTATGGAAAAAGGTCATGGCAGCCAGGGGCCCTATGGAAAAAGGTCATTGCAGCCAGGGGCCCTATGGAAAAAGGTTATGGCAGTCAAGGGTCCTATGGAAAAAGGTCATTGCAGCCAGGGGCCCTATGGAAGAAGGTCATGGCAGCCAGGGGGTCTACTGAAAAGGGTTGTGACAGGCGGGGAAAAGAGGTCATTTTACAATATTGTACTATAAACAGAACCAAAAAAGGGGTGGGTCTATGCTAATTTGCATTAAAAGGGACACTTTTGATTGAAATAGATGCAGTATAAAATGCCTAATGATTTGGGATTTGCATATAATATAAAGAAAAAACTGACGACACCAGTGTGAACAGGTGCTAGCTGAAAAAACACATCTATAAGGAAGCATACAGCTGCTCTCTAGGACACGAGAAAAAGGGAGACATGGTCCAGCCTAACTGCTATGAATATACCGTACTAGATAATGCAAGTACATGAAGCTAATGTAGAATGTAGTAGAGGAAATGATACATAGCAAAACTGCTTAGGAATATTTGAAAAATGGAGAAACTCGGCTGATGTATTGGCAAATCTATGTGAGCCCAATAACTGCTGACAAGGTCTTCTTCTGATTGTAATCGCACATAGAGGCCTTAGGTTACGTACCGGATACAGGAGAACACATTGTCGTTGGTTATCGGGCTCCCATGGATCGGCCAATTTTAGCTAAGTTTCTCCAATTTTTTAATATTCCTAAGAAGTTTAGCTATCTTATTTCCTCTGTTACATTCTACATTAGCTTCATGTATTTGCCTTATGTAGCAGTTTTGCTGGACCATGTTTCCCAGAGTACAGATGTATGCTTTCTTATAGATGGGATTTGTATATGGCACCTTTAATATTAGTGTCAGTGCCGGTAGTCCTCTGTTATCCCTGTACTGAGACTCAGAGCCCAGAATCCGCCGGCGCTCAATGACAGGAGGCCATCTCCATACAAATAGGCGGGTCAGCTCATTTGCACTCCCTGAATGATGAGGAGTCAGGCAGGATGTTGTGATGTCACCGGGCCCCTCACATCGCCCGGCACCCCCAACATTCATCCTCATTACATCACTGAAGAAAGAGCCTCCTCGCCCTCTCCGACCCTCCCGTTGCTATGCAGGTGTGGACTATAAAGAGTCCTGGAGGATTCCCACACAGCAGACAATGTCCCAGCTGATCTGGAAATCAGCGCTAATGTATATGTATGGAAAGCATGGAGGGTGCAGGTGCCTGAGCCGACCGGACCAGGGGAAGAGACTAACAGATAGGGGGTCAGTGATCACCTGAGGGACCGTCACAGGAGAACCAATCTGGACCCCCAGTATCAGTGTCATTATCCTGTACCCCCAGTGTCAGTGTCATTATCCTGTACCCCAGTGTCATTATCCTGTACCCCAGTGTCATTATCCTGTACCCCCAGTGTCATTATCCTGTACCCCAGTGTCATTATCCTGTACCCCCAGTGTCATTATCCTGTACCCCAGTGTCAGTGTCATTATCCTGTACCCCCAGTGTCATTATCCTGTACCCCCAGTGTCATTACCCTTTACCCCAGTGTCATTATCCTGTACCTTCAGTGTCATTATCCTGTACCCCAGTGTCATTATCCTGTACCCCAGTGTCAGTGTCATTATCCTGTACCCCCAGTGTCATTATCCTGTACCCCAGTGTCATTATCCTGTACCCCGAGTGTCAGTGTCATTATCCTGTACCCCAGTGTCAGTGTCATTATCCTGTACCCCCAGTGTCATTATCCTGTACCCCCAGTGTCATTACCCTTTACCCCAGTGTCATTATCCTGTACCTTCAGTGTCATTATCCTGTACCCCCAGTGTCATTATCCTGTACCCCAGTGTCATTATCCTGTACCCCCAGTGTCAGTGTCATTATCCTGTACCCCCAGTGTCATTATCCTGTACCCCCAGTGTCATTATCCTGTACCCCAGTGTCAGTGTCATTATCCTGTACCCCCAGTGTCATTATCCTGTACCCCCAGTGTCATTACCCTTTACCCCAGTGTCATTATCCTGTACCTTCAGTGTCATTATCCTGTACCCCCAGTGTCATTATCCTGTACCCCAGTGTCATTATCCTGTACCCCCAGTGTCAGTGTCATTATCCTGTACCCCCAGTGTCAGTGTCATTATCCTGTACCCCCAGTGTCATTATCCTGTACCCCAGTGTCAGTGTCATTATCCTGTACCCCCAGTGTCATTATCCTGTACCCCCAGTGTCATTACCCTTTACCCCAGTGTCATTATCCTGTACCTTCAGTGTCATTATCCTGTACCCCCAGTGTCATTATCCTGTACCCCAGTGTCATTATCCTGTACCCCGAGTGTCAGTGTCATTATCCTGTACCCCCAGTGTCATTATCCTGTACCCCAGTGTCATTATCCTGTACCCCGAGTGTCAGTGTCTTTATCCTGTACCCCCAGTGTCATTATCCTGTACCCCCAGTGTCAGTGTCATTATCCTGTACCCCAGTGTCAGTGTCATTATCCTGTACCCCAGTGTTATTATTCTGCACCGTCAGTGTCATTATTCTGTACCCCCAGTGTCATTATCCTGTACCCCCCTGTGTCAGTGTCATTATCCTGTACCCCCAGTGTCATTATCCTGTACCCCCAGTGTCATTATTCTGTACCCCCAGTGTCATTATCCTGTACCCCCAGTGTCAGTGTCATTATCCTGTACCCCCAGTGTCATTATCCTGTACCCCAGTGTCATTATCCTGTACCCCCAGTGTCAGTGTCATTATCCTGTACCCCCAGTGTCAGTGTCATTATCCTGTACCCCCAGTGTCAGTGTCATTATCCTGTACCCCCAGTGTCATTATCCTGTACCCCAGTGTCAGTGTCATTATCCTGTACCCCCAGTGTCATTATCCTGTACCCCCAGTGTCATTACCCTTTACCCCAGTGTCATTATCCTGTACCTTCAGTGTCATTATCCTGTACCCCCAGTGTCATTATCCTGTACCCCAGTGTCATTATCCTGTACCCCGAGTTGTCAGTGTCATTATCCTGTACCCCCAGTGTCATTATCCTGTACCCCAGTGTCAGTGTCATTATCCTGTACCCCCAGTGTCTTTATCCTGTACCCCCAGTGTCATTATCCTGTACCCCCAGTGTCAGTGTCATTATCCTGTACCCCAGTGTCAGTGTCATTATCCTGTACCCCAGTGTTATTATTCTGCACCGTCAGTGTCATTATTCTGTACCCCCAGTGTCATTATCCTGTACCCCCTGTGTCATGTGTCATTATCCTGTACCCCAGTGTCATTATCCTGTACCCCAGTGTCATTATTCTGTACCCCAGTGTCATTATCCTGTACCCCCAGTGTCAGTGTCATTATCCTGTACCCCCAGTGTCATTATCCTGTACCCAGTGTCATTATCCTGTACCCCAGTGTCTCATTATCCTGTACCCCCAGTGTCAGTGTCATTATCCTGTACCCCCAGTGTCTTATCTGTACCCAGTGTCATTATCCTGTACCCCAGTGTCATTATCCTGTACCCCCAGTGTCATTATCCTGTACCCCCAGTGTCAGTGTCATTATCCTGTACCCCTCAGTGTCATTATCCTGTACCCCAGTGTCAGTGTCATTATCCTGTACCCCCATGTCAGTGTCATTATCCTGTACCCCCAGTGTCATTATCATTATCTGTACCCCCAGTGTCATTATCCTGTACCCCAGTGTCATTATCCTGTACCCCAGTCAGTGTCATTATCCTGTACCCCCAGTGTCAGTGTCATTATCCTGTACCCCCAGTGTCAGTGTCACTTTTCCTGTACCCCCAGGGGGGGGGGGGGGGGGGGGGGGGGGGGGGGGGGGGGGGGGGGGGGGGGGGGGGGGGGGGGGGGGGGGGGGGGGGGGGGGGGGGGGGGGGGGGGGGGGGGGGGGGGGGGGGGGGGGGGGGGGGGTTTTTTTTTTTTTTTTTTTTTTTTTTTTTTTTTTTTTTTTTTTTTTTTTTTTTTTTTTTTTTTTTTTTTTTTTTTTTTTTTTTTTTTTTTTTTTTTTTTTTTTTTTTTTTTTTTTTTTTTTTTTTTTTTTTTTTTTTTTTTTTTTTTTTTTTTTTTTTTTTTTTTTTTTTTTTTTTTTTTTTTTTTTTTTTTTTTTTTTTTTTTTTTTTTTTTTTTTTTTTTTTTTTTTTTTTTTTTTTTTTTTTTTTTTTTTTTTCATATCCTGTACCCCAGTGTCAGTGTCATTATCCTGTACCCCCAGTGTCAGTGTCATTATCCTGTACCCCCAGTGTCAGTGTCTATTATCCTGTACCCCAGTGTCATTATCATTATCCTGTACCCCCAGTGTCATTATCCTGTACCCCATCAGTGTCATTATCCTGTACCCCCAGTGTCGTGTCATTATCCTGTACCCCCAGTGTCATTCATTATCCTGTACCCCCAGTGTCATTATCCTGTACCCCCAGTTGTCATTATCCTGTACCCATTCAGTGTCATTATCCTGTACCCCCAGTGTCATTATCCTGTACCCCAAGTGTCATTATCCTGTACCCCAGTGTCATGTATTATCCTGTACCCCATGCAGTGTCATTATCCTGTACCCCCAGTGTCAGTGTCATTATCCTGTACCCCCAGTGTCAGTGTCATTATCCTGTACCCCCAGTGTCATTATCCTGTACCCCAGTGTCAGTGTCATTATCCTGTACCCCCAGTGTCATTATCCTGTACCCCCAGTGTCAGTGTCATTATCCTGTACCCCCAGTGTCATTATCCTGTACCCCCAGTGTCAGTGTCATTATCCTGTACCCCCAGTGTCAGTGTCATTATTCTGTACCCCAGTGTCAGTGTCATTATCCTGTACCCCCAGTGTCATTATCCTGTACCCCCAGTGTCAGTGTCATTATCCTGTACCCCAGTGTCAGTGTCATTATCCTGTACCCCAGTGTCATTATCCTGTACCCCCAGTGTCATTATCTTGTACTCCAGTGTCTGTGTCATTATCCTGTACCCCCAGTGTCATTATCCTGTACCCCAGTGTCAGTGTCATTATCCTGTACCCCCAGTGTCAGTGTCATTATCCTGTACCCCCAGTGTCAGTGTCATTATCCTGTACCCAGTGTCATTATCCTGTACCCCCCAGTGTCATTATCCTGTACCCCCAGTGTCATTATCCTGTACCCCAGTGTCAGTGTCATTATCCTGTACCCCAGTGTCAGTGTCATTATCCTGTACCCCAGTGTCATTATTTTGTACCTCCAGTGTCATTATCCTGTACCCCAGTGTCAGTGTCATTATCCTGTACCCAGTATCAGTGTCATTATCCTGTACCCCAGTGTCAGTGTCATTATCCTGTACCCCCAGTGTCATTATCCTGTACCCCAGTGTCATTATCCTGTACCCAGTGTCAGTGTCATTATCCTGTACCCCAGTGTCAGTGTCATTATCCTGTACCCCAGTGTCATTATCCTGTACCCCAGTGTCAGTGTCATTATCCTGTACCCCAGTGTCAGTGTCATTATCCTGTACCCCCAGTGTCATTATCCTGTACCCCAGTGTCATTATCCTGTACCCCAGTGTCAGTGTCATTATCCTGTACCCCAGTGTCAGTGTCATTATCCTGTACCCCAGTGTCATTATCCTGTACCCCCAGTGTCATTATCCTGTACCCCAGTGTCAGTGTCATTATCCTGTACCCCAGTGTCAGTGTCATTATCCTGTACCCCAGTGTCATTATCCTGTACCCCAGTGTCATTATCCTGTACCCCCAGTGTCATTATCCAGTACCCCAGTGTTATTATCCTGTACCCCCAGTGTCATTATCCTGTACCCCAGTGTCATTATCCTGTACCCCAGTGTCAGTGTCATTATCCTGTACCCCAGTGTCAGTGTCATTATCCTGTACCCCCAGTGTCATTATCCTGTACCCCAGTGTCATTATCCTGTACCCCAGTGTCAGTGTCATTATCCTGTACCCCAGTGTCAGTGTCATTATCCTGTACCCCAGTGTCATTATCCTGTACCCCAGTGTCAGTGTCATTATCCTGTACCCCAGTGTCAGTGTCATTATCCTGTACCCCCAGTGTCATTATCCTGTACCCCAGTGTCATTATCCTGTACCCCAGTGTCATTATCCTGTACCCCAGTGTCAGTGTCATTATCCTGCCTCTCATGTATGGTCTGTTCCTCAGCACATGACAGTGTCACATGACCAGGGCTCCCACGGTGCGGCTCCTCAGATGTAAGCCGTGCCCCTGGGGGACGGGGGGGGGGGATGAATTCCCACATATTATACTTTATTATTGGTGTTTATTTTGCTTAACAAATATTTCTATGTAAAATTACAAGTCCATGGAAAACCCCTTTAATTCTGGCCGATCCTGAGGAGCGTCTGCAGGTTGCTTTGTTCCAATTAAACCTTTAATTAATAAGGAGAATTCTAAGAAGCCGCCTCTATTCTTCTCGAGATGTTCACGCTCTTTCTTGGTATCATGCCCTGAATCTGGATATTGAAGGTGTGGAGAAGCACCGCCACGAGAGGCCTATACATCACATCACATGGGGAGGATTAATGTACACAGAGGAAGCGAATGGCCACAAAGTAAATGATATTAAGACATATTTATTGATATGATAAAAACATATAAATGTATTCAAATGATTGGGAGACAGAACAGACGTGTCAGTAAGGAGATCAGCGTATGTTATTGCTGCACTGACTGTATAAAGAAATATATATATAAGAAGATACAGCAAACATATATAGTATACATGAATTCAATAAATAACTCAGTGAATATTAATATACTGTATGCTGCATGTAACACATGAACAAGAGAGACAGCGCATGAATCAGGGCCCGACATACGTTTCGCTCACAAGCTTTTTCAGGGAGTCAGTCTGTGTGAGTTTCGCTTGTAACAATGGTCATGGCGCAGCTAAGTGGAATCCAGGGAGGGGGCTACTGAAGAGGCTCATAGCAATAGAGTGGAAGCCATCAAATGAATAACATACCATGCATAGAGACTGTGTGATTCCTCAGGGGCCGGACTGTGTGATCCCTCAGGGGCCGGACTGTGTGATCCCTCGGATGCCGGATTGTGTAATCCCTGGAAGCTGGATTGTGTGGGTCTGATCCCTCAGAGACTTTATTTTGTGATCCCTCAGGGGCTAGACTTTATGATCCTTCAGGGGCCAGACTGTGTGATCCCTCGGGGGCTTGACTCTGTGATCCCTCAGAGGCTGGACTGTGTGATCCCTTGGGGGCCAGACTGTGTGATCCCTCAGGGGCCAGACTGTGTGATCCCTTGGAGGCTGAACTGTGTGATCTCTCAGGGCCCAGACTATGTGATCCCTCAGAGGCCGGACTGTGTGATCTCTCTGAGGCCGGACACTGTGATTCCTTGGAGGCCGCACTGTATGATCCCTTGGGGGCTGGACTGTGTGATCTCTTGGAGGCTTTACTGTATGATACCTCAGGGGCCGGACTGTGTGATCCATTGGAGGCCGGACTGTATGATCCCTTGGGGGCTTGACTGTGTGATCTCTCAGAGCCTGGACTGTGTGATCCCTCAGAGGCCGGACTGTGTGATTCCTTGGAGGCCGGACTGTGTGATCTCTCTGAGGCCGGACACTGTGATCCCTTGGAGGCCGCACTGTATGATCCCTTGGGGGCTGGACTGTGTGATCTCTTGGAGGCTGGACTGTGTGATACCTCAGGGGCCGGACTGTGTGATCCATTGGAGGCCGGACTGTATGATCCCTTGGGGGCTAGACTGTGTGATCTCTCAGAGGCTGGACTGTGTGATCCCTTGGAGGCTGAACTGTGTGATCCCTCAGGGCTGAACTGTGTGATCCCTCAGAAGCCAGACTGTGTAATCTCTCTGAGGCCGGACTATGTGATCCCTCAGGGGCCGGACTGTGTGATCCCTTGGAGACTGGACTGTATGATCCCTTGGGGGCTGAACTGTGTGATACCTCAGGGGCTGGACTGTGTGATCCCTCAGAGGCCGTGCTGTGTAATCCCTCTGGGGCCAGACTGTGTGATCCCTTGGGGCCAGACTGTGCGATCCCTCGGGGGTCGGACTGTGTCTCCCTACAGATCAGCTTCAGGATAGGACCACCCACTCAGGTGCTAAGCTGCAGTACCAAGACCAGCCACAGCCAAATGTATGGCGCTGATGGGCAGAGGGGCAATAAGATAAGGACTGGCCATATGTTTTACAGTCCTGGAAAATACTGTATAATATGGATATAATACTGCCAGGAACAGCTGAGGAGTAACGCTGCGGCCTGTCTCCGGAGGTCTTTAGCCTTTGGACGGATTCATTTCTTCTGAACTCTGATACTTATTTCGAGGGGATTTCCACTTTAAGATCAGATGAAATATGACGGTTTTGTTTGTTGTCTGGAGGAGCAGACGAGTCTCACCAGTATATAGTGTTATGTGGGTGATCGCTGAGGTCTGGGCCCTATAATGGCGCTTACAGGGGATTCAGTTCACCTGCGCCCTAGGGCAAAAGGTGGGAAATGATGTCCTGTCACCTACTATACCCAAATAAGATGATGAACACAATGAACATACTAAACACTAGCTGTGCTGGCCATATAAATATCAGCCACAATACTACACTAAACACCAGCCATGCTGGCCATATAAATGTCAGCCACAATGCTCATGTATAATCATGCATGCAATACATACACTAAACACTAGCCATGCTGGACATATAAATATCACCCACAATACCCAGACTAAACACTAGCTGTGCTCGCCATATAAATATCACCCACAATACTACACTATACACCAGCCAACTAAACAATAGCCGTGCTGGCCATATAAGTATCCATAATGCTCATATGTAATCATGAATGCAATACCCAGACTAAACACTAGCTATGCTGGGCATTTAAATATCAGCTATAAAGCCCATATGTAATAATGAATTCAATATCCAGACTAAACACATATAAATATCAAGCACAATACCACAATACACACTAGTCACACTGGCCATATAAATATCAGCCATAATGCCCATATATAATCATCAATGCTATACCCAGATTAAACACTAGCTATACTGGGCATATAAATATGAGTCATAATGCTGATATATGATCATTAATGCAATACCCAGAGTAAACACTAGCTATACTGTGCATATTAATATCAACCACAATACTACACTAAACACTAGCCATGCTTGCCAAATATATTTTAGCCATAATGCCGCTATATAATCATGAATGGGATATCCAAACTAAATACTAGCTATACTGGCCATATAAATATCAACCATAATGCCCATATATATTCATATATGCAATACTCACTTTAAACACTATCTATACTGGCCATATAAATATCATCCACTATGCCCATACATAATCATGAATACAATACACAGACTAAACACTAGCTATACTGGCTATATAACTATCAACCACATTGCCATATATAGTCATGAATACAATACATAGACTAGCTACACTGTGCACATCAATATCAACCACAATGCCACACTAAACACTAGCCATGCTGGCTATATAAAAGCGTTAGTCCCTATGTCAATATAAAATCATAAACTTTATGTCATACTAAACCACCTATACTGGACATGAAAAATAGTCACAATGTTCATATATAATGAGGAATACAATACACAGACTAAACACCAGCCACACTGGACATATAAATATCAGCCACAAATCCATAAACAATACCAGCCACAATGCCTGTGTATAATATTGATAACAGTCCCATACTAATTACTAGCCCCACTGGACATACAAAATATCAGCCTCCATTCCCCTTCTGTGCACCAATCACTCTGCCCATATGTAATAACAATCACATGTCACTGCTAAACTCTAGCTCCACTGGCCATACAAAATGCCATTGTTTCCATACTAAACACCAGCCACACTGAACACATGCAAAAATTATTATGATTCCCTACTAAACATTGGGCCAGGTGGCTATATAAAATGCCAGCTCCAGGGCCTATACTAAACACTAGCCCCACTGGTCATATAAGATAACAGTTGAAAATGACATACTAAGCACTAGCCCTACTGGCCATAGAAAATGCCATCTCCAGTGCCTATACTAAAAACTAGCCCCACTGGCCATATAAAATGCCAGCTCCAGGGCTTATTCTAAACACTAGCCCCACTGGTCATTTAAGATAGTAGTTGAAGGTCCCATACTAAACACCAGCCCAACTGTCCATATAAAATGGCAACTCTAGGGCCTATACTAAACACTAACCAAACTGGCCATATAAGATACTAGTTGAAGGTCCCATACTAAACATTCAACCTGTAAACGTGAGATAAATGCGGGCAATTCGGCATTTTGTCCCATTACAGCATTCCATACTAAACATTAGCCATACTAGCCATATAAAATGCCAGCTCCAGGGCCTATACTAAACACTAGCCCCACTGGCCATTTAAGATAGTAGTTGAAGGTCCCACACTAAACACTAGCCCAACTGGCCATATAAAATGGCAGCTCCAGGGCCTATACTAAACACTAGCCCCTCTGGCCATATAAGATACCAGTGTAAGGTCCCATACTAAACACCAGCCCCACTGGCCATATAAAACACCATTTTATATCGTTCTTATAAACACAGAACAAAGGGACGCTCTTAGTGGATCCGGCCCAGAGTCGGCCATTTATATTTAGTGACCACTCGATGTTAGAGCTGGGAAGACATCATGGCCTCCAGTAAACACTTGGTCGTTTCCTTGTACTCTGCACCAGAGGCAATGTCTGCTTTCCTTCTCTTCCAGGATTCTACGCTCCCCGATATGACATGGCACATTCCCATAGACAGTCATTAGAACCGGAGGAACCGGCCCGGCAGCTCTAATCCATTAATAATCCGATCCCTGTGATTTATGTCACTGCGACGTGAGCATTATTACTACATCCTGAAGACATGGCTGTATATATCAGTGATCACTGCATAGGTGTGAAAGGTACAACCCAGAGGCTACAGATAGAGGTCAGCCAAGGACACAGGACCCAGCAGAAATCCACAATCACCAAGATACATAACATCAGTGGGTCTGACACTGTGTATGGGCACTCTATTACCGGAGCTGTGTATGGGCACTCTATTACCGGAGCTGTGTATGGGCACTCTATTACCGGAGCTGTGTATGGGCACTCTATTACCGGAGCTGTGTATGGGGCACTCTATTACCGGAGCTGTATATAGGCACTCTATTACCGGAGCTGTATATAGGCACTCTATTACCGGAGCTGTATATGGGCACTCTATTACCGGAGCTGTGTATGGGGCACTCTATTACCGGAGCTGTGTATGGGGCACTCTATTACCGGAGCTGTGTATGGGGCACTCTATTACCGGAGCTGTATATAGGCACTCTATTACCGGAGCTGTGTATGAGCACTCTATTACTGGAGCCATGTATGGGGCACTCTATTACCGGAGCTGTGTATGGGGCACTCTATTACCGGAGCTGTATATAGGCACTCTATTACCGGAGCTGTATATGGGCATTCTATTACCGGAGCTGTATATGGGCACTCTATTACCGGAGCTGTATATGGGCACTCTATTACCGGAGCTGTGTATGGGCACTCTATTACCGGAGCTGTATATGGGCACTCTATTACCGGAGCTGTGTATGGGGCACTCTATTACCGGAGCTGTATATGGGCACTCTATTACCAGAGCTGTGTATGGGGCACTCTATTACCAGAGCTGTGTATGGGGCACTCTATTACCGGAGCTGTGTATGGGGCACTCTATTACCGGAGCTGTGTATGAGCACTCTAATACTGCACCTATATATGGGGCACTCTATTACCAGAGCTATATATGGGCACTCTATTACCGGAGCTGTATATGGGCACTCTATTACCGGAGCTGTGTATGATCACTCTATTACAGGAGCTGTGTATGGGACACTCTGTTACAGGAGCTGTGTATGGGACAGTCTAGTACAGGACCTGTGTATGAGCACTCTATTACCTGAGCTGTGTATGATCACTCTATTACTGGAGCTATATATGGGGCACTCTATTACCAGAGCTATATATGGGCACTCTATTACTGGAGCTGTGTATGATCACTCTATTACAGGAGCTGTGTATGGGGCACTCTAGTACAGGAGCTGTGTATGGGACACTCTGTTACAGGAGCTGTGTATGGGACAGTCTAGTACAGGAGCTGTGTATGAGCACTCTATTACCGGAGCTGTGTATGAGCACTCTATTATCGGAACTGTATATGGGGCACTCTATTACCAGAGCTATATATGGGCACTCTATTACCGGAGCTGTGTATGGGGCACTCTATTACCGGAGCTGTGTATGAGCACTCTATTACCAGAGCTGTGTATGGGGCACTCTGTTACTGGATATGTGTATGGAGCACTCCATTACCAGAGCTGTGTATGGGGCACTCTGTTACTGGAGATGATAAATATAGGATGAATGGATATATAGATAGAGAGATATAATAGCAAAAAAAACGGAACAGCACAAACCAGGGCAATTTGGGTGCAAGCCCTCCTACCATGAATCCTTGGTTTAAAGCATTTTGAAAAAATGGACGGCAGCACTTCCTTCAAAGTAGTGTATAGTGGATTTGTATTCCCTCAGGATCGCAACGTTTTGGCTCACAAGCAGTAACTGTACTGTACAACAGTGCTGCCGTCCATTCTTTCAATGATAGATAGATAGATAGATAGATAGATAGATAGATAGATAGATAGATAGATAGATAAATAGATAGATAAATAGAAAGACAGTTGGAAGGATAGATAGATGTGAGCTAGAGAATGGATGGATCAATGAATGGATAGTTAGATAGACAGACAAATCTCTATATATAATTGCTCGGTGTCTCCTCCACTTCCGTCTAGATGTCACCTATGTCACTTCCGCCAGCGCCATATTACCACACCCAAGTGATGGGTATGGAAATATGGCGGCCACTGCTTTCCCGCCTGGTGAGCCCCCGCCCGATCATCCCCGCCCGGTTCTTGCAGTCTCCCCCACTAACCCGACACCAAGCCCCCAACGTTGATAAGCTGGGACCGACTTACAGGACCTATGGTGACTTCATAATCATGGGCGGAGCCAGATCACATGATCATGATGTCACCACAGGATCTTGAGCAGAACGGATGGAGGAGCAGAGAGCAGCAGCAGGAGCCAGGTACTGCAGGGGCAGCTCACTGTCACCCCACGCCATGGTCAGACCACACTCACCCTGCACTCACTCACCCTGCACTCACTCACCCTGCACTCACTCTTCCTGCAGTCACTCTTCCTGCACTCACTCTTCCTGCACTCACTCACCCTGCACTCACTCACCCTGCACTCAGTCAGCCCACACTCACTCACCCTGCACTCACTCAGTCCGCACTCAGTCAGCCCACACTCACTCACCCTGCACTCACTCAGTCCGCACTCAGTCAGCCCGCACTCACTCTTCCTGCACTCACCCTGCACTCACTCTACCTCTCTACCTGCACCATGGTCAGCCCACATTCATTCAGCCTGCACTCACCCTGCATTCAGCCCGCACTATGGTCACCTTGCACTCGGCCTGCCCTCACTCAGCTCGCACCACGGTTAGCCCGCACTCATTCAGCCTGCCCTCACTCAGCTCACACTCATTCAGCCTACACTCACCCTGCACTCAACCCACACCATGGACATCCTGCACTCAGCCCTCACTACGGTCATCCTACACTCAGCCTGCCCTCAATCAGCCCGCACCACGGTCAGCCTGTACTCATTCAGCCTGCACTCACTCAGTCCACATCACAGTCAGCCCCCACTCATTCAGCCTGCACTCATCCCGCACTATGGTTACCCTGCACTACAGTCATCCCCCACTCAGCCTGCCCTCACTCAGCCCACACCATTGTCAGCCCACACCATGGTCAACCTGCCCTCACTCAGGCCGCACCACGGTCAGCCCCGCACTCATTCAGCCTGCACTCAGCCCACACCATGGTCGCTCTGTACTCAGCCCACACTCAACCTACAGTCACTCAGCCCGTCCCACAGTCACCCCGTACTACGGTCAATTTGCACTCGCTCAGCCTACACTCACGCAGCCTGCCCTCACTCAGCCCACACCACAGTCAGCCCACACTCATTCAGCCTGCACTCAGCCCACACCATAATCACCCTGCACTCAGCCCCACTCACCCTGCACACACTCAGCCCACACCACGGTCACCCAGCACTTCGGTCATCCCTCAGTCAGCCTGCCCTCACTCAGCCTGCACTCATTCAGCCTGCACTCACCCTGCACTCAACCCGCATCATGGTCACCCTGCACTTAGCCCACACTCTCCCTGCACTCACTCAGCCTGCTCTACAGTCTGCTCGCACTACAGTCATCCCGCATTCACTCAGCCTACATTCATACAGACTACACTCACTCAGCCAGCCCTCACTCAGCCCACACCATGGTCAGCCCGCACTCATTCAGCCTGCACTTACCCCGCACTCAGCCCACACCATAGTCATCCTGCACTCAGCCCACACTCACCCTGCACTCACTCAGACCGCACCACGGTCACCCTACACTATGGTCATCCCTCACTCAGCCTGCCCTCATTCAGCCCACCCTCACTCAGCCCGCACTCATTCATCCTGCACTCACCCTGTACTCAGCCCGCACCATGGTCATCCTGCACCCCGGACATCCCGCACTACGGTCAGCCCACACTCACTCAGTCCACACCACGGTCACCCTGTACCACATTCATCCCTACACTCACACAGCCTGCACTCAGCCTGCCCTCACTCAGCCGACGCCACGGTCAGCCCGTGCTCATATAGCCTGCACTCACCCTGCACTCAGCCCACACCATGGTTGCCCTGCACTCAGCCCGCACTTACCCTGCACTCACTCAGCCCACACCATGGTTGCCCTGCACTCAGCCCGCACTTACCCTGCACTCACTCAGCCTGCTGTATGGTCATCCCGCACTCAGTCCGCACTCACTTAGTCCACACCACGGTCACCCTGCACTCACACAGTCCACACCACGGTCACCCTACACTATGGTCATCCCTCACTCAGCCTGCCCTCATTCAGCCCACCCTCACTCAGCCCGCACTCATTCATCCTGCACTCACCCTGTACTCAGCCCGCACCATGGTCATCCTGCACCCCGGACATCCCGCACTACGGTCAGCCCACACTCACTCAGTCCACACCACGGTCACCCTGTACCACATTCATCCCTACACTCACACAGCCTGCACTCAGCCTGCCCTCACTCAGCCGACGCCACGGTCAGCCCGTGCTCATATAGCCTGCACTCACCCTGCACTCAGCCCACACCATGGTTGCCCTGCACTCAGCCCGCACTTACCCTGCACTCACTCAGCCCACACCATGGTTGCCCTGCACTCAGCCCGCACTTACCCTGCACTCACTCAGCCTGCTGTATGGTCATCCCGCACTCAGTCCGCACTCACTTAGTCCACACCACGGTCACCCTGCACTCACACAGTCCACACCACGGTCATCCCACACCATGGTCACCCCGCACTCAGCCCACACCATGGTCAACCCGCACCACGCTCACCCCACACTCACTCAGTCCGCACCATGGTCAACCTGCAGCACTGGGGGGCAGAGACGAGGCAGCACTGGGGGGGGAAGAGAGTGAGGGGGAACAAATAGGCAGGGGAGAGACCGCACAGGGGGGAGAGGCGAATGCTGCCCCCAGTGCCATAGAGCCCCCCCATCGTGATGTCACCACCCACCCGATACAAGAGCATCGGGCTCCCATCTGGTAGATAGATAATGGAGAGAAAGACAGATAGATGATACAATAGATTGATGAATGGATAGATAGATAGATAGATAGATAGAGAGATAGATAGATAATTTGTGTCTTTTTATGGAGCTGAACCTTCTCCACAGACAGTTCTGTGTATATTCCTCTGTGCAGGTACAAGACACAGACACTATGCAAGTCTCAAACTATTCTGGCCTAAATAACATGTCTGTGCAGAAACCCAATCTTCACATCTTCCTTTGGGGACCAAATCACTTCTTTATTTCCCTTTCAAAGAAAAACAGACATGATGGCTTAACAAGGACCATGAGCGGCGGTCTGAGGAGTCTAGAATTCCTTCCGAGACCTTCCGCAGACATTGCTCTGAAATGTTGTCATTGACATTACAAGAGTAAAGCCTGAGCTTAAAGTCACAGTCGGGGACAATGTGGGAGCACCGGGGGGACTCGGGCCGGGGACAAAGAGAAACTTCTATTATTCTCTGTCCTGAATGTAGTGAGACGATGGACTCTGTCCAGGAACACAGAGGCAATAGCTCTCTGCAGGTTGATTGACGGAACCAAGGGTGGGGGGGTCTGAGACTTAAAATGTCGCACCTGCTACTCAACCACAAGGGTCTTATTTAAGGGGCCAAAGACTTTTTAATAACTAACCCCTACTAGTATCGCAGTTCCGTCATGTTCTAGATTATTGGCCCATTTCTACCTACTGGTTCCTGGTGGTTTATTGCTCCATTTCTGGTTATCCAGTTCCTGGTATGTAGTGGTCTAGTAATGTAAATTTACAGTCCCTGGTGTCTAGTGGTTTGGTCCTTTAGTTTTCTATTTTTCCATACAGTTGCACAGAAATTACCAGTTGCTTGAAACCAAGGTGTAGAGCCCTAGTCCTGCTGCCCAGTAGTTTGGTGGCTCAGACACAAGTAACAGATACAAGTAAGGACTGTCTAGTGCCATGGTCCCTGGTGTGCAGTGCTCCTGAGGCTCAGTATCTTATTCCTTCTGTCACTTGTCTACTTCCCATTGACCAGGTCCAGTGTCTTAGTCCCTGGAGGTCATCGTTTGGTGCCTCACCTAGTTCCTAGTGGCCAAGTCTACTGTCCTAGTCCCTGGTGTCTAGTGGTTTAGTACCTCAAACTGTCATCTAGTTCCTATCAAGCAAGGTCTAGTGCCAAAGTCCTTGGTGTTTACTGGTTTAATGGTACAGTACTTTATTTTGCTTGCCTATTATCCAGTTCTTAGTCAACAGGGCTCTACGTCTTAGTCTCTGAGGTCTAGTGGTTTATTGCCTCATTTCGTTGACCAGTTATTAGTGATCAGATCTAATGTCCTTGTCCCTGGAGTCTAGTGGTTTAGTGCCTCCTTATATTGTCCAGTTCCTGGTAACTAAGCCTAATATCCCTGTCCCTGGGGTCTAGTGGTTTAGTGCCTCCTTATATTGTCCAGTTCCTAGTAACTAAGTCTAATGTCCTTGTCCCTGGGGTCTAGTGGTTTAGTGCCTCCTTCTGTTGTCCAGTTCCTGGTAACTAAGTCTAATATCCTTGTCCCTGGTGTCTAGTGGTTTAGTGTCTCCTTACATTGTCCATTTCCTGGTAACTAAGTCTAATGTCCTTGTCCCTGGGGTCTAGTGGTATGGTGCCTCCTTATATTGTCCAGTTCCTGGCAACTAAGTCTAATGTCCTTGTCCCTGGGGTCTAGTGGTATGGTGCCTCCTTATATTGTCCAGTTCCTGGCAACTAAGTCTAATGTCCTTGTCCCTGGGGTCTAGTGGTTTAGTGTCTCCTTATATCGTCCAGTTCCTGGTAACTAATTCTAATGTCCTTGTCCCTGGGGTCTAGTGGTTTAGTGCCTCCTTACATTGTCCAGTTCCTGGTAACTAAGTCTAATGTCCTTGTCCCTGGGGTCTAGTGGTTTAGTGCCTTCTTATAGTGTCCAGTTCCTGGCAATTAAGTCTAATATCCTTGTCCCTGGGGTCTAGTGGTTTACTTTCTCACTCTCTTGTCCAGTTATTAGTGACCAAGTCCAGTGTCCTAGTCCCTGGGGGTCTAGTGGATTAATGACTCAGGATCCTGTTTCTCCAGTATCTTGTCTAGTTCTTAGAGTCTTATTCCCTGGTCTAGCGTCCTAATCCCAGTATTTTAGATCTCTAGATTTATGTCCAGTGGAATAGAGTCATAGTCCTAGATCTCAAGTACTTTAGTAGGCCAATCCTTGATGTCCAGTGGTTTGAGCCCCAAGTCCCTAGCTCCTATTTTATTGTCCCTGGTGTCCGGTGGAGATTTAAGATTTCATCTATGGAAGGTTCCAGTCAAAGAAAGGAGACTCAAGACAGAAGCAGTGGTCATCATGTAGTGCCCTTGAATACTCTGAGGAGATCCACCTCTAGTCAATGGTTGTTGTAGACCTTTCTTCCTGTCTTCTACACCTAAGATGCTGATTGACAAGTAAGGAGAGGTGGACCACCCATTGTAGGTAATATGTCGGCTTCTCTGATAGTCAAACCTTTGGTAGATGTCAACCGATGTCCATGGATAGTTCTAGATATCTACATCACTAGGTCATACATGTTGAGTGATGTCTAGTCTTGGAATCATTGGAGGTCCACGTTCACCCATGTGTATTATATAGGGATCCAAAACATGAACTCCCCCTTTAAGAAAGAGTTCCCATATTTCAATGCATTGTTGAGTTCCTCTTTAACTTTCAATGTCTTACATTATTCTACAAATTACGAGCAACCAAGTATATGGAAAACCACCGCAGATAGAGCAGAAAGCGAGAAGGAAGGGGAGTCTTTGATGTAATTCTACATCCTCATAGTAATGTGGAAAATCCCTGATTATAAACCAAGCATTGATTGTGGAGATGGAGTGATGAAAGCCTCCGAACAGTCAGCTATTCATTAATAGGTCCATGATGGGACGATGATCAAACACTCCGACTGGAGATTTCCTCAAAAGATGACCTAGTGCATGGGCGAGAACAGTCCCCATAGCCGTGTCCATAAAGGCAATTCTAAAACACTGGGTGGGAACAAGCATGGTACCTTCCTCTGCCGGGGGCCAGGACATCACCCACCCCAAAACATTTTGTCTTTTGTCTAAACGAAAGTGTCGCCAAAGTATTCTCCTGAAAAATGCCCAAAAGAAAAATACCCACAGAGTTGGAATTAGGGTTTAGGTGTTAGGGATTAGGTGTTAAAGTTAGGTGTTAGGGTTAGCTGTTTGGGGTTAGGTGTTAGGGTTAGGTGTTTGGGGTTAGGTGTTGGGGATTAGGTGTTAAGATTAGGTGTTAGGGTTAGGTGTTTGGAGTTAGATGTTAGGGATTAGGTGTTAAAGTTAGGTGTTTGGGGTTCGGCCTTAGGGTTAGGTGTTTGGGGTTAGGTGTTGGGGTTAGGTGTTAGGGTTAGGTGTTGGGATTAGGTGTTAAAGTTAGGTGTTGGGGATTAGGTGTTAAGGTCAGGTGTTAGGGTTAGGTGTTAACGTTAGGTGTTTGGGGTTAGGTGTTAGGGATTAGGTGTTAAGATTAGGTATTAGGGTTAGGTGTTAACGTTAGGTGTTTGGGGTTAGGTGTTAGGGATTAGGTGTTAGGGATTAGGTGTTAAGGTTAGGTGTTAGGGTTAGGTGTTGGGGATTAGGTGTTAAGGTCAGGTGTTAGGGTTAGGTGTTAGGGTTAGGTGTCAGGATTAGATGTTTATTGTTATCTACTGGGGTTAGGTGTTATGGTTAGGTGTTATCGATGGGGTTAGGGTTAGGTGTTAGGGATTAGGTGTTAAAGTTAGGTGTTAGGGTTAGCTGTTTGGGGTTAGGTGTTAGGGTTAGGTGTTTGGGGTTAGGTGTTGGGGATTAGGTGTTAAGATTAGGTGTTAGGGTTAGGTGTTTGGAGTTAGATGTTAGGGATTAGGTGTTAAAGTTAGGTGTTTGGGGTTCGGCCTTAGGGTTAGGTGTTTGGGGTTAGGTGTTGGGGTTAGGTGTTAGGGTTAGGTGTTGGGGATAGGTGTTAAAGTTAGGTGTTGGGGATTAGGTGTTAAGGTCAGGTGATAGGGTTAGGTGTTAACGTTAGGTGTTTGGGGTTAGGTGTTAGGGATTAGGTGTTAAGATTAGGTATTAGGGTTAGGTGTTAACGTTAGGTGTTTGGGGTTAGGTGTTAGGGATTAGGTGTTAGGGATTAGGTGTTAAGGTTAGGTGTTAGGGTTAGGTGTTGGGGATTAGGTGTTAAGGTCAGGTGTTAGGGTTAGGTGTTAGGGTTAGGTGTCAGGATTAGATGTTTATTGTTATCTACTGGGGTTAGGTGTTATGGTTAGGTGTTATCGATGGGGTTAGGGTTAGGTGTTAGGGTTTGGGTTTGGTGTTAGGGCTTGGGTTAGGTGTTAGGGTTAGGTGTTTAGGTGTCCGGGATAGGGTTTAGGGATAGGTGTTAGGGTTAAGGGTTACGGTTAGGTGTTGAGGTTAGTGTTAGATGTTAGGGTTAGGAGTTAGGATTAGGGTTAGGTGTTAGGGTTAGGTGTTGGGGTTTGGTGTATGGGTTTGGTGTTTAGGGTTAGGTGTTAGATTAGGTGTTATGATTTGTTTTTAGGGTTAGGTGTTACGATTAGGTGTTAGGATTAGGTGTTAGGGTTTGGTGTTAGGGTTAGGTGCTAGGGTTAGTTTTAGGTGTTATAGTTATGTGTTGGGGTTAGGTTTAGGTGTTAGATGTTAGGGTTGGGGTTAGGTGTTAGGGTTATTTATTAAGGGTTTTGGCCACTTTACACATGGCTACATTTCTAGCTTATCCACAGGTAACTTACTGGCTGCAGTGAAATCATGGAGACAAGGTTCTATCTTGTTGCTGTGTACAAATGAATAATGTCTCCATGATTTCACTGCAGCCAGTAAGTTACCTGTGGATAAGCTAGAAATGTAGCCGCGTGTAAAGTGGCCATTAGAGTTAGATGCTAGGGTTAGGGTAAGTGGTTAGGGTTAGGTTTTATGGTTAGGTGTTTGGGTTAGGGTTGCCTGTGGGCATTTTCAGGGAACAGTGAATAGCAGTATATTGGTGGTTTTCACAAAAATTAGACTTTTTTTTCCATTTCAGGGAGCGATAAAATTGTGAAAAAAAGCAAAACATATCAAACATAGATGCAGAATCTCCTCGGAGCAGTTCATTAACACATTCTTAAAGATGAAGCAAAAACACGATCTGTCACTGCAGTGTGTTGGTGATTTCCATAAAGACTTTTTTTTTTATTCATCAAAGCAATAAAAAATGTGAAAATAGCAAAACAAGGATGCCGGACCCCTCAGACCAGCTCATTACTGTATGCTGAAAGATAAGACAACTACAGTATGTACCAACAGAAGCTTACCAATGGTTTCCAAAATGTCTATAAGTTTGTTTCCACACCTTCAAGAAATAAAAAAGTGAAAACTATAGGGAGCGAGGAGTGGGACACCTCCTGACACTAACCTGAATCTGAACCCTGAGCTCCCCTAATGTCCCTAATCGGGTTTTGTCCCTTGCTGCTATAACGTGCCTAGTACCTGAGCTAGTGCGACAGCCGGTGAGTGCGAAAGAAAGATAGAAAAAGAAGGTAAGAAAGAAAGACAGAAAGAAAAAGAAAGATAGAAAGAGAGAGAAGGAAAGAAAGAGAAAGAGAGAAAAAATGAAAGAAAGAGAGAAAAAAAGAAAGTAAAATAAAAAGTAAGATAGAAAGAGAAAGAAGAAAGAAAGATAGGAAGAGAAAGAGAGAAAGAAAGAGAAAAAGAAAGAAAGAAAAGACTAACTGTGGGAGCATAGATAAATAAACTCCAACTCAAGGTTACAACCAAACCCCAGAACTGCAAACACAAGGACTCCATTCGTTTCCTGAGACTTCCTCACTCAACGATGGTCAGCATTGAAAGATTCCATTACCGGCATGAAGTTATGGATCATGCGACTAAAGGGAAAGGGAGTGGTCACAAACCTGTTACAGCTGAGATGAACGAACCAGGATCTACCAGCAACGAAAATGTCATTAACCCTTACTGGTCCAAAAGAAAGAACTCACCTTTAAAACCCAGTCTCAAAAGTTCCTGTGAAGTCTCCTAATGACGGGAGATACTCGTGTCAGGAGCTCGTAGAACAAATGAACATGATCTGTCAACAGCAGCTTGTCGATTGCTTCCATAAAGAATAGTTCTTTTCTTTACACTACACATAACAATAAAATAATGGGAGAAAAAATACCCTAATAAATGAAGCAAACACGCCGTACCTCCTACAGTCCAGCTCATTAGGACATTTTTAAGAATGATGATGATCTGTCATCAGCGGCTCATTGATGATTTCTGCAAATATTAAGAGATTAAAAACATATATATTAAAAGCAGCAAAATGAAGGATGACAAACCCCAAGGGTGGAGCAGAGCAGTGGCTCAGTGTGTCGCTGCGTCGGCCCCCTGCGATTCTTCTAGGGCCGCACAAGTGAGCGCAGATGTTGGGCGCTGGACATTTTTATGCCTTCTGTTACAGAGGATCACAGCTGGTCATCCCATTAACAAGAACATGCATGGGACAGGTCATTTAATGGAAACCACGGCTGTGCTGATGGTTTCCTCCCCTTTGTGAAATTACTCGCCCGTTTCTCCTCAACATTTATTACTTCTCGAAACATCTGGTTTGGGACTTTTGTGAAATCACAAGCATATTTCAGGCCCGCTGCCCCTCGACTGTTGACAGGGAGAATTTTTTAATAAGGGTTAATATCATCCTCTTTTCCTCTTCGTCTTAGAGTTTGGGAGTAATAAGAAGAGAGGCTCCCCTGGCTCCTCCGCTCCCGCTCCGCCAGGACCGGTTTTATGGCCTCCCATATAAGACACCTAGATGTCTGACTTCCCCTTCTCCTGATGTATTGGAAAGTCGGGAGTCGTAAAATAAGAACAGACGTCAATATCCCACAGGCTTGGATCTGAGTCCGACGTGGATCGAGAGGAGGTTGTCACCCAACTCTACCAGAGGCCGGAACGGGGAGGAAAGATCTCAGGTCGGTCCATCTGTCTACAACAGAGAACGTTCTACAGAACAAACCCCCTGCGCTGGGGATCATCCATACACACATAGCTGGGGATCATCCTACACGATGGCTGAGGATCATCCTACATGAGGGCTGGAGATCATCCTACACGAGGGCTGGGATCGTCCTACACAAGGGTTGGGGATCATCCTACATGAGGGCTGGGTATCATCCTACACAATGTCTGGGGATCATCCTACACGAGGCTGGGATCATAATACACAGGGCTGGGATCGTCCTACATGAGGGCTGGGATCACCTACACGAGGGCTGGGGATCATCCTACACGATGGCTTAGGATCATCCTATTAGAGGCTGGATCATCAAGGGCTGGGGATCAACCTACATGAGGCTGGGGATCATCCTACACGAGGGCTGGGGATCATCCTACACGAGGGCTGGGATCATTCTACACAGGGCTGGATCATTCTACACGAGGCTGGCTATCATCCTAACAAGACTGGGGATCTCCTACATGAGTCTGGAATCATCCTACATGAGGGCTGGGATCATCCTACACAAGGCTGGGGATCATCCTACAGAGGGCTGGGGATCATCCTACACGAGGGCTGGGGATCATCTACCAAGGCTGGATATCCACGAAAGGGCTGGGATATCCAATGATGGCTGGATCATCCACTGAGGGCTGGGATCATCTACAGAGGGCTGGGATCATCTAAGGGCTGGATCCTACACAAGGTGGGATCACCCTACAGGTCTGGAAATAATCCTACGCAAGGCTGGGTTACCCTAATGATGGCTGGATCATCCTACATGAGGGCTGGGGTTTCATCCTACATGAGGCTGGATCATCTACACGGGGGCTGGGGATCATCCTACATGAGGGCTGGGGATCATCCTACACGAGGGCTGGGGATCATCCTACACAAGGGCTGGGGATCATCCTACATGAGGTCTGAGAATAATCCTACGCAAGGGCTGGGATATCTACTTGATGGTGGATCATCCTACACAAGGGCTGGGGATCATTCTACACGAATGGCTGGGATCATCCTACATGAGGGCTGGGATCATCCTCACGAGGGCTGGGAATCATGTATGTGCATCCTCCATTCATCTAAATGGATTATCCAACACTTTGACAATATGGTTATTCACTTATGGACAGATATTTTCTCTAATAAATCTCATAAAAAGGTAGAAAAAGTCATTATGGAACATAATTTATATTTACAAACAGAGACTGCAGTAAAGTCTGAGGATAGATATATGATAGATATAAGGATAGATATATAGAAGATAGTTAATAACAGATAGATAGAGATAATAGATAGATAGATAGATAGATAGATAGATAGATAGTAGATAGATAGATAACATAGATAAATTGTATATAGATACATAGAGATAGATAGATAGATAGATAGATAGATAGATAGAAGTGAATAGATAGATAGATAATGATGATCCTAGATAGAGGAACAGATAGATGCAGAAGTTGATTAATGATCAGAAGTGTTGTGTGTTGGCGGATATTATGTAAGACATATCTGTTCTATTATTCTTCTCCTTTCCTCGGCCTCACACAGCGGGCGAGATCATTACAGATTCCACCAGCGGCTTCTCTGTCCACACCCTGAGCCATGATATCTGGAAGGTCGTGACATCACGCCACACCCGGATCTCTAGATTCTCTGTGCTTAGCTTATATCACCCACCATCATATACTGAAGAAATAATACAGTGGACACGACAGACAGACAGACAGATAGACAGAAGAAGAAGATAGATAGATAGATAGATAGATAGATAGATAGAAATGAGGAATAGATAGATAGATAGATAGATAGATAGATAGATAGATAGATAGATAGATAGATAGATAGATAGATAGAATAGATAGAAATAGAATGATAAAAAAAAAAAAAAACAGGCAGCACTCCATTAAATCAAAGTGATGAAGGTGGATCTTTCTGATTTCCTGGTTGTTTTTCTAGATATAAGGATAGATAGATAGATAGATAGATAGATAGATAGATAGATAGATAGATAGATAGATAGATAGACGGCGCTGTTCACATGAGATGCCCCCACAATCTGATCATGTAGCAAACACTAAGCTCCACATTGGGGAAAAGAATTCCTTCCTGACTCCACATACGGCAATCAGACTAGATCCCTGGATCACCGCCCTATCAAAGAATCTAGTAATATATACTGGTGATATAACTAGTGATAAGCTATATCACTAGAGGTGAGCGGGCACCACAACACTTGAGTGTATGTTGGAATCATGGTCGGACTCGATTCAATTGGGGAATGTGAGCGTTTTGGAAAAGTATCGAGTTTTCCAATGACTTCATTATACTCGGTCACTCAAGGTGAGCCCGTGCAAGTGTCCGACCTGCTCATGTCCAGTATTGAGCACTCGAGCACTGCAGTGCTCGCTCCCTAGAATAACATCTGCTTCTCCGTTTTTCAACCTGAATAGTTTGCGTCGTTCTACAAGTCACACAGTAATAACTAGTGATGAGCGAGCACTGCAATGCTTGAGTTTCTCGTGTCCTCAAAACGAGCAGTCGGACACTTGGACGGGCTCAACTCGTGTACCAGTATAACGGAAGTCAATAGGAAATGAAGCATTTTTTTTGGAAGAGTCTTGAGTTTCCCATTGACTTCCATTATATTTGGTACTCAGTTACGCAGTCCGAGCGTCCGTCCAGCTCATTTCGAGTACAAAGCACTCGAGCATTGCAGTGCCCACTCTCACTAGTAATAACTTATCGCCTTTTCCAATTTACCACCTGAAAAGATTGTGACTGTTCTACAAGTCACACAGTAATAACTAGTGATGAGTGGGCACTACAATGCTTGAGTGCTCGGTACTTGAAACGAGCAGGTCGCATGCTTCGACCGGCTTGAGTTGAGTACCGAGTATAACAGAAGTCAATAGGAAGCTTTACCATTTTCTTGGAAGAGTCTTGAGTTTGCCATTGACTTCCATTACACTTAGTACTCCAGTTACCCACCCGAGTGTCTGTCCTGCTCGTTTCGAGTACAAAGCACTCGAGCACTGCAGTGCCCGCTCCTCATTAGTAATAACATCGGCTTTTCCATTTTTCCCCCTGAAATGTTTGTGACCGTTCTACTAGTCACACAGTAATAGGTAGAAAAATGGTGGAAAAATGGAAAATGAGATAAGTGATTATTAGTGATGAGCGGGCACTGCAATGCTCGAGTGCTCGTTACTTGAAATAAACATGTCGGGTGGGCTTAACAGTCTAATGAAAGTCAATGGGAGACTTGAGCATTTTTCTGGAAGGTTCTTGAGTTTCCAATTGACTTCCATTATAGTCGGTACTTGAGTTGAGCCCCGTCCAAGTGTCTGACCGTCTCTTTTCGAGTACCGAGCACTCGTGCATGGTGGTGCACACTTGTCTCTACTTTGTGAAGGAGTTGTGTATCTGTAATTCCTTTTACTGTCCAGGACGGAGTGTCCCTTTAATAAGCCCCGGCTCTGTTCCCCTTCCCCGGCAGGATACAAGGTTTGGAGGTGCCAGGCTGCCATGTTTATTTTGCAGACATGTGAGATGTTGTATGTGGCCCCTCTGCTTTCTATCATGGCCGCCCGCTTGTTATTCCAAGCTTGGCTCCGGAGGCCGCGTGGCTTGGAGAGAATTAGCAGAACCTCGTCTGGCTACAGCCCCGCACCTTGTAATCAGCTCTGACACCTACGGCAATAATGAAAAGAGATATTATGTGCTGGAATCACCCGGGGAGCGCGGCTCAGCCTTGTAAAGTGCGCAGGGAACCGCCAACGTGTGAATTACAGGCTCATTATATCCAATGAGTTTTTTCCTGTTAAACAGGCGGACTAAGGGACACTTGTGAATGGGGCCGGGCCCCGCACATGTAACCCTAGTGTTGTTGGAAGGGGCCGACTCTTCGGTTCAGACACTGCGCCACTATCCATAATAAGAATAACCCCTTGTCTGCCAGCAAGGCCCCAAGAAATGTGGTTAGTCTGCTCCGACCGCAGCTCTGGGGGGGGGGAGTCCACAATGGCTCCTTTAACACATCTAGGTCTCTATGCCATGCTACAGCCATGACGGGGACAACGCTCCAAGCAGGGGCGTAACGTGAAGCTCACGGGACCCAATACAAAAGCACCCCAATTATTGCAAATCTTTAATAGCAATAGTCTTAGTGACTTTTTGGGGCCCCCCTAGGCTGCAGGGCCCGGGTGCAATCACAACCCCTGCACCTGTTTTAGTTTATAATCTAATTTGTATCTTTATTTTTTTTTTTCACTAGTAGAATTATTTTTTTTATCATTTTTAATTTTTTTGGCATTAGAATTTTTATTTATTTTAATGACTATATTTTTTGCAATAGTGGAGTATTTATTATCATTTTGCCATTTCTTTATTTTAATTTTATAAGTAAAATGTATTTTAATTTAATTTTATTATTTTTATTTCTGCAATAGATTAATTTTTGCTTTAAATTTATGGTTTTTCCTTTTCTTAAATAGAATGGTTTTACTTTAATGTTATTTTTTTATGCAATATTATTATTTTTTTATTTTGGGCTATGCGGGGATAGGGATTTCTTTTGTATTTTGCAACTACGGTAGATAGGCGCTCAGTGCTATTGAGGCGGGCTCTATGGAGCAGGGGGTGGCGGGCGTCTCTATGGGTACCTTTACACGCCGCGACGGCAGGCTGGATACATCCCGCTACTTCACGTGCACGAGCACGCTCAAACGGTTACAAACGGTCAACGCACCCTCTTTACACGCCGCCACAAGGTGCGCTACGCCACGCTACATCTATAGCTAGCTACATCGCCGGGTGTCTCAAGTAGCCAGCTGTAGCTCATTTACACACCGCTATAACCAGCTACTATGGGCGGACCTGGTGCAGCAGGGCCAGCACATAGGCGTGCCACAATTGTGGATTACGAGCCGTCCGTACGCTGATAGGACGAAGCAATAACATCCTGATTGGGCAGGCAACGCAGGAGGCTGAGTAATACAGCACGCTCGAGCGATTGTGTAGTGTGACTCGTCAGCTCCTTAAATATGCCTCCCTATGCAGCGACTACCAATCGTCATGCAGCAGCTTCCACCAATGATCGCACATGGGGCGCGGTAACACGGAGCCAGGGTCACGCCTTAGCTACATTGCAGGCTGTCCCGAGTTCCCTTCCGGTGCTTCTTTACACGCCGATACAGCTCGCTACAATCGGCGATGTAGCCATCAGTTTTCGAGCAGAGCTAGGAAACAGATGTATCTGTTGCCGGCTGTATCGTCACGTCTTCAGACGCCGCTACGACGGGCTACATTGGCGCTACAAGCTACATTTGTAGCCTGTAGCGGGATGTATCCAGCCTGCCGTCGCGGCGTGTAAAGGGCCCTTATGGCTCCCCCCCTTGCGTTTCCTCTGGATCCCCACTTGTGCTGTCTCTCTGCCCCCCACATGTTGTCTCTCTGCCCCCCCCACCCCTGTGCTGTCTCTAACCCCCCCCCACCTGTGGTTGCTCTCTGCCCCCCCCCCCCCCTTTGTTGTCTCTTTGCTCTACTCCTGTGGTTGCTGTGCCTCCTCCCCTGTGGTGGATCACCCCCCACCCCCACCCCATGCCTGCTCCTATGCTGTGTGCAAGAGCAGGGGCAGAGCAGAGTGGGTCAAATGGGGCAGAGCAGAGTGGGGAAGAGCAGGGGCAGAGCAGAGTGGGGGCAGACCTGGGCAAAGCAGGTGCAGAGTGGGGAAGAATACAGCAGAGCAGGGGAGAGTGGGAACAATAGAGCAGAACAGGGGCAGAGCTGGGCAAAGCAGGGGCACAGTGGGAGTGTGTGTGTGCAGAGTGAAAGTGTGTGTGTGTGTAGTGTGTGTGTGTGGCAGAGTGGGAGTGTGGTGCAAGTGAGTGTGTGTGTGGCAGAGTGGAAGTGTGGTGTGTGTGTGGCAGAGTGGAGTGTTGTGTGTGGCAGAGTGGGAGTGTGTGTGTGGCAGAGTGGAAGTGTTGTGTGAGTGGGAGTGTGTGAGAGTGATGTGTTGTGTGGCAGAGTGGAAGTTGTGTGTGTGGCAGAGTGGAGATGTGTGTGTGTGTGTGGCAGAGTGGGAGTGTGTGATGTGGCAGAGTGGAAGTGTGTGTGTGGGGCAGGTGTGGATGTGTTCAGTGGGCAGGAGTGGGAGTGTGTGTGTGTGTGCAGAGTGGGAGTGTGTGTGTGGCAGAGTGGGAGTGTGTGTGTGTGCAGAGTGGGAGTGTGTGTGTGTGCAGAGTGGGAGTGTGTGTGTGTCAAGATGTGGGAGTGATGTGTGTGAGAGTGGCAGTAGTGTGGGGAGTGTGTGTGTGTGTGGCAGAGTGGGAGTGTGTGTGTGCAGAGTGGTGTGTGTGTGGCAGAGTGGAGTGTGTGTGTGTGGCAGAGTGGGAGTGTGTGTGTGTGGCAGAGTGAGTGTGTGTGTGTGTGTGTGGAGAGTGGGAGTGTGTGTGTGGCAGAGTGGGAGTGTGTGTGAGTGTGTGTGTGTGTGGCAGAGTGGAGTGTGTGTGTGGCAGAGTGGGGTGTGTGTGTGGCAGAGTGGAGTGTGTGTGTGTGGCAGAGTGGAGTGTGTGTGCAGAGTGGAGTGTGGTGTGCAGAGTGGGAGTGTGTGTGTGGCAGAGTGGAAGTTGTGTGTGGCTGGAGTGTGTGTGGCAGAGTGAGTGTGTGTGTGGCAGAGTGGGAGTGTGTGTGAGTGTGGCAGAGTGGGAGTGTGTGTGTGTGGCAGAGTGGGAGTGTGTGTGTGTTGGCAGAGTGGGAGTGTGTGATGTGTGGCAGAGTGGAGTGTGTGTGTGTGTGGCAGAGTGGGAGTGTGTGTGTGTGGCAGAGTGGGAGTGTGTGTAGTGTGGCAGGTGGGAGTGTGTGTGTGTTGGCAAGTGGGAGTGTGTGTGTGGCAGAGTGGGAGTGTGTGTGTGTGGCAGAGTGGGAGTGTGTGTGTGTGGCAGAGTGGGAGTGTGTGTGTGGCAGAGTGGGAGTGTGTGTGTGTGTGCAGAGTGGGAGTGTGTGTGTGTGGCAGAGTGGGAGTGTGGTGTGTGGCAGAGTGGGAGTGTGTGTTGTGGCAGAGTGGAGTGTGTGGTGTGAGTGTGTGTGTGTGTGAGGAGATGTGGTGTGAGGTGGGTGTGTGTGTGCAGAGTGTGAGTGTGTGTGTGTGTGGCAGAGTGGGAGTTGTGTGTGTGGCAGAGTGGGAGTGTGTGTGTGTGTGGCGAGAGTGGGAGTGTGTGTGTGGCAGAGTGGAAGTGTGTGTGTGTGTGTGTGTGTGTGTGTGGCAGAGTGGGAGTGTGTGTGAGTGTGGCAGAGTGGGAGTGTGTGTGTGGCAGAGTGGGAGTGTGTGTGTGGCAGTGGGAGTGGAATGTTGGTGAGTGTGTGTGGCAGAGTGGTGAAGTGTGTGTGTGGCAGAGTGGAAGTGTTGTGTGTGGCAGAGTGGGAGGTGTGTGTGTGTGCAGAGTGGGAGTGTGTGTGGCAGAGTGGGAGTGTGTGTGTGGCAGAGTGGGAGTGTGTGTGTGGCAGAGTGGAATGTGTGTGTGGGAGGTGTGGAGTGTGTATGGCAGAGTGGGAGTGTGTTGTGTGTGGCAGAGTGGAGTGTGTGTGTGCAGAGTGGGATGTGTGGCAGAGTGAGAGTGTGGGAGTGGTGAGTGTGTGTGTGGCAGAGTGGAGTGTGTTGTGGCAGAGTGGGAGTGTGTGTGTGTGTGTGGTGGAGTGTGTGTGTGTGTGTGGCAGAGTGGGAGTGTGTGTGTGGCAGAGTGGGAGTGTGTGTGTGTGCAGAGTGGGAGTGGTGTGTGTGGCAGAGTGGGAGTGTGTGTGTGGCAGAGTGGGAGTGTGTGTGATGAGTGTGGTGCAGAGTGGGAGTGTGTGTGTGGCAGAGTGGGAGTGTGTGGTGTGGCGAGTGGGTGTGTGTGTGGCAGAGTGGGTGAGTTGTGTGACAGAGTGGGAGTGTTGTGTGTGGCAGAGTGGAGTGTGTGTGTGGCAGAGTGGGAGTGTGTGTGTGGCAGATGGAAGTGTGTGTGTCAGGTGGTAGTGTGTGTGTGGCAGAGTGGGAGTGTGTGTGTGGCAGAGTGGGAGTGTGTGTGTGTGGCAGAGTGGAATGCGTGTGTGTGGCAGATGTGAGTGTGTGTGTGGCAGAGTGGAGTGTGTGTGGTGTGTGGCAGAGTGGGAGTGTGTGTGTGGCAGAGTGGAATGTGTGTGTGGGGAGTGTGGAAGTGGTGTGTGGAGAGTGGGAGTTGTGGTGGTGTTGTGGCAGAGTGGGAGTGTGTGTGTGGCAGAGTGGGAGTGTGTGGTAGGATGTGGAGAGTGTGAGTGTGTGTTGGCAGAGTGTGAGTGTGTGTGTGGGCAGAGTGGGAGATGGTGTGTGTGTGGCAGAGTGTGTGTGTGTGGCAGAGTGGGAGGTGTGTGTGTGTGGAGTGAGTGGGTGTGAGTGTTGTGTGTGCAGAGTGGGAGTGTGTGTGTGTGTAGTGAGAGTGTGGAGTGTGTGAGTGGTGGCAGAGTGGGAGTGTGTGTGTGGCAGAGTGGGAGTGTGTGTGTGGCAGAGTGGGAGTGTGTGTGGCAGAGTGGAAGTGTGTGTGTGTGTGTGGCAGAGTGGGAGTGTGTGTGTGGCAGAGTGGAAGTGTGTGTATGTGTGTGTGGCAGAGTGGGAGTGTGTGTGTGGCAGAGTGGGAGTGTGTGTGAGTGTGGCAGAGTGGGAGTGTGTGTGTGACAGAGTTGGAGTGTGTGTGTGGCAGAGTGGAAGTGTGTGTGTGTGGCAGAGTGGGAGTCTGTGTGTGGCAGGGTGGAAGTGTGTGTGTGTGGCAGAGTGGGAGTGTGTGTGTGTCAGAGTGGAAGTGTGTGTGTGTGTGTGTGTGTGTGTGTGGCAGAGTGGGAGTGTGTGTGTGGCAGAGTGGGAGTGTGTGTGGCAGAGTGGAAGTGTGTGTGTGTGTGGCAGAGTGGGAGTGTGTGTGTAGTAGAGTGGAAGTGTGTGTGTGGCAGAGTGGGAGTGTGTGTGTGGCAGAGTGGGAGTGTGTGTGTAGCAGAGTGGAAGTGTGTGTGGCAGAGTGAGAGTGTGTGTGTGGCAGAGTGAGAGTGTGTGTGTGGCAGTGGAAGTGTGTGTGTGTGTGTGGAAGAGTGGGAGTGTGTGTGGTAGAGTGGGAGTGTGTGTGTGGCAGAGTGGGAGTGTGTGCTGGAGTGTGTGTGGCTAGGGATGGGCGAATCTACTCGCTAGGACTCGTTACTCGGCGAGTAGCAAGGGACTCGCAGGACTCGGTACTCTGCGAGTTTCCCAGTGATTACTCGCACGAGTCCAATGCAAATCAATATCAATCCTAGTTTTGTCAGAAACGCTGACAAAACTAGGATTGCCATTGTTTGCATTAGACTCGTGCGAGTAATCACTGGCTACTGTGCCAGTGATAGCAGGGAAACTCGCAGATAACTGCTGTTTCTTTGCGAGCCGAGTCCAGCTGTCTTCTCTGTGCAGCTCCAGGGTCCTAGAGCCCGCCTGCTCACAGACATTATGTAGCAGTGCTGAGATTGTTCTCAGTCTGCTCATTCCCTGTGTACAGACATGAATGTCTGTGCACAGAGATGATGTAGCAGTGCTGAGATTGTTCTCAGTCTGCTCATTCCCTGTGTACAGACATGAATGTCTGTGCACAGAGATGATGTAGCAGTGCTGAGATTGTTCTCAGTCTGCTCATTCCCTGTGTACAGACATGAATGTCTGTGCACAGAGATGATGTAGCAGTGCTGAGATTGTTCTCAGTCTGCTTATTCCCTGTGCATAGACATCTATATTTATGCACAGGGGATGTAGCAGAGAGGACATCGCGTTTTGGACTGCGTCGGACGGAAGAGGATTTTTTTAATTAAAGATGGAGTCCCTAATGGCTTTTTTTTTTATTTCTAATAAAAAATTTTCCTTGTGTTGTGTTTTTTTTAAAACAATTTAATAGAAATTCATGGCGGTCATGTCTAATATTGGCGTGACCGCCATAAATTTCGGGCTTAGGGCCAGCTGATAATACAAAGCTGGCCCTTACCTCTTTATTACCCAGCGTGCCACCGCCACCAGGGCCGCTGGAAGAGCGGGGTTCAGCGCCAGAGGATGGCGCTTCAATGAACGCGCCATCTTCTGGGGCGGCTGCGGGCTGCAATTTGCAGCGGGGGGTGCCCAGAAAGCTTGCGCATCCCTGCGCTGCGGATTCCAGCCCCCAGCTGCTTAGCTGTACCTGGCTAGACATAGAAATTGCGCGGAGCCCCACGCATTTTTTTTTTATTATTTCATGAATTTCAGAGTCAGAGTCTCAGAATTTCATGAAATAATTAAAAAAAAATGCGTGGGGCTCCGCGCAATTTCTATGTCTAGCCAGGTACAGCTAAGCAGCTGGGGGCTGGAATCCGCAGCGCAGGGATGCCCAAGCTTTCTGGGCACCCCCCGCTGCAAATTGCAGCCCGCAGCCGCCCCAGAAGATGGCGCGTTCATTGAAGCGCCATCCTCTGGCGCTGAACCCCGCTCTTCCAGCGGCCCTGGTAGCGGTGGCACGCTGGGTAATAGAGGTTAGGGCCAGCTTTGTATTATCAGCTGACCCTAAGCCCGAAATTTATGGCGGTCACGCCAATATTAGACATGACCGCCATGAATTTCTATTAAATTCTTTTAAAAAAAACACAACACAAGGAAAATTTTTTATTAGAAATAAAAAAAAAAGCCATTAGGGACTCCATCTTTAATTAAAAAAATCCTCTTCCGTCCGACGCAGTCCAAAAGCGATGTCCTCTCTGCTACATCCCCTGTGCATAAATATAGATGTCTATGCACAGGGAATAAGCAGACTGAGAACAATCTCAGCTCTACTACATCATCTCTGTGCACAGACATTCATGTCTGTACACAGGGAATGAGCAGACTGAGAACAATCTCAGCTCTACTACATCATCTCTGTGCACAGACATTCATGTCTGTACACAGGGAATGAGCAGACTGAGAACAATCTCAGCTCTGCTACATCATCTCTGTGCACAGACATTCATGTCTGTACACAGGGAATGAGCAGACTGAGAACAATCTCAGCACTGCTACATCAGGCAGCAGGCGGGCTCTAGGACCCTGGAGCTGGGGCAGCCAGAACACAGAGAAGACAGGACTCTTATCTGTGCGAGTCAGCGATTACTTACAAAGTAAACGAGCAATGCAAATAAATGACAAAACTAGGATTGCTTCAGGCTGAAGCTTCCGAGACACATCTGCGATTTGTAAATCTCACACTACTCGCTATTACTCGCTTCCCCATTCATTAACATTGGACTCGCTAGACTCGCAACGAGTAGCGAGTCCTGTGCTCGGACTCGCTAGAGTCAAGCGATTCCGAGTAATTTAGGATTCGCCCATCACTATGTGTGGCAGAGTGGCAGTGTGTGTGTGGCAGAGTGGGAGTGTGTGTGTGTGGCAGAATGGGAGTGTGTGTGTGGCAGAGTGGGAGTGTGTGCTGGAGTGTGTGTGGCAGAATGGGAGTGTGTGTGTGGCAGAGTGGGAGTGTGTGCTGGAGTGTGTGTGGCAGAATGGGAGTGTGTGTGTGGCAAAGTGGGAGTGTGTGTGTGGCAGAGTGAAAGGGAGTTTTTGGCAATGGAGTGGTTTGAAAAGAAAGCTATTCGTCACCCCAGCTGTGGGTCGTGGTCAATATGGCCACTGCTGCCGGTTAGACTGCAGGGGGACAATTGCGATGGCGGTAGCTGGGACGGTGAGCCCTCCACGGGTAGGGCTTTGTCCCCAGTCAGGAGTAGGGACGATGCGTCATCGGGGTGCTGCACTTGTCTCCCTCTACAGCTTCTCTAGCCGGTGCACGCAAGAATCAGGGTACCTCTCTGCAGATGAGCACCGCTGCTATCCCTCCAGGCGACCTCTCCTATGGCTGGAGCAGTCAGTGTGCGGCTCCGCAGGTAAGCCTCTGCTGCAGTCGCTGAAAATGACAGTCTCACACAAGTCCTGAGTTCACCAGGTCTTTACTCTACTGTACGGTTTACAGGTTCACAGTCACAAACATTCCACAGTAGTTTTACTCTCGGTCCCAGTGACCAGTTTGCAGCTGGAACAGGCTACTAGTGGTACCCCCTTTCTAGTCCTTTCAGGCCTCCTTCTCTTCCTCTCCTGCGCATCTGCCTCGGGCTGACAGACGTCGCGGACTCTCTATGGACATTTCCCACCGGGAATCCTAGTCCTATATGACAGCCTTTCCTTCGGGTTTCGGGGTGTTGGATCCGGGACATGGAGATCCCGTACCCCGCCGGGCTTCTTGTGGTTGGGGGCTTGAAGCTTACCCTGCCACATCTACACAGTCGGCACTCTGGTTCTTTGGCCCAGCCACCAGTGACCCGGGTTAGTCGGGCACACCTGGCTCCCTCTGACTTTCCTCGAGATCAGCCTGGGTTCCCGGCTGGCCATTAGTGGAGAAGGCCGCTGGGCCCTGTTGTTCTTTCTGCCACTGGCATGCAGCTGAAGGGTGTCTCGGCTTGGGGAACCTTCCCTCTTTCTCATCCTCCAAGGAATTCTCCTCCACTTAGTGTTCCTAGGTCCTTCTCGGCTAGTTCCTACACCCCCTTTCTCAGGTTCTGTCTCTCGTTCCACCCCTCACTTGCTCCTCACGCCATCCCTTGCCTGACATGAAGTGACTTAGGCTCAGGATCGGAGTGTGTGCGCGGGGTGTTGGTGTAGAGTGACTAGCTTACGTGACCAGCTGCAGTTCTCTCTGTGGCCACCGGTCCGCAGGGGCACCACAGATGTGTGTGGCAGAGTGGGAGTGTGTATGTGGCAGAGTGGAGGACAGGCTGCATTACCTGCTTGTTCTCTATCTGTCACAGTCATGTGATGTATCTCCACCCATGATAGTGACATCACCACAGGTCCTGTAAGTCCCAGTTGATCGGCGAGGGGGGGTGATGGCTGGTGGGGAGAGGATGCAGTGGGCTGCGGCCGCCATATTGGCATACCCATCACATGGGTGCGGTAATATGGGGCTGGCGGAAGTGACATAGGCGACATCCAGACGGAAGTGGAGGAGACACTGAGCAATTAAATATAGAGATAATTCTGTGCAATAGTATAGATTTTATTTATTCTGTTATATATTTTTTTTATTCACTTTTTTCATACATATAAATATTAAAATGGGCTAATATAGTTTTATTGCAATATTTTTTCAAATTTTGAATGAAAAATAAAAATTAAGATATAATAGATGAATGGAAGAATAGATAGATAGATAGATATGTAGATAGATAGATAGATAGATAGACAGACAGACAGACAGACAGACAGACAGATAGATAGATAGATAGATAGATAGATAGATAGATAGATAGATAGATACCGGAATGGATAGATAGATAGATAGATAGATAGATAGATAGATAGATAGATAGATAGATAGATAGATAGATAGATAGAGGGATAGATAGATAGATAGATAGATAGATAGATAGATAGATAGATAGATAGATAGATTAATAATAATAATAATAATAAAAATAAATAGATAGATAGATAGATAGATAGATAGATAGATAGATAGATAGATGGATAGATGGATAGATAGATAGATAGAGGGATAGATAGATAGATAGATAGATAGATAGATGGATAGATAGATAGATAGATAGATAGATAGATGGATAGATAGATAGATAGATAGATAGATAGATAGATAGATAGATAGATGGATGGCTCTGTTTGCTGTCAGTGAATGGAGACTTCTACCAAGTTGGAAGACTGAGGTCTGTTGCCGTTTACTGACAGTAAGCAGAGATCTTGAATAATAAATTATTAAAAAATTAAACTTAATTCTGAAGCTAAATAATAAATAATTGTCCCCCCACCGGATCTCATAACCCCCCTCACTGTATAGATGATTCGGGATCCAGCTGCCTCTCTTCACCCGGTTCAGCCAAACCCATCGAGCCCGAGGACCTACAAAAGTCGTCATTCAATGGCAAAAAATCCCTGAAGTTTCCACGACAACCGGAACAAAACAAATAGAGGCTGAAAGATGGCAAAGTGGGCAACAGCGGTGCCAGGACGGCAAACAAAAGAAAGTCCACAAGATAGTATGAAATCAGCCCATTCCAACAGGAAACTGAGGGATCCGGTCTGAAAAACAACATCTAGAAAAGCTGGATATACCAGCACCTACAATGGGGTCCACTGCCCGGTTCTAAGTATCTCCTAAGGCCATGGAGGGGCGTGTCAGGGTGAGTGCGGCCTGAGGGGGGGGAAGTAGTGGCTGCTGAGCGAGGGTGAGTGCAGGTTGAGTGTGGGCTAAGTGAGGGTGAGTGTGACCTTAGGGGTGTGAGTGGGTGCTGAGGGAGGGTGTGTGTGTGTTGAGTCAGTGCGGCCTGAGGGGTGTGAGTGTGTGTTTGAATGGGGGTGAGTGCAGCCTGAGGGGGAAGTGGTTGCTGAGCTGGGGTGAGTGCTGAGCGAGGGTGAGTGTGACCTGAGGGGTGAGTGCAGGGAGAGTACAGGATGAGTGAGTGCAGGATGAGTGCAGGGTGAGTACAGGATGAGTGAGTGCAGGGTGAGTACAGGATGAGTGAGTGCAGGATGAGTGAGTACAGAATGAGTTAGTGCAGGGTAAGTGCAGGGTGAGTGAGTGCAGGCTGAGTGAGTGTAGGTTGAGTGAGTGCAGTGGGAGTGAGTGCGGGATGACTATAGTGCGTGGGTGACCGTAGTGCGGGCTGAGTGCAGGCTGAATGAGTGAGGGCTGACCGTGAGGGTAGTCTGAGTGCAGGATGAGTGAGAGAAGGGTGAGTGAGTGCAGGGTGAGTGAGTGCAGGGTGAGTGAGTGCAAGGTGAGTGAGTGCAGGATGAGTGAGTGCAGTGTGAGTGCGGGCTGAGTGAGTGCAGGGTGAGTGCAGGATGAGTGAGTTCAGGATGAGTGCAGGGTAAGTGAGTGCAGGGTGAGTGAGTGCAGGGTGAGTGAGTGCAGGATGAGTGAGTGCAGAGTGAGTGAGTGCAGGGTGAGTGAGTGCAGGATGAGTGAGTTCAGGATGAGTGCAGGGTGAGTGAGTGCAGGGTGAGTGAGTGCAGGATGAGTGAGTGCAGAGTGAATGAGTGCAAGATGAGTGAGTGCAGGATGAGTGAGTGCAGGGTGAGTGAGTGCAGGATGAGTGAGTTCAGGATGAGTGCAGGGTGAGTGAGTGCAGGATGAGTGAGTTCAGGATGAGTGCAGGATGAGTGAGTGCAGAGTGAGTGAGTGCAGGGTGAGTGAGTGCAGGATGAGTGAGTTCAGGATGAGTGCAGGGTGAGTGAGTGCAGGATGAGTGAGTGCAGAGTGAGTGAGTGCAAGATGAGTGAGTGCAGGATGAGTGAGTGCAGAGTGAGTGAGTGCAGGGTGAGTGAGTGCAGGATGAGTGAGTTCAGGATGAGTGCAGGGTTAGTGAGTGCAGGATGAGTGAGTTCAGGATGAGTGCAGGATGAGTGAGTGAAGAGTGAGTGAGTGCAGGGTGAGTGAGTGCAGGATGAGTGAGTTCAGGATGAGTGCAGGATGAGTGAGTGCAGAGTGAGTGAGTGCAGAGTGAGTGAGTGCAGGGTGAGTGAGTGAAGGATGAGTGAGTTCAGGATGAGTGCAGGGTGAGTGAGTGCAGGATGAGTGAGTGCAGAGTGAGTGAGTGCAAGATGAGTGAGTATAGCATGAGTGAGTGCAAGATGAGTGAGTTCAGGATGAGTGAGTGCAGAGTGAGTGAGTGCAGGGTGAGTGAGTGCAGGATGAGTGAGTTCAGGATGAGTGCAGGGTTAGTGAGTGCAGGATGAGTGTGAGTTCAGGATGAGTGCAGGATGAGTGAGTGCAGAGTGAGTGAGTGCAGGGTGAGTGAGTGCAGGATGAGTGAGTTCAGGATGAGTGCAGGATGAGTGAGTGCAGAGTGAGTGAGTGCAGAGTGAGTGAGTGCAGGGTGAGTGAGTGCAGGATGAGTGAGTGCAGAGTGAGTGAGTGCAAGATGAGTGAGTATGCATGAGTGAGTGCAAGATGAGTGAGTTCAGGATGAGTGAGTGCAGGGTGAGTGTGGTGTGACTGTGGTGTGAGGTGACAGTGAGCTGCCCCTGCAGTACCTGGCTCCTGCTGCTGCTCTCTGCTCCTCCATCCGTTCTGCTCAGGATCATGTGGTGACGTCATGATCATGTGACCTGGCTCCGCCCATGATCATGACGTCACCACAGGTCCTGTAAGTCAGTCCCAGCTTATCAGCGGGGGGCGTTAGCTAGCGGGGGCTGCGGCGTCGGGTTAGTGGAGGGGACTGCGGGGATCGGGCGGGGGCTCACCGGGCAGGGGAGTAGCGGCCGCCATATTAGCATACCCATCACTTGGGTGTGGTAATATGGCGCTGGCAGAAGTGACATAGGTGACATCCAGACGGAAGTGGAAGAGACACTGAGCAATTATATATAGAGATATTATAATATAAATAGTAAATAAATAATAATAAATATTATAAATAATATATAAATAAATAATATAAATATACATATAGAAATACATAATTTATAATAATTTATTACATAAATAATAAACAAATAATATAATTAATAATATTAATATAGTTATTTTAATATAAGCATTAATATAATGTAATTATGAATTATTATTAATTATTATTCTATATAAATATAAATAATAATAAATAACATATATAAATAATATATAAGTGCATATAAATAATAATAACTAATTTAATAAAAATATAATATAAATAATAATTAAAAATAATATAATTATTATTATCAATATAATTATTTTAATATAATGTAATTATTAATCATCATTATAAGTATCATAATACATTAATTAAAATTAGATTAATTACATTAATATTTATTTCATTTCATGTTTGTAATTTTTTTAATATTCATATTAAATTAATTTTTATTCCTTTTTTTTGCATGTCTAAGGTACAATAATATAAATAAAATTTGAAAAAAATTATATTTTTCATAAATATTCAGTCCTCAGCACTGGAGGGGTTAAAAGAATGCAGCATCTTTGTATGTCTTATTTGGGGTATTTTTTTATTTTTTCAGCTCCCCGGCGAGGTGAGAGAGAGAGAAAACCGAGGCTGGATATAGTTTATTTTTATTCTTTTAACGTGATGCAAATGGAGCCGACTGCTCCCAGACAGAATGCTAATGTGAAAATAAAGGGGGGGGGCACATACTTCTGCACGTAGCGGGGCGTCCACAATTTACCCTCCTCAAACACAAACTCGCCGCCTAACAATCTGCTCACAGAGAAAGTTACTGAAATAAATGGCTGTAAATGGTTCACACCTCTCATTCACAATACACAGTTGTCAGCACAAGGGGATTTTTTTGTGTATTTTTCCAGAAAAAATACTGAAAAACAATGGAGGGGGGTGGGGGGGGGTGGAGCGGAGTTGCATAACTTAGCTTCTTCTTTGCAATTACTTTTCAGGATAATTAGTGATCGACTTACATAGCATGAACCGAACTTCCGCAATCTATTTGACCAAATTTTAACATTTAAAGGGATATTCCACTTAAAGGGTATGTCCACACTGGCGACCCGAGCCTCCAAACTAAAGTCAACAAGGCATCTTGGCATATGGATTCGATAGGAAATCTACTGTGTTTTGAGTCTACAGCTTCTTTACAGAATAATGCGTCTCCATGGTAACAGACTACAAATAATTTCAATGTAGTCTGGCCCTGCCTTCCAAGTTTTACCCTTTAAGTAGCATATCCCTTTAAATGCTAAAACTTGCGAGTCAGCACTAGACTACACATACTTTTTTGCAGTCTATTAGATGGAGACACATCATTCTGTAAAGAAGCTGAAGACACAAAACTGTAGATTTCTTATCGAATCCATATGCCAAGATGCTTCGTTGACTTTAGTTTGGAGGCTTGGGTCGCCAGTTTGGGCATCCCCTTAAAGTAGAATATCCCTTTAAATGTTATGTCCAAACTGGCGACCCGAGCCTCCAAACTAAAGTCAACGAAGCATCTTGGCATATGGATTCGATAAGAAATCTACTGTTTTGTGTCTACAGCTTCTTTACAGAAAGATGTGTCTCCATGGTAACAGACTACAAATAAATTCAATGTAGTCTGGCCCTGCCTTCCAAGTTTTAACATTTAAAGAGATATTCTACTTAAAGGGTTTGTCCAGATTGGCGACCTGAGCCTCCATACTAAAGTCAACGAAGAATCTTGGCATATGGATTCGATAAGAAATCTATCGTTTTGTGTCTACAGCTTCTTTACAGAACAATGTGTCTCCAAGGCGCCCTGGAGTGGACCCATTGGGTCATGGTACCGAACTCCCCTGGGTGAGCTGGTCCTAGTTTAACCAACCCCTTATACAGGGATTGTCAGGGGCAAGCCCAGGGGGTCTAAATGCCAAAGCTGCTAGTACCAGGGGGCGGCTCGTAGGGTTAGCCTATACTACGGTATAGCAAGGTAGGAAACACAGGTACAGAGCCAAAGGCAGGGAGAGCAGGAGTGGCTCTACTGGAGGAGAGTACAAGGAAGGCCTGACCAACAGTCAGCAAGGCAGAAGCAAACTAACTTAATAATCAGGCCCCTCCCATTAGTCGAGGTGGCCAGGTGTTCCGGGGGATGGGTAGCTATTGGTCAAGGGGAGTGTCAGGTTGGGCGGGGCCGGCTCCAAGAGTCACAGGGGAAGGGCGCGGCCACGCCTAGTGCACCGCTCATGACACTCATGAAACCTGACCCCTGCAGTGTGCTGGTGCGTGAGCTGGGTGGTTAGCAGACAGGAAGGGGACCCGGCGACGGCTCCGAGACACAGTACACCTGGACGCCGGATGCCCGGTTGGCAGAGGAGCAGAGGATGCCGACCCAGGAGAGGTGAGCTGGGGAGCAGTGCCAGGGGACCTAACACATGGTAACAGACTACAAACAAATTCTGTGTAATCTGGCCCTGCCTTCCAAGTTTTAACATAAGGGATATTCCACTTAAAGGGTATGTCAATACTGGCGACCCAAGCCTCCAAACTAAAGTCAATGAAGCATTTTGTCGTATGGATTCAATTAGAAATCTACCATTTTGTGTCTACAGCTTATTTACAGAACACTGTGTCTCCATGGTAACAGACTACAACCTAATTCTATGTAGTCTGGCCCTGCCTTACTCCAAACTCTCCCTTTTCTTACTCAGTGGAGAAAATGGATACACTGGATTTCTAGGATCAGACTGACTACGTTGGGTATGTTTGAGGTCTGTAACCATGGAAACACAGAGGTCGTCATCGGCGATGTATACACAGAACGGTAGGAGACTTTTAATTATAATGAATTGCAAAATTGATTCATTTTTTCACTGGTGCAATAAAATCTTTTTTCTCTTTTCTCATTTGGCTTCATCCTGGAAACTCCCCGACTTCCCGAACCATTGTCCCGAGCCTCTGATATCAAATCCTTTGTTCTGGATCTCCAATACTTCCCTTATCACCCACACTGGCCCCATTGTCCTGCAGAAGAGCCACAACATAAGGACGCCTCTCCGGACTCACAAACCTCATAAATACATGTGATAAACAATAGGTTTAGTGTCCCATCAGAAAGAGGTCGCCTTGTCATGGCTGGTGGGCTCTCATGTATTGGCTACTTTGTGGGAGGGGTCGCAGGTTCGGCCACATTCACCTCTCAATTATATTAGAAAATGTTTAATATGTGAATACAATGGATGTGAGCACCACCGGTACAGGAGCTCTGATCAGGTCCCTGCTCCACCAGACCCTCCAACAAGATGCAGGCTCCATCCAGCCTGGACCCTGGTGAAGGATGGCGCCATGCTGGAGATGTAGGGCAATGCCTGGACATCACTGCATCGCGCCATCCAGGGCCAACTACTGTGCAATATAGAAGAGGAGGGAGAGACAGAGGAAGAGAAGGCTGGATTAGGTGAGTATAAGCTTTTTTTTCTTTTAATATTATTTTGCCACTAAATGGAGGCTGTGGGGACATCACATCTATCTATCTATCTATCTATCTATCTATCTATCTATCTATCTATCTATAGTAGAAAAAATTCCTTGCAGCACACAGCTATCACCAATGTTGCAAAATGCTATAAGCCATGTGGTTGAGAAAAAAGTTTAAAAACTTACGTTTTTCTGAAAAAACTCAAAATCTTATCTTTTATTTCTGAAGTTCTTGGTACACACATTGGCCAAGGTCTGTTTGCTCGTCGACTGCGACAAAGTGACTTCAGGCACGACGAGTCCTATCGCTGACACCCAAGTCCTCCTTGTCCACCCTACCCCACTACTAAGTGGGCGGACACCATCTATACCCTCCATCACCTGTCTACGATGAGGGTGCAATTTGCAGCAGAGTATCTGCAACTCTATGTAATATATAACGAAAAAAACTGCACAGCACTCACAGACCAGTGTGAACTGGTGCAAGCAGGGACACAGAGATATATATATATATAGTAGAAAAAATTCCTTGCAGCACACAGCTATCACCAATGTTGCAAAATGCTATAAGCCATGTGGTTGAGAAAAAAGTTTAAAAACTTAAGTTTTTCTGAAAAAACTCAAAATCTTATCTTTTAATTCTGAAGTTCTTAGCACAAACATTGGCCAAGGTCTGTTTGCTCGTCGACTGCGACAAAGTGACTTCACTGGTCTGGCAAATTGCACCCTCATCGCCTACAGGTGATGGAGGGTATAGATGGTGTCCGCCCACTTAGTAGTGGGGTAGGGTGGACAAGGAGGACTTGGGTGTCAGCGATAGGACTCGTCGTGCCTGAAGTCACTTTGTCGCAGTCGACGAGCAAACAGACCTTGGCCAATGTTTGTACTAAGAACTTCAGAATTAAAAGATAAGATTTTGAGTTTTTTCAGAAAAACGTAAGTTTTTAAACTTTTTTCTCAACCACATGGCTTATAGCATTATGCAACATTGGTGATAGCTGTGTGCTGCAAGGAATTTTTTTTTCTACTATATATATATATCTCTGTGTCCCTGCTTGCACCAGTTCACACTGGTCTGTGAGTGCTGTGCAGTTTTTTTCTATCTATCTATCTATCTATCTATCTATCTATCTATCTATCTATCTATCTATTCTTCCATTCATTTATTATATCTGAATTTGTATTTTTCATTCAAAATTTGAAAAAATATTGCAATAAAACTGTATTAGCCCATTTTAATATTTATATGTATGAAAAAAGATAATTAAAAATTGGTTGGAGGAAGGGTTGCACTACCCGAAACGTCGCGTTGTGTCCATGCTGCAATAAATGGGATAAATTTGCACAAGGATCCGTGTGCCGCAACTTCATTGAACTCTATCTATCTATCTATCTATCTATCTATCTATCTATCTATCTATCTATCTATCTATCTATCTATCTATCTATCTATCTATCTATCCTACTATCTATCTATCTATCTATCTATCTATCTATCTATCTATCTATCTATCTATCTATCTATCTATCTGTCCTTCTATCTATCTATCTATCTATCTATCTGTCCATCTATCTTTCAAATTCAAAGAAGCTTTATTGTCAGGAATAAATACACATCAGTTTTGCCAAAGCAAGTGTACAATAGGGATAGGGACGGTAGGGATGTTGGGTAGGGCTGATCTGTCATCTATCTATTTATCCATAATGGCCACTTTACACGCGGCTACATTTCTAGCTTATCCACAGGTAACTTACTGGCTGCAGTGAAATCATGGAGACATTGTTCTATCTTGTTGCTGTGTACAAATGGAATAATGTCTCCATGATTTCACTGCAGCCAGTAAGTTACCTGTGGATAAGCTAGAAATGTAGCCGCTTGTAAAGTGCCCATAAGTCTGTCTATCTATCTATCTATCTATCTATCTATCTATCTATCTATCTATCTATCTATCTATCTATCTATCTGTCTGTCTATCTGTCCATACATCCATCTATCTATGTATCTATATCGATCTGTCTCTTTATCAATCTATCTATCTGTCTGTCTATTCATCTATCTATCTATCCATTAATCTATCTATCCCTCTATCTATTTTTAATTCTATTATCATCTATCCATCCATCTTTCCATCTATCTATATAGTACTACTATAAAGTATCTATCTATCTATCTATCTATCTATTTCTTCTCTATCTATCTATCTATCTATCTATCTATCTATCTATCTATCTATCTATCTATCTATTTTTTCTCTATCTATACTAAACCATTCTTTTTTATGCAAACTTTATTCAAACACTTGCTTTTCATACCCATTTTTCTCAATTACTATAACAAGACGTGTTATCATAGAGCCACGAGCGCAGGATATGGACCTTGGCACAGAAAATAATAAAATAATAAATAAATCTTAATAATAATAAATCTAGTCATTCAGTCCTGGTCATGTGGGACAATGTGTCGGATGGTGTACAGATCCCTGGCGGCGAGTGATTACGATGACTGAATTACTGATAGCCGATGAGTGGGCTGAAATCTACGCCAGAGACATTCCCAAACCTCGGGCGTACGACATCTCTGCCATAGTAGGTGACCAGCGCCATGGCGGAGGCTCTGTACCATGTGTGTAATAGGAAGGCGGCCGCCCCCAAACCACCTGGAGCATGAGAGCAGCGGAGCTTGATCCCAGTGATTGTCAGCACAGACGAAGCGAGAAGCCCCATCTGATGGTGAGAACAACAACAGCTTCATCCCAGCGAGGACCAATCTGCTCACTATGGAGGTCCGACAGCCGCACGCTGGCACATGGTGGGCAGCGCCACACAGCTAATAAAACTTTAATTCACGCTCCAGATTGAAGCAATAAATCACCAGTGAGATTTCGTGACTCGACGAGACGTCCCCGGTGTCTATCACTATTATTATAGAGCGCGGCCGGGGGGACTCACACAAGCTGTTCTAAACAGACTTATATAACAGAGTGAAGAAGACGAAAACACAAGACCACCCCCTGTATGAAGTCTGCTTCTACAAGACTGGGTGATAGGTATGGCGGTATTACTGACAGGTCTTGGTGGTCTCAATACGTCTTCGTAACTACAAGTGTAGGAATTGCAATCGCACTCGGGTCCTGGAACCCAGGGGGGCCCCAAAAGTCCCTTTGGCCTATAGAAAAAGACTAATGCTATTAAGGATTTGCTATAATTGGGGGCCCCGTTGGAGCTTTTGCTTTGGTGCCCATGAACTTCACGTTACACCACTGTCTTCATGTCACTTTTACTCCGAAGTTCGAAATGATCAAGAGGTCAATAAATGAGATGTTCATCCATACTTGGTAACTTCCCACTGTGCCCATCATGTGTGTGTGGCGCCCAACGTGAACTCTCAAATATTTTGCTTTATAACCACTCCCCTTCTATGCCCCTTAATGCTGCTCTTTTGTGCCCATCGTGGAGGAAAGCGATAGTGGCGCAGAAGGTGAACCTTCAAAAACCTTGCTTCATCACCATGCCTATACGATGCCCCTTAATGTGTATAGGCACCACTATAGCTCCCCAAAACTTACTTTCTGGGACGTTTCAGTTTCAAAGGCTTTGGCACTGCCTGGATGATTTACTGACTCTTTCAGGAGTCGTCATATCACTTTTATTCCAAAGGTGAGGAACTAAAGTTGTCAGCTTACCCCTACGTAGAGGTCAATTAATGAGATGTTCATCCATACTTGACAACTTTCTATAGGGCCCATTGTGGAGGAAAGCATGTGTGTGTTCCATGAAGTGCACCTTCAAAACCTTGCCCCCTCCATGCCTCCACAATGCCCCCTAAGTGTTGTGTTTGGGCATCACCATAGCATCTCAAAGACTACATTCTGAGAGGTTTCGGGAGGCTTTGGCAATATCTAGGAGATTTCCTGGGGTCTCTGTGTCACTTTTACTCCAAAGCTGAGAAATTTGTCAGGTTACCCCTACTTCGAGGTCAACTTAATGAGATGTTCATCTACACTTGACAACTTTGTATTGTGCCCATCAAGGAGGAAAGCGTGTGTGGCACACATAGTGCACTTTCATAAACTTTACTTCCTCACCATGCCTCCACTATGAGCCCCTCCATGCCTCCATGATGCCCCCTAAATGTGAGTTTGGGCACTACCATAGCTTCTCAAAGACTAATTTGTGGGAGATGTCATGAGGCTTTGGCAATACCTATGAGTTTTCATGTCACCTTCACTCCAAAGTTGAGAAACTAAGGTTGCCCACTTTCCCCTACCTAGAGGTAATATTAATGAGATGTTCATTTATACTTGGCAACTTGCTATTGTGCCCATCATGGAGGAAAGCGTGTGTGGCACACAAAGTGCACCCTCAAACATTTTATTCCACCACCATACCTCTTCTATCACCGCTTCATGCCTATACAATGCCCTCTAAATGTTGTGTTTGGGCACCGCCATAGCTTCTCGAAGACTAACTTCTGGAAGGTTTCGGAGACTTTGGCAATACCTAGGAGGTTTACTGACTTTTTCAAGTGTCTTCATGTTACTTTTACTCCAAAGCTGAGAAACAAAAGTTATTAACTTACCCCTACTTAGAGGTCAAGTTAATGAGATGTTCCTTCATACTTGGCAACTTTGTATTGTGCCCATCATGGAGGAAAGCATGTGTGGTGCACAAAGTACACTTTCAAAAAATTACTTCCTCACCATGCCTCTACTATGCCCCTTCATACCTACATGATGCCCTCTAAATTTTGTGTTTAGCTTCCCAAAAACTAATTTCTGGGAGGTTTCCGAAGCTTTGGTAATACGTAGGAGGTTTACTGACTCTTCAGGAGTTTTCATGACACCTTCACTCCCAAGTTGAGAAACTAAAGTTGTTATGTTACTCTTACCTAGAGGTCAAATTGATTAGATGCTCATCTATACCTGCCAACTTTCTATTGTGCCCATTGTGGAGGAAAGTGTGTGTGGTGCAAAAAGTGCTCCCTCACCATGCCTCTACTATATCCCCTCCATATCTCCACGATGCCCCCTAAGTGTATGTTTGGGCATCACCATAGCTCCTTAAAGCCTTCTTTCTGGACGTTTTGGGACGGCTTTGGCAACACCTTCGAGATTTGCCGACTCTTTCAGGAGTCTTCATGTCACTTTTACTCCAAAGTTGAGAAACTAAAGTCATCAACTTACCCCTACCTAGAGGTCAAATTGATGAGATGTTCATCTATACCTGCCAACTTTCTATTGTATCCATTGTGGAGGAAACAGTGCGTGGTGCAAAAAGTGCTCCCTGACCATGCCTTCTACTATATCCCCTCCATATCTCCACGATGCCCCCTAAGTGTATGTTTGGGCACCACCATAGTTCCTCAAAGCCTTCTTTCTGGAAGTTTTTGGACGGCTTTGGCAACACCTTCGAGATTCGCGGACTCTTCCAGGAGTCTTAATGCACCTACTAAAATTGGGAAATTAAAGTTGTCACCTTACCCTTATCTAAAAATCAAATTAATGGGATTCTCATCCAAGACATTTTGGGAGATTTTGGCAGTACCTGGGAGATTTCCTAAATCTTCCAGAAGTCTTCATGCAACTTTTACTTCAAAGTTGAGTAACTAAACTTGATTTTTAAGTCAAATTAATGAAATGTGTATTGGATGGCGTTGGCAGCACCTCCAAGATTTTCTGACTCTTGCAGGAGACATCATGCAACTATTACTCCAAACTTGGGAAACTAAAGGTGTCATCAAATTATTGAGATGTTCATCCTTACTTGGCAACTTTCCACTGCATCCATCCTGGCAGAAAGCAACGGTGACACACAAAGTCAAAGATTGGATGTGGAAAGCGTGTGTGGCACACAACATTAACCCTCAAAGATTTTGCTCCATCACCATGTGTCACACCACCACAGGTGGAGCTGACTAGAGGACCCACTAGACCACAGAGATACCGTGAAGGCTGATACCAGAAACGAGCCAGACATGAGAGTCAGATAATAAACAGGGTTTATTGAATACAATAAGGGATAGATCCCCAAGGGTGGTCCACAGGGCCAGAGCATCGGGGTCCCCCTAAGGGAGCACAAGAAGAAGGGTTACCCCTGTACAGGGATTCCTCCAAGCGCAGCCAGAGAAGGTCCAATGAACCAGTCAACCTGTGGGTCCGACCCAAGGCAGAACAGGACAAGGAAACCAGGGAACCGGAGGAGAAGGCAGGAACAGAGCTTGGTGCAGCCAAAGGGGTCCAGGAGGTAGCAAGGGACCAGTGAGAGTGGTACAGGTCTGTGGGAGAACAGACACGAGGGATCCGACACTGAAATCAAGAGAAAACACGCTAGGAATGTCAGAGGACACAGAAAACTGCATATGCTACTAGTGACCTGAGCTGGCAACTTAGACTAACTACAAAGTTGCCCAGGCACCCCCCCCCATAGGAAGTGGGACCCATAAATACCCACCAGCCTTTCAGCGATTGGCTGAGAGGTGGTGTCAGAAAATGAGCATACTGGCCATTTCAATTTGCAAAGAGCGGCGCGTGTGCGCACTTTGTGCATTCCCCAGGAAACCAGCAAGTGAGGAGGCAGGAGAGAAACACCGGGGAGCCGCTGTAGATGGAGCAGACAGCATGGGAGCATGGACCAGGTACGTATGTCTGCAGTGCACAGGGGGGTGCCGGCGGCCAGATGGGACCCGATCCCCCTGCACCTTGAGGATGGGTCCCGCTGGCCGCAGGGTGACACCATGTCTCTACTATTTCCCCTTCATTTCTTTACCACTACCTAAGAATGTGTTTCAGCACCACCATAGTGTCCCAAAGCCTTACCCCTTTCCTAAAAGTCATATTAATGAGATGTTCATCCAAACTTGGCAACTTTCTACCTTGCCCATCCTGGTGGAAAGCGTATGTGGTGCACAAAGTTCACCCTCGAATATTCTTCAACATGGCTCTTGTATTGCCCCTCCATGGCTCTACAACATCTCTTAAATATGTGCTTGAGCATCGCCATAGCTTCCCAAGACCTACTTTCTGGGAGGTTTCGGGAGGCTTTGGCGGTACCTAAGAGCTTTCTGACTTTTCCAGGAATTTTCATGTCATTTTTAGTCCAGCGTTACGAAACTAAAGTTGTCACCTTACCCCTACCTAGAGGTCACATTAATAAGATTTGCAGCCATACTTGGAAAACGTCTACCGTGTAATCATCAGCTCCTCCGTGGAGCACTTCACTGCTCACCATTCCCGCCATCCTTGGCTCCTCCGTGTGGCTGTGAGTCACCAGCAGCAGTGAGTGAGGAGGTCGCAGTGTGAGGACCTCATCAATTACTGCTGCATGTTGGGCCTCCAGTTAGCGTGAAGACGCGGTCGCGCACTGCAGGTGCGCTTTGTGCTAAAATCACTGCCAGTGCACTCTCCATTATACTCTTGCCCCTTTGTAGTCAATGCCTCCACCATGTGCCCTGAAAGTGCATTTGATCGTCATTGAAAGCTCCTACGGTACACCCTTGGGCCCAGACATATCCAAAGGCCTGAGCAGCATCAGAGTAACTCGTCAAGACTTCCAAAGTCCATTAGGTCTCCCCACTTTTCTGAAACCCTCCTGAAAGTATGTGAAAGTGTTAATCCAGCGTCCTCTGGGATGGTGACGGATATTCCAAATGGTCAGATGTATATGGATTCTGCCGTTCCAGTATGCAGCCAATATTATCCCATCCTGATTGTCCTGGACATGGCATCATCTTATTATCCGCGGGCATCGCCATAGGAGACACTAATGTACCAACCGGAGCACACAAGCAAAGTCATGACGATCAGGGCCGGCCGCACTGTCTAACTTCATTTATTACTGACAAATCTCCGAAGCTCCAGGAAGAGAAGATCCCAGGAACCTCCCGGCACAACGAGCCAAGAACAGGCGGCTCATGTGGAAATCTGCTTCTTATTACTCTGATACTGGTAATGGGGGATCTTATTCTAAGACCGCAGATATACTTATATGTCACAATGACGATACTGAGCTGCAGATGCTCCTTATGGGGCAACCGAGCCTTTATCCTTCTCACAACACAGAAAGCAAATAACTACTATAATACAGCTCCTATGTACAAGAATATAACTACTATAATACGGCTCCTATGTACAAGAATATAACTACTATAATACTGCTCCTATGTAGAAGAATATAACTACTAGAATACTGCTCCTATGTACAAGAATATAACTACTATAATACTGCCCCTATATACAAGAATATAACTACTATAATACTGCCCCTATATACAAGAATATAACTACTATAATACTGCCCCTATATACAAGAATATAACTACTATAATACTGCCACTATGTACAGGAATATAACTACTATAATACTGCTCCTATGTACAAGAATATAACTACTATAATACTGCCCCTATATACAAGAATATAACTACTATAATACTGCTCCTATATACAAAATATAACTACTATAATACTGCTCCTATATACAAGAATATAACTACTATAATACTGCTCCTATGTACAAGAATATAACTACTATAATACTGCTCCTATGTAAAAGAATATAACTACTATAATACTGCCCCTATGTAGAGGAATATAACTACTATAATACTGCTCCTATGTACAAGAATATAACTACTATAATACTGCCCCTATATACAAGAATATAACTACTATAATACTGCCCCTATATACAAGAATATAACTACTATAATGCTGCTCCTATATACAAGAATATAACTACTATAATACTGCTCCTATGTACAAGAATATAACTACTATAATACTGCCCCTATATACAAGAATATAACTACTATAATACTGCTCCTACCGTATGTACAAGAATATAACTACTATAATACTGCCCCTATATACAAGAATATAACTACTATAATACTGCTCCTATGTACAGGAATATAACTACTATAATACTGCTGTCACGCTGGGAGCGGGAGAGACACTCAGCGTAGGACAACGACGGGGGGGGGGGAATAAGGAGTCCCTAAAGCTATGGGCACGAGAAGGAGAGGGTGACCCCTAGTCTTACTGGGGCTGACCCTGTCTGCCCTGACGTCCCTATACAGTTTCCTCAACTGTCGCCGACCACGAACCTCGTCCCTCTCTGATCCTAGCACTACCTTATCTAAGGATCAGATGGAGAGGTTCACTAGACCCCTCCACTAACAACTAAAGACAAACACAAGGAAAAACAGACAATGGGGAAAGAAAACACTTATCTTGCAGCAGAGCACAGCAACCTCCACAACCTCAGCTTCTGCTGGAGCAAGGATAATGAGTGCACAAGGAAATATCACCTGCACCGAGGGAGGGCAAAGAAACTCCTTATAAAGGTGGGAAGAACCTGCTGGGTCCTAGTGACCCAGAATACTGGTGTAGAAACCAGACCGAGCACAAGACCTTCCCAGCCGTCTCCCCATGATAGGGAGATCTTATCATACCTTCTCTCTATCTACACAGAAGGTAAATGCCCCTGAAAGACGGACCGTCCTCAAACATTATGGCTGATTGGCCAAACGCTGGGACCGTCTGCGCGTGGCCTCCACCCTGTCACCTGTGCCACCCGTGACAGTACCCCCCCGTCCACGAGTGGCCCCCGGACACTCAGGACCAGGCTTATCCGGATGGGAACGGTGAAAAGCGCGGACCAGCCTAGCGGCGGAGACTTCCGACGCCGGCACCCACATCCGCTCCTCAGGACCGTATCCCCTCCAGTGCACCAAATACTGAAGAGAACGGCGCAACCTGCGAGAATCAACCACCTTTGAGATCTCAAATTCCAAATTCCCCGCCACACAGATGGGCTCCGGGGGCAAAGGAGACGGGTTAGACGACGGCACATACGGCTTGAGGAGCGACCTATGAAATACATTGTGGATCTTAAGAGCGGGAGGTAACGCAAGACGAAACGCCACGGGATTGATAACGGCGGTTATCTGATAAGGGCCAATAAACCTGGGCCCCAACTTCCAAGAGGGCACCTTCAACTTCACATTCTTGGTAGACAACCACACGTAGTCATTCACACACAGGTCCGGACCTGGCGCACGCTTCCTGTCAGCCATACGTTTGTACCTGTCGCCTAAGAGCTTCAAGCTACTCTGTACACCCCGCCAAACCGAGGAGAGGGATGAGGTAAATCGGTCCTCCTCAGGAACTCCGGAAGGACTAGTACCACTAAAAGTACCAAACTGAGGATGAAACCCATATGCACCGAAGAACGGTGACTTGCCAGTGGACTCCTGGAGACGATTATTAAGGGCAAATTCGGCCAAGGGCAGATAACTCGCCCAAGTCTCCTGATTGTCAGAGACAAAACACCTCAGATAAGTCTCCAAATTCTGATTCATACGTTCGGTCTGCCCATTAGACTGAGGATGAAAAGCAGAAGAGAAGGACAAAGCAATTCCCAAACGTGCACAAAAAGCCTTCCAAAACTTGGAGACAAACTGAGTACCACGATCAGAAACCACCTCGGAGGGAACTCCATGAAGCTTCACAATCTCACTTACAAACACCTGTGCCAGAGTCCGAGCATTAGGAAGTGCGGGCAGTGCCACAAAGCGAACCATCTTACTGAATCTATCAACCACTACCAGCACTACCGTCTTGCCTGCAGACGCCGGAAGATCGGTGATAAAATCCATTGACACATGTGTCCATGGCCTCTCAGGAATAGACAATGGCAAGAGAGAACCAGCCGGACGGGTATGCGGGACCTTAGCCCGTGCACACACACTACAGGCAGATACGAATTCCGCTACGTCCTTCCGCAACCCCGGCCACCAAAAGCGGCGAGATAAAAGATCGAAGGTGGCCCTACTGCCGGGATGCCCTGCCAACACGGAGTCGTGATGCTTCGACAGCACACTGAGACGCAAAGATGATGGCACAAAAAGTCTCCCAGAAGGACAGGAGGCAGGGGCGCCCCCCTGGACCTTCAACACCTCCCCCTCCAGATCAGGGCAAAGAGCAGAAACAACCACCACCTCCTGTAAGATGGGAACGGGACTTTCATGAGCACTACCACCCGGGAAACTACGCGACAACGCATCAGCCTTCACGTTCTCAACCCCCGGACGGTAAGTGACGGTAAAATTAAATCTCGTGAAAAACAAGGACCACCGAGCCTGCCGGGGATTGAGACGCTTGGCGGACTCAAGGTACGACAGGTTCTTGTGGTCGGTAATAACCGTGATGGGATGGACAGCCCCCTCCAGCCAGTGACGCCATTCCTCAAAAGCCAACTTAATAGCCAACAGCTCCATGTTACCAACATCATAATTCCTCTCGGCCGACGACAACTTCTTGGAGAAGAACGCGCAGGGCACCCATCTCCCAGGCGAAGGGCCTTGCGACAATACAGCCCCCACCCCCACCTCAGACGCATCCACCTCCACAACGAAGGGCTGAGAAAGATCGGGCTGACGGAGAATAGGTGCGGAAACAAAACAACGCTTTAGGGAGGAGAAAGCCTGGCGAGCAGACTCCGACCATTCGGAAAAATCTGTCCCCTTCCTAGTCATGTCCGTAAGAGGCGTCACCAGCACCGAATAGTTCCTAATAAATTTACGGTAAAAGTTGGTAAACCCCAAAAAACGTTGCAATGCCCGTAGATTGTCCGGTTGTTCCCAGTCCAGCACCGCCCGGACTTTTTCCGGATCCATCCGAAAACCCAACGGCGACAGGAGGTACCCCAAAAAACGTACCTCCTGAACGGCGAAGACACATTTCTCGAGTTTAGCATACAGCTTATTGTCCCGTAAGACCTGTAACACCTGCTTGACATGGGACTGATGCGTCGCCATATCGGGGGAATAGATCAAGATATCATCCAAGTAAACAACCACAAATCTACCCACCAAATGATGGAATATGTCATTGATAAAGTGTTGGAAAACCGCAGGGGCATTAGTGAGCCTGAACGGCATTACGAGACTTTCAAAATGGCCGTCCGGGGTATTAAATGCCGTCTTCCATTCATCCCCCTCTCTGACCCTAATCAGGTTGTAGGCCCCCCTCAAATCCAACTTGGAGAACCATTTAGCACCCACTACCTGACTGAATAAATCAGGAATCAGAGGGAGGGGGTACGGATCACGGACAGTAATCCGATTCAACTCCCGGAAATCCAAGCAAGGACGGAGGCCCCCATCTTTTTTCTTAACAAAAAAGAAACCAGCCGCAACCGGCGACGTTGAGGGCCTGATGTGACCCGTCTGCAGACTCTCGGAAATGAAATCCTTCATCGCCTGTCTTTCCGGACCCGATATAGTAAACATCCTAGCTTTGGGCAGTTTAGCTCCGGGAACGAGGTTGATCGGGCAATCATACGCCCGATGAGGGGGCAAGTCTCGGCACCCCTTCTCTGAGAACACATCCTCATACTCTGATAGGAACGGGGGCAGAGATACAGCAGACACCACCGAAAACGAGGTAACCAAACAATTCTCAGAACAAAAATCACTCCATTCCACAATGTCCCGGGACTGCCAATCCACTACGGGATTATGTTTAATCAACCATGGCAAGCCCAGGACAATGGGAGCGGGGAGACCGTCTAGAACATAGCAAGATATCGTCTCTTGATGTTGGGATCCAACCGTCAACTTAATGTCATGTACGATATGTGTGAGACTACCTTGAGCAAGAGGTGCTGAGTCGATGGCATAGATACGGATGGGGCGAGACAATAAACAGCAGTTAAGCCCATGAGCGTCTACAAAATGAGCATCCACCATGCTGACCCCCGCACCACTATCCACAAACACAGAAATACCCTCCGTTTTGCCCTCCAGCGTCACCTCCGCACTTAGGAGGAAACGGGAAGTACAAATGGAGGATACACACACCTCCCGCTCGACCACCTCCACACCCCCCATAGTCACATAAGGTCCAGGCACCCCAGTCCGTTTAGGGGTGTAGGGACAGGCCCCAATAAAATGGTCCCCTTTCCCACAAAAAAAACAGACCCCCTTCCCCTTACCCCGGGAGGTACCGGAGGAGAACCTCGAGGCCGCCGCTCCTCCCAGCTGCATAGGTTCCTCCGCACTCGGGAGGAACGACTCACCCTCCGCGTGACCTCCCGGTAACCAGGAATCACCACGAGAATGGCTCCCAGTAACAGGAGGTCTACCCCTCCGCTCCTGGAGGCGCCTATCCATACGAATAGCTAACGACATAGCCGCCTCCAGGGACGGAGGGGTCTCATAAACCGCCAGAGCATCCTTCAGCCTCTCCGAAAGACCCTGACAAAAGTGACTCCTGAGCGCCGGATCGTTCCACTTTGTGTCCATAGCCCACCTGCGGAACTCAGAACAATACGATTCCGCCGACCGAGTCCCCTGGCGGAGATGGCGTAACCTGGATTCAGCCAAAGAGACACGGTCAGGGTCATCATATATGAGGCCCAGTGCGTCAAAAAATTCATCCACAGAGCGGAGACAAGTAGAGTCCTGTGGCAGAGAGAAAGCCCAGGACTGGGGATCTCCCTGCAGTAGCGACATAATAATTCCTACACGCTGCTGCTCATCACCAGTGGAATAAGGCCTAAGCCTAAAATATAATTTACAGGCCTCTTTGAACACAGTAAACTTATCTCTACCTCCTGAAAACCTGTCAGGGAGGGCAACCTTAGGTTCAGGTCTGGCCTGACCCAATGCTTGATTCCCCAAGACACCATTTTGCGGTTGCGGGCCCTGTAAAGCCGACCGAAGGTCCGCAACCTCCAAAGACAGTGACTGCAGCTGCTGGGCCAAAGCAGACACAGGATCCATAAGGAAAGGAAGAAAAATCGGTTCCTCCCCTGTCCTTCAGTTACAGTATTGGCAGGTGATAATGTCACGCTGGGAGCGGGAGAGACACTCAGCGTAGGACAACGACGGGGGGGGGGAATAAGGAGTCCCTAAAGCTATGGGCACGAGAAGGAGAGGGTGACCCCTAGTCTTACTGGGGCTGACCCTGTCTGCCCTGACGTCCCTATACAGTTTCCTCAACTGTCGCCGACCACGAACCTCGTCCCTCTCTGATCCTAGCACTACCTTATCTAAGGATCAGATGGAGAGGTTCACTAGACCCCTCCACTAACAACTAAAGACAAACACAAGGAAAAACAGACAATGGGGAAAGAAAACACTTATCTTGCAGCAGAGCACAGCAACCTCCACAACCTCAGCTTCTGCTGGAGCAAGGATAATGAGTGCACAAGGAAATATCACCTGCACCGAGGGAGGGCAAAGAAACTCCTTATAAAGGTGGGAAGAACCTGCTGGGTCCTAGTGACCCAGAATACTGGTGTAGAAACCAGACCGAGCACAAGACCTTCCCAGCCGTCTCCCCATGATAGGGAGATCTTATCATACCTTCTCTCTATCTACACAGAAGGTAAATGCCCCTGAAAGACGGACCGTCCTCAAACATTATGGCTGATTGGCCAAACGCTGGGACCGTCTGCGCGTGGCCTCCACCCTGTCACCCGTGCCACCCGTGACAACTGCTCCTATATACAAGAATATACCTACTATAATACTGCTCCTATGTACAAGAATATAACTACTATAATACTGCCCCTATGTACAAGAATATAACTACTATAATACTGCCCCTATATACAAGAATATAACTACTATAATACTGCTCCTATATACAAGAATATAACTACTATAATACTGCCCCTATGTACAGGAATATAACTACTATAATACTGCTCCTATGTACAAGAATATAACCACTATAATACTGTTCCTATATACAAGAATATAACTACTATAATACTGCCCCTATATACAAGAATATAATTACTATAATACTGCTCCTATGTACAGGAATATAACTACTATAATACTGCTCCTATGTACAAGAATATAACCACTATAATACTGTTCCTATATACAAGAATATAACTACCGTACTATAATACTGCCCCCTATGTACAAGAATATAACTACTATAATACTGCCCCTATATACAAGAATATAACTACTATAATACTGCTCCTATGTACAGGAATATGACTACTATAATACTGCTCCTATGTACAAGAATATAACTACTATAATACCGCCCCCTATGTACAAGAATATAACTACTATAATACTGCCCCTATGTACAAGAATATAACTACTATAATACTGCTCCTATGTACAAGAATATAACTACTATAATACTGCCCCTATGTACAAGAATATAACTACTATAATACTGCCCCTATATACAAGAATATAACTACTATAATACTGCTCCTATATACAAGAATATAACTACTATAATACTGCTCCTATGTACAAGAATATAACTACTATATACCGCCCCTATGTACAAGAATATAACTACTATAATACTGCCCCTATGTACAAGAATATAACTACTATAATACTGCCCCTATGTACAAGAATATAACTACTATAATACTGCCCCTATATACAAGAATATAACTACTATAATACTGCCCCTATGTACAGGAATATAACTACTATAATACTGCTCCTATGTACAAGATATATAACCACTATAATACTGTTCCTATATACAAGAATATAACTACTATAATACTGCCCCTATATACAAGAATATAACTACTATAATACTGCTCCTATATACAAGAATATAACTACTATAATACTGCCCCTATGTACAAGAATATAACTACTATAATACTGCCCCCTATATACAAGAATATAACTACTATAATACTGCTCCTATATACAAGAATATAACTACTATAATACTGCTCCTATATACAAGAATATAACTACTATAATACTGCCCCTATGTACAAGAATATAACTACTATAATACTGCCCCTATGTACAAGAATATAACTACTATAATACTGCCCCCTATATACAAGAATATAACTACTATAATACTGCTCCTATATACAAGAATATAACCACTATAATACTGTTCCTATATACAAGAATATAACTACTATATACCGCCCCTATGTACAAGAATATAACTACTATAATACTGCCCCTATGTACAAGAATATAACTACTATAATACTGCCCCTATATACAAGAATATAACTACTATAATACTGCCCCTATGTACAAGAATATAACTACTATAATACTGCTCCTATGTACAAGAATATAACTACTATAATACTGCCCCCATGTACAAGAATATAACTACATAATACTGCCTCTATGTACAAGAATATAACTACTATTACACTATATTAGAGCAGCTTTTCTTTCATGGAGGGTTTGGGGTCCGCAGGAAGCAGTGAGGGGGCTTCCTAGTACCATATGCAAAGTATAAACTGTCTGTTCTTATTCTACAGGGAGCGACAGGCTGGAATTTTAGCCACCAATGTGCATCCAATCAGCCATTCAGACCCTTAATGATTTCTCAGTTCTCTGCTCTTCCATTTTCTGTCCAATTAATTCTTTTATTGTGCACCGGATAAAGGCAGACAAAAAAAAAGCCTTTCCCCGCAATAATGAATCATTAAAATTCAGCAGCTCCCCTCTGCTGCTCCCTGGCCGGTCCCCAGAAGACTAAACTATTTTGCATTTGCTCTGCCCAAGCTGAGATCATTCCCTCATTTAACCCCTGGCAGGAAGGACAGAGTAACAAACCAAGGACGGGTCATTAAAGGGTGACTCTGAACTTTGGGCAAAGTCAGTGGGAACCAGGTGCCCAGATGATGAGATGGTCCACTGTCTAGAAAAAAGGACAACCACCATTCTTAGTGCCATTGACCTCACGATTGGTGGAGGTCTACACATTGGGACCTGCTCCTGTGCTACAAATTGTGGTGGCACTTTTGGGGAACCCAATTACTGGCGCCCATCGGCACATGCAAGATAGGGCTGTTGGAAGGTGGGCGTCCAATCTCCGTTGTCCGTGTGATCGCTAACGTTGAGTCCTTCCCGAAAATTCCCAATATATCATTCATTTCTTACATTACATGGCTTCCCAAATATTGGGTGGTCAGATGAAAGTTATAGGGCCTCTATAGTAATATCAAAGATGAAGGACAGAGTAACAAACCGAGGACGGGTCATTAAGGGTGACTCTGAACTTTGGGTAAAGTCAGTAAGAACTCTGTGCCCAGATGATGAAATGGTCCATGGTCTAGAAAAAAGAACAACCACCGTCCTTAGGGCCACTGACCTCAAGATTGGTGGACCTGCATATTGGGACCTGTGCCTCAAATTGTGCACTTTTGGGAACTCAATGAATGGAGCCCATCCAAGATAGGGGTGTCGGAAGGTGGGCTTTCAATCTCCGCTGTCCGTGTGATCAAAGATGAAGGACAGAGTAACAAACCGAGGACGGGTCATTAAGGGTGACTCTGAACTTTGGGTAAAGTCAGTAGGAACTCTGTGCCCAGATGATGCAATGGTCCATGGTCTAGAAAAAAGAACAACCACCCTTATCACCGTCCTTAGGGCCATTGACCTCAAGATTGGTGGACCTGCAAATTGGGACCTTCACCTGTGCTACAAATTGTGTCGGCACTTTTTGGGAACTCAATGAATGGAGCCCATCCAAGATAGGGGTGTCGGAAGGTGGGCTTTCAATCTCCGCTGACCGTGTGATCGCTAACGTTGAGTACTTCCTGAAAATTCCCAATATATCATTCATTTCTTACATTACATGGCTTCCCAAATATTGGGTGGTCAGATCAAAGTTGTTGGGCCTCTATAGAAATATCAAAGATGAAGGACAGAGTAACAAACCGAGGACGGGTCATTAAAGGGTGACTCCGAACTTTGGGTAAAGTCAGTAGGAACCCTGTGCCCAGATGATGAAATGGTCCATGGTCTAGCAAAAAGAACAACCACCCTTATCACCGTCCTTAGGGCCATTGACCTCAAGATTGGTGGACCTGCAAATTGGGACCTTCACCTGTGCTACAAATTGTGTTGGCACTTTTTGGGAACTCAATGACTGGATCCCATCCAAGATAGGGGTGTCGGAAGGTGGGCTTTCAATCTCCGCTGTCCGTGTGATCGCTAACGTTGAGTCCTTCCTGAAAATTCCCAATATATCATTAATTTCTTCCATTGCATGGCTTCCCAAATATTGGGTGGTCAGATCAAAGTTGTTGGGCCTCTATAGAAATATCAAAGATGAAGGACAGAGTAACAAACCAAGGACGGGTCATTAAGGGTGACTCCGAACTTTGGGCAAAGTCAGTAGAAACCCTGTGCCCAGATGATGAAATGGTCCATGGTCTAGAAAAAAGAACAACCACCGTCCTTAGGGCCACTGACCTCAAGATTGGTGGACCTGCACATTGGGACCTGTGCTACAAATTGTGCACTTTTGGGAACTCAATGACTGGAGCCCATCCAAGATAGGGGTGTCGGAAGGTGGGCTTTCAATCTCCGCTGTCCGTGTGATCGCTAACGTTGAGTCCTTCCTGAAAATTCCCAATATATCATTAATTTCTTACATTACATGGCTTCCCAAATATTGGGTGGTCAGATCAAAGTTGTTGGGCCTCTATAGTCATATCAAAGATGAAGGACAGAGTAACAAACCGGAAACTGGTCATTAAGGGTGACTCTGAACTTTGGGCAAAGTCAAAGGAAACCATGTGCCCAGATGATGAAATGGTCCATGATCTAGAAAAAAGAACAACAACCATCCTTGGGGCCATTGACCTCAAAATTTGTGGAGGGCTACATATTGGGACCTGCACCTGTGCTACAAATTGTGGTGGCTCTTTTTGGGAACCCAATGACTGGAGCCCATCGGCACATCCAAGATAGGAGTTGTTCGAAAGTGGATGTAAGATTTCCATAGCCTGTTTGATCGCCAAAGTTGAGTCCTTCTCGAAAACTTCCAATTTTTCATTCATTTCTTGGATCAGATGGCTTCCCAAATGTTGGGTGGTCAGATGAAAGTTGTTGGGCATCTACAGAAATATCCAAGACGAAGCACAAAGTAACAAACCAAGGATGGGTCATTAAAGGGTGACTCCAAACTTTGGGCAAAGTCAGTGGGAACCATGTGCCCAGATGATGAGGAGGTCTGGTCTAGAAAAAAAGAACAACCACCGTCCTTGGTTCCATTGACCTCAAGATTGGTGGAGGTCTACACATTGGGACCTGCACCCATGCTACAAATTGCGGTGGCACTTTTTGTGAACCCAATGACTGATGCCCACCGGCACTTCCAAGATAGGAGGTGCCGGAAGGAATACATTTGATGTCCGTAGTTTGTGTGATCGCCAAATTTAGTCCTTCCCAAAATTCCCTATACTTCATTTTTTGGATTAGATGGCTTCCCAAATATTGGGTGGTCAGATTAGACTTGTTGGGCTTCTATAGAAATATTCAAGATGAGGTATCGTGAAAGTTTCTGAAGACGACATGTGTGGCCCAAGTTGATTGTCCTATCTGCCATTAAGGGGTCCCCATAGTATTGAAGGAGCAAAACCAAGAGCGGAGAGCGCCATCCATTTAAAGGGGTTGTGCCATGAACAATTGTACATTAAAGTCAATAGATCTTGGAATAATAATAAGTTCCACAATTCGATGTTCCTGTCCCGAGATATTCTTATATATGTGCCCCTGGGTAATGTTCAGTATTTTTCGGACTATAAGTCACTTCTTTCCTCCAAATTCCAGGTAGGGGGTTCTTCTTATTGTCTGAACATAAGATTTATATATAACTTGGCTTACCTGGGGGGGCGGCCCTGGAGTGGGGTCACAGGAGGCAGGAAAGGGTCCCCGGTGATTAGGGCAACCACATGTTTCGGCTAATTAAGAAAATGAATATTCACTGCTTCCCCACGCCCACCTCTTGGTACAGAAGCGAGTGCCGAGAGATGGACATGGGGAGCAGGTTACATTCAGTTCCTTACATAGCCGCCGCACGTGGTTGCCCCCCATCCCCTGTCATCACTCTTCTTCGCGGCAGTGATTTAAGCTGATACACTTGCCACCGCTGCTGGCACCTTGCTCCTCTATTCTTTAGTAGCACACATTCCATACCAGGATGGGGGCCATATTCTAAGATGGGAAACATATATACAAGGATGGAGGCAAAAGTCCAGGATGGGGGGCCATATAAATCAGAATGGGGGTCATAATTATGGACTGGGGTATATATACCATGATGTTGGCCATATTCTAAGATGGGAGATGTATATACCAGGATGGGGGCAAAATTCCAAGATGGGGTATATGTTTGGATTGGCCATATATACCAAGATGAGAGTCATATCCATTTGGGGATATATATACAGGATGAGGGAAATATCCAGATGGAGCCATACAGTGTACACCAGGATAGGGCCATATATCCAGATGGGGGACATATATCCGATGAAATATCCAAGGAGTGAGGGAATATTCCAAGATGGGAGCCATACAGTGTACACCAGGATAGGGGCCATATAGTCCAGGATGGGGGACATATTCCCGGATGGGGACATATATACCAAGATGGGGGGCCATGTTCTAGGATGAGGGATCATATATACCAGAATGGAGGATAATATATTTCAGGATGCGTTCCATATTCCAATTGTGGCATATATACCAAGATAGGGGCCATTTGTATGATGGGGATCATAAACACCGGATGGGGGATCATTATAAGGAAGGGGACATATATACCAAGATAGAGATCATATATCAGGATGGGAAACATTTACCTGGAAGGGGCCAGGATGGGGACATTAGTACAGAATTTGGGATCCTTATAACAGTGTCAGCAGCAAATCCCCCCATCCCCACCAACAGTCATGAACACATATTTTGCTTCAAAATTCTATTACAGTCAGGGATCACAGCCGATTCTGTCTGTGATGTAAAACATGTTTTCTACAGGCAATGAAATGTCTTTATTAGAGAGAGTATCAGCTGTAATGTCTGTATACTCTTATATTATGTGATCCCCGGCTGTAATGTCTGTATACTCTTCTATCCTGTGATCCCCAGCTGTAATGTCTGTATACTCTTATATGATCCCCGGCTGTAATGTCTGTATACTCTTATATTCTGTGATCCCCAGCTGTATGTCTGTATACTCTTATATTCTGTGATCTCCAGCTGTAATGTCTGTATACTCTTATATTCTGTGATCCCAGGCTGTAATGTCTGTATACTCTTATATTATGTGATCCCCGCTGTAATGTCTGTATAACTCGTTCTATCTGTGATCCCCAGCTGTAATGTCTGTATACTCTTTATGATCCCCGCTGTAATGTCTGTATACTCTTTATTCTATGATCCCCGGCTTACTGTCTGTATACTCTTATATTCTGTGATCCTCGGCTGTAATGTCTGTATACTCTTATATTCTGTGATCCCCGGCTGTAATGTTTGTATACTCTTATATTCTTGATCCCCGGCTGTAATGTCTGTATACTCTTATATTCTGTGATCCCAGCTGTAATGTCTGTATACACGTATATTCTGTGATCCCCAGCTTAATGTCTGTATACTCTTCTGTGATCCCTGAGTGTAATGTCTGTATACTCTTATATTCTGTGATCCCCGGCTGTAATGTCTGTATACTCTTATATTCTGTGATCCCCGCTGTAATGTCTGTATACTCTTATATTCTGTGATCCCCGCTTAATGTCTGTTACTCTTATATTCTGTGACCCCGGCTGTAATGTCTGTATACTCTTATATTCTGTGATCCCCGGCTGTAATGTCTGTAACTCTTATATTCTGTGATCCCCGGCTGTAATGTCTGTATACTCTTATATTCTGTGATCCCCAGCTGTAATGTCTGTATACTCTTATATCTGTGATCCCCGGCTGTAATGTCTGTTACTCTTATATTCTGTGACCCCCAGCTGTAATGTCTGTATACTCTTACTCCCTCTCCTGCCCAGGAGCTGTGGTATATCCCACTTGTTTGTGCATGGTCGGACTCATCCATTACACGAGGGCACAGAATATCTCAGGACAGGAACATTCTTTAACATCCAATTATGGAACTTATCTTTATTCTAAGATCTATTAGACTGTACAATTGGTCGTGGCACAACCTCTTGTAAGGCTTGGGCCTTCCATAAGGGAGGTGCTGGCAATAACCCAATCATTTCACTATTTTTGTTTCTCTATTTTACATAATAATAATGAGAAATAGGGACAAAAATCGACCCAAATAAATAAATGTATGGTAAAACCCCCCAAAAATATAAAAAAATTGTTTTATAAATACAAGAACATGCATCACCCATAATCCCAATTTTCGATGGAAATCATATATCCCTGACATGATGTGTAAGTTATGTATAACATTTGGCCGCTCCGTCCTGCAGATGTCCCCTCCGCGTTATCGTTTACAGCTGCAGTTTAATTGTTTAACAATTATTGCCAATAAAATGCACAGAACGAAAGAAGACGGGAGAAGCAGATATATATCCTGAGACCCCCTGAGACGCCGCAGTCACACGATGTGCTGCAGTGCGTATGTGTGTATAATGGCTCTGTATCCTGCTCATGGACACAAAATGACCGGAGCATTGAACAAGAATACAACTACTATAATACTGCTCCTATGTACAAGAATATAACTACTATAATACTGCCCTATGTACAAGAATATAACTACTATAATACTGCCCTATACAAGAATATAACTACTATAATACTGCTCCTATATACAAGAATATAACTACTATAATACTGCCCCCTATATACAAGAATATAACTACTATAATACTGCCCTATATACAAGAATATAACTACTATAATACTGCCCTATATACAAGAATATAACTACTATAATACTGCCCTATGTACAAGAAAAATATAAACTACTATAAAATACTGCTACCTATGTACAAGAATATAACTACTATAATACTGCCCCTATGTACAAGAATATAACTACTATAATACTGCTCCTATGTACAAGAATATAACTACTATAATACTGCCCTATGTACAAGAATATAACTACTATAATACTGCTCCTATGTACAAGAATATAACTACTATAATACTGCTCCTATATACAAGAATATAACTACTATAATACTGCCCTATATACAAGAATATAACTACTATAATACTGCCCCTATGTACAAGAATATAACTACTATAATACTACCCTATGTACAAGAATATAACTACTATAATACTGCCCTATGTACAAGAATATAACTACTATAATACTGCCCTATGTACAAGAATATAACTACTATAATACTGCCCCTTATACAAGAATATAACTACTATAATACTGCTCCTATGTACAAGAATATAACTACTATAATACTGCTCCTATGTACAAGAATATAACTACTATAATACTGCTCCTATATACAAGAATATAACTACTATAATACTGCCCCCTATGTACAAGAATATAACTACTATAATACTGCTCCTATGTACAAGAATATAACTACTATAATACTGCTCCTATATACAAGAATATAACTACTATAATACTGCCCCCTATGTACAAGAATATAACTACTATAATACTGCTCCTATGTACAAGAATATAACTACTATAATACTGCCCCTATATACAAGAATATAACTACTATAATACTGCCCTATATACAAGAATATAACTACTATAATACTGCTCTTATATACAAGAATATAACTACTATAATACTGCTCCTATATACAAGAATATAACTACTATAATACTGCCTCTATATACAAGAATATAACTACTATAATACTGCCCCCTATGTACAAGAATATAACTACTATAATACTGCTCCTATGAACAAGAATATAACTACTATAATACTATATATAATATATAATATAATAGATAGATAGATAAGATGGATGGAGGAATAGATAGTAGATAGATAGATAGATAGATAGATAGATAGATAGATAGATAGATAGATGATAGATAGATAGATAAGATGGATGGAGGAATAGATAGATAGATAGATATCCAAGTAAAAAATGGAGGCAGCACTTCCTTCAGTTCAGAACTGAACTGAAGGAAGTGCTGCCTCCATTTTTTACTTGGATTTCTATCATCTGTATGGTAGGGGGGCTTTGCACCCGTCAAATAACAGTTGTGCTGTTTTGTTTTTCTTTTTTCTAGATAGATAGATAGATAGATAGATAGATAGATAAGATGGATGGAGGAATAGATAGATAGATAGATAGATAGATACATAATAGATAGATAGATAGATAGATAGATAGATAGATAGATACATAATAGATAGATAGATACATAATAGATAGATAATATAGATAGATAGATAGATAGATAGATAGATAGATAGAATGGATGGAGAATAGATAGATAGATAGATACATAATAGATAGATAGATAGATAGATAGATAGATAGATAGATAGATAGATAGATAGATAGCAGTGATCTCGTGTTACGTGTAATAATCCCCGGCGCTCCTTCCTATCTCTGTAATACAAGTCCTACATCGAGTTCTCATTAACTTTCTTGAAGTTATTAATTTTCATTTATTTAAACTTCTCATTATTTATAAGTTTGGAATCTTTTCCTTTTGTTCGTTCCGACAATCTGACAAAAAACATTGAGTTAACTTTTACCAAAATTTTCATGTTAAATTTCTCTAAATCTTCCTCTATTTACCAGATGGTTGTGCTTCTTCCAGGTCACACACTTTCTTCTCCATGCCTTTCCTCCTCCTTCGTTCTGTCTTTGTATAGTGTGTACTCAAGCAAAGCAAACCCCTTTCTGCCATATTAAAATCACAATTCAAACATCTCAATCCCAAAGCAAATAATGTGGAGACGCGGAGCCACGTGGGGAGATTCTCATCGTATTCTGGGCCACATCTTCAGTCAATAAAACAACCTGACACACACTGTCCACATTCACCTCGTGTTAATGCAGACGGGGCCGGGCCCAGACTGTCTTGATTTCACAGGTTGTTTATTTAGATTAATATCAGCCCAAAATAATAAAACTAAGTTTTTATTCAACATTGTCATATTTTTGGAAAATAAAAATTTAGCTCAATATTTGACCCAAAGTAAAAATAATAAATTTAAATATATATATAAACTGAAAAAAACTGCACAGCACTCACGTTATAGTGTGAACTGGTGCAAGCTGCGATGCTGGAACAAACAACCAGAAACAATTCACTGCAGCACTCAGCTACTACCAAAATGTACACATGCTAATAAGCCGTTTATATATGAGGAAAAATGTAAAAACTTAATTTAAAAAAAAAAAAACTCAATATGCTTATCTTTTTATTTACTGGGGTTCTTGGTACTTACATTGGCCAATATCTGTTTGCTCATCAACCACGTCACGGTGACCCCAGATCTGATGAGATCCTACGCTGACATCCCTGTCCTCCTTGTAACAGTCTGTGATTGAGATGGTGTCCTCCCACTTAGAAGTGGGACAGGGAGGACAAGGAGGACAGAGATGTCAGCGTAGGACTCATTGATATAAATTAAATTGTGTTTTTGAAAAAATAATGTACTATACATTATATATATATATATATATATATATATATATAATATATATAAATTCTAACAAATTTATTTTACATTTCTTTACTGATTTTTTTGGGGCTGATCAAACATTGATCTAAATTAAATTCTATTTTTAAAAAAATAAATTATATATATATAATAAATTCTATATCATTTATTTTATTTTTTTTATTTACTATTTTTGGAGTGAACTGATACATTGATCTAAACTAAATTCTATTTTTGAAAAAAAAAAATGTATATATATAGATATATAATAAATACATTGTATATAATTTATTGTATTCTTCTTTTCACAAAAATAGATCAATCCTTGATAAGCCCCAAAAATAAATAATTAAAATTAATAATATACAGACATATATAGTAATAAATAATATATATATATATATATATATATATATATATATATATTTTTTTTTTTTTATTTTTTTTTTTTTTTTATTTTTTTTCATTCTTTTTCTTTTTTTTTCTCTTTTGGAGGGGCTTATCAAACATTGATCTAAATGAATTTCTAATTTTGAAAATATATATATATACAGAGATATATAATAATAATAAATTCTATATAATTAATTTTATACTTTTTAAAAAAAAAATACATATATGCTTGATAAGTAGAAAAAAAATAAAATTAATAATATTTAGATATATAATAAATATATAGATATACATTTTTTTTAATTAATTATTTTTTTGGACTTATCAAACATTGATCTAAGTTAAACTCTGTTTTTGAAAAATATATATATAGAGAGATATATATAAGAAATACAGTATATAATTTATTTTATACTTTTTCTTTTAAAAGACACTTGATAAGCCCAAAAGAGAGATAAATTAAAATGGGCAACATAAAGATAATAAATGTGTATATATATTTTTTTTAATCACTCAACTTTTTTGGCTTATCAAACATTGATCTGAATTAAATTTTATGTATATTATGTATTATATATAAATTTATAGAATTTATTTATATTTATGGTGTTTTTTTTTGTCGCGTCAAATATTGAGCTCACTATCTAGTTTTGAATATATATATTAAAATATATATAATTTAATATATATATATATATATATATATATATATATTAAATTGCATATATTTTAATTTATTTTATTGTCTGCTCAAACATTGAACTAAATTAATATTTTTTTTTTAATTAAATTTAAAAAAAAAATCAAGCCACACCTTTTCCAATAATTGAATATTTTAAAAACCACAATCACAGATTAAAGAAAACATAATTTAGCCCAATCCGGTTCCTAATCGGTATTATTCGGCTCATCATTTTGCCAATTTTTCTCATTTTTGTACTCAACACAAGACGACAAATCCAAGTCAGTTTTAATAAAAAGCCATTTTAATTTTCTCAAAGAAAGCATATACAAAAAGTTAGCTTCGCTTAATGAAAAACAAAAAGATCATCAACGTACGGTACACAGAATGGAATCGTTCACACGAACAGAAAAATAGAATTTGGCAGAATTTCACTTAAATGCAAGAAAAACAAATCTGGTTCGAAGACATTTTTTTTTTTTCATTTTTAGAAAAAAAAAAAAGTAAGAAAAGTCGGTCAAAAATAATTTCTAGATTTTTTTTCTCAAATTTACAAAGTTTTCTTTTTTCAATATCTTAAAAAAAAGGCACAAGTTACCATCAAATAGAAATGATCATATGCTCAGCATACAATGACAGGGAACAATAAAATAGCCCCAAAAATAATATTAGTCATAAACTAAGTTAAAAAATAAAAATAAAAAAAATAATATTAAAATGCGAGGAGAGGTTTTTAGTGTCTTAGCTTAGGTGGGAAGACTCTGGTCCCTGGTAATCTATACAAAACGGAAGAATTTACAAGATATATTGGTTGGAGTTAATAAATAATTAACAATTTGATGACACCATATTGGATGACTTCTTCTCTCCGTTTTCCCCCCCAAAAAAACTGAAAATTACCGATTTTCTTCCCCGTATTATATTTTCTCCCTGTTCTACAGTTTTTATTTTATGGAATAAATCATTAATCACTTATAAAATATATGGCACATAAATATATTTATATATATATTTAACAGATCTCAAGAAAAAATAACTATAAAAAGGACATTAAAAAAAAAAGTTAATTACAAACAAATATTTTGCTTAAAATTTCACCGAAATAGACAAAAGTGTAGTCCAAGCCTGAGACACAATGAAATCACCATGGGAAGAGAAAATAAAAAATGGAATTTTGGGGGGCAAAATTTCCAAAAAGTTTCTTTTTTCAATCAATTATGTTTTGTGAAAATTCTATTGCGTTAGTGTCAAAGAAGAGCAATGGAATGGCGTAACGTTGCCCGCAGATTGGCCCTCTACACCAAAGCTTTATGAAATGGAATAGTTCACTGGTTGAAGGCGTAACGTTGGCGGCGGGTTGGCCTTCTACCCTCAATGCTTCACAAAATGGAATAGTTCACTGGTTGGATTGGTCATGGGACGGAGTAACGTTGACCGCAGATTGGCCCTCTACCCCAACGTTTCATGAAATGGAATATTTAACTGGTTGTGGGACGGCATAATGTTGGCCACGGATTGGCCCTCTACCCCAACGCTTCACGAAATGGAATATTTAACTGGTTGTGGGATGGCTTAACGTTGGCCACGGATTGGCCCTCTACCCCAACGCTTTATGAAATGGAATAGTTCACTGGTTGAAGGTGTAACGTTGGCGGCGGGTTGGCCTTCTACCCTCAATGCTTCACAAAATGGAATAGTTCACTGGTTGGATTGGTCATGGGACGGAGTAACGTTGACCGCAGATTGGCCCTCTACCCCAACGTTTCATGAAATGGAATAGTTAACTGATTGTGGGACGGTGTAATGTTGGTCGCGGATTGGCCCTCTACCCCAACGCTTCATAAAATGGAATAGTTAACTGCTTGAATTGGTTGTAGGATGGCGTAACGTTTGCCGAGGATTGGTCCTCTACCCAACGCTTCACAAAACGGAATAGTTAACTGATTGTGGGATGGTGTAATGTTGGTCGTGGATTGGACCTCTACCCCAACGCTTCACAAAATGGAATAGTTAGGTTGTTGAATTGGTTGTGGGACGTCATAATGTTGGCCACAGATTGGCCCTCTACACCAACTCTTCACGAAATGGAATAGTTAACTGGTTGTGGTATGGCAAAACAGTGGCCGCGGATTGGCCCTCTACCCCAACACTCCATGAAATATAATAGTGAACTGGTTGAACTGGTCTTGGAATAGCGTAATGTTGACTGCAGATTGGCCCTCTAGACCCAACGCTTTACGAAATGGAATAGTTAACTGGTTGAATTGGTTGTAACGCTTGGTCTTTATCTCATTTGTCTGGTAAACATCAAATTGTTACAATTGTGCCCAGTCCCCATGTGAAAATATCTGGTCCATCCTTCATGGTTGGTCATGCCAGAAACAAAAAGTCAAAGTTTCTCAAAAAAAGTCTGACGGAAATGCTCTTAGCTTTAAAGAGATGTTCTCATTTTATTTTTAGAGTTTTTTTTTTCAGCAGGCACTTATATAACAACTGGAACAGCGCCTCCTACCTGTACATTCTGTCTATAGTGCACATGTCTTGGAAGACTTCATGACAACCAGACATATCTATGGCATAAGAGTCCTCAGTTTTGAGAAATGCTTTAAGGCCTTGTTAGGGTTGTGTAGACTGGCTGATCCCAGTTGGAGTTAGGACTGTGGGAAGGAGGAATGGACAAACTGTTGAGGATTGGGGTGGCATAAGGGCGCCGAGCAGAATGGAAGTAAGGGTACTGGTACAAACTGGAAGGGTAACTGGAGTAAGGGTTATAGTAGTTGGAGCTTGGGAGGTCTGTGTAGTCACACTGTGAGCTGAGAAAGGGCTGGGTAATGTGGAAGTGGACACAGTGGTGGCACAAGCCTGAGAACTGTAGGAGTTGTAGTCAGAATGAGTAGGAGATCCATGAGATTGGTCACTGTAATGACTAGGACTCAGCTGCTCCGTCTTGATGTGAGGTCTTTGCTGACCAGACTCAGAAGATGAGGTTGAGTTTGAAGGACTTTTATGGGACCAAGCTGGTGCTTGTGGTGTACCAGCCGGGTGTGCGTATGGTGCGGCATAAGGCGGTCCAGTAGGATTTTGCCCATGGTCGGCTGAAAGAGCCCCATGGCCATTAAGAGGCAAGTACTGGTCGAATTCATGAACATCAAATGCCTCGATGTTGTTGATGACCTCACTGCTCAACTCGCTAATGTCCACGTTACTGAAGTCAATGTTCTGACGCCCATTGTCCATCAACCTTCGTCCTTCATGTTTCAGTTCTTGTTTCCCACCATGGTGTAGGTCAGTTTTGGGAGTAGTTGGAGGAGTTGGAGGTCCATGATTTTGACCTAGAAGAACATGAGAAGAGAGGAATGATGATATTCTATTATGATATACTGTATCATTTGTTACCGATATTTATTTTAATGAGACGGTGAATTTTGGGAAAAGGTTCTAGAACCTTTAATGGATAAGATGTCCACCTCCAAAAATAAAAGTTTACCAATACTTATTTTAATGAGATGGTGTGTTTGCGGAAAGGTTCTAGAACCCTATAACGGATAAGTTGTCCACTTCGAAATAAGTAAAGTACTCAGTATGGCCTCAGTCATCTTATGTGTATTAAGTTAACTTCATGCTTTAAGAAAGAAATCTTAGACACATCCAGAGAATCTGTTTCTGGAAACTTTTGCCTCCTGGGTTTGTGGCTGAGTAAGAAAAATCATTCTAGACAACTAATAGCTCCTGGCACCAAGTATCTCATTCTTACAGGAAATCAACTGAACCGTAAAAAATATCAAAACTTAAAAAGGTCTAAAAGAGCCAAAAAGTCATTAAAATAAGTAATAAAATGCCCCATCTTCAATACATGAGTGACCGGATAGAAAATTCTGGATTGAAGGGTTTTACATTGACTTTAAAAGAGGTGTTGTAGTTTAGGAAAAACACCTTAAAAAAGGACAGGGTGGGGGGATTCCTCTAATTAGGTCCCTTTCTTTAACCCAGAGTGGAGAGGGATTGAAAAGAGTCTCATAACAGTTACATTGACACTGTAATTCTTTATTTTACCTGCGGGGGCAGTGCAGGATAATGAAATACTTGTGCACAGTAATAAAAGACTATCTTAATGGTAAATCCTCATTACCTGCATGCTCTCCATGAAGATGACCGTCTCCCATTCCAGAGTCGGACTTGTACATTTGGGAGCCAGGGTGGTGGCCCAATTCAGCCCCAGAGTCGGAGTCGCTTTGTCCGGCCTTGACGCTCTTCCTCCTGCGCGGTTGATATTTATAATCTGGGTGATCCTTCTTGTGTTGAACTCGGAGCCTCTCGGCCTCCTCTACAAAGGGACGCTTCTCGCTTTCGCTCAGTAGACTAAAGAGAGAGGGAATAAACGACCATTAGTCAAAGCCCAAATATTGCATGTGTACCTGGCGCGAATAGAGTCGAGGACCTCTAGGAAGTCCGGTATGGTCAACAATCAGCAGCATAACTTAAAGCCCATCGGCCCCGATGCGAAAGCTCCAACGGGGCCCCCGATTACTGCAAATCTTTAATGGCAAGTCTTTTTCTATAGACCACAGGGACCTTTGGGGCCCCTTAGGTGCGATTGGAACCCCTGCATCTGTCAACAACCGGTTGGCCTCACAACTCCTACCAAGGTCTATTAGCCTGAGACTGTCAAGACATTCTGGGAGCTGTAGTTCTTCAACCAATGTTAACAACACCAAGTGGTCAACAAGAGTTCAAGAGCGCGAGAACCTTCAAAACTAAGGTCACAATATTGATCTAACTGACCAAGCACCAATAAAGTTGGTTGGACTTCACCATTTTCAAATTTGGGCGTTACATATTTTATCACTGAGATAATTTAATGGTATTTACAAACAAAAAAAGTAACTTTTTTTAAACTTTTAATTCACTTATGGTTCTTTCCAAAACTTTTTTTTTCTCTAGCCCAAACATTTTATTTCGAGGCTCCGCTCAGTTTCGCTCCTTCCTAAAAGCAGACAGGAAAATATTTTGTGGTTTTGCCTTTGGGATGGAGTCATTGTTTTTGTCTCTCGGAGACCCCCTTTTTTTCTGCTCTGAAAATAATCTGCTTTTCCCAACGTGGCTATAGAAGAAGTCACAAAATAGGTTTTTACGGATCAGATTCTTTTTAATTCGCGTTCTCTCTGCACCATTTTGATATCCGTTTTGTATATAAATCTTCCCTTTTTTGGCTTTTTTTCCTCTTCTTTATGCATCAATTAAATATTAAAGATAAATATATTTAAGCACCCTCATCATTTCTTTTTTGAACCCCCAGTCTCATACTCATCCCCCTTCCCCAGTCATATTGGATTATAATCCCAATCTGTGTGATGATGTATCTCAGATAAGGGGTGTAAGGGAAGGGGGGTGGGCACTATCCTCCCACCATCCGACATGTGGACCATTTCCAAACCAGGCCTTCAAGGGTTAACTTATAGTCCAATCATCCCCCCCCTTTCCTTAACCAAAAGGTGCTATAAAAACTACGGTAAATAGTTTTCTATAACTCCGGTGACTGATGGGCACAGTCACTAAATATTTATTTTGGATCCCTTGGAAGGAAAGTAAGGAAATGCGGGCAAGGTTAACCCTTTCCTCGCTGCAGCCAAATCAGTTGCAGCAGTGACAAATCTTTATTTTTTTGAGTTGGTAATTAATTCCATATTCCAATCACGATGACTAAGATTTATTGATTTCTACAATATGGATTTTTTTTAGCATTACAAGCCATCCTTATCACTATTGCAACATTAGACATTGCTCTTAAAATACAATTTTATTTTATTTTTTTTATATTGTCATTAAATTAAAGAAGGACATTCGTGGCCCCAGCATAAAAGTGAGGCAGACATATCATTCCCACACCTCCTAGTTAGGAAATGGGGAATTTTGTTTACTTAAAGGTTACAGTTATAATAAACACGCATATGCTTATTTTTATATATATATATATATATATATATATATATATATATATATATATATATTAGCAGAAATATATATTTTTTAAAAATATACATTTTTTTGCTATTATATTTATTATTATTATATAAAAAATGCATAATTAAAATATACATGAAGAAATATATAAAAAAATACACATTTCTTATTTTATATGTTTATTATATATAATAAAAATATATTATATATCGGCCCCTTTATTTTATTTATTATTTATGTATATATAATAAAATATATATAATAAATGATATTTTATTATTATGTACATATAATAAAAAAATATAATAAAAATATATATGCACTTTTATTATTATACATTTATTATTATGTATATATAATAAAATAAAAATGAAATGATGTAATATATATGCCCCTTTTATTCTTTATGTACATATAAAAGTATATATCATAAAATTATTATATATTATATATGCCCTTTTATTACTATATATTTATTATTATTTATGTATGTATAATAGAATATATGCAATAAAAATAATAAATGATATGTTATATATATGCCCCCTTTTATTATTGTTTATGTACATATAATAAAATATATAGATAATAAAAATATTATATATGCCCTTTTATTATTATATATATTTATTATTATTTATGTATATATATTAAAATATATACATATATTAAAAAATAATACATTATATATATGCCACTTATATGATATATATTTATTATTATTTATGTAATATAGTATATAATAAAAACAATATATGTATATATTATAGTATATTGTTTACAGTATATGTCCCCTTTCCTATACTTCCCTACCAGATCTTCCCATATACAAACCTCAATAACAGATCACATAGCTGAACCTTGGTTCTTCGTAGCAATAATAAAATAAAGCAATTAATGATGTTTACAAACAATAACTACCGGTAGAAAATAAACACAAACATGGATTTACAGGATTCACATAGTGATCTCGGATCAGATTAACGCCACCGATAGGGACAACGCCACCGATAGGGACAACGCCACCGATAGGGACAACGCCACCGATAGGGACAACGTGACTCACGTTCTTTGGTGAAAATTAAGTAAAATTAGGAAATGGAATGTAAAGGGAGCTTGTCATCACATTGTGGAAGTGTCTGATACAGTGTTATGTATCCAGAATATTAACCATTATGAATCATCTATATGGGGGTGCGGAGCCAATGAGAAGCAGAGGGATCATTTTTGGCATTTAAATATATATATATATATTTTATATAAATGGTATACATGGTGAAGGAGGTCAGCTAATAACCGGGGGCTGGAGAGGCGTTTCCTCAAGTGCTGGCCGCAGGGGGGCTTCAGCAAGTCACTCTACTGTAGACAATTATTTATATATACGGGGGGCTACGGCAGCAAACACTAAAACTTTTTTTTTTTTAATTTTTTATACAATTTTTTAGTATTTTTCATCAAATTTGTCCATTTGTGTTACGGCTGCACTTTGGCATCCGCACTGCGGACACCACCCGTAACTGTGGTAATGCTAGTGCTCAGTAGGAAAATCATTGCACAGGGGCGGGGGGCTAAAAAATTATAGTGTGGCTAAATGTTGGCCATATAATGACCTTGTGCCCTCCCCCAACACCCCTCCATAACGGTGAGTGACCCCCATCATGAACCCGCAGCCTTGTTCCAACTCCAACCAAGACCCATCACATGGAGCCACCAAGACTTCATCTATAGGGTAACTCCTCAGAGTCCATATGGTTCATGGCTGCCTTCTCCATGCTTACACTTCTTCGGAGTTAACCCTTGCAGGACAGGACAGACGACACTACCTTCTTATACAAAATCTATCATACGACGACCATAATAAAACACCCCCATTTATCCACTGACCCCAAAGATTTTCCACTTCATGGTAATTGCAGGACAATAATATTTTTTCACAAGGGTTAAGCCCAGCCAGGGGCACAGGAGCCGTATGGAGCCAAGGGCTCAACATCTGTTAATTACCATGAAAACCTGACCCCGGGATGATCATCAAGTTACACAACTGATGACTCTGCTGCACTGTATGAGGGACAGGCTGACACTACATATGAGGGAGAGATGGCACCATGTATGAGGGACAGGCTGACACTACATATGAGGGAGAGATGGCACCATGTATGAGGGACAGGCTGACACTACATATGAGGGAGAGATGGCACCATGTATGAGGGACAGGCTGACACTACATATGAGGGAGAGATGGCACCATGTATGAGGGACAGGCTGACACTACATATGAGGGAGAGATGGCACCCTGTATGAGGGACAGGCTGACACTACATATGAGGGAGAGATGGCACCATGTATGAGGGACAGGCTGACACTACATATGAGGGAGAGATGGCACCATGTATGAGGGACAGGCTGACACTACATATGAGGGAGAGATGGCACCATGTATGAGGGACAGGCTGACACTACATATGAGGGAGAGATGGCACCATGTATGAGGGACAGGCTGGCACCGCATATGAGGGAGAGATGGCACCATGTATGAGGGACAGGCTGACACCACATATGAGGGAGAGATGGCACCATGTATGAGGGACAGGCTGACACTACATATGAGGGAGAGATGGCACCATGTATGAGGGACAGGCTGACACTACATATGAGGGAGAGATGGCACCATGTATGAGGGACAGGCTGTACCCTACATATGAGGGATAAGCTGACACCCCATATGATGAACAGGCTGACACAGTGTATGAGGGACAGGCTGACACCATGTATGAGGGACAGGCTAGCACTGCATATAAGGGATAGGCTTAAGCTCCATATGATGGACAGGCTGACACCCCATATGATGAACAGGCTGACACAGTGTATGAGGGTCAGACTGACACTGTATGAGGGACAGGCTGACACTGTATGAGGGACAGGCTAGCACCGCATATGAAGGACAGGCTCACACCGTGTATGAGGGACAGGCTCACACCGTGTATGAGGGACAGGCTCACACCACATATGATGGACAGGCTGACACCACATATGAAGGATAGGCTGACACCGTGTATGAGGGACAGGCTGACACCATGTATGAGGGACAGGCGGGCACTGTGTATGAGAGACAGGCTGACACCATATAAGAGGGACAGACGGGCACCGTGTATGAGGGACAGGCTGACACCGTGTATGAGGGACAGGCTCACACCGTGTATGAGGGACAGGCTCACACCGTGTATGAGGGACAGGCTCACACCGTGTATGAGGGACAGGCTCACACCGTGTATGAGGGACAGGCTCACACCGTGTATGAGGGACAGGCTCACACCGTGTATGAGGGACAGGCTCACACCGTGTATGAGGGACAGGCTCACACCGTGTATGAGGGACAGGCTCACACCGTGTATGAGGGACAGGCTCACACTGTGTATGAGGGACAGGCTGACACCGTTTATGAGGGACAGGCTGACACCATGTATGAGGGACAGGCTGACACCATGTATGAGGGACAGGCTGACACCGTGTATGAGGGACAGGCTGACACCGTGTATGAGGGACAGGCTGACACCATGTATGAGGGACAGGCTGACACCGTGTATGAGGGACAGGCTGACACCGTGTATGAGGGACAGGCTGACACCATGTATGAGAGACACGCCGACACCATGTATGAGGGACACGCTGACACCATGTACGAGGGACACGCTGACACCATGTACGAGGGACACGCTGACACCATGTACGAGGGACACGCTGACAATGTGTATAAGGGACAGGCTCACACCATGTATGAGGACAGGCTCACACCACATATGAGGGATAGGCTTGCACCGCATATGAGGGATAGGCTGGCACCACATATGAGGGAGAGATGGCACCACATATGAGGGATAGGCTTGCACCGCATATGAGGGATAGGCTGGCACCACATATGAGGGAGAGATGGCACCACATATGAGGGACAGGCTGACACTGTGTATGAGGGACAGGCTGACACTGTATGAGGGACAGGCTGACACTGTATGAGGGATAGGTTGGCACTGTGTATGAGGGACAGGCTGACACTGTGTATGAGGGACAGGCTGACACTGTGTATGAGGGACAGGCTGACACTGTGTATGAGGCACAGGCTGACACTGTGTATGAGGCACAGGCTGACACTGTGTATGAGGCACAGGCTGGCACTGTGTATGAGGCACAGGCTGACACTGTGTATGAGGCACAGGCTGACACTGTGTATGAGGCACAGACTGACACTGTGTATGAGGCACAGGCTGACACTGTGTATGAGGCACAGGCTGACACTGTGTATGAGGCACAGGCTGACACTGTGTATGAGGCACAGGCTGACACTGTGTATGAGGCACTGGCTGACACTGTGTATGAGGCACAGGCTGACACTGTATGAGGGACAGGCTGACACTGTGTATGAGGGACAGGCTGACACTGTGTATGAGGGACAGGCTGACACTGTGTATGAGGGACAGGCTGACACTGTGTATGAGGGACAGGCTGACACTGTGTATGAGGGACAGGCTGACACTGTGTATGAGGGACAGGCTGACACTGTGTATGAGGGACAGGCTGACACTGTATAAGGGACAGGCTGACACTGTGTATGAGGGACAGGCTGACACTGTGTATGAGGGACAGGCTGACACTGTGTATGAGGGACAGGCTGACACTGTATAAGGGACAGGCTGACACTGTGTATGAGGGACAGGCTGACACTGTGTATGAGGGACAGGCTGACACTGTGTATGAGGGACATGCTGACACTGTATGAGGGATAGGTTGGCACTGCGCTGGCTCTGCATATGAAGGAGTGATGGCACTGCATATGAAGGACAGGCTGTGTATAAGGGACAAGGCTGGCACCATGTGGAGGGACATGATGGCACCGCGTATGAGGGATGAGATGGCACCGCATATGAGGGACAGGCTGGCACCGTGAATGAGAGCGAGATGGCATTGCATGAGGGACAGGCTGGCACCGTGTATGAGGGATGAGATGGCACTGCATATGAGGGACAGACTGGCACCACATATGAGGGACAGACTGACACCGCGTATAAGGAATGAGATGGCACCACGTATGCTGGACAAGCTGGCACCGCTCTGGGCACCATACACCCGTTGTCCAGTATTAGCCCCTTATTACTTCAGCCTCTTTCTTCTATTATTGTATAAGTAGCAAATAGGGAAAAAATATCTTGCGATTGCTGCACTCATCGGTAAGTTACAGCCTGCGGAATATGTTGGCGCTATACAAGTAATGGAAAATAAATAATATGGCAAATATGGTGTGTCCTCAGTGGTAAATGGTGTTGTTTGCCCCATCATAGCGGGCACCCGGGGCACCATGACTATACTACGCCCGTCATCTATGGTTTATTTAGTCCCATGTATCCAGCTCTACTCCATCTATATGGCGTCCACTTTGGTGTCACAGGTGGCATCATTATGAAGTGGCACAGATGGCACCGAATGGCCCTAAATGTGGCACTAATTAACATGTTCATGATCTGTGACCGATAGGGTTATGGTCACTGGTTACTCATTTGATTTGCTGTGATTTTGGCACCAGGGATGCAGTGAGGATGATACTGGTGGTGCCAGGCTACAATGTAGCATCATTTGTAGAGTAACAGGTTACTTACCGCCAGAGTTTGCCCAGGGTCTTGCTGAGCTCGGCGTTGTGTAGATGCGGGTACTGGTCTGCCAGCTTCCTTCTAGCCGCCTGTGCCCAAACCATAAAGGCATTCATAGGTCTCTTGACATGGGGTTTGGCTTTGAGGGATCCAGATCCCCGGACTGGCATGGGCACCAAGCTCCAGTCATACCCTTTCAGCACCTGGGACACTGCCTCCCGGATACACGCTGGGAACCGCTCATCCATGGGCCCCTCGGGGTCGTTTTTGTTGATGCCCCCAGGTCTGTGGGAATCCGATCCAGCTGGGGACAGCGGAGAGTCAGAGTCGGAGTCGGAGATGTGTGACATGGAGCTCGCGGTGCCCGCCGGGCTGCAGGGCGCCTCCGGAGCCTGGTCCTGCTCAGAACTCATGTTCAACATCTGGGAGCCGGGAAATGGATCTGGTCAACAAAAAAAAAATAAAAAATGAGGCGCAAATTCGTTGGGGTTTGCGCCAATCGGATCCGAGAGTCGTGGCACAATCCAGCCCTGCGCCCCGATATCTAGGCTGGCAGGACTGATGGAAGTGGGCACTGCTTGGGCATGGGCACTTATTGTACTCAGAGGCTGCGAAGGAGCAAACACATTTCCAAAGGAGACGCCAGCACCCAAATCCAGCGCTGCCTGCTCTGTACCATCTCCTGCTCAGCCTGCCAAGCCGGCAATAAGTAGGGGAAGCGCCACTCCTCCCACTGAGCCTCATTGGCCTCAGCCAGGGAGTGGGGCAAGACCACAGCCCTTAATGGAGAAGGAAACTCTCCCCTTCCACTGGTTTCCCACGTGTAGAATCTGCCTGAGTGTTGTGATTAGCAGGAGAGGAGGATGAGGAGGAGGATGAGGAGGACACCTGTTAACCCATAGGGTTCCAGAGAGGAAAGGGTTACAGGTGTCTCTCTGACCGTAGACATACATGTTTGTACGCGTGTACGTGTGCGTGTGTGGATGTAGCAGAGCTGAATTTGTCATCCGACACAACTGGTAAACATTGACAGTCATTGTTAATTTGTTCACTGTAACCTATATCTGTATTTCGTATGTAACCCCTTCTCATGTACAGCCCCATGGAATTAATGGCGCTCTATAAATAAAGAATAATAAACTCATTGGGCACCGGTCACCTATTTCCCTTTTCTTTATGGTTTGCTGTATTCGTTGACGACTCTTCAAAAACACTTTTACTCTAAACCCTAAATATATAGTATAGGAGCATTATTACTAACAGAATAAGGCTATGTTCACATGTTGCATTTTTGCTGCGTTATTTTTTCATGGTTTTACGCAAATCTGCACACTTTGCTCTTACTGCTTCATTTTTGAAGGAAGCGGTGTCAATTCTTGCGGCGTATTTTCACCATAGAAAACAATAGATTATATGAAAGACCAAAAAAAACGCACCTAGAATGCTTTTTGCCAGCCAACAGATACGTTTTTGGGTGCAGAAATAAACTGCTAGGTGGGCTAAGAGTAGCTGTAGTAATAGTAGTAATAGACTAGCAGTAGCATTATTAGTATTTTTCACTAGTAGTCGTATTGGTAGTACTAATAGTATGATTAGTAAGAGAATGTGAAGAGTATTATTAGTAATAGTACTATTGATAATACTAATACTAGTAATATTAGTATTATATTACTAGTACTGATAGTGATAGCATTAGTAGGGCCAAACTTTGTACTAGTATTGGTAATAGTAGTAGTACTAGCAGTAACAATATTAGTATTATTACTGGTACTGATAGTGATTGTATTAGTAGTGACAGCTTTAGTAACAGTAGTAGTATTGGTAATATTAGCAGCAATATCAGTATTATTACTAGTACTGATAGTATTAGTAGTGACAGATTTAGTAACAGTAGTATTATTGGTAATATTAGCAGCAATATTAGTATTATTACTAGTACTGATAGTATTAGTAGTGACAGATTTAGTAACAGTAGTAGTATTGGCAATATTAGCAGCAATAGTAGTACTATTACTAGTACTGATAGTGATAGTATTAGTAGTGACAGATTTAATAACAGTAGTAATTGGTAATATAGACAATATTAGTACTATTACTAGTACTGATAGTGATAGTATTAGTAGTGACAGATTTAGTAACAGTAGTAGTATTGGTAATATTAGTATCAATATTACTATTGTTACCAGTGGCGTAAATTGAAGCTCATGGGCCCCTGATGCAAAAGCTCCATTGGGGCCCCCAATAGCTATAGTCTTTTTCTATAGACCCAAGAGACTTTAGGGACCCCCTAGGGTCCAGAGCCCGGGTTCGATCGCAAACCCTGCACCTGTTGTAGTTAAGGCCCTGATTATTACTAATAGTAGAGTGAACTTTATTTTTAGTAGAAACGGTAGTAGTATTGGTAATATTAGTACTAATACTATTAGCACTTTTATTAATAGTACTAGAATCAGTATTAATAAAGGTAATAGTATTCTGGTTGTTACTCTAGTAGAATACCAAGCAGTAATGAGAGTAGTAGTAATAGTAGTATGGTCATCAGGCCTCCTATACTGTATTATAATGTCACCATATGGCAGCATTATTACAGCTTTATAGTGATACAGAGAAGTCAGGAAGGCTCAGTGTGATTCTCAGGATAAGGTGACAGACAATGTGAGTGGGGCTGTGCAGCGCCTCCTCCAGGCTGTGATACAATGTGAGTGGGGCTGTGCAGCGCCTCCTCCAGGCCGTGATATATTGTGAGTGGGGCTGTGCAGCGCCTCCTCCAGGCTGTGATACAATGTGAGTGGGGCTGTGCAGCGCCTCCTCCAGGCCGTGATACAATGTGAGTGGGGCTGTGCAGCGCCTCCTCCAGGCTGTGATACAATGTGAGTGGGGCTGTGCAGCGCCTCCTCCAGGCTGCGATACAATGTGAGTTGGGCTGTGCAACGCCTCCTCCAGGCTGTGATACAATGTGAGTGGGGCTGTGCAGCGCCTCCTCCAGGCTGTGATACAATGTGAGTGGGGCTGTGCAGCGCCTCCTCCAGGCCGTGATATAATGTGAGTGGGGCTGTGCAGCGCCTCCTCCAGGCTGTGATACAATGTGAGTGGGGCTGTGCAGCGCCTCCTCCAGGCTGTGATACAATGTGAGTGGGGCTGTGCAGCGCCTCCTCCAGGCTGGGATACAATGTGAGTGGGGCTGTGCAGCGCCTCCTCCAGGCTGTGATACAATGTGAGTGGGGCTGTGCAGCGCCTCCTCCAGGCTGTGATACAATGTGAGTGGGGCTGTGCAGCGCCTCCTCCAGGCTGTGATACATTGTGAGTGGAGATGTGCAGCGCCTCATCCAGGCTGTGATACAATGTGAGTGGGGCTGTGCAGCGCCTCCTCCAGGCTGTGATACAATGTGAGTGGGGCTGTGCAGCGCCTCCTCCAGGCTGTGATACAATGTGAGTGGGGCTGTGCAGCGCCTCCTCCAGGCCGTGATATAATGTGAGTGGGGCTGTGCAGCGCCTCCTCCAGGCTGTGATACAATGTGAGTGGGGCTGTGCAGCGCCTCCTCCAGGCTGTGATACAATGTGAGTGGGGCTGTGCAGCGCCTCCTCCAGGTTGTGATACAATGTGAGTGGGGCTGTGCAGCGCCTCCTCCAGGCTGTGATACAATGTGAGTGGGGCTGTGCAGCGCCTCCTCCAGGCTGTGATACAATGTGAGTGGGGCTGTGCAGCGCCTCCTCCAGGCTGTGATACATTGTGAGTGGGGATGTGCAGCGCCTCATCCAGGCTGTGATACAATGTGAGTGGGGCTGTGCAGCGCCTCATCCAGGCTGTGATCCAATGTGAGTGGGGCTGTGCAGCGCCTCCTCCAGGCCGTGATATATTGTGAGTGGGGCTGTGCAGCGCCTCCTCCAGGTTGTGATACAATGTGAGTGGGGCTGTGCAGCGCCTCCTCCAGGCTGTGATACAATGTGAGTGGGGCTGTGCAGCGCCTCCTCCAGGCTGTGATACAATGTGAGTGGGGCTGTGCAGCGCCTCCTCCAGGCTGCGATACAATGTGAGTTGGGCTGTGCAACGCCTCCTCCAGGCTGTGATACAATGTGAGTGGGGCTGTGCAGCGCCTCCTCCAGGCTGTGATACATTGTGAGTGGAGATGTGCAGCGCCTCATCCAGGCTGTGATACAATGTGAGTGGGGCTGTGCAGCGCCTCCTCCAGGCTGTGATACAATGTGAGTGGGGCTGTGCAGCGCCTCCTCCAGGCTGTGATACAATGTGAGTGGGGCTGTGCAGCGCCTCCTCCAGGCCGTGATATAATGTGAGTGGGGCTGTGCAGCGCCTCCTCCAGGCTGTGATACAATGTGAGTGGGGCTGTGCAGCGCCTCCTCCAGGCTGTGATACAATGTGAGTGGGGCTGTGCAGCGCCTCCTCCAGGCTGGGATACAATGTGAGTGGGGCTGTGCAGCGCCTCCTCCAGGCTGTGATACAATGTGAGTGGGGCTGTGCAGCGCCTCCTCCAGGCTGTGATACAATGTGAGTGGGGCTGTGCAGCGCCTCCTCCAGGCTGTGATACATTGTGAGTGGAGATGTGCAGCGCCTCATCCAGGCTGTGATACAATGTGAGTGGGGCTGTGCAGCGCCTCCTCCAGGCTGTGATACAATGTGAGTGGGGCTGTGCAGCGCCTCCTCCAGGCTGTGATACAATGTGAGTGGGGCTGTGCAGCGCCTCCTCTAGGCTGTGATACAATGTGAGTGGGGCTGTGCAGCGCCTCCTCCAGGCCGTGATATAATGTGAGTGGGGCTGTGCAGCGCCTCCTCCAGGCTGTGATACAATGTGAGTGGGGCTGTGCAGCGCCTCCTCCAGGCTGTGATACAATGTGAGTGGGGCTGTGCAGCGCCTCCTCCAGGTTGTGATACAATGTGAGTGGGGCTGTGCAGCGCCTCCTCCAGGCTGTGATACAATGTGAGTGGGGCTGTGCAGCGCCTCCTCCAGGCTGTGATACAATGTGAGTGGGGCTGTGCAGCGCCTCCTCCAGGCTGTGATACATTGTGAGTGGGGATGTGCAGCGCCTCATCCAGGCTGTGATACAATGTGAGTGGGGCTGTGCAGCGCCTCATCCAGGCTGTGATACAATGTGAGTGGGGCTGTGCAGCGCCTCCTCCAGGCCGTGATATATTGTGAGTGGGGCTGTGCAGCGCCTCCTCCAGGTTGTGATACAATGTGAGTGGGGCTGTGCAGCGCCTCCTCCAGGCTGTGATACAATGTGAGTGGGGCTGTGCAGCGCCTCCTCCAGGCTGTGATACAATGTGATGGGGCTGTGCAGCGCCTCCTCCAGGCTGGGATACAATGTGAGTGGGGCTGTGCAGCGCCTCCTCCAGGCTGTGATACAATGTTACAGTCAGGAGAACGTTCTACTCCAGGCTGAAGTAGAACGTTCCATTCGCCCCGCCCCTTTTCAAGAGGGAAAGGCTGGAGATTAACCCTACCCATGCTGATACTCCTATTTAAAAAGTGATAAGGGGGAGGCTGTCAGGGCATGCTGGGAGTTGTAGTTTTACACCAATTGGACCCAGGGATGGACAGAGGCAGATAAAGGCTCCTATGCCAGAGCAATACATGGTTCCCAATGCAGACCAATAATAATAATAATAAAATCTTTATTTATATAGCGCCAACATATTCCGCAGCGCTTTACAATACATGGGTAATAGCTGAAAATACATAGTATAATGCAGTAAGAAAATACACAATACAGTAGTTCCAGTAGAGAAATAATCCAGTACAATAATAGGAAACAATACAATAAGCATAAAATCAATGTAAAAAATACAATACAATAGATAAAACAAGAAATAGGGGTGACCCTGCTCAAGAGCTTACAATCTACAATGAGATAGGGGTTATACAAGGTACAGGGGCTTATAACACTGATGGTCCAGGCATCTTGAGGAAATGGGGGATAGAAATAAAGTTACATGAATGGCGATAATGTTTCGAAGGGCAAGAGACATACTATGTGAGATGCATGTGCATGCACCTCCCATGACTCCCCTGCCTCTCTGGACAGGAACGTGGCGCTGCATAGGAACATAATCAGCTGACGCCTGCTGTCCAGAGAGACGGTGACCATTCCATGTGAGTCATGCAAGGTGCATGCGAGATACGTGCATATCACATAGTGTGTCTCTGACCTAAAACAAACGTTTGAAAATTGCACTGCCTTTATGGCTATATGGACATGGTGAGTATCTTCTGCCCCAAATCTGCATCTTCTGGCAGAAAAACAAACCAAAACTGCAATGCATTATCAAGCGTTTTTATTGCCTTTTTGGTCCTTTTTTTGGTGAGAGAGGAAAAATGCACCAAATTTGCAATGAAAAAGCGAACACCCATGTATTTCTGCAGTGCTTTTTCATGATTAAATTAAAGTCGGTAAGAAAAAATGCTTCAAAAACACCCCAATAATTGACATGCTGCACATTTCTTCTGGAAAAAATAAGCAACATGTGCTCAACTCTTCAGAATCGCATTGACTTTGCTGCATAAGGATAGGGCAGGCAGATCTGTGATAATACTGCACCAGAAATGCATTAAAAAAACACACTGTGTGCACATGGCCTATCTCATGGGCCCCTGGTGCCATCCTTGAGAGGGAATAATAATACAAAACCCATATTATAAAGGCCACAAGAAGTCCAGGGGCCCCGCTGAGCGGTGCACCGGCCGGGACAGGTGCGAGTGTGCACAGCAGAAACAGGTTGTAAAAGGGACAAGAACAACATCCTAATAATAGCGATGATGATGAGTGGGTTTAATGGGGTCACCTGAAAACAACAGGACGCAGGAAAACAGACAGCTGTGGGCCGTCCGCCTGTACACTGGAGATTCACCACTTGGGTCCCAAGTCCTGGCGCTGAGCCCTAGGATGGGTGGTTATTTTGTAAAGTTTATGAGACAATTGCTCAAATAGCAGTCGCTCCTTATATTCTCCAAGTCGCGTAACTAGAAGCTTATGGGCCCCGATGCAAAGGCTCCAACGTGGCCCCCAATTATTGCAAATCTTTAATAGCATTAGTCTTTTTCTATAGGCGAAGGGACTTTAGGGGCCCTCTAGGCTTCAGGGCCCGGTGTGATTGCAATCCCTGATGCAGCATACGGCCAGCCTTGTACAGCCGCTGGGAGAACGGACGACGGCATTGCACAGCCGCTGGGAGAGCCGGGGCCCTGTACATCCGCTGGAGAGCGGCGGCCTATACAGCCGCTGGAGAGACGGTGGCCCTGTACAGCGGCTGGGAGAATGGGCGGTGGCAATGCACAACCGCTGGGAGAACCGGCTGCCCTGTACATCCGCTGGGAGAGCAGGCGGCTCAGTACAGCTGCTAGGAGAGCGGGCGGCCTTGAGGTCGCAGGGGGTCGGTGGGCACCTGTACCTCCGGGCACGGGCGCAGTTGCGACCTCTGCGACCGCTGTTGTTACGCCACTGCCTGCACCTATTGTAGTTACACCCCTGCATAGGACCCCACTTTTAGCACCACCATCTGTCCATTTGTAGTTGTGTATCTCTTTAAATTATACTTGAGGGAAATCCTCAATTGTTGGAAGTTCAGTCCATTTTCCAGAATCAATTGCTCATAAGGTTACAGGAATGGAGCCGGCAGCAGATGAGTGTGAACTTGTGATTAATTTGTGGGAGGCAGCCACCTGTCCATTCATGTGATCATTTGTAAGGTCACTGGGAGAGGGGAGTAGACTGTCATAATGTGTCAAGCAGCACAGAGGATTTCAGATCTAATGCCTTTCGAGTTCCAAGCAGCGACCTATCCAGCAATATGATAGAGAGATATGGCTGCCCTATGACACGTGGAGTCATGAGAGAAGTGAGATCACCATAGGCAGGGTTCACAGCAGCACAGAGTATATCAGGATTGGGGCTAATATAGTGGCAGGTAGTGAGTAAGCTGCCCATAGGTGAGCACAAAGCAGCAGGTATCAGGGAGCATGGAGAAAAGTGGGTGAGAATTAAGGGAGTAACTGCGACAGGTGCAGGGGTTGCAATCGCACCCGGGTCCCTTTGGCCTATATGAAATAACCAATACTAGAGTTGCAAAAATTGGGGGGCCCGTTGGAGCTTTTGCATTGGGACCCATGAGCTTTAAGTGATGCCACTAGTGACAATGATACAATATAGTTTATATCAGCAGCCTAGAAAAGGGCAAAAACTCCTAATATGACCCATACGGTCTACTAATCCTATTAAATTAGAGGTCAATTTAAAATATACAGCAAGGCATACTAATTTTATTAAAAAAAATATGCAATTCTCACTTTGACCACAGGGGGCAGTCTTCCATTTCAATAGGAGCAGCCACCTCTGTGATCACTAGAGGTTGTCTGGGGAGTACAGTAATAGGTTTATTATTGAGCAGATCTGTAATTGTATCATCACTAGTTAGGAGAAGAAACAGGGACGTTTAACCCCTTACTGCCCGCCAGAGGATAGAACTAGATTGTGTAAAGCGTGTGTGGCTCTGTCCTTGAGGACTGAAAATGTACAAATATTCAGCACTTAATAATATTACCATACAATACCTAAATGATACCTCCTTACATTAACTATATAATAGTACCATACAGTGCAACATAGCAGTGCGGTATACGATATTATACACAAATCCCAACTTTTAGTGCACAAAAAAACTACCATTTAATACACAAATAATATCACCACACACTACCAATATATACGTACTTATAGTAATGTAATAATAATACTATACAGCACCACATAATACTGCTATGTGGTGTATTTCCTAAAATTCTCACTTTTGAGTGTACAAATAAAACTACCATTCAGTGCTGAAATAATACTGCAGTCTGCAGTACACTATCATCATGCAGTAATGAAATAATAGTGATATGATATAAGGCATTGTTATCTGACGTTATATATTACCTATATCATACTGCCTTTCAGTGCCCAAATAAATCTACCAATAAGTGCCTAAATAATACCGCCACATACTAATACAAAGAAATATATATTGCCATGTATTACGTAAATAATACCACCAAACCCTACTACGTAATAGCATTTACAATATCCAAGTAACAGTGCCATAACAATACCACCATTTAGTGCCCAAATAATACTGCCACCTACAACCAAAGAAATACCTTCATATAGTGCTAAAAACAAAGGAGTGTACATTGACGTGTGTTACGGAAATAATACCATCATTCAGTGCCCAAATAATACCGCCACATACTACCAAAGTAATGCCTTCATATATTGCTAAAGACAAAAAAATATATATCATGTAAATAATACTATCATTTGGTGCCCAAATAATACCGCCACATACTACCAAAGAAATACCTTCATATAATGCTAAAAAGAAATATTTAATACCATTATATTGAGTAAATAATTATAATAATAATATTATAATAATAAAACCACCATTCATTGCCCAAATAATACTGCCATACAGTACTGCCTGATACCATTTATAATATACAAATAATTGTATCATATACAGCAACATTACGCTGCCACATAGTCCCAAAAAAATACCACAATTTTATTATTATTATAGCACTATTTATTCCTTGGTGCTTTACATGTGAAAAGGGGCATAAATAGACAAGTACAATAAACATGAGCAATACAAGGCACGGACAGGTACACAAGGAGAGAGGACCCTGCCCACCAAGGCTCACAGTCTACAAGGGATGGGTGAGGATACAGTAGGTGAGGAGAGAGGACCCTGCCCACGAGGGCTCACAGTTTACAAGAGATGGGTGAGGATACAGCAGAGGAGGAGAGAGGACCCTACCCACGAGGGCTCACAGTCTACAAGGGATGGTGAGGATACAGTAGGTGAGGAAAGACGATCCGCCCCCAAGGGCTCACAGTCTTCAAGGGATGGTAAGGATACAGTGAGGGAGGAGAGAGGACCCTGCCACGAGGGCTCACAGTCTACAAGGGATGGGTGAGGATACAGTAGGTGAGGAGAGACGATCCGGCCCCCAAGGGCTCACAGTCTTCAAGGGATGGTAAGGATACAATGAGGGAGTAGAGAGGACCCTGCCCACGAGGGCTCACAGTCTACAAGGGATGGGTGAGGATACAGTAGGTGAGGAAAGAGGACCCTGCCCTTGAGGGCTCACCATCTACAAGGGATGGGTGAGGATACAGTAGATGAGGAGAGAAGACCCTGCCCACGAGGGCTCACCGTCTACAAGGGATGGGTGAGGATACAGTAGGTGAGGAAAGAGGACCCTGCCCTTGAGGGCTCACCATCTACAAGGGATGGGTGAGGATATAGTAGATGAGGAGAGAGACCCTGCCCACGAGGGCTCACAGTCTACAAGGGATGGGTGAGGATACAGTAGGTGAGGGGAGAGGACCCTGCCCACGAGGGCTCACAGTCTACAAGGGATGGGTGAGGATACAGTAGGTGAGGGGAGAGGACCCTGCCCTTGAGGGCTCACCATCTACACAATGGGATGGGTGGGATACAGTAGGAGGGGTAGAGCTGTTTGAGCGGCGGTATAGTGCATTGAGGGTCGCTGCAGGTTGTAGGCTTGTCGGAAGAGCAAGGCAATAATACCGCCATATTGGTGATGACCTGGAGTGAAGGTGGTTCAGACACAGGTTGGGGACCACTGCGGGAGACAGGGCTGATTGAGGAATTGCCATTTTAGCAATTGTCTGACATAATCTCGCCAGCATTGTTTTATTTGCCTCCAGACCTGCACCTATGTCTATACCTATTACTGTGCCGCCGTGCATGCACCAAGTATACCGCCATCCCCCTATATAATAGGCTACGTCCGGGGAATTGCTGGGCAGTGGTGGCGGTATTATGTATTACGTTCACGTCTGCCTTCTGAAGTGGTTTTGCGGCCTGAAGTGTTTCATTCCCCTGTAATAAGGGTGTTAGTGGCCGATCTCCAAATCCCACCGCAGGGAACACAATATCCAATACGAGGGTCAAGGAAAGCCTGGGTGAGCGGGCACCGCCTGGCACACACAGGGTTAAGCCTTGGACGTTCCGGTCACAGATAGATTCCGTGTTTACGCCACGTTCAGACCCCAATCAGCCGCTCTCCTCTGATCAGACTTGTTTATCCTCCATATGCAACATTCCTGCCATAAACATTTCCCCATCAGACGTTCTGGACTTGATCCGGGCGGATTTCCTAAATCTCCGGGATTCATGACGAAAAGACGGGAAAAAAAAAGGTATATGCTCCAAATTATGATGAAAACCATGAACACGATTCATCCATAGATTAAGCCCCTTTAAAGGGGTTGTGCCACAAATCCATATGTAAAACCCCTTTAAGTGTCATATTAGGGAGCTGTCATATAAGCGATTGTCCCTTATGGTCAGGATAAATCCCATTAGGAGCAAAGGGGAGATTCTTATTAAGAGTCAGCAGCGATGTAATGAATTCCAGTGCCCCGCCGCTGCCCTGCAGGCGATATCAGCAGGATACAAAAGCCGTTTATAGCTCGAATTGCCTGGGGGTATAATTACCTTAATTGTCCACTCTACCATTATAGTAGGAAAAATGCTTATAGAGCAATTCTATAACCAAAGTGTCAGACTGTCCATAACTTAAAGGGGCGCAGGGGTGCAAACTTAAAGGGATTTCCTAACAACAAAGTTAATTTTAAAGTTGATTTCAATCAATAGATCTTGGAATAATAATACTTTCCACAATTGGATGTGATTAACAAAAATGTTCCTGTGCTGAGATAATCCTATATATGTGTCCCTGCTGTGTACTGTGTAATGGATGTGTCTGACCGTACAGGGACATGGTCTGATCATACCACATCTCCTGTGCTGAGATAAACTTATATATGTGTCCCTGCTATGTACTGTGTAATGGATGTGTCTGATCGTACAGGGACATGGTCTGATCATACACATCTCCTGTGCTGAGATAATCTTATATATGTGTCCCTGCTATGTACTGTGTAATGGATGTGTCTGATCTTCACAGGGACATGGTCAGATCAGGCAGACATATATAAGATTATCTCAGCACAGGAGATGTGGTATGATCAGACCATGTCCCTGTACAGTCAGATACATCCATTACACGGTACATAGCAGGGACACGTATAAGTTTTATCTCAGTACAGGAGATATGGTATGATCAGACCATGTCCCTGTACGGTCAGACACATCCATTACACAGTACATAGCAGGGACACATATGTAAGATTATCTCAGCACAGGAGATGTGGTACGGTCAGACACAGCCATTACACAGTACATAGCAAGGACAAATATATCAGATTATCTCAGCACAGGAACATTATTTTTAATCACATCCAAATGTGGAAAGTATTATTATTCCAAGATCTATTGATTATAATCAACTTTAAAATTAACTTCGATTGTGGGAAAACCCCTTTAAGTGGCAACAAAGAACCCCCCTTTTTGGAATTACACCGTGAATGCCCGGCCTGTAATACTCCATTTCCCCTGCGGAGGCGCTAAATATAACATCCTACAGAGAAGAGTGAGACGACTCCTGACACTCATTTGTGAGACAGACACTCTTGATCCAACCTAATATATACTTGAGAAAAACAAATGGAGGCATTCTCATAAGCAGGGGTGTAACTACAACAGGTGCAGGGATTGCAATCGCACCCGGGCCCTGGAGCCTAAGGGGCCCCAAAAGTCCCTTTGGCCTATAGAAAAAGACTAATGCTATTAAACATTTGCAATAATTGGGGGCCCCATTGGAGCTTTCGCATCAGAGCCCAGGAGCTCTAAGTTACGCCCCTGCCCATAAGTAAGGGTAAAGATCCTGGTGTGGTGGGCAACGGAGACCCCTCCCCATGCCCCAGACTCATTGTTTAGGATTATAAAGGCTTGTAGAGATTAATATTTCCCATAGAAAGTAAACTAATCACAGTGATCGACGGTAATCTGCAAAAGTAAGTGGGCACTTTTCCTACAGTGCCACCACTGGCCAAATGAGGTATTACACCGTTCTAATGAAATCAGTGATCTGATCTGATCAGATGTGCAGGGTCGTCCGAGCAAAAGAGAATCCTGAATTCTCTATTAACCCCCAAATCCCAAATGTGTGAGCCCGGCCCAGTATAACAAAGCATAAGCCAAGGGACTCCAGTAGGAGCCGGAAGGTTTTGTGCACCGCGCCTGCTCCAGATCCCCTCAGAAGCCTGGGAACGAGTCTCACTGAGCTACAAGATGGGAAAAAAGCCAAAACACTTAAAAATTCATTTTGTGTTTTGCTTGTCTTTTATTAAAACAGAAACATATTGGCCCGAGCATTAACTCCTAATACCAGAGCTAATAGCCGGCAGCCATTCCTACTGCTCCGACTCCTGACGCTTCCCCGCACAATACAGTCTGCTCATTATTTGTTAACAACCATTTTAAGATGCCCTGATACCTTGTAAGACTCTACACGAAGGGCCTTAGTGACTGCAAGACAAACGGCGAGAAAAGGAAACCAGAGGCAGTATTATAGTAGTTATATTCTTGTATATAGGAGCAGTATTATAGTACTTATATTCTTGTACATAGGAGCAGTATTATAGTAGTTATATTCTTGTACATAGGGGCAGTATTATAGTAGTTATATTCTTGTACATAGGAGCAGTATTATAGTAGTTATATTCTTGTACATAGGAGCAGTATTATAGTAGTTATATTCTTGTATATAGGGGCAGTATTATAGTAGTTATATTCTTGTACATAGGAGCAGTATTATAGTAGTTATATTCTTGTATATAGGGGCAGTATTATAGTAGTTATATTCTTGTACATAGGAGCAGTATTATAGTAGTTATATTCTTGTACATAGGGGCAGTATTATAGCAGTTATATTCTTGTATATAGGGGCAGTATTATAGTAGTTATATTCTTGTATATAGGGGCAGTATTATAGTAGTTATATTCTTGTATATAGGGGGCAGTATTATAGTAGTTATATTCTTGTACATAGGAGCAGTATTATAGTAGTTATATTCTTGTACATAGGGCAGTATTATAGTAGTTATATTCTTGTATATAGGGGCAGTATTATAGTAGTTATATTCTTGTATATAGGAGCAGTATTATAGTAGTTATATTCTTGTATATAGGAGCAGTATTATAGTAGTTATATTCTTGTACATAGGAGCAGTATTATAGTAGTTATATTCTTGTACATAGGGGCAGTATTATAGTAGTTATATTCTTGTACATAGGAGCAGTATTATAGTAGTTATATTCTTGTATATAGGGGCAGTATTATAGTAGTTATATTCTTCTACATAGGAGCAGTATTATAGTAGTTATATTCTTGTACATAGGAGCAGTATTATAGTAGTTATATTCTTGTATATAGGGGCAGTATTATAGTAGTTATATTCTTGTATATAGGAGCATATTATAGTAGTTATATTCTTGTATATAGGGCAGTATTATAGTAGTTTATATTCTTGTATATAGGGGCAGTATTATAGTAGTTATATTCTTGTAATAAGGAGCGATTATAGTAGTTATATCTGTTATAGGCATATTACTAGTAGTTATATTCTTGTACATAGGGGCAGTATTATAGTAGTTATATTTCTTTATATATAGGGCAGTATTATAGTAGTTATATTCTTGTACATAGGGGAAGTATATATAGTAGTTATATTTCTTGTACATAGGGGCAGTATTATAGTAGTTATATTCTTGTACATAGGGGCAGTATTATAGTAGTTATATTCTTGTACATAGGGGCAGTATTATAGTAGTTATATTCTTGTACATAGGGGCAGTATTATAGTAGTTATATTCTTGTACATAGGGGCAGTATTATAGTAGTTATATTCTTGTACATAGGGGCAGTATTATAGTAGTTATATTCTTGTCATAGGGAGTATATAGTAGTTATATTCTTGTACATAGGGGCAGTATTATAGTAGTTATATTCTTGTACATAGGGGCAGTATTATAGTAGTTATATTCTTGTACATAGGGGCAGTATTATAGTAGTTATATTCTTGTACATAGGGGCAGTATTATAGTAGTTTATATTCTTGTACATAGGGGCAGTATTATAGTAGTTATATTCTTGTACATAGGGGCAGTATATATAGTAGTTATATTCTTGTACATAGGGGCAGTATTATAGTAGTTATATTCTTGTACATAGGGGCAGTATTATAGTAGTTATATTCTTGTACATAGGGCAGTATTATAGTAGTTATATTCTTGTATATAGGGCAGTATTATAGTAGTTATATTCTTGTAATAGGGGCAGTATTATAGTAGTTATATTCTTGTACATAGGGCAGTATTATAGTAGTTATATTCTTGTAATAGGAGCAGTATTATAGTAGTTATATTCTTGTACATAGGGGCAGTATTATAGTAGTTATATTCTTGTACATAGGGGCAGTATTATAGTAGTTATATTTTGTACATAGGGCAGTATTATAGTAGTTATATTCTTGTATAGGGCAGTATTATAGTAGTTATATTCTTGTATCATAGGGGCAGTATTATAGTAGTTATATTCTTGTACTATAGGGGCAGTATTATAGTAGTTATATTCTTGTACATAGGAGCAGTATTATAGTAGTTATATTCTTGTATATAGGGCAGTATTATTAGTAGTTATCTTGTAAGGCAGTATTTATAGTTATATTCTTGTATATAGGGGCAGTATTATAGTAGTTATATTCTTGTATATAGGGGCAGTATTATAGTAGTTATATTCCTTGTACATAGGGCAGTATTATAGTAGTTATATTTTGTATAGGCAGTATTAATAGTTATATTCTGTATATAGGGGCAGTATTATAGTAGTTATATTCTTGTACATAGGGCAGTTATATCAAGTAGTATTATATATTCTTTGTACATAGGGCAGTATTATAGTAGTTATATTCTTGTATATAGGAGCAGTATTATAGTAGTTATATTCTTGTATATAGGGCAGTATTATAGTAGTTATATCTTGTAATAGGGCAGTATTATAGTAGTTATTCTTGTACATAGGGGCAGTATTATAGTAGTTATATTCTTGTATATAGGGGCAGTATTATAGTAGTTATATTCTTGTACATAGGAGCAGTATTATAGTAGTTATATTCTTGTACATAGGAGCAGTATTATAGTAGTTATATTCTTGTACATAGGAGCAGTATTATAGTAGTTATATTCTTGTATATAGGAGCAGTATTATAGTAGTTATATTCTTGTATATAGGAGCAGTATTATAGTAGTTATATTCTTGTACATAGGTGCAGTATTATAGTAGTTATATTCTTGTACATAGGGGCAGTATTATAGTAGTTATATTCTTGTACATAGGAGCAGTATTATAGTAATTATATTCTTGTATATAGGGGCAGTATTATAGTAGTTATATTCTTGTATATAGGAGCAGTATTATAGTAGTTATATTCTTGTACATAGGGGCAGTATTATAGTAGTTATATTCTTGTGTATAGGAGCAGTATTATAGTAGTTATATTCTTGTACATAGGGAAAACAGAAAGCAGTAAATATACAGGTGAGGTTGGTGGTAATCACTTCCCGCCTCTGGTTGTATTTTCCGGCATCATATATTCCCTCCCATCTGATATTGGATGTTATGAGGGTAATGAGCTTACAGAAGGTGTAGGATATTTCCTGCTGCTACGTAAACATGTGCGTATTACACACCCTGATCAATTTTGTGCCAAACATTCTTACCTTGATGTCAGCACTGGGAAGTCGTCAGTAAGATAGCCTATCAGTAAGGACGCAAACTGTGCAGCCAAGATCAATACTGGAAATATGTTGCTTACATCTTATTAAATATTAATGAAAAGTAAATAAAAGAAGACGTGTTAATGTTCTAAGGATCTTCTTAACACCTTCACTTGACTGAGTAGTTCCTAAATTTAGGGTCAACAGCATTAGAGATAATGACCAACTGTACTATTTCCCTGCAGTCACCACTAGAGGGAGCCGAGGGGTCAACTGCATACAAACTATACATAGAGCTCAATAATAAAACTGTCCACAGAGCTCCCCCTAGTGGAGGCTGCAAGCAGTGAGACGTTTATCATGTTCAGAGGATTCAGAGCTTTGTATTAGAGCAGATGGGGTCACAATTTAATAAGAAATCCTAGGTAGTAAAAAAGGATGACAGTCTGGCTTCCTTTGTTTTTACTGGGGATAGATGCATGTTTGATAACATTTGGCTCTATCTATTGATTGCAGAGAAAACGTCATGAGAAAACTCCCTGGAGTGGTCTGGTTAAACGTTGAGGCAGAGGAGGGAGACATCTGTGCAGACCTGTGAAAAACACACAGTGCCTGCTCTGTGTCACCTTCACCATGGTGGGAATGAGGAGATTCTGGATTTACAGGAAAGTTGCTGTCAGTCCCAATCTGCGGGGTCAGATAGTATCAGAGGAGAACGGTCCTCCGGTGGATATATGGAGGGATACGGTCGTCCAGTGGTTACATGGAGGGATATGGTCCTTCCGGTTGTTTACATGGAGGGATACGGTCGTCCAGTGGGTTACATGGAGGGATACGGTCGTCCAGTGGGTTACATGGAGGGATACGATCCTCCGGTGTGTTACATGGAGGGATACGGTCCTCCGTGTGTTACATGGAGGGATACAATCCTCCAGTGTGTTGCATGGAAGGTTACGGTCCTCCGGTATGTTACATGGAGCGATAAAGTGCTCCGGTGTGTTACATAGAGGAATACAGTCATCCGTTATGTTATGGAAGGATACAGTCCTCCGGTGTGTTACATGGAGGGTATATACTGGGGGTCCTCCTGTGTGTGTTATATGGAGGGATAAAGAGCTCCGGTGTGTTTCATAGAGGGATACAGTCATACGGTAGTTTAACTGGAAGGATACGGTCCTCCAGTGCGTTACATGGATGGATATGGTTCTCCAGTATGTTACATGGAGGGATACGGTCCTCCGGTGTGTTACATGGAGGGATATGGTTCTCCGGTGTGTTACATGGAGGGATATAATAATAATAATAATAATTTATTCATTCATTTATATAGCGCTATTAATTCCATAGCACTTTACATATAGGGAATATGTAGTAAATATAAGTTATGTGTAAATGTATCTAATGTAAGAAGATCTCACTGCACAACAGAGAAAGTGACAACCCTGGATATGCACATTATCTATTATTATCATTTATTACCTGTCTATCCTTCAATTCATCTATCCTTCTGGCCATCTATCTACCCTATCATATATCCATCTATCATTTATCCATATATCCTTTTTCATCCATCCATCGTTTCATCTATCTATCCATTTTTCATCCATCTGTCTATCCTTACATCCATCTTTCCATCCATGTATCCTTCCATTAATCCATATATCATCTATTTATTTATCCTATCATCTATCCATCTATCATCCAACCATATATCCTTTTTCTATCTAGCCACCTATCTATCCTTCCATCCATCTTTTTCATGTATCTATCTATCTAGCCATCCTTCCATTCCTCTATCCATCCCTCTATCTGTCTCTTATTTATCATCACTTTATCTATCCTTCTATCAATATATTTATCTATCATGTATCTATCCATCCATCCCTCTATCTTCCTCTCTCCCTCTATCCATCCTTCTATCTATCCATGTATCTATCTATGTATCTATGTATCTATCTATCTATCTTACAATCAGATCAGTGAGCGCTCTTGGTTAGTGTCGGCTCCCCTCTTACGTCCCTCGTGCAGCGCTCGGTCTGGATATCATGCAGAGGCCTCTTTACTGTACAGTAATAATAATGTCCCTTCTAGAAATGTTAGACGCATTTGATTTCAATTACAGCTGAGCCCATAATTACAGAAACCTGCAAGCAATTAAAAAGAAAATTCTATTTAGTGCGTTTTCTTTCCAGATTTTGTTGGGTAACTCTTAAAACACACAGAAATCCACAAAATGTACAAACCAAGAAATTGTTTACCGTTCCCCTAAACTGTTTGTTTAAAAATGCAAACGCTTGTGGGTAGGAGACATTACATGGCGGCACAGAGACAGCGCTGACGATTGGGGCAGAAATAGGATGAGGTATGGGGGCACCTAGTCCACGGAGGGGGGCTCAGGAGTAACGGAAGCCGATGCTGCCATCATGACACATACTGAACTCCTCATGGGTGGATCCTTCAATGGACCAGCCTTGTTTATACTCTAATTAGCATAAGACATGTAGTTCCGCCTCACCATTCTATGTACTGTTGCTTTCATTGGAAGCAGCTATGGCTGACATAACAGGGGCCCACAGAGAAGGGGACACAATGCATGTTGGCTGTATACTGGTTTCCAGCATAGGGATCAACGTATTGGACTCACAAGGGTATGGACAATAAAGGGGATCACAGCAATCTTCTTGTCCACTGAGCACCAGGTTCGAAAGTGGACTCTCCTCCTGAATGCTGAACTTGCTCATGGGTGGATCGTAAGATGTACCCGCCTCCTAAACGCTGAACTTGCTCATGGGTGGATCGTAAGATGTACCCCCCTCCTAAATGTTGAACTTGCTCATGGGTGGATCGTAAGATGTACCCGCCTCCTAAATGCTGTACTTGCTCATGGGTTAATGCAAAATTGGATCCGACTCCTAAATTCTGAACTTACTCTTGGGTTAATGCTAAATTGGACCAGACTCCTAAATGATGACTTGCTCAGGGGTGGATCCTAAATTAGTCCCACCTCCAAATACATGTTTAATATAAGACATATCGCCTAACCTCTCCTTTCTACATGCTTTTGCACTCATGGGAACTGTATAGCAAAGAGGCAGCCAATGAGCCAGCAGACCTACAGCTAAGGGAAGTCACAACTCATGTGGGTTACATACTGATTGCCCATGAAAAATAATTCCATGGATCAACATGTTGCATACAAAGAAATACATAATATAGGGAGAACTACATCCACCTTCTTGTTGCCCATTGAGCATCAAGTGCTTATCTTGCTCATGTGTGGATTCTATATTGTGTCCACCTCCTATTACTCATGGGTGGATCCTATAGTGTGCCTACCTCCTTACTCATTTATGGATCCTATATTGGTCCTATCTTCTATTACTCATGGGTGGATCCTATATTGGGCCCGCCTACTACTGCTTAAGGGTGGATTCTATATTGGGCCCGCCTCCTATTGTTCATGGGTGGATCCTATATAGTGCCTGATTCCTATTGCTTATGAGTGGATGCAACACTGGACCTACCTTCTGTTGCTCATTACTGAATCGTATACTGTGTATGGGTAGATCAGGGGTGTAACTACTACCACAGGTGCAGAGGTTGCGATCGCACCCGGGCCCTGCAGCCTAGGGGGGCCCGAAAAGTCCCTTTGGCCTATAGAAAAAGACTAATACTATTAAAGAATTGCAATAAATGGGGGCCCCATTGGAGCTTTCGCATCGAGGCCCCTGAGCCTGAAGTTACGCCCACTGGGGTGGATCCCATATTGTATCCACCTCCTATTGTTCATGGGTGGATCCTATATAGTGCCTGCCTCCTATTGCTTATGAGTGGATCCAACACTGGACCTGCCTTCTATTGCTCATTACTGAATCCTATATTGTATCCACTTCCTATTGCTCATGGGTAAATCCTATATTGTGCCCACCTCCTTTTGCTCATTACTGGATCCTATATTGGGCCCGCCTTTTATTGATCATAGGTGGATCATGTATTAGTCCCACCTCCAATTGCTCATGGGTGGATCCTATATTGGACCCACCTCCTGTTAGCATAAGCTGTATAAATAAGAGGTTAATTATGTAGCTATAGATAGGATCTGACTACGCACATGGTTTATGTAGTCTGTCACCATGGAGACACATATCTCTGCATAGGAGCTGCATACATTCAACTTATTAATAAGGTGCATCTAATATGTGAGGGAGACTCCTATATTCAAGGAACATAATTACAGCCAGACTTAATGGCCTCCAATCCAGGACCTATTTAATGAATGAGCAAAAAGATACAGCACTTCCAAGTCCTCCAGGCTGGAGGGGGGAGAGAATTGGGGGTATATCATTAACTAGGAAGATACTAAATACCATCTTTTTAGTGTCTTTGGAAGACAAAAGCGTCCTTGTTCTGAAAGGGTCAGACTTGTCTTAAAAGCTGCCGACCCCGGGTCACCCTGAGATCGGCCTCAAAATGGTCCAAAATGACCAAAGTTTAAAAAGTGACTATTTTATACTGGACCGAGGTGACGTCTAACTGTGAGCAACACAGATACAACTGGTGACTCCGAAACTGAAGTGCGGGACGGCAAATCCGGTTATTACAGCCCCTCGCTATAATCTGGGCAGATTTTATTTATCTATTTATCCTTTGATTCATCTATCTTTCCAGCCATCTATCTATCCTATCATATATCATGCGTCTATCTACCCTTCCATTTATCTATCATCCATTCATATAACCTTTTTCTTCCATCTCTATCTATCCGTCTATCTATCTCTCTCCCTCTATTCATCCCTTTATCTATTTATCTATCCCTCCATCTATCCATACCTTTTATCTATCATCTCTCTATCTATCCTATCTACAGTCATGGGCAAAAGTATTGACACCCCTGCAATTCTGTCAGTTTCTTCCTGAAAATGATTGCAATTACAGATTCTTTGGTATTATTATCTTCATTTAATTTGTCTTCAATGAAAAAACACAAAAGAGAATGAAGCAAAAAGCAAAACATTGATCATTTCACACAGAACTCCAAAAATGGGCCAGACAAAAGTATTGGCACCCTCAGCCTAATACTTGGTTGCACAACCTTTAGCCAAAATAACTGCGATCAACCATCAATGAGTTTCTTACAATGCTCTGCTGGAATTTTAGACCATTCTTCTTAGGCAAACTGCTCCAGGTCCCTGATATTTGAAGGGTGCCTTCTCCAAACTGCCATTTTTAGATCTCTCCACAGGTGATCTATGGGATTCAGGTCTGGACTCATTGCTGGCCACCTTAGAAGTCTCCAGTGCTTTCTCTCAAACCATTTTCTAGTGCTTTTTGAAGTGTGTTTTGGGTCATTGTCCTGCTGGAAGACCCATGACCTCTGAGGGAGACCCAGCTTTCTCACACTGGGCCCTACATTATGCTGCACAATGTGTTGGTAGTCTTCAGACTTCATAATGCCATGCACACGGTCAAGCAGTCCAGTGCCAGAGGCAGCAAAGCAACTCAAAAAAAAAAGCCTCCGCCATGTTTGACTGTAGGGAGCGTGTTCTTTTCTCTGAATGCCTCTTTTTTTCTCCTGTAAACTCTATGTTGATGCCTTTGCCCATAAAGCTCTACTTTTGTCTCATCTGACCAGAGAACATTCTTCCAAAACGTTTTAGGCTTTCTCAGGTAAGTTTTGGCAAACTCCAGCCTGGCTTTTTCATGTCTCAGGCAAGAAGTGGGGTCTTCCTGGGTCTTCTACCATACAGTCCCTTTTCATTCAGACGCCTACGGATAGTACGGGTTGACACTGTTGTACCCTCGGACTGCAGGGCAGCTTGAACTTGTTTGGATGTTAGTCGAGGTTCTTTATCCACCATCCGCACAATCCCGTAGTGTGGCCCTTAACAGGGTCACCAATCTCCCTGAGTCCAGGAGTCCTATCACTGTAACACCATTCAACATCACATGGCACCGATGAGCTCCCTTACCCGGGTGCGGTACAGCATTGACAGTGGGAGGTGCCACGATCTATGGAGCAGTCCATGGGCTCAGAAGTTAACAGACACTGGTACTTGACTCCAATAGACAATGGTACGAGATGTGTCCCTGAACCCATTTCCAACCCCTCCTGGGTTTTTGTGAGCCTCTTAGACGCGGACTTTAACCCCTTCTTTTTCATATCCGAAAAGAGCGACTTCAGACTCCCTTGATTGATCAGAGATTTCTCCACAGCCATGTCTTTCCACAAGATTATCTACATTCTGGGTACCTCCCTGTGCAGCCCAGCATTGTACGGTTTTCAGTAGTGTATGGATAAATCGGTCCACTACCACCCTCTCCACCATCTGTGTCGGAGAGCAGCTTTTGGTAGAGCTAGCGGTGCGCCACTTGTGCCCTGACTTCCAGGGTTATGCCCAAGCGTGCCACAATCTAAGCTTACAGCTTGTTTTACTCATTGGCATCATGCAGGGCAAGATCATAGTATGTTTTATATGGTTCCCCAGTAAGGTATGGAGCTAGGACCTCTGCCTCCCTCTCAAAGACAGGAAAGTCTTGACACCATCTTCCAGAGCTTCCTGTACTGTTCACCTCACATGGGTACCCTCATATTGGCTGGCAGGAGGTGCCATCTCCCTGGCCTGGACAGTTTCTGTCAAGAAAGCTATCTGCTGCTGATATAACTGCTTAGTCAGGAGTTTGGTAGTTTCTTGTTGGGAGCACTTTTACCGCTGCTGCCACTGCTGCTACCACTGCTGCTGCCACTGCTGCTACCACTGCTCATGATGCCACTGCTGCTGCTGCCACTGCTCATGATGCCACTGCTTCTGCTGCCACCACTGCTGCTGCCGCCACTGCTCATGATGCCACTGCTTCTGCTGCCACCACTGCTGCTGCTGCCACTGCTCATGATGCCACTGCTTCTGCTGCCACCACTACTGTTGCTGCCACTGCTCATGATGTCACTGCTGCTGCTGCTACCACTGGTGTTGCTGCCACTGCTGTTGCACCAGTGTCTTAACAAGCTCCTCCATGCTTTCAGACTGTGTTTGCCACGCCGTAGCTGCTTTCACCTATGACATTCAGTGTTTAACCTGTAACATATATATCACTGCAGCTCACCTAAACAGATTACAGTCAATTTTCCTGGAGCAAACGCCTCATAAACAAGGGGTACGGTCCTTCCAGTCTTGGTGTCCCCTTCAGAGTCAGCTGCTGTAGCTTCCGACACCAAACAGCTCACACCACACAGTCTGTCCTCTCTACAGTTTTCACACACTGCACTCTGCTCAATCTCCCTAGCAGAGTGATGGTGGGGTTACACGTCCCGATATCGGGACGATATCGCATACACGCTGCGATATCGGGAAACAACGTCCCTCCGATGTCTACGCCCACCAACCCAGGAACGACCATTTAACATGGGAGTTAATGGGTGACGTGAGCGTAGACATCGGAGTTGGGCTGTCACACGCAGCGATGCTGCTACAACGGCCTTGCGATATCGGCGAGTTGAATAGCTTTGCTATTCAACTCCGATATCGTTTTGGCATCGTTCCAGCATCGCGTTGTACTGTCAAACAGTACAACGCGCACCCGATATCGGCTCCAACTCGCGACCCACGTGACTTTTTGTCGGAGTTGGGTCGGAGTTGGACGCCGATATCGGGACGTGTAAACCCACCATGAGAGACCCAGGTGAACACATGATCTGGTCCTTAGTGAAAGCTAGCCAGGTGCATGTAATCAAGACCTGCAGTGCTAGGATTTAACCCAGTCCTAATTAGCCCTGCTGGCCTTTGTAGATAGAGCTGTCCCTAAACATGACATGTGATGACTGATAATAAATAGTATTTTTGCAGGACACTCTATTAGTCCATATGTTCTGACTTGTAGTGAAGATGAAGAAGGCGGGGGACGCCTTAGATGTGCGCTGTATCCCTGCAAAGTCATCATTTACATTAAACTGGAGGAAGGGTGTCCCCGGAGCAGCCGCACATCTGGACTCGGCGAGATTTCCTGCATTCAGCAGAGATTCGAGGCTCAATCCTCATTCTTATTGGTTCTTCTTAAAGGGTCGTCCCATAAACAACATATATCCCTTATCTACAGTATAGCTGATAAACGTATCATCACTATGGGTCTGACCATGGGGACCCCCACCCATCCCAAGAATAGGGGCCCTAAGTGAGCATGAGCCTCATTCACAAACTATAGGGGGATAGTCGCATAGGCTCCCTACCTCTCCTTTCACACAAGGGTCGTTTAGACCCCCCTTTTGAGATTAGTGAGGGTCTCCCTGTGGCCTATAGAAAAAGACTATTACTATTAAATATTTACAATACTTGGGGGCCCCAGTTGGAGCTTTCGCTTCGGGGCCCATGAGCTTCAAGAGACGTCATTGCTTCTAGGGGGGTTGTGGACGCTCTCATGGGCACCATATGGCGACACACATGGCTACATCCCTTGTTCTAGGAGACCACCTCACCCCCAGGTCTTTGCGGTCTATGGGTCGGCCAATGGGTCTGCAGACGAATCCCCCTGCACTCACCTCGTGAGGGTCTTCCCAACCTTTGGAGCAGATATTCCGCCCATGGACTCAACCTCCGGTCGGGATCTGGGCTCTGCCATGTACAGCGCTCACCCTGCAGGCACTTATTGTCTTTCTGAGCCACCGGTGGCTTTTATGCTGTATTTTATCTGTCCATACAATGCACTATTATGTACCGCACTATGGAGAACAGTGTTACCTCCAGTATTGATGGGAGAAGTGCGGAACAATAGACCATTTATAAATCATTAGTCTTACGATACCTGATAGGAGCCGAGGACAGCGAGGTGGTGTATAGCGGCACAGAGGACAATCTACGGTATACAGGCGGTACTCACTGCTGATGGAGTACCGACATATTGTCCCGTAATGCTACAATGGGGCCCCGAAGTATAGTGATAAACCCTCAGTCCATTGTATTGTCTCAGTTATCGGCTGCAGAGGTCGACATGATGTGACAATAGAGATCGGGGCAGCGGCAGAGGCTCAGGCAGGAGTTTAGTGAAAGGAGAAACCTGTATAAGGGTGAAATCTCTTCCTGTGACCGGCAGGAGTGGAGCAGGTTTCGCCCCAGGATTAGTCAGGAGTATTAGATTTATTGTGCAGTCATTTAATATGATCAGACAGTAGTGTCGCCATCCCTATCCATAGACACTTGAGCGCCCTAAAACCGCCATATAGGCCAAAGCTGTGATGTACTGTAGACAGCACCATGGTCGAATGTGATCTAATTGTACTCAGGTCACAGCAGGTCACTCACTGAGCCCAAGAGGATCCCCACACTGATTCCGAATCTACAGTCTCTGCCCTTGACAGGTGCCCCAACCTCCACAGTGACCCGAGTTCCTTTTATTAAGTATTTGAGCACTGTATGGAAGTATTCAAGCACTGTATGGTGGAACTTGAGCACTGTATGGCAGCAATCTAACCACTATATGGTGGTACTTGAGCACTGTATGGCAGCGATCTAACCACTATATGGTGGTACTTGAGCACTGTATGGCAGCGATCTAACCACTATATGGTGGAACTTGAGCACTGTATGGCAGCAATCTAACCACTATATGGTGGTACTTGAGCACTGTATGGAAGTATTCAAGTACTGTATGATAGTACTTATGCACTGAATGTTAGAACTTGAGCACTGTATGGCAACAATCTAAGCACTATATGGTGGAACTTGAGCACTGTATGGCCACAATCTAACCACTATATGGTGGTACTTGAGCACTGTATGGCAGCAATCTAACCACTATATGGTGGTACTTGAGCACTGTATGGAAGTATTCAAGTACTGTATGATAGTACTTATGCACTGTATTGCAGTACTTGAGCACTGTATGGCAGCAATCTAACCGCTATATGGTAGTACTTATGCACTGTATGGAAGTATTCGAGCACTGTACAGTAGTACTTATGCACTGTATGGTAGTACTTATGCACTGTATGGTAGTACTTGAGCACTGTATGGCAGCAATCTAAACACTATATGGTGGTACTTGAGCACTGTATGGAAGTATTTAAGTACTTTATAGTGGTACTTGAGCAGTTTGGCAGTGTTTGAGCACTATATGTAGTTCTTGAGCACTATATGATGGTACTTGAGCACTGTATAGAAGTATGTAAGCATTGTATGGCAGTACTTGAGCACTGTATGGCAGTATGTGAGCACTGCATGGTAGTACTTGAACACTGCATAGCAGTATGTGAGCACTGTATGGCAGTATTGTATGGCAGTATGTGGGCACAGTATGGTAGTATCTGATCACTATATGGTAGTACTTGATCACTGTATGGATGTATTTGAGCACAAATGGCAGTATGAGCACTTTATAGCAGTATTTGAGCACTGTTTGGCAGTAACTGAGTACTATACGGTAGTATTTGAGCACTCTATGGCAGTATTTGAGCATTGTATCGCAATATCTGATCATTATATAGTAGTACTCGAGCACTTAGGGCAATACATGGGTACTATATGGCAGTATTTGAGCCTTATATGGAAGCACTTGAGTGATGTATGGTAGCATTGTGCAGTACAATGTTTGCAGTGTATGGTAATGGTGACATTCCATAGTGTTACAGCGGTATAATCACTGTGGAAGGCTTTCTGTGGCTGGAGCAGGCGGGGGATCCTTTCTGGACATAGGTGCCAGTCCACAGGGGCACATCCATCACACAGAGGGGCGCAGTATATTTGTATATACCCATACCGCTTGCTGTATTTTCCGTACACTCAGAGCTCATTCCACAAGGGCCTGATGGAAACAATATAAATTGTGATAGAAAGGAGCAAACAAAGGGATGTGATCCGGCTGCTGGCTCAGACTCAACCACCTTGATGGTACGCTGGGCGCACCCGGGCTGACATCACCGATCTCCGCAGAGCGCTGGACGGGAAAATGAGGCACATTGTTCCATGGAGAGGACTCACTTCACCGACCATGACGGAGCGGGCACAGCGCGGACCGGGGGCTGCATTACTGGAAGGAGCCGTCCGGTGGGGCCACACTGGGACTGGCGGTAGATAACGCCAAATTCAGTGGGGTGTGTGCCCCCCTAATATATAAGGGCACCACCCATTGGACCCCCAATGAAAAACAAGCGCCCAGCAGACGGATCGTGCCTGGGTCCTTTTCTTTGTCCCCATCCCCAAAATGTAAATGTTGCCACAAATCTCCCCACACCACAGAGACGATTCCTTATTACAGTTACGCCTTATGGCGGGGTTTTTTCTTTGCACCTTATTTTCATTTTAATTTTATCCTTGTTTCTATTTTTGCTCCTGTTTGTTGTTTTCTCCTCCTTTTTAATCTTTTGTTCCTGTTTGTTGTTTTCTCCTTTTTAATCTTTTGCTCCCGTTTGTTATTTTTCTCCTTTTTTGTCTTTTTGCACCTGTTTGTTAGTTCTCCTATTTTGTTTGTTTCCTATTCTCTCCTTTTTGCTCCTGTTTGTTATTTTCTCCTTTTTTCTCTTTTTGCACCTTATCACAGCATTACCTTGGTCACTAATGCAAGGTGCAGCTTTGCCTTGATTATAAAGGGAAGACATCACTAGTGCAGGACACCAGCCTCCAATCACTAAACACCTCCTTAATCTTGGAGGGCAGCGACCACTGGCTGTCCTGCACAATGAATCGGATTCACATAGGATGCTATTCACACAGTTGTGTGCCCAGCCTCTTATATTAGCCCCTATCTCAGTAGGCGGGCTGTTTCGGGCACTACAACACTGCTACCTGCCAGAAAAAAATTGTCCCATATGGCCTAGCTGCACCCTGTGCAAAAAAGTGTTATTGGTTTTTTTTTGCACTCTTTATATTGCAGGGTGCAGCTACTTTTTTGTCTTTTTGCACCTGTTTGTTATTTCTCCTTTTTTGTTTCTGTTTCCTATTTTCTCCTTTTGCTCCTATTTGTATTTGCTCCTTTTTTGTCATTTTACTCCTGTTTGTTATTTTCACCTTTTTCTCTTTTTTGCTCCTTTTTGTTACTTCTCCTTTTTTGTTTCTGTTTGTTATTTTCTCATTTTTTTCTCCTTTTTTGCTCGTGTTTGTTATTTCTCTTTTTTTTTTGTCTTTTGGCTCCTGTCTGTTATTTTCTAATTTTTTTTTATCATTTTGCTCCTGTTTGTTGTTTTTCTCCTTTTTTTATTATTTTACTCGTTTGTTATTTTCTCCTTTTTCTCTTTTTGCTCCTTTTTGTTACTTCTCCTTTTTTGTTTGTTTGTTATTTTCTCATTATTTTTCTCCTTTTTTGCTCCTGTTTGTTATTTTCTAATTTTTTTTATCATTTTGCTCGTTTGTTGTTTTCCTCCTTTTTTTTATCATTTTGCTCCTGTTTGTTGTTTTCCTCCTTTTTTTTTATTATTTTACTCGTTTGTTATTTTCTCCTTTTTCTCTTTTTGCTCCTTTTTGTTACTTCTCCTTTTTTGTTTGTTTGTTATTTTCTCATTATTTTTCTCCTTTTTTGCTCCTGTTTGTTATTTTCTAATTTTTTTTTATCATTTTGCTCCTGTTTGTTGTTTTCTCCTTTTTTTTATTATTTTACTCGTTTGTTATTTTCTCCTTTTTCTCTTTTTGCTCCTGTTTGTTACTTCTCATTTTTTGTTTCTGTTTGTTATTTTCTCCTTTTTATGGCGTTTTTTTTTCTTTCCGTCCGATCGATCAATTGCGGCATTTTTAATTCGCAACATCTGGCGCAAATATTCTCAAGGCCCTGGAGTAATGTTATCTGCACCTGGATTTTTTTTAGCAAACTTGCAACATTTTAACCCCTTTACGACAAAGGGCGTAGCTATATGTTCTTGGATGTATTCCCTTCCTCTGACGCGAGCTCACGTGCTGAGCTCGCATCATCCCCTTCATGTGTCAGCTGATCAGATCCACTAATCGGATCGGAGATCCGATTGAAGCTGTTAACCCTTTGGATCGTGCTGTCAATCACTGACAGCGAGATCCAAAGCACCACGGCAAGAATCGCGCTGTTCCCTGTCTGCAACGGCGGCCCTGTGATGCAATCATGGAGGCATTGCCATGACAGTGCGGGGTCCTGTGATGACCCCAGATGATGCCATGAATCACTTACTGCAGGCGATGCGCGAGTGACGTCACTGGCGGAAAGTGATGATTTGTGCTGTGCAGGGTGATACTGAAGCAAGCGATCAGACTGTGCAGCACTGAGGTCCACTAGGGGGCAGTGTAAAAAAAAAAGACACAAAAGTTCAAATCCCCCTTTTGCCCCATTGAAATTAAAACTTTTTAAAAAAGAACAAAAATACACATATTTGGTATCGCCGCATTCAGAAATTCCCGATCTATGAAGATATAAAATCAATGAATCAGATCGATAAACTGCGAAACAGAAAAAAAGTCCAAACGCCAAAATTACGTTTTTGTGGTCACCCTAACATTGCAATAAAATGCAATAACGGGCGATCAATACATCGCATCCACCCAACAATGGTATCATTAGAAACGTCAGATCAAGACACAACAACTAAACCAACACACAGCCCCAGATCCCGAAAAGTGAGCACGCTACGAGGCGCCAAAAATGGCGCAAAAGTACAATTTTTTTTTTTTTTAAAACCTCTGAATTTTTTTCACCACTTAGATACCAGTAAAGATATACATGTTTGGTATCTATGAACTCGTACCGACCTGAGGCATCATACCGACATCTCAGTGTTACCATATAGTGGACATGGCGGCTAAAAAACCCCAAAAACAAACGTGTAATTGCACTTTTTTAGCAATTTTGCCACACTTGGAGTTTTTTTCCCATTTTCCTGTACACTATATGGTAAAATAAATGATGTCATGTGAAAGTATAACTCGCCCCGCAAAAAACAAGCCGTCATATGTCTATATTGACAGAAAAATAAAGAAGTTATGGAAGAAGGGGATGGAGAAACGGGAAATCGCATGGGGTGAAGGGGTTAATGGAACATGTGATTATCAATTACGGATTGTTTTTAGCATTTTTATAACTTTTTGGGGGCAAAAAAAGGCCCAAAATCTGTTAAAATGTTGTAAAATTGCCCCAAAAACTCCGTCCAGAGGGAAACAAAGGGGCAACAGGGTGATAACATGCAACTTAGGGTGAGTCAATGAGGAAAAGAGGTGAGAATAATGGACACCAGTGAGAGAAAAGCACTGGGGGCCCCATGGAGGGGCCCCACACCGGGGACATGGGTCCTCCCCTCCTGCGGGACACTGAGGCTCCGCTCGGCAGCACAGCGGATCCGGCGGGGGACGCATGCGCAGTGTGAGCCTCAAGATGGCGGCGCCCAGCGGCGACTCCGGCCTCAGGAGAAGGAAAGGAAAAGAAGCGGCCGAGAGAGGGAAGGAGCCGGAGGAGAAGCCGCACAGTGTGCACCAGGGCTGTCTGCAACACGGCACTTACTGGCTGACCAGGATAGTGCTGCTGAGGGCTGTGGCGGCCATTTACTGTGAGTGTATATACTGCACTGTATACAAGTGTATATAGATCACCCCTCCATGCTGCACTGAATACAAGTGTATATATATATCCAGAACAGAGCCCCCGCCATGTTTCACTATAGACATTACCGAGCCCCCGCCATGCTTCACTGCAGACATTACTGAGCCCCCGCCATACTTCACTATAGACATCACCGAGCCCCCGCCATGCTTCACTGCAGACATTACTGAGCCCCCGCCATGCTTCATTGCAGACATTACTGAGCCCCCCTGCCATACTTATAACATTACTGAGCCCCGCCATCTTCACTTAGACATCACCGAGCCCCCATGCTTCACTGAGACATCACTAAGCCCCCACATGCTTCACTAGAATACCGAGCCCCCGCCATGCTTCACTGCAGACATTACTGAGCCCCCGCCATGCTTCACTGTAGACATCACTGAGCCCCCGCCATGCTTCACTGCAGACATTACTGAGCCCCCGCCATACTTCACTATAACATCACCGAGCCCCCGCCATGCTTCACTGCAGACATTACTGAGCCCCCGCCATACTTCACTATAGACATCACCGAGCCCCCGCCATGCTTCACTGCAGACATTACTGAGCCCCCGCCATACTTCACTATAGACATCACCGAGCCCCCGCCATGCTTCACTGCAGACATTACTGAGCCCCCCGCCATGCTTTACTGTATACATCACTGATCCCCCGCCATGCTTTACTGTATACATCACTGAGCCCCCGCCATGCTTTACTGTATACATCACTGAGCCCCCCGCCATGCTTCACTGTAGACATCACCGAGCCCTGCCATGCTTTACTGTAGACATCACTAAGCCCCCACTATGCTTCACTATAGATATCACCGAGCCCCCGCCATGCTTTACTGTATACATCACTGAGCCCCCGCCATGCTTTACTGTATACATCACTGATCCCCCGCCATGCTTTACTGTATACATCACTGAGCCCCCGCCATGCTTTACTGTATACATCACTGAGCCCCCGCCATGCTTCACTGTCTACATCACTGAGCCCCCGCCATGCTTCACTGTAGACATCACCGAGCCCTGCCATGCTTTACTGTAGACATCACTAAGCCCCCACTATGCTTCACTATAGATATCACCGAGCCCCCGCCAATGGCCGCCATGCTTTACTGTATACATCACTGAGCCCCCGCCATGCTTTACTGTATACATCACTGAGCCCCCGCCATGCTTTACTGTATACATCACTGAGCCCCTGCCATGCTTCACTGTAGACATCACCGAGCCCCCGCCATGCTTCACTGTATACATCACTGAGCCCCTGCCATGCTTCACTGTAGACATCACCGAGCCGCCGCCATGCTTCACTGTAGATATTACTGGGTTCCTGCCATGCTTCACTGTAGACATCACCGAGCCCATGCCTTGCTTCTGTAGACATCACTGAGCCCCCGACATGCTTCTCTGTAGACATCACTGCGCCCCCCGCCATGCTTCACTGTAGATATAACTGGGTCCCTGCCATGCTTCACTGTAGACATCACCGAACCCATGCCATGCTTCTCTGTAGACATCACTGAGCCCCCGCCATGCTTCACTGTAGACATCACTGAGCCCCCACCATGCTTCACTATAGACATCACTGCGCCCCCGCCATGCTTCACTGTAGATATTACTGGGTTCCTGCCATGCTTCACTGTAGACATCACCGAGCCCATGCCTTGCTTCTGTAGACATCACTGAGCCCCCGACATGCTTCTCTGTAGACGTCACTGCGCCCCCGCCATGCTTCACTGTAGATATAACTGGGTCCCTGCCATGCTTCACTGTAGACATCACCGAACCCATGCCATGCTTCTCTGTAGACATCACTGAGCCCCCGCCATGCTTCACTGTAGACATCACTGAGCCCCCGCCATGCTTCACTGTAAAAATTACTGGGTCCCTGCCATGCTTCACTGTAGACATCACCGAGCCCATGCCATGCTTCTCTGTAGACATCGATCCACCACCAAGTGTTACGTATTGACTGCCTTGTAGTATGGAAGTGCTGCTGCTGTAGGTTTAAATGAAGCCTTTTTTTTCCCCTGCTCAGTGTGAGTAGATGAGGCTAATGAGTGGAGCATGTAGGTGTGTGTGTGAATGCTTAGGTATGCTGAAGGGCTTGCCTGGGCTAGTTGCTCTCCATCCCTTGGCCTTAAATGGATCAGCTCGCGTCCACCTGTTGTCGCTGATTCAGTTCACTTCTGGACTGTGACCTGTCGTGAGCAGAAGCTGATCCTGAGCTGCTGTAATATTCTCCATTGGAAGTTGCTGGGTTCCTTGTCCGTGGGTGGAGGTTGGGGCTTATGCCGAGAGCTTCTTAGCAGTCAGGGTTTTAGGTCGGTGGCTCGAACCTCCTCACCTTCAGAGATACCTTCGAGATCAGGGTGAGCCAGGGACCCTAGTATCATGGCCTGAGTAGGCTCCCCCTGACTCCCTACATCCCGCTTTTTGCTACCCTGGCCTCCACAACGTGTCACCAAGCTTCACTGTAGATATCACCTTGCCCCCACCATGCTTCACTGTAGACATCACCGAGCCCCTGCCATGCGCTTCACTGTAGATATCACCCAGCCCCCACTATGCTTGACTCTGGGCAGGGTGTTCTGTTCAATTGATGTTTCCTTCTTCTTCCTCCAAACATAAAGACAATGGTCATAAATGTGTGACTTATCCTGACACGACAGTGATCAGAACATTTTCTTCTTAATTTGTAGAGACCACCCGTTGTATTGTTATTGTCTTTTTTTTTTTGGTTTATTGCACATTTTGAGTTCTCAGCCCCCTCTCTCTACACGAGACGTAGCCCTTCCCTGGGATGGGTGCCGCAGATATTCGAGAAGTGACGGATGTTCCTGCACTCTGGATTTTCAGCCTTCGGTTGTGGATTCTCTCGGGGTCACATTAGTTTTAATGAAAACCATTTTTTGCAGCGAAGATTTCACATGCTGGACCTGCCGAGGGCTCGAGCGCCGCATCTCCTGGCGGAGGCAGTGATTGCACTGGAACATTCCTGATAACCCGGCCAGCTCCGCGCGGTGATGTTTACTTGGCAGATGCCCCTCTTGATCCCCCCCCTATGATTCCGGACGCTGTCTTGAATTAGGAACCTTAAACTGGGCAACATATCGTAAGCAAACCGACCTCACATGACGCATTCCTGGCCCGGTGCCGCGTCCTAGGGAAATTCTCGGATTGTACGGGGACGACGGGGGTCATGGTGAAGAGATGAGTCAATCATTCTGCAGATTGACCGGTCCATGTACCATCCAATCCCTGCTATACCGCAAAGTCGTATAGACCGTACCTGGTAGGTGCCAGCTGTGCCACGCAGCCGCCTTCTCCCAGTGCATGCTGCTTTTTTCACCGTTTAAACCATTGAAATGCCGCTGTCTATCACTGACATGGGCCACCATGGCAGCAGGGCCTTGTTATCTTTGTCCTAATTGTGATTTGTTTTAACTATTTTTTAATTCAGAGTGTTTTTCATTATTGTTTCTGTGGCAGAAACGTCACCAAAGAAAATCCAACACTGCTAAAAATGGCAAAACTTTATTCCATCAATTTAAAAACAGAGTACTTGTGGGAAATGGACAAGGAAGCACAGATCTATGATAAGGGTCTACGCGTTTTGAGGACATGGAAACAAATCAATGAAAAATGTCTACGCAATTCAAGGATAACGAAGTACAGATCCATAAGGGTCTACCTCATTTTGATGATCAAGAAGCATAAATCTATAAAGGTATAGGCATTTTGAGGGTACGGAAGTGCAAATGCATGCGTCTACATGTTGCAAGGACAAGGAAGCACAAATCCGTAAGGATTTATGCGTTTCGAGGACAGGGAAGCACAATATTATATGGGTTCACACGTTTCAAGGACAAGGAAGCACAAATCTATAAAGGCCCCATAACACCATGAGACACCTCGGCGGCGACGGGCGGGGGTTCGCACGCTTTTGGAGCCCCCCAATCGTCGCCACCCCCCAGTTACACGGGGAGACACCTCCGGCGATGCCCCGGCGAGCTGACAGGCGGCATCGCCACCGGGGTGTCTCAAAACCCCAGCGGCGATGCAGCACAATGGGAGCCTATGGCTCCCATCGCCTGTCAGCTCACCGACGGCCGTTTACATGGGGCGATGTGTGCACATCGCCCCAGATCAGCCGCCTGGTTTCAGAGCTCTGCTCTGAAACCAGGCGACCAGTAAATGGCGTCGCCATCGCCCAATTACATTAGGCGATGCAGGGGCGATAGCGGTGCCGATAGGCCACGCCCCTGCATCGCCTAATAAATCGGCGGTACCGTCGCCTCGTGTGACGGTACCCTAAGGGTTTCTCGCTTTTTGAGGACAAGGAAGCACAAATCCATTATGAGGGTCTGCGCGTTTTGAGCAGAGGGAAGCAAAAATACATAAGGGTTTACGTGTTTCGAGGAAAAGAAAGCACAAATCCATAAAGGTTTAGGCATTTCGAGGATAAGGAAGTGCAAATCCATAAAGGCCACGTCACATGTGGCGACATCGCCGCCGATAACATAGGCGATGTAGGGGCGTGGCCTATTGGCGGTGATATCGCCCCTGCGTCGCCTAATGTAAAGGGGCGATGGCGACGCCTTTTACTGGTCGCCTGGTACACATCGCCCCATGTAAACGGCCACCAGTGCGCTGATAGGCGATGGGAGCCATAGGCTCCCATTGTACTGCATCGCCACTGGGGTTTTGAGAAACCCCGGCGGCGATGCCACCTCTCAGCTCGCCGGCCCATCGCCGGAGATGTCTCCCCGTTTAAACGCGGGGCGGCGACGCTGGCGGGGCGCCAAAAACGTGCGCTCTCCCGCCCGTCGCCGCCGACATCTCCGGGGTCGTCGCCAGGTGTGACGGTACCCTAAGGGTTCACCCGTTTTGAAGACAAGGTACCACAAATCCATGAGGATTATGAATTTTGAGGGCAAGAAAGTACAACTCCATGATAAGGTTTTACATGTTACAAATTCATAGGTGCCCTAGTTACAGGGGAAACAGATCTGTTGGCACAGAGCCTGTGATCATGTGATACATCTGTAAATCCGCTGCCGCCTTCCCCTGCATAGTGCTCACTGATGGTGGGTTTACACACACCAATCATTGTATCCAATCTCTGAACCAATCTCTGGTTGCAGTGAAATCATGGACACATAGTTCCATTTTGTGGCTGTGTACAACATGGAGCAATCTGTCCATGATTTCAGAGATTCAGAGGTTCAGAGATTGGATACAATGATTGGTGTGTGTAAACCCACCATAAGCGTTATGTGGCGGATTATTACCACTTCTGTCTTCTCCCCATGTTTCCCGGCTTGGTCTGACAGCCATGGACGGCACCTGGTCCTGCTGGATTATCAGATCATTTGCCCCATGCCGTAAACTTATATTTGCTCCGAGGACTAAGCACAGTAATCTCGCGCCACTTTGTCATTATATGGTGAAAATCTCGTTGTGTTGCGGAAATTTTCTGCAAAGCAAATACGGTGCAGATTTCAAAATCCAAAATGCGATGTTTCTTTGCCCTGAGTGCATCTGCGGCACGTCCATGAGAAAATCTTCAGCACGTCTAATCCTTACAAAATCCACAATCCGCCCGGCGCGCTCATAACCTTGCAGATCTTTTCCTTCGCAGCGGAATGTGCAGATCTTCGCGGCGTTTCCACAATGAAGTCTGCTGCGATTTTTGCTGGTAGGGATATTCCACCGTGGAAAGATCTTATGAGAACATACACTTAGCTGGTTTCATGCCGGCGTTTTTTGGTGCATCCAGTTTTTTTCTCCCTGATCCGGGTGTCACTGTTTTTTCACTAAGACTTAAAAGGCATCTTGGTGCATATTTGGTCTCCTTGACAAAACCAGGAAGCACCTGGATCTGGGGCACAAGGATTAAATCACAATGTGTTCAATTGGACTTGTATCTGGCGGAACCCTGAATCCCATTGGATCTGGACCCCCAGATCCAGTTTGATCTGGACCCCCCCCCGGATCCAGTTTGATCTGGACCCCCCCGATCCAGTTGGATCTGGCCCCGCCGATCCAGTTGGATCTGGACCACCTGGATCCAGTTGGATATGGACCCCTCAGATCCAGTTGGATCTCGACCCCCCGGATCCAGTTGGATCTGGACCCCCCGGATCCAGTTGGATCCGGATTCCCCCCCCCCCCGGATCCAGTTGGATCCGGACCCCCCCCCCCGGATCCAGTTGGATCCGGACCCCCCCGGATCTAGTTGGATCCAGACCCCCCGGATCCAGTTGGATCTGGACCCCCCCGGATCAGTTGGATCTGGACCCCCCCAGATTCAGTTGGATCTTGGAACCCCTCGGATCCAGTTGGATCTGGACCCCCTGGATCCAGTTGGATCTGGACCCCCTGGATCCAGTTGGATCTGGACCCCCTGGATCCAGTTGGATCTGGACCCCCCCGGATCCAGTTGGATCTGGACCCCCCCGGATCCAGTTGGATCTGGACCCCCCCGGATCCAGTTGGATCTGGACCCCCCCTGGATCCTGTTGGATCTGGACCCCCCCTGGATCCTGTTGGATCTGGACCCCCCCTGGATCCTGTTGGATCTGGACCCCCCCTGGATCCTGTTGGATCTGGACCCCCCCTGGATCCTGTTGGATCTGGACCCCCCCTGGATCCTGTTGGATCTGGACCCCCCCTGGATCCTGTTGGATCTGGACCCCCCCTGGATCCTGTTGGATCTGGACCCCCCGGATCCAGTTGGATATGGACCCCCCGGATCCAGTTGGATCCGGACCCCCCGGGTCCAGTTGGATCCGGACCCCCCTCCCCCCCGGATCTAATTGGATCCGGACTCCCCCGGATCCAGTTGGATCCGGACCCCGTTGGATCACCCTGTTGGATCCGGACACCGTCGGATCCGGACCCTGGACCCAGGTTTTGGAACTACGCATGCTCAGAACGCAGTTCCAAATGACATGCCCCCGGATTCAGCAGAAACGGGTACGGACCAGAAGAAACTGTCTGCTCCTTCATCGGTATTATCCCTGATCCATGAGCCCAGATCAGTGATAATACCAGTGCAGGGCCTTCAGTTTTTCTTTAATTCCAGGGGGGCCTGGGGGAATCCAGGTAAAACCTGCATCGAACCCCCCACCCCCCAGATGCAAAAAATACCAGTGTGGAATCAGCCTAAGGGTACTTTACACCGGCTACATTTCTAGGTGGCTACAGGTAACTTACTGGTTGCAGTGAAATCATGGAGAGATTATCCATTTGTACACAGCAACAAGATAGAACCTTGTCTCCATGATTTTCACTGCAACCATTAAGTTACCTGTAGCCACCCTAGAAATGTAGCCGCGTGGTAAAGGGGCCCTAAAGGCCACGTTACACACACAGATATCTGTTCAGATATTTGTCACAGATCACTGGTTGCAGTGAAATCAGTGGACACATTGTTACATTTGTGTGACCGTCTACAAATGGAACAATGTGTCCATGATTTCACTGCAACCAGAGATCTGTGACCAACATCTGAACAGATATCTGTGTGTGTAATCGTGGCTTAAGTCTAGGTTCACATAGTGCAAAAAAAAAATGCACCAATATGCAACATCAGAAAACGGATGAGATTATCTTTGATCTCTACCTCTCAAAAAAAGTATGATAGAACGCCGTTAATGTTAGTTTTGCACGTTGTTCCTTTATGCAGATTACTCTCTGTGGATTCCACCATTTACAGATTATAGAGTGTGATCTGCAGCAGAGTCTGCGCTGACCCTTTGGATTTTGTTGCCCATCCACAATACATTTTTACTTCTCTATACATATTGTCTGACTTTTGCTGCACGTTTTGCACCCGCGGCGAGGCCGGACAGCTGCGGTTTTGTCACTTTGTGTCCTGGCCGTTCCCGCAGAGGGAGGACGGCTCTTACACTACACAGGAGAGGAATGTGCGCCGTCCCTACTCTCTCCTGAGAGCTCGTGTAGAAATGTGGCGGAAATCAGATATTCTCCCCGCGACGAAAAAAAGCTAATGTTCCACCGCAGCTGCTCCAGCTGAGAACAGCTTGAGAAAGGACGAGATGCGAGCGGTGGGTGCAAGCAGGGTCCAGAAGTGACCCTTCCAAAGAGCCATAGTAAGAGTCAGATGGAGTCCGGGTCCTCTGACACCCGTCTCCAGATATTGGGCTAGTACTGTCTCGTATTACTAGGAAATGTCAGTTTTCGCCTGGTCCCCCCCCAATTAAAGGTACTGTCATGCCGCGACTGGGGAGCATCGGATACAGTGCGTGACACTACGCACAGACCAATGTGTCTAGCACAATACACATAGACAGGGAAACACCGGGGAAGGAATACAAGCGAGGGCACTGCTCATAGGAACAGGGGAGAGGTGACCTCCTGCACTCACCTGCATCTGTGCCCTGATCTCCCTACCGTCCTATACGGGTTCTTTCAATCTGTCGCCAAGCAGGATACCTAGGCACTTGCTGGCCCAATGTCAACCCTCAATAAGGAATGGTCGCGGGAGCACTAGTCCCAACCACTGCAGTAACGACAACAAGAGGGAAGGGGAGACAGACGGGGGAACAACAAACAACTTTACCCCTGCTGCCTCTCTCCTAAGCAGCAGACGGCTTGGCAACGGTCAGCTTCTCCAGAGTAGTTTCTTCACCTAAGGTAGACAGGCCACAATGGAGTTCAATTATCAGCAAGGAATGCTGGCACATGTGACCATATAAAGGAGGTGGGACTGATCACAAAGTAGCCACACCTGGGAAGAGAACTGAGGAGTATTGCAGCAACAGAAAGTGACATTAACTCCAACACTGCCAGAGGAAAGAAACACATATAAAATGAAGTCTCAATACAGGAACCAGTCACAAGTCTCCAAAGTAGGAGAGACCATCGTGACAGGTGCTCTGTAAATTGGAGAAAACTTGCAGTACCATTCACAGCCACTACACAATGTATACAAGCCCGATCTCCTTCAATCAGGTGATCGAGGAGGTTGATCATCAGTATTCAAGTCCTAGAGAACCCCCTTGTGTATTTGACTTCAGCCAATCGTAAAGATTTAGGAGAACCCAAGTATATCAATTCCCCTCCGATGTTTGGAGAAAGAGGAGGTCGGGCATACTGGATTTCAACATGCCCAGTCCTTTTGGTATCAGTGGGAATAAGCCACCACCAGAGCTATCTAGCAGCAACCTACTCCACTGAGGATTCATGCACGCTCAGCCGAGCTCAGCATGCACGTGTATTGGGGAAAATGGAGAGTTCCTTTTTTTTTCTAAATTGTCCATTAAGTAGTATAGGATCGGGGGGCGGCTTTAATATATTAAACTGCTGGGAGAGGAAGATTGATTTGGGTGACCGGTGATGGGAAAAACTGTCCATGACAGCCAACATGGCTGACGGAAATAGCTGAAGCACCAGAAGCTAAGGATCTGGGACGGAGATACCTGGAGCGCAAAATCAGAACAGTAAGAGTCTCCATAAGGGTCAATTTTTTGATATTTGGGCTTGGGAAGCGGATTTAGAGCTATTGAAGCCGGTGCCTTAGGCAATGGGATGCTGAACTGCAATCATACTTTTACTTGAAAGATTCCATGTTTCATTGCAGAGCAAAGTGTCATATAACCCTTGAAAACAGGACAGCAGATGATTGATGTGTGCAGCACTGCATCACTATTTAGTGGTGGTGTTTTTTTTCTCCTCTGTGGGCATGGCTTTTGGCTGTAAGCCAAACCTTCCCCCCTCCTCTCCTCCCTTTCATCTCTACTTTGTTTTGTCAGGCGTCCTGTGGCTGGAGTATAGTGACAGTGCGCAGGAGCCAGAAACTAAAAGTAGATTAGAGGGAGGGGGGAGGGTTTAGCTTGCAGCCAAAAAGCATGCCCACAGGGGAGGAAGAACAAAGAAAACAACCCAAATAGTGATCAGTGCTGCACACATCAATCATCTGCTGACCTGTTTTCCAGGAGTTTTATGACACTTTTCTCTGGAATCATTGAAGTAAAGGTATGATTACATTCAGTATCTGTCACGTGTTGACTACTTTGCTATTCATGAGTGCTGCTGTGTTTAAATTGATTTTTTTTCCTTAGTCTATTCTGTGTGCTGCAGCTCTGCAGGTGGAGGGGTGGTCATAGCATTTGGGTGGAGGTGGAGGGGTGTGTCTTAGTATTAAGGTCTCCACTCCCACAGCTTGAAATAGCTCCACTTCCCTCCACTAGGTGTCGCAGATAGAGCTCATTTCTACTTGGACATTGTGGTGTGAAGTCGTGCTGAGCTGTTTTTGCTGCTGTTCACTTCCATTGTAGCTGCTGGGTTTTTACTGTACGTGGGTGGAGGTATAGGCTCTTAGCCTAGGGCTGAGCAGGAGCAAAGGGCAAGGGTAGCGGCCCAGACCTCCTCACCCACCAAGGTACTTTTGGGAACAGGCTAATCAGTGACCTCAAGTGATTCCCTATCTGTTATACCACTCCGTGACAGTATCACAGAGCCTGTAAGGCACTGGCTTCACTTTGAGCCCTAAATCTTGCTTGATGGTTCTCTTTAAAGTTGCACAGCGGAAGGTTTGATACCCTCCCTTATTACCAAGTTTGGCAATTGTACCATTCTGGAAAATCTTCTAGGAAAACTCTCGGAATATGAATCCTGTATCAATGGAACAATATGAAGCTCACATAAAAATTCCTGCATGGCGACGACTGTGACTGCTCCACAATCATTTCATCCTCGTTCTGTGTCCCTGCCCATCCCGCTGGTGTATACGTTCTCCCCCTAAAATCGGCCCCTCTCCCCTCTTCCCCACGCTGTTAACCGGCCGTGGTTTCACGCAGCTCTTCAGAAATTTGATTGAAATAACCGTGGAAAATGATATTTTGGGAGAACGATCATAATTAAAATTGGAGCTTAAAAAAAGCAAATAAAAGACCCCAATGTAATTCCTGTCGGAGGCCTCTGTCTTCCGCTGGTGATTAGCGGGGAGAGCACTGTGGTGTCTGGGTGGCATTTGGTGCGCGTTCGGCAAAAGTGAAGCAATTTTGCATAAAAATTCAATTCAAACATTTTTTAGATCCCTTGGCTCCTCCCCACACATTGACCCCTCCATTCTCTGTTCTGCCTTGTATATTCCCAGCTGTTGTTTGGGCAAAGTATGGGTGTGTTTGGGCACTGCACGGGTCTGTTTGGGCACTGTACGGGACTGTCATTTGAGAACTGTATGGGTCTGTGTGGGCTCCGTACGAGGCTGTCTTTTGGGCACTGTGTTGGGCTGTTGTTTGGGCATCATACGGGACTGTCATTTGGGCACCATACGGGACTGTCATTTGGGCACCATACGGGACTGTCGTTTGGGCTCCGTACGGGACTGTCGTTTGGGCTCCGTACGGGACTGTCGTTTGGGCTCCGTACGGGACTGTCGTTTGGGCTCCGTACGGGACTGTCGTTTGGGCTCCGTACGGGACTGTCGTTTGGCTCCGTACGGGACTGTCTTTGGCTCCGTACGGGACTGTCGTTTGGGCTCCGTACGGGACTGTCGTTTGGGCTCCGTACGGGACTGTCGTTTGGGCTCCGTACGGGACTGTCGTTTGGGCTCCGTGGTGGACAGTCGTTTGGGCTCCGTGGTGGACAGTCGTTTGGGCTCCGTAGTAGACAGTCGTTTGGGCTCCGTAGTGGACAGTCGTTTGGGCTCCGTACGGGGCTGTCGTTTGGGCTCCGTACGGGGCTGTCGTTTGGGCTCCGTACGGGGCTGTCGTTTGGGCTCCGTACGGGACTGTCGTTTGGGCTCCGTACGGGACTGTCGTTTGGGCTCCGAACGGGACTGTCGTTTGGGCTCCGTACGGGACTGTCGTTTGGGCTCCGTACGGGACTGTCGTTTGGGCTCCGAACGGGACTGTCGTTTGGGCTCCGTACGGGACTGTCGTTTGGGCTCCGTACGGGACTGTCGTTTGGGCTCCGTACGGGACTGTCGTTTGGGCTCCGTACGGGACTGTCGTTTGGGCTCCGTACGGGACTGTCGTTTGGGCTCCGTACGGGACTGTCGTTTGGGCTCCGTACGGGACTGTCGTTTGGGCTCCGAACGGGACTGTCGTTTGGGCTCCGTACGGGACTGTCGTTTGGGCTCCGTACGGGACTGTCGTTTGGGCTCCGTACGGGACTGTCGTTTGGGCTCCGTACGGGACTGTCGTTTGGGCTCCGTACGGGACTGTCGTTTGGGCTCCGTACGGGACTGTCGTTTGGGCTCCGTACGGGACTGTCGTTTGGGCTCCGTAGGGACAGTCGTTTGGGCTCCGTTGTGGACAGTCGTTTGGGCTCCGTTGTGGACAGTCGTTTGGGCTCCGTAGGGACAGTCGTTTGGGCTCCGTGGTGGACAGTCGTTTGGGCTCCGTGGTGGACAGTCGTTTGGGCTCCGTGGTGGACAGTCGTTTGGGCTCCGTGGTGGACAGTCGTTTGGGCTCCGTGGTGGACAGTCGTTTGGGCTCCGTGGTGGACAGTCGTTTGGGCTCCGTGGTGGACAGTCGTTTGGGCTCCGTGGTGGACAGTCGTTTGGGCTCCGTGGTGGACAGTCGTTTGGGCTCCGTACGGGACTGTCGTTTGGGCTCCGTACGGGACTGTCGTTTGGGCTCCGTACGGGACTGTCGTTTGGGCTCCGTACGGGACTGTCGTTTGGGCTCCGTACGGGACTGTCGTTTGGGCTCCGTACGGGACCGTCGTTTGGGCTCCGTACGGAACCGTCGTTTGGGCTCCATACGGGGCTGTTGTTTGGGCACTGTATGACAGTTGTTTGGGCTCCGTACGGGGCCGTCGTTTGGGCTCCGTACGGGACCGTCGTTTGGGCTCCGTACGGGACCGTCGCTTGGGCTCCGTACGGGACCGTCGTTTGGGCTCCGTACGGGACCGTCGTTTGGGCTCCGTACGGGACCGTCGTTTGGGCTCCGTACGGGACCGTCGTTTGGGCTCCGTACGGGGTTGTGTGTTTGGGCACCATACGGGACTGTCGTTTGGGCACTGTATGAGAGTTGTTTGGGCACTGTATGAGAGTTTTTTGGACACCGTATGGTTGTTGTTTTTTGCTCTTACCGTAGATGATTGTTTTAGTAGTATTTGTTACTTGTTCTCGGCTCAGGATGATCGTGGCCGGTTGTACATCGTGTTTCCGTGTGGTGGCTCAGATCATGTTATAATACATGCCCATGTTCAAGATTAAGTGCTCGATGATCTCCTGGATATATAGGGGGTTCCCGGGCCTCGGATTTACAGCTATTACCGGATTATCTAGATTTATTTTGGCGTTCTTTTTCTGCTGATGTCAGGGATATAAATCACAAATCTCAGCTGAAATGATAATAAAAGAAGATAAAATACAGTGAAGAAAAAGTTATAGGCAGATGCAGGAAGGCGGCACAGGGCCCGCCAGCGCTCCACCCTAGGCACAATGATGGGGTGAGAAGTGTCAGTTCTTCTGCCCCTCTGACTCCACAATGCGGTCACCAATGGTCAAGGCACCTTGTACATCTGTATTTGGGTGGTCTGCAGCACTTGTTAGGACATTGTTTGGGGATATTGCTTCACATTCTGTTGGTGTTTTGTGTAATCCCTCCTTATGGACATTTGGGTACTCTGTGGGACAATCGGGGAGCTCTCTCTGTGGGACAATCGGGAGCTCTCTCTTTGGGACCATCGGGGAGCTCTCTCTTTGGGACCATCGGGAGCTCTCTCTTTGGGACCATCGGGGAGCTCTCTCTTTGGGACCATCGGGGAGCTCTCTCTTTGGGACCATCGGGAGCTCTGTCTTTGGGACCATCGGGAGCTCTCTCTTTGGGACCATCGGGGAGCTCTCTCTTTGGGGCCATCGGGAAGCTCTCTCTTTGGGGCCATCGGGGAGCTCTCTCTTTGGGGCCATCGGGGAGCTCTCTCTTTGGGACCATCGGGGAGCTCTCTCTTTGGACCATCGGGGAGCTCTCTCTTTGGGACCATCGGGGAGCTCTCTCTTTGGGGCCATCGGGAGCTCTCTCTTTGGGGCCATCGGGGAGCTCTCTCTTTGGGACCATCGGGGAGCTCTCTCTTTGGGACCATCGGGGAGCTCTCTCTTTGGGGCCATCGGGGAGCTCTCTCTTTGGGGCCATCGGGGAGCTCTCTCTTTGGGGCCATCGGGGAGCTCTCTCTTTGGGACCATCGGGGAGCTCTCTCTGTGGGACCATCGGGGAGCTCTCTCTTTGGGACCATCGGGGAGCTCTCTCTTTGGGGCCATCGGGGAGCTCTCTCTTTGGGGCCATCGGGGAGCTCTCTCTTTGGGGCCATCGGGGAGCTCTCTCTTTGGGACCATCGGGGAGCTCTCTCTTTGGGACCATCGGGGAGCTCTCTCTTTGGGACCATCGGGGAGCTCTCTCTTTGGGACCACCGGGGAGCTCTCTCTTTGGGACCACCGGGGAGCTCTCTCTTTGGGACCACCGGGGAGCTCTCTCTTTGGGACCACCGGGGAGCTCTCTCTTTGGGACCACCGGGGAGCTCTCTGGACTATTCTCTTTAGATTTCTGTTTTTAGACATTCAGTGGCTGTATTTGGGTACTTAGCTGTTCAGTGCAGAGATTAAACAATACTTTGGGCACTCTTTTACTTGTGCACCTTACGGGGTCATGTATGAGGATGTTGTTTTTTGAGCACTATATGGGGCTTTGTTTGATTGCTTTATGGAGCTGTTGTTTGGGCACTATATGGAGCTGTTGTCTTGGGCACTATATGGGGCTGTTGTTTGGGCACTATATGGGGCTGTTGTCTTGGGCACTATATGGAGCTGTTGTTTGGGCACTATATGGGGCTGTTGTCTTGGGCACTATATGGAGCTGTTGTTTGGGCACTATATGGAGCTGTTGTCTTGGGCACTATATGGAGCTGTTGTCTTGGGCACTATATGGGGCTGTTGTTTGGGCACTATATGGAGCTGTTGTCTTGGGCACTATATGGGGCTGTTGTTTGGGCACTATATGGAGCTGTTGTCTTGGGCACTATATGGGGCTGTTGTTTGGGCACTATATGGGGCTGTTGTCTTGGGCACTATATGGAGCTGTTGTTTGGGCACTATATGGGGCTGTTGTCTTGGGCACTATATGGAGCTGTTGTCTTGGGCACTATACGGAGCTGTTGTCTTGGGCACTATATGGAGCTGTTGTCTTGGGCACTATATGGAGCTGTTGTCTTGGGCACTATATGGAGCTGTTGTTTGGGCACTATATGGAGCTGTTGTCTTGGGCACTATATGGAGCTGTTGTCTTGGGCACTATATGGGGCTGTTGTTTTGGGCACTTTATGAGGCTTTGTTTGGGCTCAGTATGGGGCTGTTGTGGGGATGTGTTTTGGGCACTCTATGGGGCTGATGTTTGGGCACTGTACGCAGCTGTTATTTGGGCACTGTATGCTGCTGTCGTTTAAGTACTGTATGGGGCTGTGTTTTGGGCTCTGTATGCAGCAGTCGTTTGGGCACTATATGGGGCTGTTGTTTTGGGTTTTGCATGGGGCTGTCGTTTGGCCACTATATGGGGCTTTGTTTGGGCTCTGTACGCTGCTGTCATTTGGGCACTGTCTGGGGCTTTCGTTGGGGCACTGTATGCTGCTGTCGTTTGGGCACTGTACGCAGCTGTCATTTGGGCACTGTCTGGGGCCATCGTTCGGGCACTGTATGCTGCTGTCATTTGGGCTCTGTCCAGGGCCGTCGTTCGGGCATTGTCTGGGGCCGTCGTTTGGGCACTGTATGGGACTGCTTCCTTGGTTGTGAATACATTCATCTTCCTCGGGTGGTCAGTGAGGTCCCTCCGACACTAGGGTCCCATACTGTCTCCTATATAGGATCCCTTTCCTCCGTTGGGTTAATGTTCACTCTCTGCACATGACGCTGTCGTGCAGTCGGCAGATTATTCTCTGAATTCCCCTTGCAGACTTTAGGATTGTTCTGTAAGGATTTCCTCTACTTCTTCGCCTTGTCCTTGTGTTTTGGGTGATACCGGTCTCGTCAGACATTATTTTTCTGGCATTATCCCTTAACTTTCATTGATTGCAGCCATGAATGAGAGAATCCAAACCTCTATGTGACTGGGGGTCTCTAAAGACCCTTCATTTATCATATACGGCCCATGACCGCCGAGGCCAGTGATTGGCTGCAGAGCTCACGTGTATGATGTCATCATTAAAGGGACAGCAGCTTTTTTTTTTTTTTTTGAAATATTTGTCACGTCCCTTTAGTCATCGTTGAATGAGGTTTTCTGTTATATCTCCCATCTTTGGTCTTGTCACCATTTTCAGGATCTCTGCTTTCACTCAGTGGAAAAATTAAAGGGAATCTGTCACCAGGTTTTTGCTCCCCTATCTAAGAGCAGCTTAATGTAGAGACAGAGACCCTGATTCCAGCAATGTGTCACTTACTGAGCTGCTTGCTGTCATTTTGATACAATTACTGTTTTCTCTGCTGCAGATTTAGCAGTCAATGAATATGATGGACTACCTTGCAGCCAAGTAGTCCTCTAATGATAATCTCCAGCTGATTAAACAATTATTTTATCAAAACTATACTGAGCAACCCAGTAAGTGACGCATCACTGGAATCAGGATCTCTGCCTTTACATTATGCTCTTATCAGATTAGGTGGCAAAAACCAGGTGACAGATTCCCTTTAACCCCCCAAATAGGCCAAAAATGAATTCTTCTCTCCGCTGGAGGTTTGGTACAATTGTATCCAGTGTCTTTTACACCAAATAATTCAGACTATGACATTTCATATCTGCAGACCCCATTAAAGTCAATGGGGGATCTGATGGGGTGACTGTTGGCGACAGTGCTGGGGTGATCTGGGGCATAAAATAAATGCAAAAAAAGAAAGGTTAATGCAGCCTCCGGAGCTGCGCTCCCTGATGAGGCTTCGTTCCCAGCCTCACGTGCCGTAATTAAATCCTTCAGACAGACGACGCAGGAAAGCGCTTCCGTTTGGCCGCGGTGGGCCGCCGCCTTTACAGGGCAGATAATGTTAGTCTGCTGCAATGAAAACGGCTTTATTGGCGGAGGGAGGTGCTGGCACATTTTTACGACTCCTCCATGCCAGGACGAACTTCTCTACCTTATGGAAGGACCCGTTGATGGTTTTAGGACAGGGGCGAAGATTTCGAGTAGATTGGGATAAAGGATCCGGTGGGGGGGGCAAGTTGTGCCATAGCAGTCTACGCTCTGGGGAACTGCGGACCCCAATTGTTTCCTGTATGCCATTTATTCCACCCCAAAGTCACTGTAGGGCACCACTATAGAGCAGGGGTACTGAGGAAGAATAGTAAAGATCCACGTACCTGGGTCTGGAGCGGACCCCAAAATGTCATAGGGCCCCAAATGCATTTAAACCACAGATGAAGACTATTAAATTCATGGAGACCCTAGAGCCGACCCCCAATCTCAGTCAGATCCCATACCGGGCCTCTAAAATGATTCAAACCCCTAAAGACCCCCAAAATAGCCTAAACCTACAAAGGCATTTACACAACAGATCTAGACTATGAAACTCATAGAGACCCTAGATCGGCCCCCTCACAATCTGTGAGACCCCATATCAACTCAGACCAGACCCCCCAAAAATTACCTAAGCCTCCAAATGCATTTACACTACAGATCCGGACTATTACATTCATAGAGACCCTAGATCAGCCCCTCACACATTTTCAATATCAAGGTACAGACCCCCTAAAATGAATTCAGACCCCAGACCACAACCCTATCATTCGGACCTCAGACCCCAAATATTATGTATTATGCATGTAAATACATCACAGTTCAAGACTATTTAATTGATAGAGACCCCAGACCAGCCCCCTCACAATCTGTCAGACCCCATACCAAACCTCTAAAATGGTTCAGACCCCTAAAATTTTGAACTCAGATCCCCCAAATTACCTAAGCCATCAAATGCATGTACACCACAGATCAAGACTATTAAACTCCTAAACACCCTAGATCAGCCTCCTATCTCAGTCGGACCCCATAACAAGCCCCTAATTATAATGCAGACCCCTAAAATGTATTCTGCATCCATAACAAACCCCTGAAAATTACCCCCAAAATGCATTTGCACCACAGAACTATACTTTTAAATTCAAAGACCATAGATCAGCCCCTCACTCTGTCAGTCCCCAGACCAAACCCCTAAAATTAATTCCAACCTCCCAGACCAGACCCCTCCATGTTGAACTCAAACCAGTCCTCAAAAATGACCCAAGCCCCAAATGCATTTACACCAAGCATAGATCAAGACAGTTAAACTCATAATCGCCCTATATTACTTCAACCCCCCCAATCCCAATCAGACCCCAGACCATGCCCCCAAAAATGATTTAGACCTTTAAAATGACTAAAAAACTACTGTCCCCAACATTATTTAAGACTGAGGACCCCCAAACGTTCAGTCCATACACTAGATGCTGAAAGATCCCAGACTGTACCCAGAAAATAAACTTAGACCAGCAGGTGCGAACTCCTAATATTACTCAGCCCCCCCAAAACCAGAGCCTGAACTCATTCAGACCCACTCACCGTCCAGATCTCTAAAGTTGATTCATATCCCAGACCCGTAAAATAAATGTAGACTCTAAAACCACCTCCATAATTAACACCAGACCCCTAAAATCAATCCTCCCCCTGACGAGACGGTAAAATACATGTATACCCCAGACCGCACCCCTGTGATGAACTCAGACTTCACACTAAACCTCTAAAATTATTAAGGCCCCTCCCCCCCAGATTATGACCTTAATATTAATCTGACTCAAGGACAAAAACTTAAAATTAATTGGTCCCCAACCCCATAAAATTAATCAGACCCCTAAAATATATTTAGACCAAACACTTATAATTAACCCTTGCCTGGTACCATGGGTCAATGTAACCCCCATTAAGATTGCATATGCATTTCATAATACCAGACAAGGGTTAATCAAAGACTTAAAATCAGTTTGCATATATTTAGAATACATTTAGACTCCAAAACCAGACCCCTACAATTAAACAATCTTCAAAGTGAACCTTAAAGATTTTTCCCCCAAGTTTGTTCAGCCCCTAAACAAGGACCCCTAAGTTTCTTTGCTCTCTAAAGCGGACCCCTAGGTTTCTTCAGTCCCTAAAGCAGTTGCCTAAGTTTCTTCACTCCCTGCACCCCACCCCCAAGTTTCTTTTGACCCTAAATCGGACCCCTAAGTTTCTTCGGTCCCTAAAGTGGACCCCTAAGTTTCTTCGGTCCCTAAAGTGGACCCCTACGTTTCTCCGGTCCGTAAAGCGGACCCCTACGTTTCTCCGGTCCCTAAAACGGACCCCTAAGTTTCTCCCGGTCCCTTAAACGGACCCCTAAGTTTCTCCGGTCCCTAAAACGGACCCCTAAGTTTCTTCGGTCCCTAAACCGGACCCCTAAGTTTCTTCGGTCCCTAAAGCGGACCCCTAAGTTTCTTCGGTCCCTAAAGCGGACCCCTAAGTTTCTTCGGTCCCTAAAGCGGACCCCTAAGTTTCTTCGGTCCATAAAGCGGACCCCTACTTCGATCCCTAAAGCGGACCCCTAAGTTTCTTCGGTCCCTAATCCGGACCTCTAAAATGAGTCGGACTTCAAATAAGTCCTCAAAAATGACAAGGGCCCCTAGACCTTACCCCTACTATTATTTGGACTGTAGACCGGACTCCTAAAACTATTTACACCCCAGACGATCCTTTTCCCGATGACCATGATGGTATACATGGAATAATGCTATAGTAGACAGGTGTGAATGTAATGCCAGGACTGCAGTGTAGACTGACACTGTGAGAGAGCAGGAAGGAGTAATCCTCGCGTACTATGATATTGACCCTCCACTGACTCGTGTCTCTTCTCTTGTAGTTGTGGCTTTCCTTGTGGCTTTCAACCAAAACAAGCAGCTGATCGGGGACCGGGGATTACTGCCATGCCGGCTGCACCTGGAGAACATCAAGAAGTACTTCGGAGGAAAAATTGGCCTGGAAGCCGTCAGCCACGCGCCCACCCTCCTCTGGCTGCTGGACTGGTCCACCATGGACGCCCACCTGGATAACATGGCTCTGCTGGGACTTGCAGTTTCTGCCTTCGTTGTGATTACTGGATGCGCCAACATGATCATGATGGGCACAATGTGGGTCCTGTACCACTCTGTGGTGAGCGTAGGGCAACTATGGTGAGTGCGCCATAAGTAATGTAATGTATGCACACAGTGACTGCACCAGCAGAATAGTGAGTGCAGCTCTGGAGTATAATACAGAAGGTAACTCACGATCAGTAATGTAATGTATGTACACAGTGACTGCACCAGCAGAATAGTGAGTGCAGCTCTGGAGTATAATACAGGAGGTAACTCACGATCAGTAATGTAATGTATGTACACAGTGACTGCACCAGCAGAATAGTGAGTGCAGCTCTGGAGTATAATACAGGAGGTAACTCAGGATCAGTAATGTAATGTATGTACACAGTGACTGCACCAGCAGAATAGTGAGTGCAGCTCTGGGGTATAATACAGGAGGTAACTCAGGATCAGTAATGTAATGTATGTACACAGTGACTGCACCAGCAGAATAGTGAGTGCAGCTCTGGAGTATAATACAGGAGGTAACTCAGGATCAGTAATGTAATGTATGTACACAGTGACTGCACCAGCAGAATAGTGAGTGCAGCTCTGGAGTATAATACAGGAGGTAACTCAGGATCAGTAATGTAATGTATGTACACAGTGACTGCACCAGCAGAATAGTGAGTGCAGCTCTGGAGTATAATACAGGAGGTAACTCAGGATCAGTAATGTAATGTATGTACGTAGTGACTGCACCAGCAGAATAGTGAGTGCAGCTCTGGGTATAATACAGGAGGTAACTCAGGATCAGTAATGTAATGTATGTACACACTGACTGCACCAGCAGAATAGTGAGTGCAGCTCTGGAGTATAATACAGGAGGTAACTCAGGATCAGTAATGTAATGTATGTACACACTGACTGCACCAGCAGAATAGTGAGTGCAGCTCTGGAGTATAATACAGGAGGTAACTCAGGATCAGTAATGTAATGTATGTACACAGTGACTGCACCAGCAGAATAGTGAGTGCAGCTCTGGAGTATAATACAGGAGGTAACTCAGGATCAGTAATGTAATGTATGTACACAGTGACTGCACCAGCAGAATAGTGAGTGCAGCTCTGGAGTATAATACAGGAGGTAACTCAGGATCAGTAATGTAATGTATGTACACAGTGACTGCACCAGCAGAATAGTGAGTGCAGCTCTGGGTATAATACAGGAGGTAACTCAGGATCAGTAATGTAATGTATGTACACAGTGACTGCACCAGCAGAATAGTGAGTGCAGCTCTGGAGTATAATACAGGAGGTAACTCAGGATCAGTAATGTAATGTATGTACACAGTGACTGCACCAGCAGAATAGTGAGTGCAGCTCTGGAGTATAATACAGGAGGTAACTCAGGATCAGTAATGTAATGTATGTACACAGTGACTGCACCAGCAGAATAGTGAGTGCAGCTCTGGAGTATAATACAGGAGGTAACTCAGGATCAGTAATGTAATGTATGTACGTAGTGACTGCACCAGCAGAATAGTGAGTGCAGCTCTGGGGTATAATACAGGAGGTAACTCAGGATCAGTAATGTAATGTATGTACACACTGACTGCACCAGCAGAATAGTGAGTGCAGCTCTGGAGTATAATACAGGAGGTAACTCAGGATCAGTAATGTAATGTATGTACACACTGACTGCACCAGCAGAATAGTGAGTGCAGCTCTGGAGTATAATACAGGAGGTAACTCAGGATCAGTAATGTAATGTATGTACACATGACTGCACCAGCAGAATAGTGAGTGCAGCTCTGGAGTATAATACAGGAGGTAACTCAGGATCAGTAATGTAATGTATGTACACAGTGACTGCACCAGCAGAATAGTGAGTGCAGCTCTGGAGTATAATACAGGAGGTAACTCAGGATCAGTAATGTAATGTATGTACACAGTGACTGCACCAGCAGAATAGTGAGTGCAGCTCTGGAGTATAATACAGGAGGTAACTCAGGATCAGTAATGTAATGTATGTACACAGTGACTGCACCAGCAGAATAGTGAGTGCAGCTCTGGAGTATAATACAGGAGGTAACTCAGGATCAGTAATGTAATGTATGTACACAGTGACTGCACCAGCAGAATAGTGAGTGCAGCTCTGGAGTATAATACAGGAGGTAACTCAGGATCAGTAATGTAATGTATGTACACAGTGACTGCACCAGCAGAATAGTGAGTGCAGCTCTGGAGTATAATACAGGAGGTAACTCAGGATCAGTAATGTAATGTATGTACACAGTGACTGCACCAGCAGAATAGTGAGTGCAGCTCTGGAGTATAATACAGGAGGTAACTCAGGATCAGTAATGTAATGTATGTACACAGTGACTGCACCAGCAGAATAGTGAGTGCAGCTCTGGAGTATGATACAGGATGTAACTCGGGATTAGTAATGTAATATTTTGTATGTACTGTAGCTGGACAATCCTTTTAAGATCTCCCCTGGTATCTGACTGCACCTGGAGGGAATATTAGTTACATGTTGATCCATGAGCAGCTGTCGCTCCGTCCTGGGCCAGATCCCCAGACAGTACCAGAGCCGGGGCCCATGGTGACAAGTCATACATCAAACGGGAAATAATTTTCTTTTTTGTGCTGAGAAGGAAGCCGAGCCGCAGCCGCCTCATTGCTAGCGCTCACTGGTGCGTACTTGTACCTTTCATTCCGCAGCGGCCATGGGTCAGTGGCGAGGACGACGCATTATGATTGTGCACATAGTGTGACACACATGACGGGCAGCTTTATCAGCCGCGCTCCTGTGTTACAGAGGGCAGGTACCGCTCCCATACCTGCTGACTGATCCCTCCCCTCCCGCACCTGCTTCAGATTGCCGATACTGCTCACCTGAGTGCTGGCACCATCCTTGTACCCGGGCACGCTCGGCCGGGCACAGGTGAGATGTTTGTGAGCTCACTGCCATTCTCTGTGATCATATATTACTGTCATAGAAGACTGTTTACTGGCAGAACAAAAAATGTGCAGTCGCCCGTAGCTGCCCGTCATGGACCGGCCTTGATTTACGGATTGACTGCGGCTTTGTCCTTATCAGGTTCTATGGGGGCTTAAGGGTTGGAGCAGTGTTCTTCCTGAGCTCCCTGGTTCATGGATGCAAAAATGACAGACAACACAGATTATACCAGATGGATCATCGCACCCTACAGTCACATATTCCCAGAACATACATATCCATAGTATTTACAGGATGCACCTCCTCGATCGGCTGCAGACGGAGCGCTCAGCACCCTCGATGCTTGCTTAATTGCCCATTCCTACCTCCTTTTATCTGTCCCTTCTGTTTGGCCCGGGGAACAGAGTCGTCTTTGTTTTAATTCATGTTTTTCACAGACTTGAGGATAGAAGACAAAAAGGGAAGCAGATTATCCGCGAGACTTTTAAAAGTCAATGTACAGGGCTCATAGGGGGTCATCCTTCCTGCGAAGGAAGAAGCGTTGGGGAAACTTCCTGTGTCACCGGTGAGAGAAGAGGGGATCAGTTTCAAAGCCAAACTCACACGTCCGAGACGAGACGGTGCCAACCGCATTGTTCCAGCAGCTGAAGGGTGCTACGCTGCCATCACGACCCGAAGACTATAGATCGAAAGGAAATCTATAGGATAGAAAGCTAAAATGTAACCTCTGTACTATAAATGTCCCAAATATTGTCTTTTGCCCCTACTATTCATTTGTTGGGCAACTCTCTTTGCCCATGATTTGCAAAAAGATTTCCTCATTTTTCCTCCCATTCACTTGAGGAACCCCCAGGACATTCTCATTCCCTGTTTGGATGTTCACATTCTCGTGATGAACCTTGAAGTCCTTCTCATTCACTTGTGAGGACTTTTGCGTAATTTCCTTTTTTTGAGGAACCTTAACATATTTCTCATTTATTTCATGGATCTTCTGGTCAGTCTTTTTACCTTTTTACCTGTTGGATACTAAGATTCTAATTAACTTGATAAACGATTAAGTCATTGTTATTTCCGTTGAACATCAATTATTCCCAAGTGACTTTCAAGTCATTTTCTCATGCTCACAGTTGAACATCAAGATATTCTCAATTCTTTTGATGACCTTCAGCTCATTACCTTTACATCCTTTTGATGGAACTTTAGGCTATTCTCATTCTTTTGATGAACCTCCGGGTCATTCTCACTCTTTTGATGGACCTTCAGGTCATTCTCATTCTTTGGACGGACCGTCAGGTCATTCTCATTCTTTGGATGGACCTTCAGGTCATTCTCATTCTTTGGACGGACCTTCAGGTCATTCTCATTCTTTGGACGGACCTTCATGTCATTCTCATTGTTTTGATGAACCTTCAGGTCATTCTCATTGTTTTGATAAACCTTCAGGTCATTTTCATTCTTTTGATGGATCTTCAGGTCATTTTCATTCTTTTGATGGACCTTCAGGTCATTCTTTCGATGGACCTTCAGGTCAATCTCATTCTTTGGACGGACCTTCAGGTCATTCTCATTCTTTGGATGGACCTTCAGGTCATTCTCATTCTTTGGATGGACCTTCAGGTCATTCTCATTCTTTGGATGGACCTTCAGGTCATTCTCATTCTTTGGATGGCCCTTCAGGTCATTCTCATTCTTTGGATGGCCCTTCAGGTCATTCTCGTTCTTTGGATGGACCTTCAGGTCATTCTCGTTCTTTGGATGGACCTTCAGGTCATTCTCATTCTTTGGATGGACCTTCAGGTCATTCTCATTCTTTGGATGGGCCTTCAAGTCATTCTCGTTCTTTGGATGGCCCTTCAGGTCATTCTCATTCTTTGGATGGACCTTCAAGTCATTCTCATTGTTTTGATGGACCTTCAGGTCATTCTCATTCTTTGGACAGACCTTCAGGTCTTTCTCATTCTTTGGATGGACCTTCAGGTCATTCTCATTCTTTGGACGGACCTTCAGGTCTTTCTCATTCTTTGGATGGACCTTCAGGTCATTCTCATTTTTTTGGATGAACCTTCAGGTCCTTCTCATTCTTTGGATGGACCTTCAGGTCCTTCTCATTATTTGGATGGACCTTCAGGTCCTTCTCATTCTTTGGATGGACCTTCAGGTCATTCTAATTTTTTTTGGATTGACCTTCAGGTCATTCTCATTCTTTGGATGGAACTTCAGACCATTCTCACCTTTTAGATCAGGGGTGAGGAACCATTTTTCTGCTGAGGGCCATTTGGAAATTTCTACAAACCTTCGGGAGGTCGTAAAAAATTATCAATTTGAAAATTATCTGCTATATTTGGTTAACCAATCAGCTCACCCCTACTGTGGTGGCTGGAGCTGCTTCTCTTTGGCATGGGTGATATTGATCATGTTGCTTCTCAACTGCTTTTCCAGGTTTGCAAGAGCCCTAGACATCACAGGAGAGGCTGGGAGCATATACCTCACTCTGGAGGCTGAGGCTGGGGCATGGAGATCACTGGAGAGCTGGATTTAAAGGGCAAACAGTCAGCAAAACTCGTCTGCCAGCCTGAGCCCTGCGGTCCACAGGAATCTGCCGGGCCGAAAAAGTCATTGAGGGCTGCATTCAAGTAATTTTCATTCTGCTAATGGGACCTTTCAAGCAAGTCAAAATGCTTTTGATAGACCTTCAGTTCATTTTTATTCCCTTTATGATCCTTCAGATCATTCTCATTCTTTGTAATTCAGTCATCTCATTCATTGATTCATTTGATTTGGTCAGTCTCATTCATTTGATTTCAGGTCATTCTCATTCTTTTGGTAGATCTTCAGGTCACTCTCATTCATTTGATGAACCTTCAGATCATTCTCATTCTCTTGATAGATCTTCAAGTCAGTCTTATTCATTTGATGAACCTTCAGGTCATTCTCATTCTTTTAGTAGATCTTCAGGTCAGTCTCATTGAAGCGCCTCGTGGGGGCTGTGTGGTACTCAGTAACAGTCGATGCTGTTGTTGGGGATGTCACGGTGGCGTGACCTGGTCCATGGACCCCTTTCTTGAGCGGTGAATAAAAGGGAAAGGGTACGTTTTTTGTTTGTTTTAGGGAGTATTGGACTTGGGACTCCTGGATAATTGTCCTTGTGATTCCACCTGCAGGTTGCGGCTATTGATTGCCGCCACTGCAATACAGTTCCTCTGGGGTGGATGGCAATGCAGCTAAGTTGACAAGCTCTCCACGGGTAGGGCTAACCTCGGGGCAGCAGATGTTACTATGGTGAGTTGGTACTGATGTGACAGCGCAGGGCTTATGGCGCAGTAATAAAGTTCACAAACACAGCGGGGTGCAGTCTCGAGATGTTTACTCACAGTTCTGTTATTCCTGGTTACAACAATCATCACCGTTGCAACAGCCCGCTAAGCACTAAGTTCTTGGAGGAGGGGATCCAGCTAACTTCCGGAAAGCGTGGTGGCACTTAACTGGTACCCCCTTCCTTCATTCTCTCTTGGTCGTCTCTTTCTGCGCTGGCTTCTACCTCACATACAGACTCCTGAGCTGGTGACCACGGGCCTTTTTCGGGCAACTTCTCTCTGAATCCCCTGGACCCTACGTGGCCACCTTTTTCAACGAGTGTGTGCGGTTTTGGCTGCGGCACTTAAAGATACCGCAGCCTCTGAGTCGCAAGCTGAGCCTGATAGTTTTCCACTAGTTTGGGCACGGTCCCGCTCCACTGCGGCCTGGCTTTCCACACCGCTTCAGTCAATGTGGATGCGGGCACCCACGGATGGACTGCTCACTACCCCTGCCCCCGGGACCCCCTTTTGTCTTTGGGAGCACCCTCTCTTTCTCGGCTCCACTGGCAGGTCTTGTCTCTCCCTGGTCTTGGGACGAGCTCCCACTGGCTCCACTACCCAGGATGTTTCGTATTAGCTATTGTTCTTGTCTGACAGACTCTCTAAGCCTCACAGACTCCTGTAGCTCTTGCCAGCCACCCACCAAGTGCCTTCTAGATGTTTTTAATAGTCCTTTTATACTCTCTGTCATGTGTCCGACGTCACTAACATGTGTCCTCTCTGACTTAACTACTTACTGGGTGCTCCCCTAAACTCTGTTCTCCACCCATCCCTTCTACCTTGGTTCCTTCACTCCAGACAGGATCAGGGACTGTGCTCTCCCTTAGAAGCAATCTCGCCCTAACTCAGACCCCGAGTGGTGTAGTATTGGCTATGGGTGTCTGAATACTGGTCAGTGTTCCCTCCTTACCCGTGAATGGGGCACTACACCTCAGACGGTTGTGCTGTTCCTCTGTGGCGACTGGACCCCCTGGGGCGCCACATTTGATAAACTTTCATATCATTCTCATTCTTTTGGAAGATCTTCAGGTCAGTTTCATTCATTTGGTGAACCTTCAGGTCATTCTTATTCTTTTGATAGATCTTTAGGTCAGTCTCATTCATTTGATAAACCTTCAGATCATTCTTTTTGTAGATTTTCAGGTCAGTCTCATTCATTTGATGAACCTTCAGGTCATTCTCATTCTTTTGATACGGTACATCTTCAGGTCAGTCTCATTCAATTGATGAACTTTCAGATCATTCTCATTCCTATGGTAGATCTTCAGGTCATTCTCATTCTTTTGATGGACCTTCAGGCCATTCTTATTCTTTTGATACATCTTCAGGTCAGTCTCATTGAATTGATGAACCTTTGGGTCATTTTCATTCTTTTGGTAGATCTTCAGGTCAGTCTCATTAATTTGATGAACCTTCAGATCATTCTCATTGCTATGGTAGATCTTCAGGTCATTCTCATTCTTTTGATGGACCTTCAGACCATTCTTATTCTATTGATACATCTTCAGGTCAGTCTCATTCAATTGATGAACCTTTCGGTCATTCTCATTCTTTTGATAGATCTTCAGGTCAGTCTCATTCATCTGATGAACCTTCAGGTAATTCTCATTCTTTTGGTAGATCTTCAGATCAGTCTCATTCATTTGATGGACCGTCAGGTCATTCTCATTTTTTTGATACATCTTCAGTTCAGTCTCATTCAATTGATGAACCTTTGGGTCATTTTCATTCTTTTGGTAGATCTTTAGGTCAGTCTCATTCATTTGATAAACCTTCAGATCATTCTTTTGGTAGATTTTCAGGTCAGTTTCATTCATTTTATGAACCTTCAGGTCATTCTCATTCTTTTGATACATCTTCAGTTCAATCTCATTCAATTGATGAACCTTTGGGTCATTTTCATTCTTTTGGTAGATCTTCAGGTCAGTCTCATTCATTTGATGAACCTTCAGATCATTCTCATTCCTTTGGTAGATCTTCAGGTCATTCTCATTCTTTTGATGGACCTTCAGGCCATTCTTATTCTTTTGATATATCTTCAGGTCAGTCTCATTGAATTGATGAACCTTTGGGTCATTTTCATTCTTTTGGTAGATCTTCAGGTCAGTCTCATTCATTTGATGAACCTTCAGATGATTCTCATTCCTATGGTAGATCTTCAGGTCATTCTCATTCTTTTGATGGACCTTCAGGCCATTCTTATTCTATTGATACATCTTCAGGTCAGTCTCATTCAATTGATGAACCTTTGGGTCATTCTCATTCTTTTGGTAGATCTTCAGGTCAGTCTCATTCATCTGATGAACCTTCAGGAATTCTCATTCTTTTGATACATCTTCAGGTCAGTCTCATTCAATTGATGAACCTTCAGGTAATTCTCATTCTTTTGGTAGATCTTCAGATCAGTCTCATTCTTTTGATGGACCTTTTAAACTATTCTATTTTTTTTCGATGGACATTCTCATGCTATTCTCATTCCTTTAATGAACCATCAGGTAATTGTCATGCTTTTGATCGATCTAAAGGCCATTCTTTGGCTTTTCATGGACTTCGAGCTCTTGTCTTTTTCATGAACCTTTAGGTCATTCTCGTTCTTTTCGTGGACATTTATTCTATTCTTTTTTTTTTTTAGGTCAGTCTCATTCATTTGATGAACCTTCATATCATTCTCATTCTTTTGGTAGATCTTCAGGTCAGTCTCATTCATTTGATGAACCTTCATATCATTCTCATTCTTTTGGGTAGATCTTCAGGTCAGTCTCATTCATGTGATGAACCTTTAAGTCATATGATGGTCCTTCTGCACATTCTCATTCTTTTTAATGGATCTTCAATTCATTTTCATCATCAAACCTTAGGTCATTTACATTCTTTTTGAGGACCTTCAGATCATTTTCATTCCATTAATTGATCTTGAGGTCATTCTCTTTGACTTGATTGACCTTAATGTCCTTCTTTTCCGGTTGATGGACCTTCATGTCTTTGGGAAGTTTCTCATTGCACCTTCCGGTCATTCTCACTGTTTTGAGAGACATTTTGGTCATTCTCATTCCTTTGAGCCCTCAGAATATGGTGCATTATTCTCATCTTTATGAATAATGTTTATTAATCTAGTACTAGCTGGGTCGTTTTCTACCAGCCAAATATAAGGTTGTCGGACAGAGCATCTCGAGGGTCTTCAGCTCATGAATGAGGATGAAATATGATGATACTTGGTTTTCACAGTATTCATATTTTTGGAAAAGTGCATGTAAATGTCAAATCCCTTTAAATCCTCTTCCCTCCATCAGACAACTGAGCTCTGTAATGTTTCCCAATGTTTGTGGATTTCCAGAATCAGCACAATGTTCCTCCCCCGGGGGGGTAGAACGAATGAAGAAGCTCTGCTCGCCTTCACATCTTTTCATCTGGCCCTTACTTAACTTGACAAAAGCCAATTTCCACAATGAAAATCATTGGCCGTGGGCCACTAATAGAGATAACCAAATCAGGCACCAGTCCGCCTCGCAGTGCCCTGGAGAAATAGGCCAAAGATCCTGGCAGAGACTGGGATTTAATGAGATAATTCACTTTCCATTTCTCTTCCTTCTATGGGAAAGTTTTGCAGTTTTTTATGTTTTTCTCGCCCAGTCTTCGGGGTCATCATTTATGTGTTCATCTTGGCCACTTAGTGGTTATGTATCACTAGATGGAGGCCCGATGCTATTGCATCGAGAGGGTGGTGAGGTCACGATGGGCGCAGGCTCTGTGGCGTGGGGGGCGGCAGCCTTTTCTCCCCCTTCCTGTGTGCTCTCCCCCTGTCCGCTCTCTCCACCCCTCTGTGTGCTGTCACTCTTCCCCCTGTGTGCTCTCCCCCCCATCTGCTCTCTCCCCCTCTGTGTGCTGTCACTCTCCCCCTGTCTGCTCTCCCCTTTTCCCCCCGTGTCACGGTCACTCTCTCCGTCCGCTCTCTCCCCCATCCCCCCCGTGCACAATCACACTCCCCTGTGTGCTCTTCCCCTGTCCGCTCACTCTCCCCCCTGTGTGCTGTCACTCTCCCCCATGTCCTTGTCCTCTCCCCCCGTGTCCTTGTCCTCTCCCCCCGTGTCCTTGTCCCTCTCCCCCGTGTCCTTGTCCTCTCCCCCGTGTCCTTGTCCTCTACCCCCGTCTGATCTCCCCCCTCTCTGTGTGCTGTCACTCTCCCCATCTGTCTCTCCCTTCCCACCCGTGCACGGTCCACTCTCTCTCCTTCCGCTCTCTCTCCCCCCCCCCCCCCCCCATGCACGATCACACTCCCCTGTGTGCTCTCCCCCTATCTGCTCACTCTCCCCTGTGTCCTTGTCCTCTCCACCCGACTGATCTCCCCCCCCCCCACACCTCTGTGTGCTGTCACTCTCCCCGTGTGCTCTCCTCCTGTTCGCTCTCTTTTCCCCTCTGTGTGCTGTCATGCTTTCCCCCCCCCCATTTGCCCTCCCCCTGTCTGCTCTGTCTCCTCCCCTGTGCGCTGTCACTCTTCCCCCTGTGTGCTATGATGCCATAACATCATAGGTTTGGGGGGTGCGAGTTTGGGGTTCTGGGCAGGTTTGGGTGGGGCAGCTTTTTTTTTTTTTTTTTTTTTGACAAAATTCTCTATCATGAATTCAATGACCCCAAATGTATATAACTTTTTATTACATTTTGTATGAGACTTGTAACTTTCATACATTTTTTTATTTTTTTTCATGCTTGGGTCACATTTTTGTGCATAGGTTGATATAGTTCCATGAATCTGATTTCCGACTATTACCATGAGGGACACAGTCCTATTATCATATATGGGCAACAGGGGCCCAATTACCATGAGGGACACAGTCCTATTATCATATATACATATGACTGCTGTTCGGGGTGTTGCCCCTCATCAGTGGAGTAGGATTCCTACTCCTTATCATTTCATGTATTCCCTTGTCATATATTTAAGCTCGTAAAGAGCTGGATATTGACTCAAATGGCCACTTAATATGATGGTTATGGTGTTCTCCTCAAAGAGCCACCCCATGGCTAGGTCTTCTCTGAGGGGTTCTGGCTAGTCTGTTTGAGACTCCTAAACGAGGCTCCACAGACTCTATTTGCGTATTCGTAATTCCCAGGGGGTAATGCACCTAGGAATTCACTGTGTTGAGCCCTTTAGCCGACTGCCCGTAGTGTTTTCTTGGACTGGTCTACTACCATGAGGGACACAGTCGTATTACCACAAATGTACAGTTTCCATAAAAGGGCACTAGGGCCCTATTTGCATGAGGAACACAGTCCTTATAACCATATATGGGCACTGGCGGGCCCTATTACCATGAGGGACACAGTCCTTCAACCATAAATGGGCACAGGGGCCCTATTACCATGAGGGACACAATCCTTTCACCATAAATGGGCACAGGGGCCCTATTACCATGAGGGACACAGTCCTATTATCAATATTGGCACTGGGGGCCCTATTACCATGAGGGAGACATTTCCTTTTACCATATATGGGCACTGGGGGCCCTATTACCATGAGGGAGACAGTCCTTTTACCATATATGGGCACTGGGGCCCTATTACCATGAGGGAGACAGTCCTTTTACCATATATGGGCACTGGGGGCCCTATTACCATGAGGGACACAGTCCTTTTACCATATATGGCACAGGGGCCCTTTGATCCATTGAGGACACAGTCCTTTTACATATATGGGCACAGGGGCCCTATTACCATGAGGGACACAGTCCTTTTACCATATATGGGCACAGGGGGCCCTATTACCATGAGCGCTTTAGCCGGCTGCCCGCAGTGTTTTCCTTGGACTGGTCTCCCTGAGATCAGTGAATACTTTGTGTTGTTGGTCTACCAGGCATTGCTCCCACCTAGCCAGAATGCTACTCCACACTGATGAGGGGCAACACCCTGAAACAGCTGTCTGTGGATGATACCTGGCCTTGTTAATTCCCTTGTCATATCCTTAACTCATAACTGAGTGGGATACTGACTAAAAGGGCCACTTAATATGGTGGTTATGGTGGTCTCCGCAAGGATTCCACCCCAGGGCTAGGTCCTTCCTGGAGGGATATCTGGCTAGTCCCTGTTTGAGACCCCTAACTAGGTTCACAGGACTCTATTGCATATTCAATTCCAGGGGCAATGCATCCATATATCATGTTAGTTTCACTCATCCCAGTGTTTCTTGCATGGTCAGATCAGGAGGACGCTTTGATGTTGGTCACCAGCATTGCTCCCACCTAGCCAGAATCCTACTCCACACTGATGAGGGGCAATACCCGAAACAGCTGTCTGTGGATGGATACCTGGCCTTGGTATTCCCTTGTCATATCCTTAACTCATAACTGAGTGGGATACTGACTAAAAGGACCACTTAATATGGTGGTTATGGTGGTCTCCGCAAGGATTCCACCCCAGGGCTAGTCCTTCCCTGGAGGATATCTGGCTAGTCCCGTGTTTGAGACTCTTAATCGAGGCTCCATGGACTCCATATGCATATTCTATTACCATGAGGGACACAGTCCTATTACCATATATGGGCACTGGGGCCCTATTACCATGAGGGACACAGTCCTATTACCATATATGCAAAGTATTCACTCATCTCAGGGTATTCCCTTGTCATGGCAGATACAGAGAGGATGCTTCAGTAACAGCTTGGGCACAGGGGGAGGAGAAGAGCACACACCACAGCACTGCACAGGGCAGTCATCTCCTTCACAGAGGGGATGGTTGTGGCAGATACAGAGAGGAGGACACTTCAGTGACAGTGTGGGCTCAGGGGGAGGAGATGAGCACACAGCACTGCACAGAGCAGTCATCTCATTCACAGAGGGGACGGCTATGGCAGATACAGAGAGGAGGACGCTTCAGTGACAGCACGGCACAGGGGAAGGAGATGAGCACCAACCACAGCACTGCACAGAGCGGTCTTCTCATTCACAGAGGGGACGGCTATGGCAGATACAGAGAGGAGGACGCTTCAGTGACAGCACGGGCACAGGGGAAGGAGATGAGCACCAACCACAGCACTGCACAGAGCGGTCTTCTCATTCACAGAGGGGACGGCTATGGCAGATACAGAGAGAGACGCTTCAGTGACAGCACGGGCACAGGGGAGAGAAGAGCCACACCACAGCACTGCACAGAGCGTCATCTCATTCACAGAGGGACGGCTATGGCAGATAAGAGAGGACGCTTCAGTACAGCTAGGCACAGGGGAGGAGAAGAGCCACACATCCATTTTTTTTTGTAATTTCAAAACTACAACTTATCCAGCAAAAAAAGCATGCTGAGGTTGGCGCTAAAATATAAATGTATTGACTTTCGAAGAATAGGAGGGAAAGATTAAAATGATGAAAGAAAATGGGCTGGGTTATTATAAGGGTTAATCATGTCTAGGGTCCTCTATGGGTCCTTTAGCCTTATGCTGGACCCCAGTGATTATCTGCAATTAGTTTGGAGACCTGACAATAAATGTTCAGTTTCACTGCAGCGCCACCACTGGTGAAATGAGGTATTACACAGCATTAAATCAATGAGTTGCGTGCTTAAATCAGGACGGGCCCTCCAGGAAGAGAAATACGCCCTCAGTAACCGCTTCCAGTTTAGCCAATTTAGGCAATCAAGGGGTTAATTCCGACTCTTGTAATTGCAGAAACGAGTGTCCCAGATCTCAGAATTCCACATCCCACAATAAAGTGAATCCAGAAACCAGACAAGTTTCATTTACTACCATTCTGTGTTCGCTTCCTCCCCCTCTTAAAACCACGTTGCGTCTGCCCGGCCTTGGCAGCAACGGGAAACAGCTGTCTGAGATTGACGCACCACACACATCTCGAGACCCCCACCATCGAGTCCTGGAACCTAGCACCGTCTGATACGGACATTAGGTGCAAAGTTCGCAGACGAGTCTGGGGCGCGTTATTCGTTATTTTCCTGCCTACCCTCCTCCCACATCTCCCTATACTTACCTTCCCGCTCTCGTCCCCCCCTCCGTCTATACCCTCCCCTCTACTTCCCCGTCCCTTCTTTTTAACTGTCCCTCCCCCCACCCGATTCCCATTGACTCGCTACTTTTAATAGATCAACTGTACCCCTTCCAAAAATCTCTCCTATCTCCCCCACTCCCTTGCCTCAGTACTCCTTATAAAAATCGCCTGCTCTATCTTCTGCCACTTCCGTGGGGGCCTCTCTATCATCCTCCCTATTACTTCCCTCCTCTTAATATCTTCCTCTTTCTCCCTATTTAAATGTTCCCAAGTCCCTCCACCATTCCCCTTCATTCCCTTATTTTCCACTTATCGTAACCTTTTTGCTCCCGTCCAGCTTAAAACCTCATATTTTTAACCCAACTTCCCCGTACCAATTATCTAATCCAAAAAACCAAACCCCCCATCTTTCATATCACTTGAACCCTCCTTCTCTTGCATCTATCTTCATAAAAGCGTCCCCTCCCTCCAAGCTTTACTTCCTCTCTTCCCCTCCTCCCCCTCCCCCTCCTCTATCTTCCCCTCCCCCCTCTCTCCCCTCCCTCCTTCCTCCCCTCCCCTCCTTCATCTTCCCCTTCCCCTCCTCTATCTCCCCTCCCTCCTCTATCCCTCCCCCCTCCCCTCCTCTATCTTCCCCTCCCCCTCCTCTATCTTCCCCTCCCTCCCTCCTCTATCTCCCCTCCCCTTCCTCTATCTCTCCTCCTCCTCCTTTCCCCTCCCCTCCTCTATCTTCCCCTCCCCTCCTCTATCTTCCCCTCCTCCCTCCTCTATCTTCCCCTCCCTCCCCTCCCTCTATCTTCCCCCTCCTCTCCCTCCCCTCCTATCTTCCCCTCCCCTCCTCTATCTTCCCCTCCCCTCCTCTATCTTCCCCTCCCTCCTCTATCTTCCCCTCCCCCTCTCTCCCCTCCCTATCTATCCCCCTCCTCCCCTTCCCCTCCTCAATCTTCCCCCCCCTCTCTTCTTCCCCTCTCCCCTCCCCTCCTCTATCTTCCCCTCCCCTCCCCTCCCCTCCTCTATCTTCCCCTCCCCCTCCTCATCTTCCCCTCCCCTCCTCTATCTTCCCCTCCCCCTCCTCATCTTCCCCTCCCCTCCTCTATCTTCCCTCCCCCCTCCTCTATCTTCCCCTCCCCTCCTCTATCTTCCCCTCCCCCTCCCCTCCTCTATCTTCCCCTCCCCTCCTCTATCTTCCCCTCCCCTCCTCTATCTTCCCCTCCCTCCTCTATCTTCCCTCTCCCCTCCCTCTATCTTCCCCTCCCCTCCTCTATCTTCCCCTCCCCTCCCTCCTCTCGCGAGTGTAGAATTCAGGATTTTTTCCTGGTACTAACCCTCCGCAGCATTATCCTAATTACCTTACACTGTATGGTCAGACCCCCCATTCGCGGTGCTAGAGCCCCTCACTCCACCCGATCGGTTTTATTAAAGCTGTGGTTGTCGCCCCGGGAGCCCGATTCCGCAGATTGACATCGAGGACTTAACTTTAAAGTAGATACAACAATGTAAAATATCAAAAATCTTCTCCTTCTTCCCCCAAACATGTCTTTGTCTTCATGCGTACATCCATTATGAGAAAATGAAGCTGTCCATCTCATGGCCATTATACAGATGGGATGAGCTTGCTATCATCATCATATATACGATATCTGTCTTAAATATCTCTTCATCTTTTATCACTATGTGTAAATTATCCAAAAAGAGGTAGCACTCCAACCAATACCCCTTCAATGACCCTGTATTATTGACCACTGTTAGTACAGTAACATTTTTGGCTCCGTCGCAGCTTAAGAAACGCTCATGTTTTTAAGAGCCAAAACGTTGCACTGTAATAATATAGGTCAATAAAACAAAAAACACAAAAACCGCCCCACTGTTCATATCAGATGTGGAAGAGCTGCCTTCTACTTTGAATATATATTGAATAAAAGGAAAAGATTCCCCCCTCCTCCAAGCTTGTACTTCTCTATCTTCCCCTCCCCTCCCCTCCTCTATCTTCCCCTCCCCTCCTCTATCTTCCCCTCCCCTCCTCTATCTTCCCCTCCCCTCCTCTATCTTCCCTCCCCTCCTCTATCTTCCCCTCCCCTCCTCTATCTTCCCCCCCCCCCCTCCTCTATCTTCCCCTCCCCTCCTCTATCTTCCCCTCCCCTCCTCTATCTTCCCCTCCCCTCCTCTATCTCCTCCCCTCCCTTCCCCTCCCTCCTCTATCTTCCCCCCCCTCCTCTATCTTCCCCCCCTCCTCTATCTTCCCCTCCCCTCCTCTATCTTCCCCTCCCCTCCTCTATCTCCCTCCCCTCCTCTATCTTCCCCTCCCCTCCTCTATCTTCCCCTCCCCTCCTCTATCTTCCCCTCCCCTCCTCTATCTTCCCCTCCCTCCTCTATCTCCCCTCCCCTCCTCTATCTTCCCCTCCCCTCCCTATCTTCCCCTCCCCTCCTCTATCTTCCCCTCCCCTCCTCTATTCCTCCCCTCCCCTCCCCTCCTCTATCTTCCCCTCCCCTCCCCTCCTCTATCTTCCCCTCCCCTCCCCCCTATCTTCCCCTCCCCCCTCCTCTATCTTCCCCTCCCTCCTCTATCTTCCCCCCTCCCCTCCTCTATCTTCCCCTCCCCCCTCCTCTATCTTCCCCTCCCCTCCTCTATCTTCCCCTCCCCTCCTCTATCTTCCCCTCCCCTCCTCTATCTTCCCCTCCCCTCCTCTATCTTCCTCCCCTCCTCTATCTTCCCCTCCCCTCCTCTATCTTCTCCCCTCCCCTCCTCTATCTTCCCCTCCTCCCTCCTCTATCTTCCCCTCCCCTCCTCTTCTTCTCCCCTCCCCTCCTCTATCTTCCCTCCCCTCCTCTACTTCCCCTCCCTCCTCTATCTTCCCCTCCCCTCCTCTATCTTCCCCTCCCCTCCTCTATCTTCCCCTCCCCTCCTCTATCTTCCCCTCCCCTCCTCTATCTTCCCCTCCCCTCCTCTATCTTCCCCTCCCCTCCCCCCTATCTCCCTCCCACTCCCTCTCCCTCCTCCCTCTTATCTTCCCCTCCCCTCCCCCCTCCTCTATCTTCCCCTCCCCTCCTCTATCTTCCCCTCCCCTCCTCTATCTCCCCTCCCCTCCTCTATCTTCCCCTCCCCTCCTCTATCTTCCCCTCCCCTCCTCTATCTTCCCCTCCCCTCCTCTATCTTCCCCTCCCCTCCTCTATCTTCCCCTCCCCTCCTCTATCTTCCCCTCCCCTCCTCTATCTTCCCCTCCTCTATCAATTGATCCTGGGTCGGACCGGGACACTCGGCGCCTGTTATACCGGAGTGTAACCGTCTCTACTCTGCCTTCCTCCAATGCTTTGTATGTGGGGATCCAAATATTAGCCATGGACTCAATCATACATAGACCCAAACGGGCCAAAATACAAGTTGAAGCCACCGGAGGGCTGAAATGTGCCGCTCAGAAAACCCGTCCGTCCTTGTGTGTGACACACAATTGTATAAGACTAGGTGATCTTTGTGTGCACAATGCCAGGCTGAGGCAGTAAAGCTTACACTCACTTTCTTCTAGAGTCTTAGAAACACTTTTTTCTAGAATTGATTCCTATATTTTCGGGCCAGACTATTGGAATTTATCTTTACAAGTCCCCTATCTGCTTTCCTCCATTAGATGCTGAGCGCCCGTGCGCCATAATTAGCCCTGCGCCCCGGTTTCTCCCCATAAAGCGCGGCCTTCCTCAAACACTTTAATGTGTCGGAGTGATTTGGATAATAGCAGTGATTAGCGGGAAGTCATAGAGCAGATCGTCCTATAAACACGCAGACCCTGTGATTTGGCTGAGCGGCGCGCTTTACGGTTTACTGCCTCGGGATGATTGTCTGTAAAAATGAAAGCATTGCGTCACGTAATATAGATATAAAGAACGTTCCCTGCAATTAACGAAACATGTCGGCCATAAACCCCTAAGTGCAGGAAACCGCGTCTTTCAAGAAGTGTTCACAAGTCATCCAGGATGTCTGAGGTTCCTCCAAAGAAAGGTGGAGTGAGCAGAGTGTGTGAATGTGTGATGGATGGATAGACGGGTGGGAAGATGTTTAGGTACATGGATGGATAGATAGATGGATGGACAGACGGACAGGTAGATGGATGGATGGACAGATGGCTAATAGATAGATGAACAGATGTATAGGTGGATGGATGGACAGGTAGACAGATAACAGGTGGATGGACAGATTGATAAGTAGATGATGGATAGACGAATGAATGGCTATGTGGACCTACGGATTGGCTAGGTGGACGGCCGGCTAGTCTGATGGATAGACGGACGGCTAGATGGATGGATAGGTGCATGGATGGATGGTTAAGTAGATAGATGGACAAACAGATGTATAGATGGTCGGAAGGGTAGATGGATGGTCGGACAGATAGGCATCTGGATGGACAAATCGTGTGATGGATCGACGGTTGGATGGGTTGATGGATGGTTGGAATGGTTAATGGACGGATGGATAGGTAGACGGACGGACAGGTAGACGGACGGACGGGTAGACGGACGGACGGGTAGACGGACGGACGGGTAGACGGACGGACGGGTAGACGGACGGACGGGTAGACGGATGGACGGATAGGTAGACGGACGGACGGATAGGTAGACGGACGGACGGATAGGTAGACGGACGGACGGATAGGTAGACGGACGGACGGATAGGTAGACGGACGGACGGATAGGTAGACGGACGGACGGATAGGTAGACGGACGGACGGATAGGTAGACGGACGGACGGATAGGTAGACGGACGGACGGATAGGTAGACGGACGGACGGATAGGTAGACGGACGGACGGATAGGTAGACGGACGACGGATAGGTAGACGGACGGACGGATAGGTAGACGGACGGATAGGTAGACAGACGGACGGACGGACGGATAGTAGATGCACGGACGGACGGATTGGTAGACGGACGGACGGATAGGTAGACGGACGGACGGATAGGTAGACGGACGGACGGATAGGTAGACGGACGGACGGATAGGTAGACGGACGGACGGATAGGTAGACGGACGGACGGATAGGTAGACGGACGGACGGATAGGTAGACGGACGGACGGATAGGTAGACGGACGGATAGGTAGACGGACGGACGGACGGATAGTAGATGCACGGACGGACGGATTGGTAGACGGACGGACGGATAGGTAGACGGACGGACGGATAGGTAGACGGACGGACGGATAGGTAGACGGACGGACGGATAGGTAGACGGACGGACGGATAGGTAGACGGACGGACGGATAGGTAGACGGACGGATGGACGGATAGGTAGACGGACGGAGGACGGATAGGTAGACGGAGGACGGACGGATAGATGCACGGACGGACGGATAGGGAGACGGACGGACGGATAGGTAGACGGACGGACGGATAGGTAGACGGACGGATGGACGGATAGGTAGACGGACGGAAGGACGGATAGGTAGACGGAGGACGGACGGATAGATGCACGGACGGACGGATAGGTAGACGGATGGACGGACGGATAGGTAGACGGATGGACGGACGGATAGGTAGACGGATGGCGACGGATAGGTAGACGGATGGACGGACGGATAGGTAGACGGATGGACGGACGGATAGGTAGACGGATGGACGGACGGATAGGTAGATGGATGGATAGGTGAATGGATATTATATACACAAAGTATATAGTGAAGTTGCAGAATATCAGATAAAATGGGTTGAACTTGAAATGAGAAAAGATAAAATCCTAAATAAACACCAGATATAGGCAGCTATTAGATGAGTGAAATATTAGCTATATAGCCTGATATTAGAGGCCTGGAGGGAACGTCATACCAGTCCTACTCCCAGGATTGCAGTTTGGTTGGGCAAAATGTACGGTAGCCAGACTCCTCTAGTCTTCATTCCAGGCGCCCCGCCAGCGTCGCCATCGTGTATTTACACGCGGCGATACCTCCGGCGACGCACCAGTGATATTACAGGCGACGTCGCCGCTGGGGTATCCGCAAACCACAGCGGCGATCCTCTAAGGCCCCTTTCACATCAGCAGTTTTTTTAAATCGCGGCAGATGCGGTGACAAAACCCCATCTGCCGCGATTACCGCATAACCGCGACACTTGCGGCACAATTGCGGCAAGCCCCATAGAATGTCTATGCGGGCTTGCGGCAGGTGCGGCAAGTGCGGTATCGGCACTTGCGGCAGGTGCGGCCGCAAAAAACCGCGGCTGACCGCGGTATTTTTTGCGGCCGCACCTGCGGCAAGTGCCGAAACCGCACTTGCCGCACACTTACCGCAAGCCCCATAGACATTGCATGGGGCTTGCCGCAATTGTGCCGCAAGTGTCACGGTTATGCGGTAATCGCGGCAGATGCGTTTTTTTCACCGCATCTGCCGCGATTTAAAAAAAAAACGCTGATGTGAAAGGGGCCTAACATGGGAGCCTATAGCTCCCATTGCCTGTAACATCGGCGATCGCCATGTTACATGGGGCGATGTGTACACATCACCCCAGAGTGCTCGCCTGGTTTCAGAGCAATGCAGAGAAACCAGCCGACCACTCTAAGGAGATTTTTCACCTCATTATCACCCCCCTTTACACTAGGCATCGCATCAGCACTGTTGCCTGTAAAATTGCTGGCGAAGTGTCCTGTTGTGACAGTACCCTAACAGCTTGTTGATACATTGATGTAATTGTGGAACCAGTGGAGCGGCCATTTTTCCAATGTGTCTCGGGAATTATTTTTCAACACGACAATACTAGCCTGCATGGCCTAACTGTGCTCCCATTGCTGCAGCATCTCTGGACTTGTCTCTCATTGAGCACATTGGGGACATCATGAGATAAATGGACAGGTTAGTGGGTGCACAGATTGATAGATGGGTGGATGGACAGACCAATAGGTGGGTGACTGAACGGATAGGTAGCTGGATTGATGGATGAACAGATGGGTGAGTAGATGAATGAACGGACATGTGGGTGGATGGATGGATGGATGGATGGATGGGCAGATAGGTGGCTGGATGGACAGGCAGCAAGGTGGATGGATGGACGGATAGATAGGTGAATGGATGGACAGGCAGGTGGATAGCTGGATGGACGGATGGAGAGGTGGATGTACAGATGGATAAGTGAGGGGAAGGATGGATAGGTGGGTGGACGCAAGGTCAGGTGGGTGGATGGTCACAGAAGTAGGTGGATGGACAAATATGTAGGTGGATGGATGCATGGACAGGCAGATAGGTTGATGGACGTGTGAATAGGTGTATGAATGGAAGGATAGGTAGGTGGATGGATGGACAGACATTGAGGACATCTTGGACGTCATGAGATAAATGCATAAATGGGTGGATGGATGTATGGACGGATAGATGGGTGGATAAACTGGTGTTTGGGTGGATGTATAGATGTATATGAGTTAGGCGGCCGTCACACGCTTCAATTTAATGCACGATATCGCTTAAGTGATCTGCTTTTTGATCGCTTAAGCGATATCGTTTGTACATCGCTGCGTGCAATCAAGCGATTTTACAATGTAAAACCGCTTGATTGTGACATCGCAGATTGGTGAGCCGGAGCTCATATCTAGCGATAAACGCTTGTTCAGAGCCTATGCTGGGAGATGGTATCTATGGTAAACATCAGGTTACTAAGCGCCGCGCGGCGCCCAGTAACCCGATGTGTACCATAGTTACCAGCGATCTCGCTGCTCCACATCGCTGGTGAGTCTGTCTGTGTGACATCTCACCAGCGATGTGAGCGATATTGTTAGCGATCGCGCGTGCACGTGATCGCTAGCAATATCGCTAGCGATATTGATGCGTGTGACGGCCGCCTTAACTACATATTAGATGACATAGTTTCCTGTATAGCGGGGATTGCGCTTTCTTTCTAGATGAGTCTTCTATGTTTGTTCTTTACGTTTCCTTATTGATCCCATCAGAATGAATTTCCCATTTCAGTTTCTGCATCTCGTGATGTACAGAATCCTGCCACAAAACGTGTCCTCGTGAAAAAGAAAAGAATTCTTCTGGTCTTTTTCTCTCTTTTGCTTATTTAAAGATCAGACCTAAACAATCATAGTGCGGCGGGCGCTGTCTGGATGGGTTTGGGTTCTTGCACTCGGGGGAGGGGATTGGATTTCAAAGATTCATTTCATTATAAACATCCAGAGCATCTTCAGCATCCTGTGCCCACTGCTAATGCGGCTCCCCCGGCTCCGGGGCTTCCTCTAATAAGTCTGTCTTGGAAAGCTGAATTGCAGTTTCTTGAGGACGGACAGATATGGGTCACGGACTGTCCTCTGAAGTGGGACCTTCCAGGGTGCACTCACTAATTAATAACACCCCCCTGCCTTAAACGCTGACATGTGTCTCATTTTTCTTCTTCAATCATTAGTGACATATCATCATGTGATTACTACAAGGAAGTTGTATGAGGTTAAAGGGGACCTGATGCAAGTAAGAATGATTTATTATATCTTTTTTTTTATCTGGTGTAAATGCCGCCGTTCTCCTGAATCCGGCGATGTTTTTCTTTTGTTTCTGCGCCTCTCTAATCCTGAGATATGGTCCTCTCTTATCCGTATACAAAACTGTTACTTTTTTTTTTTTGCCAAGTGGGTGTATTTCTCAATTTTTGGGATGTCCTTATAAGGGCCACACCCACTTGGCTTAATAGACAACATTTATATACAGAGAAGAGGAGGCCATATCTCAGGAACGGAGAGGCACAGAAAGAAAAGAGAAACAACGTCAGATTCAGGAGAACAGCGGCATGTACAACAAGTAAAAATATTATTTATCATAAGTGGTCTTGATAGAGGATATAGAAGCCCACCCGGACCCTACACAACAGATGGCTGTTGGCTGAATGATTGTTTGGCCAAACTTTCATCTACTGTCTCTCTCTGATCTTCTTCCGCAGGAGCATTTGGCTTGGAAAAACGCTCCTCTATTTTCTGGGATATCCCGTGGCCAGACAGTTCTGCCACCGTTTTATCTCCCGGAGAACACAAGGCTCAGCAGTTTGAAATCAGATGTATCGGATACTTCTCTCGCTCATCATCTGTTGGGGAATGAGTCTAGAGCCCCCTATATACATTCAACGTTTGGCTTATCCTGCTGATTTTGTCAGGTTCGGCCTGCGTTCGTCTGTGTATGGGGACCCTAACGAGGGTCTATAGAATTAAGTGACCTGTGTGAAATTCAAAATATAAGATTAAAGGGGTTATGTGAGATTAAGTCAAATTGTAGAAGATTAACACAATTATAAAGCACTAAAAGGGTTCTATGGGATTACAGAGTTTTTATTGCATTAGTAGGGCTGTACAATGTTGTGGGGTTAGGTTCTTAACTGGGGTATGAGATTATTGGGGTTGTATCAGATTAATAAGAACCTATAGATAGAAGCCCCTACTCGTAAAAAAAAAAAGTTGTCAAAAATGGTCAAATTCGACCATATCGAACACTTGTTATCTCTTTTAGCGAAACGACTGATGATTGTTATAATCCAAAACGCTAATTGTAGACGTTGGAGTTTTTTCAACCTATGGTACTCACTGGCTACATCATGGCAGAAAAAAATCCAACATGGCCAATACAATGTCTTATCTGCCCATTTTGTCTTATGTGTTCAGGGGCTTTCAGATAGTTGTTGGCCCAATTTACTTATTGCTTTTGAGGTCTCTCTTGAGCTCCTTGTGGTGGAGGGGAATAAGCCGCTATCTGACTTTTGAAAACCTGCTTCTTTTTTCTTTTTCTTGGACCTCTTCTATTGGAACAGTGACTAGACATCCTTTATATACAGTCCTGACGAAAATGTAGTGTTTCATTGTTTAGAGAATAGGTGAAGGAATATACAATTTTGTATGGAGAACAGCCCCCTCAGGGGTGGGTCTGAGTTTGGACTTCCTACTTCTTGTTCATGGGCGGGGCTCTAGCTCTTCACAATAACAAATATACCATTCTAGTTTTGTTTGTAGACTTAAAGAGAACCTGTCAGCTCGTTCTACCCCCCCCACCCCCCATGTTATCACTACCTGTCCCTGCACCTTGTGAATTGATCCCTTATCATCCCTGTCCCACCTAAAAGTGTCCTATAAAGTTTAAGTAACAAAATGTAGTCTGTAAAGGCGTGCTCCGGGGCTCCATTCTTTCCCCCTCGCCGGCTCTTACCACGCCCCCTCTGGGTGTCATCAATCTTTCTGTTGTTCCACTTATGTTTGAAATTTCCACCACCTCTCGTAATACTATGTGCCGGCCGGAACGTCATATCCGGCCCGGTGCATTGTGGGGCTGATCACTGATGATGCAGTGCGCATGTTGAAGGCGAGCCGTACATGTCATAAGCCCCCCACATTGCACTGGACCGGATATGACGTTCCGGCCGCCACATAGTATTACGAGAGGAGGCAGGAATTTCAAACAGAGGTGGAACAGCAGAAAGACTTATGACGCCCACCCAGCGGGCATGCTGAGAGCCAGCAAGGAGGGGAGAATAAAGCCCCGGAGCCCGCCTTTCCAGTCTACGGATGTAGACTACATGTAAGTTATAAATCATTTTTTTTAAACTTTAAAGGACAATTTTAGAGCAGACAGGGATAGTTAGGGATCAGCTAGCAAAATGCAGGGACAGGTAGTGATAGCATAGGGGGTTAGAACAAGCTGACAGGTTCCCTTTAACCACTGTATATACCAGTCTGCCTTAATGTAGACTTAAACTGTCACCCCAAATATAAGCACTATAATTCCTAAATGATGGAATATACAGCATTGTACAGAGAACAGACCCTCAGGGGTGGGTCTGAGTTTAGACTTCCTCCTTTTTGCTCATGGGCGGGGCTCTAGCTCTTCACATTAACAAATATTCCATTCCAGTTTTGTCTGCCTTACTGTAGCATTAAACTGTCACCCCAAATAGAAGCACTATAAATGCTAAATAACATGACACGCCTCTAAAGTCCTGTTCCCTCTCTTTCAGGTACTCTTTTGGTAAGTGACACCCCTGAGGAGTTTGGCCATTGTTTTTTTACTATCACTGTATATTGGGAAAGATGATGTATGGGACTGGTGGCGTCTGCACTGCAATGAGGCCATGACGAGCCCGTATGTAAAGGGTTAAAGGGGCTCTCTGCAACGATGTAAGTAAAAGTCTAGATGTAAGAACTGATATCTGACCCTGGACTTGACTCATTTGGGTCAGAGTTGGTCGAAAATATTTATTATTTCTTTTATAGCTCCTGCAGAATTGCGTGATCGCGTTCTCTTTTCTTTTGCAGTAAGCAAATTTAAAACAACAAGATATTCAGGATCTTGCGACATGTAGGTGCTTTTTCTCTGATCCCAAAACTTGCCGGTCTTTCAGTAAATCTATAAAGAAGAAGCAGAAGTTTTCAAGGCTCCTCGAAAAGTTATAATCAGACATTGAAATGTGGAACTGTTGTTTCCTCAGCGCAAGGATTAGGCGTCTGCTGGATGTGGATAGGGCCTTTGTGAACACTAGAAATCAGCTATTTCATTGTTCATTCTGTATCAGGAAATCTGGGGGACATCGATAGCTGGTAAAAAAGGGGTACTCCATAATCTAAGTGAATGAAATAAGCAGCAACTGTTATTGTTTACCAGCTTTTTGGTCTGAAGTTGAATCCCACTTGATCAAAGCTCAGTCCCACTGAATAAACCTGGTTTACTCTAAGCTGCAATACCAGGCGCAGCCTCTACTGAACAAATGGCACTGTGGCTAACAAGCAGCGGAGGAGGCGTGCTCTTTGTAGTAGCGCTATGGACTTTTCAGTGGGTTGATTGGTGGGGATTCAAGGAGTCTAGACCTTACGAATCTTGTTTTGAAGATAGACAATCAATGTTGGGGTCTGGTCCTTACAGATCTGGTTTTGAAGATGGACCATCAATTGGGGTCTGACCCTTACAGATCTCGTTTTGAATATAGACCATCAATGTTGTCGTCTGACCCATACTGATCTCGTTTTGAATATACTGTAAAAAGAGAAATAGGGAGGGGGACAAGAGGCGCAATAGTGCCCCATCACTAGTGACACTTGTGTATGCAGGTAGTGCTATGAAGCTCCTCACCTGGTCCAGTTGTGATCCCCACAACTGGTTTGAAGGTGTTTTGGAATCAGTGTTCCAGCTGCTGCAGGACCTCCACCGACCACTGGATAGTGGTTTAAATCCAAGAAGATGATGGGAGTGCTGGTGTGTCACGGTCCGCGCTGCTGTGGTACGAATAAACTCACCAAAGAGCCCAGAGTATTTTCATCCTTTATTTCCTCCTCTCTCCAACGCGTTTCAGCGCCACACCCGGCGCCTTCCTCATGTCCCTGTGTGGCGCTGAAACGCGTTGGAGAGAGGAGGAAATAAAGGATGAAAACACTCTGGGCTCTTTGGTGAGTTTATTCGTACCACAGCAGCGCGGACCGTGACACACCAGCACTCCCATCATCTTCTTCGTTTTGAATATAGACCATCAATGTTCAGGTCTGGCCCTTGCAGATCTAGTGTTGAATGTAGACCATCAATGTTGGGGTATGGCCCTTACAGATCTGGTGTTGAATATAGACCATCAATGTTGTGGTCTGTCCCTTACAGATCTGGTGTTGAATATAGACCATTAATGTTCGGGTCTGGCCCTTACAGATCTGGTGTTGAATATAGACCATCAATGTTGAGATCTGGCTTTTACAGATCTAGTGTTGAATATAGACCATCAATGTTGAGGTCTGGCCCTTACAGATCTGGTGTTGAATATAGACCATTAATGTTCGGGTCTGGCCCTTACAGATCTGGTGTTGAATATAGACCATCAATGTTGGGGTCTGGCCCTTACAGATCTAGTGTTGAACAATAGACCATCAATGTTGGGGTCTGGCCCTTACAGATCTAGTGTTGAATATAGACCATCAATGTTGAGATCTGGCCCTTACAGATCTGATGTTGAATATAGACCATTAATGTTGGGGTCTGTCCCTTACAGATCTAGTGTTGAATATAGACCATCAATGTTGAGGTCTGGCCCTTACAGATCTGGTTTTGAATATAGACTATCAATGTTGTGGTCTGGCCCGTACAGATCTGGTGATGAATATAGACCATCAATGTTGTGGTTTGGCCCTTACAGATCTGGTGTTGAATATAGACCATCAATGTTGAGGTCTGGCCTTTACAGATCTAGTGTTGAATATAGACCATCAATGTTGGGGTCTGGCCCTTACAGATCTAGTGTTGAATATAGACCATCAATGTTGAGATCTGGCCCTTACAGATCTGATGTTGAATATAGACCATCAATGTTGAGGTCTGGCCTTTACAGATCTAGTGTTGAATATAGACCATCAATGTTGAGGTCTGGCCCTTACAGATCTGGTGTTGAATATAGACCATTAATGTTGTGGTTTGGCCCTTACAGATCTGGTGTTGAATATAGACCATCAATGTTGTGGTCTGGCCTTTACAGATCTAGTGTTGAATATAGACCATCAATGTTGGGGTCTGGCCCTTACAGATCTAGTGTTGAATATAGACCATCAATGTTGAGATCTGGCCCTTACAGATCTGATGTTGAATATAGACCATTAATGTTGGGGTCTGGCCCTTATAGATCTAGTGTTGAATATAGACCATCAATGTTGGGGTCTGGCCCTTACAGATCTGGTGTTGAATATAGACCATCAATGTTGAGGTCTGTCCCTTACAGATCTGGTGTTGAATATAGACCATCAATGTTGTGGTCTGTCCCTTACAGATCTGGTGTTGAATATAGACCATCAATGTTGAGATTTGGCTTTTACAGATCTAGTGTTGAATATAGACCATCAATGTTGAGGTCTGGCCCTTACAGATCTGGTGTTGAATATAGACCATTAATGTTGGGGTCTGGCCCTTACAGATCTGGTGTTGAATATAGACCATCAATGTTGGGGTCTGGCCCTTACAGATCTAGTGTTGAATATAGACCATCAATGTTGAGATCTGGCCCTTACAGATCTGATGTTGAATATAGACCATTAATGTTGGGGTCTGTCCTTACAGATCTAGTGTTGAATATAGACCATCAATGTTGGGGTCTGGCCCTTACAGATCTAGTGTTGAATATAGACCATCAATGTTGAGATCTGGCCCTTACAGATCTGGTGTTGAATATAGACCATCAATGTTGGGGTCTGGCTTTTACAGATCTAGTGTTGAATATAGACCATCAATGTTGAGATCTGGCCCTTACAGATCTGGTGTTGAATATAGACCATCAATGTTGGGGTCTGGCCTTTACAGATCTAGTATTAAATATAGACAATCAATGTTGGGGTCTGTCCCTTACAGATCTAGTGTTGAATATAGACCATCAATGTTGGGGTCTGGCCCTTACAGATCTAGTGTTGAATATAGACCATCAATGTTGAGGTCTGGCCCTTACAGATCTGGTGTTGAATATAGACCATTAATGTTGTGGTTTGGCCCTTACAGATCTGGTGTTGAATATAGACCATCAATGTTGTGGTCTGGCCTTTACAGATCTAGTGTTGAATATAGACCATCAATGTTGGGGTCTGATCCTTACAGATCTAGTGTTGAATATAGACCATCAATGTTGAGATCTGGCCCTTACAGATCTGATGTTGAATATAGACCATTAATGTTGGGGTCTGGCCCTTATAGATCTAGTGTTGAATATAGACCATCAATGTTGGGGTCTGGCCCTTACAGATCTAGTGTTGAATATAGACCATCAATGTTGAGATCTGGCCCTTACAGATCTGGTGTTGAATATAGACCATCAATGTTGGGGTCTGGCCTTTACAGATCTAGTATTGAATATAGACCATCAATGTTGGGGTCTGGCCCTTACACATCTGGTGTTGAATATAGACCATCAATGTTGGGGTCTGGCCCTTACAGATCTAGTGTTGAATATAGACCATCAATGTTGAGATCTGGCCCTTACAGATCTGGTGTTGAATATAGACCATCAATGTTGGGGTCTGGCCTTTACAGATCTAGTGTTGAATATAGACCATCAATGTTGGGGTCTGGCCCTTACAGATCTGGTGTTGAATATAGACCATCAATGTTGGGATCTGGCCCTTACAGATCTGGTGTTGAATATAGACCATCAATGTTGGGGTCTGGCCTTTACAGATCTAGTATTGAATATAGACCATCAATGTTGGGGTCTGGCCCTTACTCATCTGGTGTTGAATATAGACCATCAATGTTGGGGTCTGGCCCTTACAGATCTGGTGTTGAATATAGACCATCAATGTTGGGATCTGGCCCTTACAGATCTGGTGTTGAATATAGACCATCAATGTTGGGGTCTGGCCTTTACAGATCTAGTATTGAATATAGACCATCAATGTTGTGGTCTGGCCCTTACAGATCTGGTGTTGAATATAGACCATCAATGTTGGGGTCTGGCCCTTACAGATCTGGTTTTGAATATAGACCATCAATGTTGAGATTTGGCTTTTACAGATCTAGTGTTGAATATAGACCATCAATGTTGGGGTCTGGCCCTTACAGATCTGGTGTTGAATATAGACCATCAATGTTGTGGTCTGGCCCTTACAGATCTGGTGTTGAATATAGACCATCAATGTTGAGGTCTGGCCCTTACAGATCTGGTGTTGAATATAGACCATCAATGTTGTGGTCTGGCCCTTACAGATCTGGTGATGAATATAGACCATCAATGTTGAGATCTGGCCCTTACAGATCTGATGTTGAATATAGACCATCAATGTTGAGGTCTGGCCTTTACAGATCTAGTGTTGAATATAGACCATTAATGTTGGGGTCTGTCCCTTACAGATCTAGTGTTGAATATAGACCATCAATGTTGGGGTCTGGCCCTTACAGATCTAGTGTTGAATATAGACCATCAATGTTGAGGTCTGGCCCTTACAGATCTGATGTTGAATATAGACCATTAATGTTGGGGTCTGGCCCTTATAGATCTAGTGTTGAATATAGACCATCAATGTTGGGGTCTGGCCCTTACAGATCTAGTGTTGAATATAGACCATCAATGTTGAGATCTGGCCCTTACAGATCTGGTGTTGAATATAGACCATCAATGTTGGGTCTGGCCTTTACAGATCTAGTATTGAATATAGACCATCAATGTTGGGGTCTGGCCCTTACACATCTGTGTTGAATATAGACCATCATGTTGGGGTCTGGCCCTTACAGATCTAGTGTTGAATATAGACCATCAATGTTAGGGTCTGGCCCTTACAGATCTGGTGTTGAATATAGACCATCAATGTGAGGTCTGGCCCGTACAGATCTGGTGTTGATATAGACCATCAATGTTGGGTATGGCCTTACGAAACTGGTGTTGAATATAGACCATCATGTTGGGGTACTGGCCTACAGATCTGGTGTTGAATATAGACCATCAATGTTGGGTCTGCCTTACAGATCTGGATTTGAATATAACCATCAATGTTGGGTCTGGCCCTTACAGATCTAGTGTTTGAATATAGACCATCAATTGCGGTCTGGCCCTTACAGATCTAGTGTTGAATAAGACATCAATGTTGAGGTCTGGCCTTATAATCTAGTGTTGAATAGACATCAATGTTGTGACTGTCACTTACAGATCTATGTTGAATATAGACATCAATGTTGGGTCTGCCCTTTCAGATCTAGTGTTGAATATAGACATCAATGTTGGGTGCTGGCCCTTACAGATCTGTGTTGAATATAGACCATCAATGTTGGGTTGGCCCTTACAGATCTGGTGTTGAATATAGACCATCAATGTTGAGATTTGGCTTTTACAGATCTAGTGTTGAATATAGACCATCAATTGGGGTCTGGCCTTACAGATCTGTGTTGAATATAGACACAATGTTGGGGTCTGGCCTTACAGATTGGTGATGAATATAGACCATCAATGTGAGATCTGCCCTTACAACTGATGTTAATATAGACATCAATGTAGGTCTGGCCTTTACAGATTAGTGTTGAATATAGACCATTAATGTGGGGGTCTGTCCCTTACAGATCTAGTGTTGAATATAGACCATCAATGTTGGGGTCTGGCCCTTACGATCTAGTGTTGAATATAGACATCAATGTGAGTCTGGCCCTTACAGATCTGATGTTGAATATAGACCATTAATGTTGGGGTCTGGCCTTATAGATCTAGTGTTGAATATAGACCATCAATTTGGGGTCTGGCCCTTACAGATCTAGTGTTGAATATAGACCATCAATGTTGAGATCTGGCCCTTACAGATCTGGTTTTTGAATATAGACCATCAATGTTGGGGTCTGGCCTTTACAGATCTAGTATTGAATATAGACCATCAATGTTGGGGTCTGGCCCTTACACATCTGGTGTTGAATATAGACCATCAATGTTGGGGTCTGGCCCTTACAGATCTAGTGTTGAATATAGACCATCAATTTGGGGTCCTGGCCCTTACAGATCTGGTGTTAAATATAGACCATCAATGTTGGGGTTTGGCCCTTACAGATCTAGTGTTGAATATAGACCATCAATGTTGAGGTCTGGCCCTTACAGATCTGGTGTTGAATATAGACCATCAATGTTGAGGTCTGGCCCTTACAGATCTGGTGTTGAATATAGACCATCAATGTTGGGGTATGGCCCTTACAGAACTGGTGTTGAATATAGACCATCAATGTTGGGGTCTGGCCCTACAGATCTGGTGTTGAATATAGACCATCATGTTGGGTCTGGCCCTTACAGATCTGGTGTTGAATATAGACCATCAATGTTGGGGTCTGGCCCTTACAGATCTAGTGTTGAATATAGACCATCAATGTTGGGGTCTGGCCCTTACAGATCTAGTGTTGAATATAGACCATCAATGTTGAGGTCTGGCCCTTATAGATCTAGTGTTGAATATAGACCATCAATGTTGGGCTGGCCCTTACAGATCTGGTGTTGAATATAGACCATCAATGTTGTGGACTGGCCCTTACAGATCTAGTGTTGAATATAGACCATCAATGTTGGGGTCTGGCCCTTTCAGATCTAGTGTTGAATATAGACCATCAATGTTGGGGTCTGGCCCTTACAGATCTGGTGTTGAATATAGACCATCAATGTTGGGTCTGCCCTACAGATCTGGTGTTGAATATAGACTCCTCAACTTCACTGAATCCTACTCCAACTCCATCGATATAGACACAGGCTCCGACTCCACAGCCATGGTGAGTAGTCGGTAAGCCAAACCTTCGACTCCTTAATTTCCCTGAATCCAACATTTGACCACCAAAATGGACATCGACTCCGACTCCACAACCTTGTTTTGAGGACAGGCCATCAATGTTGTGGTCCAAGAAAATCCCTTTAACTTGTTCTTAAGTAGCTAAAGGCGACCTTTTTTGTGCAAATGTATTTCCTACTTAATTTGATTGCATTTTAATTGTCCTTTTCAGTAATGGTCTCCCAGTAACTTTCACTTGGGACCTGCGATGTGAACACTTCAGCAGATTTCTCGTCTTCTTTGGCGGGAGCTCATCTTCTGCTCCGCGTCTTCCCTTCACCTGCTTTCCATTTCCTGTTCCTAAACAATGCATAGTGACTTGTCGCCCCGGAGCCTACACGGACACCCGTTTCCTTCATCTCCCCACACTCTTTATAACCAGTGGGACCCCCTGTTTTTCTTGTCCTTGGATAAGATGTTCCTCAAGATCGAGATGAATAAGATGTAAATCCGTCTTGGCTCGGGCTAAACACAGGAAAACCACAATATTATTTGCGTTATGATTTACTTGGAACAACAAGCCTTCTCATGATGCGTTCGGCTTTATCTCGGGGAAGGATTCTTCTGTCTCTCTCTGAGGTTTGTGAAATGGTTGATGAAGACTTCAAAGAACAATGCTTTAGATCTAGCTTTGTAAGCCGTGTCCCTTCCTGTTCTCCACAGGAAGACGGGCTTTTGAAATCTTATTTCTTTCTTTTCTTAACCCAATTTGAATATCAGTTTTTCCTGTCTCGTGTATACACCATGAGCCAATCAGGTCTCCATCATCAAAAAAAGACGGAGAAGAAAGGTCCACGTCGGTATTTCGGCCTTGTGTGTTTGTAACGTCCCATCGATACAGTGTCTTGTTTTACTAGTAAGGACATGGCCGATCCTCTTCTTTACCGTTTTGATACCCATTGATCATTTTAGAAGATTGACATGATTTTAGAGCTAGATGGTTGGATGGTTGAAGGACGGATGGACAGACAGACGGAGTATGCCTACTTTGTTGTTTGATGTAGTCTTATTACTAGTGGTGCTTTTATTGATTAAAAATTATAGTGGCTTAAAGGGACACTGTCGCCAGTTTTTTGCCATCTCATCTGACAGCAGCATAATGTAGAGACAGAGACCCTGATTCCAGCGATGTGTCACTTAACTGGGCTGCTCAGTGTAGTTTTCATAAAATCACTGTTCAAACAGTTGGAGATTAACATTGTAGGACTAATAAATAGTCTAAATCTGAAGCAGGGAAAACAGTAATTTTATCAAAGTGACAGCAAGCAGCTCAGTAAGTGACACATCGTTGGAATCAGGGTCTCTGTCTCTACATTATGCTGCTGTCAGATGGGATGGCAAAAACCTGGTGACAGTGTCCCTTTAATAATGTAAAACGTTTCCAGCCCACACCGGGCCTTCTTCAGTACAGACAATACTTTTCTTATCGTGCAATGCAATCATGAATAAGGCTATGAGGACAGCTTAAAGTGACTCATGTTATCAAAGTAAAAATAGCTACCTTAAGAGACTGAATATAGGTTAATGGGGACAGTTCTTATCCCTAAGCTGTCAGCACCTTTCCAGTATGAGATGCTATTAATAGGAAATGATATATGATAGATAGGACACAGGGATTATAATAGTGGGTGAGCTATAGTGAGTGATGAGGATTAAAAGAGTTTTTATCTGTGTAAGGGTACCATCACACTTGACGACGCACCAGCGATCCCGACAATGATACGACCTGGTAGGGATCGCTGGTGCGTCGCTATGTGGTCGCTGGTGAGATGTCAAGCAGTCAGATCTCGCCAGCAATGCAGCAACAATCCGGAATGATACGGAGGTCGTTGGGACACTTTCTCAGACCTGTAGTATTGAGGTCGTTGGTCGTTGTCCCTGTCAAACACAGCGATGCATGCTGCCCAGCGGGACATCAGGCGACTCTGACACGACCAGCGATCTCACAGCGGGGGCCTGGTCGCTGCTAAGTGTCAAGCATAGCGAGATTGCTGTTGAGGTCGCTGTTGCGTCACCACATTTGTGACTCAGCAGCGATCTCGCTTAGTGTGATGGGGGCTTAAGGTAATAATATTTCATGTGGCTCACTAGGTATCTGCCAGCTAGGGAAAGGATATAATGCATATGTTAATGTATAGCTGATGAATTGCATCGTGCAATTTCAGATCAGTCGGCTGATCGTTCATCGTTTGATTTGAGGACAGGACCTCAAATCTATCGTTGGTCACCCGGTGGACACGCAGCATCGCTGCGTGTGACACCGGGAGACGACTGAAGCCAGCTCCCAGCGCCTCTCTGCAAGCCTCTCTGCAAGCGCTACGGGTATCTAGGCAGATCGCTCTGCCTTGATACCCGATGTATACCTTGGTTACCAGCCTTCTCCGCTCACCGCCTGGTATCCAAGGTACACTATAGTCCTCAAGGTCTCTGTTGAACTTCTTCCGCTTCCGCTCCTGTAGGTTCTTTCAGGATTCAGCAATGGCTTTATTAGTTTTGGACTGTAAGCTGTTGAACTCAATAGTTGATAAAGAACTTTTCAGTTGTTCTTCTGTGCTTTTGACGTTTTCTTTTGTCGAGTCACTTCATCTTGCAGGAAATCTACAGTTAAGGTTATCAGACCTAAGGAACATTTATTCAACACTCCTTTAAAACGGTCACCGTATTCTGAAGAAAGAGTAGGGTGTAGGTGAACGCGAAGTCCTCTTGGTGTCTTCTTCTGTTTCAGGTACTCAGCCAGGGTGGCCAAGTGGAGGTCTAGGGCTGTGCACCGCCTGCACTCTTTCTCGTAGTCTCGATTCTTGGATGTCTTCAGGGGACAAGTTGAGAAACTGTGCTGATGTTGTTACTCTGGCTATGACTGCCGAGGATCCTGCTTCATCGTAGGCAGAAGGTGCAGTCGTTATGGGGCTTTTTCTTGCTTGTAGGAGCTCAAACAAAAATTATAGCAATTTACTGTACAGGTTTGGCTCCCTATGTGCAAAATCGGGTGCTCAGAAGAAAAAAAGTATAATATAGAATTATTTCTGGAACACCAAATAAAAATGAAAATCTCACACGTAGAGTCTTATTACTAGTGGAGCTTAGAGATAAGAAGTGTCCCCATTAACCCATATTCAGTCTCTTTTTACTTTGATAACATGAGTCACTAAATTGTAATCATTTCAATAATAGGTACAGATCCAAGATTGAGTAAAGAGTCGTCAAGATATAAGGGGTTAAAGTGAAACAGGCTATGAGGGCAGACTCATGTTATCAAAGAGACTGAATATGGGTTAATGGGGACACTTCTTATCTCTAAGCTCCACTAGTAATAAGACTCTACGTGTGAGATTTTCATTTTTCTTTGGTGTGCCAGAAATCATTCTATATTATAGTGTTTTTTTTTCTTCTGAGCACCCGATTTTGCACATAGGGAGCCAAACCTTTACAGTAAATTCTTGTTTGTTGAGGAAGCAATTGTTCAACTTTATCATTTGTTCGACAAGCATTGTTGGTTTCTCCTACATCATCGCTTCTACAGAGCCTTGTGAAAGTATTCGGCCCCCTATGTATATATACAGTGCCTTGTGAAAGTATTCGGCCCACTTGAATGTTTCAACCTTTTGCCACATTTCAGGCTTCAAACATAAAGATATAAATTCTAATTTATTTGTGAAGAATCAACAACAAGTGGGACACAATCGTGACGTGGAACCAAATGTATTGCATATTTTAAACTTTTTTAACAAATAAAAAACTGTAAAGTGTGGCGTGCAATTATTATTCAGCCCCTTTACTTTCAGTGCAGCAAACTCACTCCAGAAGTTCAGTGAGGATCTCTGAATGATCCAATGTTGTCCTAAACGACTGGTAATGATAAATAGAATCCACCTGTGTGTAATCAAGTCTCCGTATAAATGCACCTGCTCTGTGATAGGCTCAGGGGTCTGTTTCAAGTGCAGAGAGCATCATGAAGACCAAGGAACACACCAGGCAGGTCCGAGATACTGTTATGGCAAAGTTTAAAGCTGGATTTGGATACAAAAATATTTTCCCAAGTTTTAAACATCTCAAGGAGCCACTGTGCAAGTGATCATATTGAAATGGAAGGAGTATCAGACCACTGCAAATCTACCAAGACCCGGCTGTCCCTCTACACTTTCATCTCGAAGAAGAAGAAGACTGATCAGAGATGAGGCCAAAAGGCTCATGATCACTCTGGATGAACTGCAGAGATCTACAGCTGAGGTGGGAGAGTCTGTCCATAGGACAACAATCAGTCGTACACTGCACAAATCTGGCCTTCATGGAAGAGTGGCGAGAAGAAGCCATTTCTCAAAGATATCTAGAAAAAGTCTCATTTGAAGTTTGCCACAAGCCGCCTGGGAGACCCCAAACATGTGGAATAAGGGGCTCTGCTCAGAGGAAACCAAAATCAAACTTTTTGGCCACAATGCGAAATGATAAAGCAACACAGCTCATCACCCTCAAAACACCATCCCCACTGTCACACATGGTGGTGGCAGCATCATGGTTTGGGCTTTTCTTCAGCAGGGACAGGGAAGATGGTTAAAATTGATGGGAAGATGGACGGAGCCAAACACAGGACCATTCTGGAAGAAAACCTGCTGGAGTCTGGAAAAGACCTGAGACTGGGACGGAGATTTATCTTCCAACAAGACAATGATCCCAAACATAAAGCAAAATCTACAATGGAATGATTCAAAAATAACCGTATCCAGGTGTTAGAATGGCCGAGTCACATCCAGACCTGAATCCAATGGAGAATATGTGGAAAGAGCTGAAAACTGCTGATCACAAACGCCTCAATCCAACCTCACTGAGCTCCAGCTGTTCTGCAAGGAAGAATGAGACAAACCCCAAGAGACTGCAGCTGTAATCACAGCACAAGGGGGCGCTACAGAGGATTAACTCAAGGGGACGAATAATATTACACGCCACACTTTACTGTTTATTATTTGTTAAAAAAGTTTAAAATATCCAATAAATTTGGTTTTACCTCACGATTGTGTCCCACTTGTTGTTGATTCTTCACAAAAATATTAGAATTTATATCTTTATGTTTGAAGCCTGAAATGTGGCAAAAGGTTGAACAGTTCAAGGGAGCCAAATACTTTCACAAGGCACTGTATCTAGATAGCATTTTAAGTAAAGTTGGATTTGTGTTTTATTTCCATCTGTGACCATAGACTTCATCTTGGGTTTGAAGGCCAGAGATTATTTGGTTGGTTCTTGACATTGGTTTCTCTTCTATCATCTCATTAATCTGTAAACAATATACAATATATACAATAGGGATTATAGAGGTCTCATGGAAGCGCTTAGGGAAAGTATTAAAGCACAGATAGATAAATGGTTGGCAAACCTTTATTGGTCCCCTTTACAGCTCCACAACGTGTTTCGGCAGAACTTGATGAAGACACACTGTTGCTGTATGTTGGTCCATTCCTTCATGCAGATCTCCTCTACAGTAGTGATGTCTTGGGGCTGTCACTGGGTAACACGGACTTTCAACTCCCTCCAAAGGTTTTCTATAGGGTTTACATCTGGAGACTGGCTAGGAAACTCCTGAACCTTGAAATGCTTCTTACAAAGCCACTCCTTCGATGCCCTGGCAGTGTACTTGGGATCATTGCTGATCATTGGGATCATTGCTGATCAATGTACTTGGGATCATGCTGAAAGACCCAGTTACATTTTCAATGCCTTTGCTGATGGAAGGAGGTTTGCACTCAAAATCTCACAGTACATGGCGCCATTCATTCTTTCATGTACATGGATCAGTTGTCCTGGTCCCTTGGCAGAGAAACAGCCCCAAAGCAGGATGTTGCTACCCCTATGCTTCACAGTAGGTATGGTGTTCTTAGGATGCAACTCAGCATTCTTTCTCCTCTACACACGAGGAGATGTCTTTCTACCAAACAGTTCTACTTTGGTTTCAGCTGACCATATGAAGTTCTCCCAATACTCTTCTGGATCATCCAAATGCATTTTAGCAAATTTTGAACGTGCCCAGACATGTACTGGGTTAAGCAGGTGGACACGTCTGGATCTGAGACCCTGGTGGCGTAGTGTGTTACTGATGGTAGCTTGTGTAACGTTGGTCCCAGCTCTATGCAGATCATTCACTAGGTCCCCCGTGTGGTTCTGGGATTTATGCTCACCTTGAGATAATTTTGACCCCACAGGGTGAGCTCTTGCGTGGAGCCCCAGATGGAGGGAGATTATCAGTGGTCTTGTATGTCTTCCATTTTCTAATTATTGCTCCCACAGTTGATTTCACACCTTGCCTATTGCAGATTCAGTCTTTCCAGCCTGGTGCAGGGCTACAATGTTGTTTCTGGTGTCCTTTGACAGCTCTTTGGTCTTCACCATAGTGGAGTTTGGAGTGTGACTGTTTGAGGTTGCAGACAGGTGTCTTTTATAATGATAAGAAGTTCATACAGATGCCAGTACTACAGGTAATGAGTGGAGGACAGAGGAACCTCTTAAAGAAGAAATTATAGGTCTGTGAGTGCCAAAAATCTGAAAATTCGAAAAACAATTTCCAGATCAGACAATGTGATATTCAGGATTTGTTTTCTCATTTTATCTCTCATAGTTGACGTCACCGACTACAACTCAGTGGACTCCAATTCTGACTCCACAACCAAGGCTGTGTTGTCAGTAAGCCAAACAGCCGACTCCGAATCCTCAATTTCCCAGAATCCGACTTCACCAAAATGGACTCCGACTCTACAACTCAGACTCCACAACCCTGCCAAACTTTGGTTTTGGATCTGTTAATTGATCGACAGATGTTGGATTCTGCTCTTTTATTGCTTCTAGATGTAATATTAAATTTATACCTTTTTTTTTTTCACCTGTGACAATAGGCCGGATTTTGAACTTGTATGGCTAAAGGTGGATGATAAAGGACAGGTCTACTTTGCTAGTCATTCACTTTCTAGACAAATTTGTTCTCATATGGAACCATTGGCCAAGTTGACATGCTTGGAGATGTCAAGTAATTTACGAGTGTTGGGTTTTCTCTCATCACTTTATTTCAACTTGACTTTATTGAGATTAACCATTGCCATTGACTTTTTTTTCTGAACACACAGACATTGACAAATGATAAAGGAGAGCATGTTTACTTTGTGGTGACTTTTTACTTGTTGGTGATGGAACCATTGTTCAACATTTCATCCTTGGAGAAGTCAACTGATTCTCCTAGACCATCACTTAAATCTTGGTAACTCGTTGGATAACTGGATTTGTGTCCTTTTGTGGTTGTGACCATGAGCATCTTCTTGGCTTAAAAGCGGGTGATGGATTATCTTTTGTGAAATTGGGCATGTCTACTTTAAGGTGGCAGGTGACTCTCCAAGAAGATTTGTTACATTTGCCAACTTTTTGTCCTTGGAGATGTCAGTTGATCAAGTTCTGTTGGATTGTCTTCTGTCATCCGTTGCGTTGAGCATGTCTATTTTAAGTGATAGGTGACACTCCGAGAAGATTTGTTCAACCATTGGGCAACTTTTGTCCTTGGAGATTTAGTGATCAGAGTTGTTGCATTGTCTTCTGTTATTCCTTAATTGGTGATCCGAAAGATTTCTTATCTAGGAACCATTGGTCAAGTTTTTGTCCTTCTGTTGGATGTATCCTGTCGTGGGTATGCCTACTTTAAGGTAGCAGATAACTCCCTGAGAAGATTTCTTCATCTAGGAACCATTGGTCAACTTTTTGTCATTGGAGATTTTAGTAGATCGAGCTCTGTTGGGTTGGCTTCTGTCACCACTTACGTGTAGATAAATTGATGAATAAGGTGGGTTTATATCTTTTTTTTTCATCTGTGACCGTTTGCCTCAAATTGGATTTATTTTTTTTTCCATCTGGGACTTTGACCACTGGACGACAAATACCAGTTGGCACAAATGGGTCACCTTCATCAAAAAAGATTGAGAAGAAAGGTCTGTTGGGGATGTCACCTTGTACTGTTTTCTTTCGATCCTACACATGATAAAATGATGGCTCGTCCTCTACTTGAACCTTACAAGTTCCCTTAACTCAACAACATGGCTTTCCATGTGCTCATTTAATGGATATCTCCACTTTCGCAGCTTAAATCTAGATAAAACGCAAATCCTGCATAACATTTTCTTTTTCATCTGTGATGGCCATGGACCTGACCTTGGGCTTGAAGGTTGATAATGGGTAAATATTTGTTAAGATCCGCCGTGTGGTAACCAGGGCTGTGCGGTCAGAGTCATGGAGTTGGAGCCAATTTTGGTGGTGTTGGAGTTGAATTCGGGGAAATTGAGGAGTCTCAAGCCCCCGTCACACTAAGCGATCGTGCAAAGTCACAAAGTTGGTGACCACAGCGAACTCGCATGTTTGATACTTAGCAGCCACCAGGCCCCCGCTGTGAGATCACTGGTCATGTCAGAGTCGCCTGGACCTATTTTTGATCGTTGGGGTCCCGCTGGGCATCATGCATCACTGTGTTTGACAGGGACAACGACCAAGGGCCTCAATACTACAGGTCTGAGAAACAGGGTCCCAACGACCTCCGTATCATTCCGGATTGTTGTTGCGTGCTGGTGAGATCTCTGTTTGACATCTCACCAGCGATCCACGCTACCCAGGTCGTATCGCTGTCGGGATCCTGGTGCTTGCCAAGTGTGACGGTACCCTTAGTTGGATGTTTGACTTACCGACTCCACAGCCCTGGGGGTAACAATTAATCTTCTAGACACTCTTGCTCATATCCGGCACCAGTAGGTCAACTTTTGTCTACTGATTAAAAGTGGTGGATTCACCTCTAGGGGTCATTTTTAGTATTGTTTTTTATTTTTTTTATTTTATACATTTGATCACAACATGCAAAGTCATCTTCTAATTGTCTATATGTAGGATGTCTAACTCTGGCCAGACATCTTGTAGATTTGGCTGGGACTATCGGAGGTTCAAGATGGTCTTTCATAAGCCATGGACAACAAGACTGGGATACATTGGATTTTGCAGGACTGTTCCTAATACTTTTAGGAAAAGAAGTGGAATTGTCTGTCTGGAAGACTCTCCCGGCATTTTTGGCCAAGCCCAATGTCGGGGTTGATAGCTTTCGCAGAACAGGTATCTAATGACTATGGCCAACGTTAATTGCTAAATATCCTGAACATAAGACACTTGCTTCCCAATGTTTTCAATCAGTTCTATACCACTCACCAGAATGGGTGACTTACATATTCCCGCTGACCTCGTGCCCTCCCCTCTCTTAAATTCATGCTCTCAGAACAGCTTAATGAGGGGTTTACTGGTCCAATTGGATGTTTTTATTAAAACCCATTAGTGCACTGAAGCAGTCCGCCTGAAGGAAGCAATTAGCGAAAAGTAAGTGAGGTTGGAGATTTCCCTAGTTGTAGCAGAAACATCTATCCCCCCCCTCCTCTCCCCATGTTCCCCTTAAACTATTCCAGACAATCTCCACTCCACAACCAGGTCCTGGCAGCGCCATGTGGATGGAGGTTCTCCGTGCATCCTACAATGTAAACCGTCTGTACGCCGAGTGTTGGCGTTCAGTGCGCTGTGACGTGTTAATGGGACACGAAAGTAAAATTGTGGCTCCCAAAAAAGGTTGGGTTGGCTATTTACTTGGTCAAATTACCATTGAAGACTTGTATTTTTGGAAGAAATCTGCCATGTTTTTGCACTTTTTGTGTAGCTCCATCAGGGACGTTTCTTTGACTTTGCAGATCTTTTATATTATCCTTTTTAGGGGGGGATTTCTCTGACAAACTAGTCCAGCAAAAACGAATAAAACATTCTGCACCACTTGTTTTCCTTTTAGACGTACAGCAGATATCTAGCGGCATATAGACGTGGAGAATCCAGTATTGGGAGTGGCAGATAGCTGACAGGTTGTGCTCACTTAGTTTAAGAGTTTGTAAAAACCATGACAAAAAAGGAAAAGTGTCACTCGCTGTGTCTATGCCTAAAACGACTTCTTTATTGCATGTCTTTTAAAATACAGGCAGGTACAGAGGGACATTCACAGCATATTGTACCGGGGATTACAGCTGTTTCGTGCTACGTTGATCTGTTAAAGTGCCAAGTCAGCACGAAACAGCTGTAATCCCAGTACAATATGCTGTGAATGTCCCTCTGTACCTGCCTGTAATTTAAAAGACATGCAGTAAAAGTTGTTCTAGGCATAGGCACGGCGAGTGCCACTTTTCCTTTTTTGTCATGGTTTCTCTGACAAACTGGTTGCTAGAGATCTCTTACCATAAAGTCTCATTATACAGCTGTGGTCGCAATCCAAAGCCAAACATCCGACTCCAACTACTTAATTTCCATGAATCCAACTCCACTCCAAATGGACTCTTGACTCCACTCTGAATGGACTCTTGACTCCACTCTGAATGGACTCTTGACTACTCTGAATGACTCTGACTCACGATGGACTCTTGACTCCACCCGGAATGGACTCTTGACTCCACCTGAATGGACTCTTGACTCCACTCTGAATAGGACTCTTGACTCCACCCTGAATGGACTCTTGACTCCACCCGGAATGGACTCTTGACTCCACCCGGAATGGACTCTTGACTCCACCCGGAATGGACTCTTGACTCCACTCTGAATGGACGTTTGACTCCACCCGGAATGGACGTTTGACTCCACCCGGAATGGACGTTTGACTCCACCCGGAATGGACGTTTGACTCCACCCGGAATGGACGTTTGACTCCACCCGGAATGGACGTTTGACTCCACCCGGAATGGACGTTTGACTCCACCCGGAATGGACGTTTGACTCCACCCGGAATGGACGTTTGACTCCACCCGGAATGGACTTTGACTCCACCCGGAATGGACTCTTGACTCCACCCGGAATGGACTCTTGACTCCACCCGGAATGGACTCTTGACTCCACCCGGAATGGACTCTTGACTCCACCCGGAATGGACTCTTGACTCCACCCGGAATGGACTCTTGACTCCACCCGGAATGGACTTTGACTCCACCCGGAATGGACGTTTGACTCCACCCGGAATGGACGTTTGACTCCACCCGGAATGGACGTTTGACTCCACCCGGAATGGACGTTTGACTCCACCCGGAATGGACTTTGACTCCACCCGGAATGGACTCTTGACTCCACCCGGAATGGACTCTTGACTCCACCCGGAATGGACTCTTGACTCCACCCGGAATGGACTCTTGACTCCACCCGGAATGGACTCTTGACTCCACCCGGAATGGACTCTTGACTCCACCCGGAATGGACTCTTGACTCCACCCGGAATGGACTCTTGACTCCACCCGGAATGGACTCTTGACTCCACCCGGAATGGACTCTTGACTCCACCCGGAATGGACTCTTGACTCCACCCGGAATGGACTCTTGACTCCACCCGGAATGGACTCTTGACTCCACCCGGAATGGACTCTTGACTCCACCCGGAATGGACTCTTGACTCCACCCGGAATGGACTCTTGACTCCACCCGGAATGGACTCTTGACTCCACCCGGAATGGACTCTTGACTCCACCCGGAAATGGATTTCTTGACTCCACCCGGAATGGACTCTTGACTCCACCCGGAATGGACTCTTGACTCCACCCGGAATGGACTCTTGACTCCACCCGGAATGGACTCTTGACTCCACCCGGAATGGACTCTTGACTCCACCCGGAATGGACTCTTGACTCCACGAAATCTTGCTACAACTGCAAACGTTAGGTCTTCCTCATAGACTGTATTGTTCTGGGTGGGGGTTAATATTCAGTCTAATTTGGAAAGAAACATGGAAACCCTTGGTGTTCAGTAACCAGATGACGTCCATTGACGTCAGTAGAGAATACGGACATCAGGAGTCCAACGTTGCGACTTTCCAGTAGAAAAGGGAACTCGAATGTGAGACTCCTAACATCCTATTAGAGCATATGGTTTGGGGTTGACCAATGAGGACCCCAAAATATATCTAATCAAGGAGATGAAAAAGAGGTCACTATATTAGGCAACCAGACTAATTTCGTGGAGTGGTTTGCAAATGCCAGACTGAGATTGACTCTAAAATTATCACATTTAATAGATCACCAACTCCATGTCCAGCCGGACGCTCCATAAAGCAGTGTTTAGATTTTTTTTTTTTTTAATTATTCTTCTTGTTTATTACCATTGCTATCATTTTTTACCATTATTTTTGACTATTACTACAATACATTTTAATTTTTTTATTATATTTCTATATATGTACATGATGTATTTTCTATTATTATCATTATTATTACCATTTTAGTTTATTAATATATATATATATACATATATATGTATACATACACACTCATATTTTATGTTTATATGTTGTTATCTACCGCATATAAATGTTGATTTTATTGAATGTGTGTGTGAATATATATATATAATATAATGTGTGTGTGTGTGTGTATATATATGTGTAGTGGCCATCATTACTTTAAGAAATGAAGGTCAGTCAGTCCGAAAAATTGGGAAAACGTTTGATGAGCCCAGGGCAAGGGGTACTCGGATACCGGGCCTGGGTTTGGTGGATTTAACTGGGGAATTACGGGTGGTCGGGATCCCGGTTCCGTGCCCTGGTTGTCATTTGTTAGATGGGGGAAATATTTATAGGGATAAAAAGTACGTGACGCCACCTGTGGTTCCCGGTAATTTGGATACCGGTGCTGCAGGCCGGCCGCTGAGGTGATGATGGGTGCAGCTCAGTGTGGTCCAGGTCCCCACAGGTGGAGCTTTTACCTCAGGGCAGTGATGATGGAGGATGAGGGGATGAGGGGATGAGGGGAGTAGTTGTTCTTACCCCTCCGGTGAGAAGATGATGATGCTGAGGCCCTCCGGGCGCCGGCAGGAAGAAAGACAGAGACCAGTTCAACTCCAACTCCACTTTACTGGGTACCGGCAGATGTTAAGGTGAAACACGGTACAGTCTGGTTTAATGGGTAGTAGTTGTCGGCTCAGGTCCCCTATGGAGTCTCCAGATGTTCCTTTTTAAGTCTTTCGGGGTCTAATTCTGTCCTCTATCTTTCACCACCCTTGCAGAGCTCTCCCGCCAGTCCCCTGGTCTCATACAGTGAAGCACGGGTTTCTCCTTTACCGCTACGGACGGGACCAACACACAGCAAATCCTCCCTCCACCGGAATCCGGACAGATACTCCTGTAATCTAGGACCTCTTTTGGGCCTGAGGGGTGAGGTACCTTCTTGTGGCGTCTACGGCTACCTGGTTTCAGAGGGCCCGTGGCTCATCGGTTTGCGGCCAGGGATGAACCGCTGACCGCCTCGGCTTCCGTGTTGCCGGTGTTCCCTGGACGTTACCAGCCGGCTCCAACCGGTTCTGGTCCGTCCCCTTCTGTCCTGGGTCCCCTCTTGAAGAGAGGTGCCCTCCCATCGCAGAGCTGTCAGGCGCGTCCTCACTGACTGCCTTCCCAGCACTAACTCACTAACTGTCACTCCAATCTTCCTGCACTAACCTGGACTCCACCCCCTTTTGGACCTACTGAATAATTAGTCCCTCTATACTAAAGTGGCCTAGTCCTGTGTGTGTGTGTGTGAAAGCAGACTCCATAGGTTAAACCCTAAACCCACAACTACAGAGATACTACATATGTTCTCAAAGTGTGATACCTCCCTGTGGCGCCTAGCCATAGGGGCGCCACACTTTGAAAGTGCCCCTAAGTGCAGTTGCAAAAACCATAAAGCGCTACAAAGAAACTGGCTCACATGAGGATCGCCCCAGGAAAGGAAGACCAAGAGTCACCTCTGCTGCAGAGGATAAGTACATCCGAGTCACAAGCCTCAGAAATCGCAGGTTAACAGCAGCTCAGATTAGAGACCAGGTCAATGCCACGCAGAGGTCTAGGAGCAGACACATCTCTACAACAACTGTTAAGAGGAGACTTTGTGCAGCAGGCCTTCATGGTAAAATAGCTGCTAGGAAAGCACTGCTAAGGACAGGTAACAAGCAGAAGAGACTTGTTTGGGCTAAAGAACACAAGGAATGGACATTACACCAGTGGGAATCTGTGCTTTGCTCTGATGAGTCCAAATCTGAGATCTTTGATTCCAACCACCGACACAGAAAAGGTGAACGGATGCACTCTACATACCTGGTTCTCACCGTGAAGCATGGAGGAGGTGTGATGGTGATGGGGTGCTACACCAGATGACCTGGCCACCACAGTCACCAGACCTGAACCCAATCGAGATGGTTTGGGGTGAGCTGGACCAAAGATTGAAGGCAAAAGGGCCAACAAGTGCCAAGTATGCCTGGGAACTCCTTCAAGACTGTTGGAAGACCATTTCCGGTGACTACCTCTTGAAGCTCATCCAGAGAATGCCAAGAGTGTGCAAAGCAGTAATCAAACAAAGGTGGCTACTGTGAAGAACCTAGAATAGAAGACATATTTTCACCACAGAAGATCTTTGTGCTTTTATTCAGAGTTCAGCAAAATCCATGGACAATTCAGATGGGGGAGGGGGATTGCAAGGACGGCGGACGACGGCCTGCCGTTTCGCGGTCTGTACTGCTTCGACGGGTCCTGGGATATATATATATATACAGGGTGGGACATTTATATGGATGCCCCTAAATAAAATGGGAATGGTTGGTAATAACTCCCTGTTTGTGGCACATTAGTATATGGGAGGGGGAAATTTTTCCATATGGGTGGTGACTATGGTGGCCCCCCTTCCCCCCTGTTGTAGAGCAGTGTTTCGGGGTTGATCAGATGGACCCCCTGATGTAGAGCAGTGTTTTGGGGTTGATTAGATGAGCCCCCCAGTGCAGGGCAGTGATCTGGAATTGATTGGACGAGCCCCGCGGTGCAGAGCAGTGTTTTGGGGCTGATCAGATGAGCCCCCCAGTGCAGAACAGTGATTTGGGGGTTGATCAGACGTCTGTAAACCCCCTCAACCCCCCCCCCGTTCCTTCCCCCTCCTTCCGGTGCAGAGCAGTGATTCGGTGTTGATCAGACCTTCCCCCAGGTGCAGGGCAGTGATTTTGGGTTGATCAGATGAGCCCCCCCCAGTGCAGAACGGTGATTTGAGGTTGATCAGACGAGCCTCCTCCCCCCCACCCCCGGTGCAGAACTCCTCGTACGTCCCCTCCACATCTCGGGTTTATGTGTCTCTCATTAGCCCGTCTACTGACCTGGTCAGACTCCACGTAAAATAAGATTGCAGTAATTTATAAGCAGTGATTAGAGGCATGTGTACGGCTGAAGGCCTGAGGGGGGTAGAGCGCAGCAGATCCGACCATGGAAACACCAAGCCACTCATTTCCGCAGGTTGGACCCTGCTTGTGGCTATTTCCCCTGCTCCCAACTGATTGGGATAAGGTGATCTAACCGCATTGTGGTGTATTACGGGATCCTGATGTAATGGTAACTGGGCTAACTGGGGGAGCTCGGGAGTGTACGGCCCCGCTCATGGGCTACAGTAATAGGAACAGCATGGAACAAGCAAAATGGGGGGGTACGAGGCACGTCCTGGAGGCTGAATGTGGTAGAAGTATTGTCCTTTTCCATAAACTTTTAAGTTAAAATGAAAAAATGTTTAAATAACTTAAATCGTCCTCTATATTGTGGAAAAAATCCATCATGGGCACCATTGTAGGTCCTGTAGGCTTCATTACCCTTGAAAGACAAAATTGCATCAATATTCATCGTTGCACCTCCAGAATGATTGAGCCTCCTTCTATGAGCCCTCTCTTCTATAATAGAGTCTCATGATAGTATCTTAACTTGGGAACATGTTTCCAGTTCTCCTGCAGCGCCTCCACAGGGAAGATGAAGCATTACATACTGTACTTGCTATTCTTGAACATTCTGGTGATAGAAACTTTTTGGCCAATAGATGACGTCTCTTTGTATCAGAACATGATTCCCTTATTGGGTCTTAACTCGAAAAGAAGTGTTCTATTTCCCAGCAGCACCCCCACAGATGAGATGAAGCATTACATAGTTGCCAATAAACTCAGTGGACTGTCTTTGTAATTCATGGTCATTCCAGGTTCTCCAGAATGTCTGGTACTAGATGAATGTCCTGAATGTGGGACTTCCTTTATTTTTTAGATTGGGGTTTTCTAATAGAGTCATATCTAGAATTATTTAGATTTCCTACAGCGCCTCTAGAGGGCAGATGGAGCATTACATAGTTGCATTTGAACGCAATGAGCTGTTTAGGTAAAGCGTGGTCATGTTAGGTCCTGCACAATGAGTGACCTTTTGTGGCCACTTTGTTGTGGATGTCCTGTATATAGGAATAAAGAACCCCTTTTTATTGGATTAATTCATGCCAGGTCCTCCAGGCGGAGTAACCCGGGTCAGGCGATCCTCCTCCAGGGAGTACGGGTCTCAGGCGGAGTAACCGGGTCCTCCAGGCGGAGTAACCGGGTCCTCCAGGATACGGTCTCGGTAGTAACCGGGTCCTCCAGGCGGAGTAACCGGGTCCTCCAGGCGGAGTAACCGGGTCCTCCAGGCGGAGTAACCGAGTTCTCCAGAAAACATTTGCTACCGCTCTGGTTAATAGATTACGTTGTTCAAAGTGGGATCTCTCTTTAGTAAATGAGAATTACCTTATCATTTCTTTAGTTCAGAGGAAGTGCTCAATTTCCCAGCAGCGCCCCCCAAGGGGAGATGAAGCATTACATTGTTGGCAATACACTCAGTGGACTGTTCTTGTAATGCCAGGTTCTCCAGAATGTGTGACTACTCTGGCTAATAGTTTCGGGTCCTGAATATGGGACATCCCTCTTTATGTGATCTAACTTTTTACTAAGAGAGCAAGTGTTTTTAGATTTTCTGCAGCACCCGTACAATGGAGATGAAGATGATCCTGGATATAGAACCCTCCCAACTCTTAATTAGACCACAGATTCCAGTTAAGCTCCTAATGGAGCATAAATGTTAAATTTCTCTACAGCACCTCAACAGGGGAAATTAAGTATTACATAGGGCTTTTTATATAATGCATGGCCCTGCCAGATCCTCCAGTACAAGTGACACTTTCTATAGTTCCTCTGACCGAGGGTCCCAAATTTATTTATCGGCCTTCAATTCAATCTCGAGCCATGGCGATTTGATGGATGAATGCTCTGTTGCAAGATCGATCTTGTGCAATCTCGATAGGTCACCAGCGACTTCTTCAAGCCTAGATAGGTGCACCAGGGACTTCTTTAAGCTAATATAGGTCCACCAAGGACTTTTTCAAGCCTAGATAGGTCCGCCAGGGACTTCTTCAAGCCTAGATGGCTCAATCAGAGTCTTCTCCATGCGTAGATAGGTCCAACAGGGTCTTCTCCAAGCCTAGATAGGTCCAACAGGGTCTTCTCCAAGCCTAGATAGGTCCAACAGGTCTTCTCCACACCTAGATTGGTCCACCAGAGTCTTCTCCAAGTCTAGATAGGTCACCAGGGTCTTCTCCAAACGTGGATACTGCCACCAGGGTCTTCTCTAAGCCTATATAAGTCCACCAGGATCTTCTCCAAGCCTAGATAGGTCCACCAGGGTCTTCTCCATTGTTTACTTAATTGTATCAAGCCATCATGTGGCTGGTCTTCCTCTTTGCCTTGTTCTGTCTAATCTTCCTACCATGATGTCTTTCTCCAGTGATTTCTCTCTTCCGGTCCCAAATATGGGACCTAAATGAAAAGACCCAGCCTCTGTTAATTGAATCCTGATGAGGTTCTAACTAGAGTACAAGTGTTCAGTTTTTCTGCAGCGCCTCCACAGGAGACATGGAGCATAGTTGCTATTGAACACAATGGGCTAATAATGCAGGATGAGTATCGCTCTTTACAGACACTTTGGCTGAATATGGGAAAGCCTCACTCTTAATTAGATCAGGGGTATTTAAAACAGTCTTAGCCAGAGAGCAAGTTGTTCTACAGCGCCCCCACAGGGGAGGTGCAGAATTACACATTTGTTACATTCAGCAAATGGTCATGTTAGGTCCTGCAGAATGAATGGCTAAATGATGAGGGTCCTAAATGATGGACCTCCTTCCACTATACCTCTGTTTAGCTAGACTGTACAGAAAAGTATTAATAATATGGATATGTAATAAATGAGGATTCTGGTTTCATAGAAGTATGTATCCCTTTCTCTCCGTCTCTTGGCACGTGTAGCATTAGTCTCAGGATCTTCGAGGTCCATAGTGTGAACCTGGCCCCGTGCCTTCATGGCTCGTCCACCTCAAGGTTAACGTCTAACTTCAGAAAGCTGCTCTGCATTTCAAGAGCAGGAACTCCAAGTACTGAGAAATGTTAATTTGCCATGCCCCGGAGCGGAGAATATGCTAAATATTCTGAATATATCAAGACTAAATGGCCCCGTGTTGCTAGGCCCAATTTCCGCTGAAGGGAAGCATGTTCTTCTCCATTGCAGCTCCATTAGGCTGAGCGAGGCCATTACCACGGCATTTTTCTTTCAGCCTGGCCCCGTGGCACCTGTATGGATTTAAGCCATCTGCAAGGAGGAAGTTTGGTTGCCGCGGCAACTGGAACTCTAAAAAGTACCATGACAAAAGCAGAATAGGCCGAGGGGTCAGTGCGGAGGGTGAGCTGGTCATTGGGGTCACTTCCTCTCCAACCCCTCCCTCGCTTTTAATAAGGCCGCGGAGAAGAATATGCAAAACATTACAGCTGCCGGGCGGCGGTTGTCAGGCTACAGTAATGCGGACAGTCATCGTCTCGCTACTTCATTGACGGAGATTTCGAGACCGTAATGTATCTAGCTGTAGAGCCTGGCGTTGCCCGGGCATAGTAAAAGGCCTCCTGCTGTATACTGGGGACTGTGTGTGGCCTTCCCTGTATATGGAGTATGTGTGGCCCCCTGCTGTATACTGGGGGCTGTGTGTGGCCTCCTGCTGTATACTGGGGCTATGTGTGGCCTCTTGCAGTATACTAGGGCTTTGTGAGACTCCTGTGGTATACTAGGGCTTTGTAAGGCTCCTGTGGTATACTAGGACAGTGTGAGGTCTCCTGTGGTATACTAGGGCAGTGTGAGGTCTTCTGCTGTATACTGGGGGCTGTGTGCGGCCTCCTACTGTATACTGAGGCTGTGTGCGGCTTCCTGCTGTATACTGAGGCTGTGTGCGGCCTCCTGCTGTATACTGAGGCCGTGTGCGGCCTCCTGCTGTATACTGAGGCTGTGTGCTGGCCTTCTGCTGTTTACTGGAGGCTGTGTGCAGCCTCCTGCTGTATACTGGGGGGGCTGTGTGCGGCATCCTACGGGTATACTGGGGACTGTATGCGGCCTCCAGCTGTATACTGAGGGGGCTGTGTGCGGCCTCCTGCGGGTATACTGGGGGCTATGTGCAGGTATACTCGGGGCTGTGTGTGGCTTACTGTTGTATACTGGGGGGCTGTGTGCGGCCTCCTGCGAATATACTGGGGACTGTGTGTGGCCTCCTGCAGTATACTGGGGCTGTGTACGACCTTCTGTGGGTATACTGGGGGCTGTGTGTGGCCTCCTGTATACTGGGGGCTTTGTGCGGCCTTCTGCTGTACATTGGTGGGTGTGTGCAGCTTACTGCTGTATATTGGGGGCTGAGTGCGGCCTGGTTGCCCGGGATGGTAACTAACTGTGATTCTTAGAATGATTATTTTGCACGTTAATGATTTCTGTTAATTTTTTGTTAATGTTATAGGTCAGTGATTATTAGTCTATAACATTCTGAGTCATGTCACTGTATTTATGTCTCCGGAGTTCTACTTGTGGTTTTGCGTATATAAAGGAGGCAGAGTTATGAAGGGGTTGGGCTGTGTGGAGGGCGGTGCTATGAAGGGGCAGATCTATGGGGATGGGGCTATGCTCAGGGGCGGAGCTATGTCACACCCATACATACACATACATACATACATACATACATACATACATACACATACATACCTACATACTCTCAGCTTTTTATATTAGACCAGAAATAAGCCTGATGCTATCGCATCGTGAGTGCGGTGAAGTGACATCTGTGTATGTTTATGTGGTGCACTCTCTTTTAGAATATTGGTTACAATTTACAGTGGAATCGTAGGCTGCTATACTTTGGCTGACATATATACAATTGTGTGCAACTGGGGAATCCTTTGGTTCCATCTCCTCCATTCTTGTCCTTGATGTTCTGGTTACACACTTGTGATCCATTTCTTACAACATAACCTTGCTTGTGATTATATCCAGTGCTACGATGCTGTATTGCTATTAGTGTTTCCCAATTAACATTATACACCATGCAGGAGCGGTGCCGATGAACGTGTGGATGAAGCTATTCCTGATAATGCTTTACCTGTTATTGTATGTGATCCTTTGGATCTGATCCGCTCGATAACGACATTCGGTGGTTCACCTCTGTAACACACAGTCCCTGGGTTACTTTCCCTTATGGCGGTTCGGAGTTTGGTAGATCTTCCTTAGGTTTTTGTCTACAATTTCTAGTGAAATCTTGCTACATTTGATCGCTATGTAACATATATATAACTGTGTGTATTTGGGTATTTCTTCGTTGACAACTTTGTCTTTCTTTCCGTCGATATTCCGTAAACCCAATTATGACATATTCCTTATATCATAACCTGTAGCTGTAATTAGTAGCAATGGATACGATGCTATAGTATTACAATCCTATTTTCGTTGATATAAAAATAATACAGGAACAATATTTTATACCATTAGGACCTTTGCATCTAAATACATCCACTATAAATTTGTGGTCCCTGTGGCCCGACAGAATAACATGGCAGAATAAGGGTTTTATAACAACGTTCCAGCCCCGGTGGCGTGAGAGGTTACAGATTGATTGCAATTGTCCATACTAAGTCTAAGGGTGCCGTCACAGTTGGCGACGCTCCAGCGATCCTGACAATGAAACGACCTGGTAGGGATCGCTGGAACGTCGCTGCGTGGTTGCTGGCGCGGTGTCAGACAGTCAGGTCTGAACGACGCAGCAACGATACGGCGACCCGTATAACGACCTTGGTGGTGGTTGGGACCCTGTCACACAGCAGCTAGTCTGACGACTCAGACCTACGTGGCTGAGTTCTGAGTCGCCAACGAGGTCGTTGTTAAGGCGTTAAACACACCGATGCATGCTGCCCAGTGGGAGCTCGAGGATCAAAAAATGGTCCAGGCCATTTCGACACGATCAGCGATCTCACAGCGGGGGCCCGGTCGCTGCTACATGTCAAACATAGCGAGGTCGCTGTTGCGTCACAAAACCTGTGACGCGACAGCAATCCCGCTAGCGATCTCGCTATGTGTGACTGAAGTTTTCACTTAGTGAGTACGAGATATAAAAATGTCTCCTTATCATCATTATGACTCATTTTTATTAAGCAATCATTTCATATGAATTATGTGACAATAGATGGGACTTATTTATGAAATCTTTTAACCAAAACTTTTTGAGCAAGCTATGGTTGTTATCCTTCCAGTGCCAGTGCCGTGATGCATTATAGGATAGGGTTACATCGCCCACTGGTAATTATGTATGTAGATAACCCCTATCTTTTCTGGCATATTTTAAAGCTATTTCTGCCCAGGTATCGTAGAGAAAGAGCAGGAGGTGTGAAGACTAGGTGATTATAGAATTAAAATGGACTGCTGTTACTTAAAGGGGACGTCTCACTTCCCAAAAACATGTCACTTTTTTTCCGCTGATGTAAATAGCACTGTTCTCCTGAATCCGGCGATGTTTCTCTTTTCTTCCTGCGCCTCTCCATTCCTGAGGTTTGGCCCAATCTTACCAGTCAAGAAATCTTGTAATGTCAGTAAGTGGGTGTGGTCAGTGTCTCCTTGATGACAAGATTAGATGTACATACAGGGAAGAAGCTGCCATATCTCCGGAACGGAGAGGCGCAGGAATAAAAGGAAAACATCGCCGGATTCAGGAGAAAAGCTGCATTTGTGCTAGATAATAAGATTGCATATGTATGGCCAGTGATAGGTCCCCTTTAACTAGGTGCTAAGGAAAAAAGCTTAGGGCTGTAATCACTTGACATGATAGAGACTTAAAAAGTCTTGAAGTGGATTTGCAAGAGAATAGCTGCCGGGGATGGGCAGCCAGACATCTCACTGATCCACACTTTTTTTTAGCGCCTATCTGTATGGACCTCCCTCTACACATGAACACCCAGTTTGACTGAGTGTGCGTGTGATTCCAAAGGGAGAGCGCAGTTTGCTACTGTCACACTTCGCTAGCGGGGGGCTGATATCCTCTAAAAACAAAAGGATGGCGCATGTTGAAATCCACGTGCCTGATCCTTCTGTCCTTCAACCTTTCCAAAGGGATTATTCCTGTGTGGATCACCACAACTCATGGATCCAAAGGAGCGTCCAGATGTGTGGCGTATATGTGAAGCACATGGCCCCCAATGCGAAACCTCCAACGGGGCCCCCAATTATTGCAAATCTTTAATAGCATTAATCTTTTTCTATAGGCCAAAGGGACTTTTGTGGCCCCCCTAGGCTATTGCAACCTTTGCACCTGTTGTAGTTACACCCCTGCTCAGATGACTCCCAGAAATTAAGGATCCTATTCGAATGACCCATGTGAACCTTTCTTATTGGTCGTTGTTAGATTGTTCCCCCTTGGAGACAGTATTTCTTTACTTGAATTGACGTATTTGGACAAAAAAATATTTTTGTAATTGGGTTTTATTAAAAATCTTGCACCCTTTTGGCCTTTATTGACTGTTTCTCTGTAGGTTTAGCAATAAAAAGCTCTAAAAACCCTCCTGCAAGACCATCAGAAGGCGCTCGCTGACAGAGTCTCCGTTAACTCTTTCTGCAGCCAGCAACACAGAGGCTATAGAGGGCGAACGGTGCAACATTTTTACAGAAACCCAATTGCAAAAATATTTTTTATGCCTAAATACATTGATTTATGTAAAGAGGAAAAAGAAAAAGCCGCCAAGCGGGTATTCTATACTATGTATTCCCCAGGAGAGGCCGATGTCCTCTGTACATGGTGGGAATCTTGACTGATACATAGACGACGTCCCTCTGAAGGGCTCCTTTGTGCGAGATGAAGGCTTTCCCCGCATTGAACGCCCACAGATTTGCCTCCGCCATTGATCCGGGGTCTTCATTTCTCTGTACCCGGCCTCCTTTTTATTCGCCTCTACAAAGAACGACCGTCTACCTCCATCCTCCTACATGCAGGTGGACATTGGTGGAAGAGACGAAAAAACCCTCCTCCGATGATGTCTTTGAAGTCGGCTCCACAGTTGTCACTGAACTATAACCCCCAGCATCCCCTGCCAGATTCTGAGAGTAGTCCGGACAATCTCCATCACTAAGAATGGGATATATTCAGAGTAATGGTGTTGTAGGGTCGGTGATATTTAGTCCTACTGTCCCTTTTTCTAATGACTTTACAAGCTGCTGTGACACCTGCGCCCCATGACAGCTCCAGCGCGCCCCATGTGTCCTGCTGTCACTGAGCGCTGACAACAGGTTCTGCGGGAAGACGGAGTCCACGCCGGGCTCAGCTCTCAGGACGATCAATAGCCAGAATTAACAAGTCTTACTTCCCTCCAATAAACCCCTCCGAGCGCTGCCCACCTGCCCCGAACACCTGCACCTGTGAGGATTAATATAGACACAAAGACTCTGTCTATCCTGTACCCCAGTGTCATTATCCTGTACCCCCAGTGTCATTATCCTGTACCCCCAGTGTCAGTGTCATTATCCTGTACCCCCAGTGTCATTATCCTGTACCCCCAGTGTCATTATCCTGTACCCCCAGTGTCAGTGTCATTATCCTGTACCCCCAGTGTCATTATCCTGTACCCCAGTGTCATTATCCTGTACCCCCAGTGTCAGTGTCATTATCCTGTACCCCCAGTGTCATTATCCTGTACCCCCAGTGTCATTATCCTGTATCTCAGTATCAGCGTCATTATCCTGTACCTAGGGCTGGGCGATTTTGGAAAAAATCAAAATCTCGATTTTATTTAAACCTATGGACGATTTTCGATTTAAATCTCGATTTTTTTTTCTATTTTTTTTTGCTTTTCTTTGATGAATAAAGAGGGGGCCCCCGTGACAGAGGAGAGGAGGGTAACTGAGGGAAGCGTCCTGCTTCCCTTGGGTGTTCCCACCCCTCCTCTTGTCTGCAGCCCAGGCTCTAACCCTAACACTAGCCCTAACACTAGCCCTAACACTAGCCCTAACACTAGCCCTAACACTAGCCCTAACACTAGCCCTAACACTAGCCCTAACACTAGCCCTAACACTAGCCCTAACACTAGCCCTAGGAGCCCTAGTGTATAGTATATATAGAACACTCAATATAGGTGGCAGTGCCTGCACACAGTGTACACTATATATAGAACATAACATTACATATTATAACATAACATTATATGTAGCAGCCGGCCCGCGCACACTGCACGGCCTCCGGGTATCAGGCTGCAGTAGAATAGTGCTGGGGCCTAGTACATGGCGGCTCGTCCCCGGCCTCAGATAGACACCTCCCGCCCCTCCTCATGCTCACCTGCTGGTATCTACTGCTGCTCTGCACCGACATGTCAGCAGGAGATGACACGGACAGAGGCCAAATAGAGACCCGGGTACGAAGTCAGCAAGACGGCGCCATATCCCTGTCAGGGCGCCGGCGGCAAGGGGCAGGTAAGACCTGCACTGGGCTCTGACAGCTATGCCCACCCCCCCCACCCCAGCAGCCTGCTCCGCAGCCTGCTCCTCACCCCCCTGCACACTCCGCAGCCTGCTCCTCACCACCCCCCTGCACACTCCGCAGCCTGCTCCTCACCACCCCCCCGCACACTCCGCAGCCTGCTCCTCACCACCCCCCCGCACACTCCGCAGCCTGCTCCTCACCACCCCCCCGCACACTCCGCAGCCTGCTCCTCACCACCCCCCCGCACACTCCGCAGCCTGCTCCTCACCACCCCCCCGCACACTCCGCAGCCTGCTCCTCACCACCCCCCCCCGCACACTCCGCATCCTGCTCCTCACCACCCCCCCGCACACTCCGCAGCCTGCTCCTCACCACCCCCCCGCACACTCTGCAGCCTGCTCCTCACCACCCCCCCGCACACTCTGCAGCCTGCTCCTCACCACCCCCCCCCCCCCCCCCGCACACTCCACAGCCTGCTCCTCACCCCCCTGCACACTCCGCAGCCTGCTCCTCACACCCTCCGCAGCCTGCTCCTCACACCCTCCGCAGCCTGCTCCTCACACCCTCCGCAGCCTGCTCCTCACACCCTCCGCAGCCTGCTCCTCACACCCTCCGCAGCCTGCTCCTCACACCCTCCGCAGCCTGCTCCTCACACCCTCCGCAGCCTGCTCCTCACACCCTCCGCAGCCTGCTCCTCACACCCTCCGCAGCCTGCTCCTCACACCCTCCGCAGCCTGCTCCTCACACCCTCCGCAGCCTGCTGCTGCTCACCCTCCGCAGCCTGCTGCTGCTCACCCTCCGCAGCCTGCTGCTGCTCACCCTCCGCAGCCTGCTGCTGCTCACCCTCCGCAGCCTGCTGCTGCTCACCCTCCGCAGCCTGCTGCTGCTCACCCTCCGCAGCCTGCTGCTGCTCACCCTCCGCAGCCTGCTGCTGCTCACCCTCCGCAGCCTGCTGCTGCTCACCCTCCGCAGCCTGCTGCTGCTCACCCTCCGCAGCCTGCTGCTGCTCACCCTCCACAGCCTGCTGCTGCTCACCTCCACAGCCTGCTGCTGCTCACCCTCCTGCACACCCTCCACAACCTGCTGCTCACCCTGCTGCACCCTAGAGATGGCTATGTCGGGCGTGCAGCCGGCTCCATGCTGGGAGCAGTAGTCCCCCCAGGATGTGCCCGGCAGGACTCGCCATAGCCGCCCCTCAGATCACGCTTCTCCCCGGCTGTGCACCGCCCCCACAGCCCGGTAATGAGCCCCTGTGTACCGTCGCTTGCTCCCGGCCGGGTGCTCCGCACTGTGCGGGCTGACCACGCTTCTCCCCGGCTGTGCACCGCCCCCACAGCCCGGTAATGAGCCCCGGTGTACCGTCGCTTGCTCCCGGCCGGGGCTCTGCACTGTGCGGGCTGACAATTCACCTCACCAGCGGCTGCAGCAGGGGCGGGGGGGGGGCACTGACAGCACTTCTCCCCCCCCTCCCCCAGGACATCTCCCGCCGCTGTAGCAGGGGCTGGGCTCTGACAGCACCCCCTCCCCTCAGCAGTGGCCGCGGGTTACAGCTAGGAAGCCCCTACTAGCCGCCCGGATCATTTAAACAGCGCGCCGGCGGCCATTTTAAATCGAATTACACGATTGTTAAGAAAACTACAATCGTGGCCACAGCAGGGGGCGAATTAATCGAATTAATTCGATTAATCGCCCAGCCCTACCTGTACCCCAGTGTCATTATCCTGTACCCCAGTGTCAGTGTCATTATCCTGTACCCCCAGTGTCAGTGTCATTATCCTGTACCCCAGTGTCAGTGTCATTATCCTGTACCCCAGTGTCATTATCCTGTACCCCCAGTGTCATTATCCTGTACCCCAGTCTCAGTGTCATTATCCTGTACCCCAGTGTCAGTGTCATTATCCTGTACCCCAGTGTCAGTGTCATTATCCTGTACCCCAGTGTCATTATCCTGTACCCCCAGTGTCATTATCCTGTACCCCCAGTGACATTATCCTGTACCCCCAGTGTCATTATTTTGTACCCCTAGTGTCAGTGTCATTATCCTGTGCCCCAGTGTCAGTGTCATTATCCTGTACCCCCAGTGTCATTATCCTGTACCCCAGTGTCAGTGTCATTATCCTGTACCCCCAGTGTCATTATCCTGTACCCCAGTGTCATTATCCTGTACCCCAGTGTCATTATCCTGTACCCCAGTGCCAGTGTCATTATCCTGTACCCCCAGTGTCATTATCCTGTACCCCCAGTGTCATTATCCTGTACCCCAGTGTCAGTGCCATTATCCTGTACCCCAGTGTCAGTGTCATTATCCTGTACCCCCAGTGTCATTATCCTGTACCCCCAGTGTCATTATCCTGTACCCCCAGTGTCAGTGCCATTATCCTGTACCCCAGTGTCAGTGCCATTATCCTGTACCCCAGTGTCAGTGTCATTATCCTGTACCCCCAGTGTCATTATCCTGTACCCCCAGTGTCATTATCCTGTACCCCCAGTGTCATTATCCTGTACCCCCAGTGTCATTATCCTGTACCCCCAGTGTCAGTGTCATTATCCTGTACCCCAGTGTCATTATCCTGTACCCCAGTGTCATTATCCTGTACCCCAGTGTCATTATCCTGTACCCCCAGTGTCATTATCCTGTACCCCCAGTGTCAGTGCCATTATTCTGTACCCCCAGTGTCATTATCCTGTACCCCAGTGTCATTATCCTGTACCCCAGTGTCATTATCCTGTACCCCAGTGTCATTATCCTGTACCCCCAGTGTCAGTGTCATTATCCTGTACCCCAGTGTCATTATCCTGTACCCCAGTGTCATTATCCTGTACCTCAGTGTCATTATCCTGTACCCCCAGTGTCATTATCCTGTACCTCCAGTGTCATTATCCTGTAACCCCAGTGTCATTATCCTGTACCTCCAGTGTCATTATCCTGTAACCCCAGTGTCATTATCCTGTACCTCCAGTGTCATTATCCTGTACCCCAGTGTCATTATCCTGTACCCCCAGTGTCATTATCCTGTACCCCAGTGTCATTATCCTGTACCCCTGTGTCATTATCCTGTACCCCAGTGTCAGTGTCATTATCCTGTACCCCAGTGTCGTCATACTGTACCCCCAGTGTCAGTGTCATTATCCTGTACCCAGTGTCAGTGTCATTATCCTGTACCCCCAGTGTCATTATCCTGTACCCCCAGTGTCAGTGTCATTATCCTGTACCCCCAGTGTCATTATCCTGTACCCCCAGTGTCATTATCCTGTACCCCAGTGTCATTATCCTGTACCCCAGTGTCAGTGTCATTATCCTGTACCCCCAGTGTCATTATCCTGTACCCCAGTGTCAGTGTCATTATCCTGTACCCCCAGTGTCATTATCCTGTACCCCAGTGTCAGTGTCATTATCCTGTACCCCAGTGTCAGTGTCATTATCCTGTACCCCCAGTGTCATTATCCTGTACCGTCAGTGTCATTATCCTGTACTGTCAGTGTCATTATCCTGTACCCCCAGTGTCAGTGTCATTATCCTGTACCCCCAGTGTCATTATCCTGTACCCCCAGTGTCATTATCCTGTACCTCCAGTGTCATTATCCTGTACCCCAGTGTCATTATCCTGTACCCCCAGTGTCATTATCCTGTACCCCCAGTGTCAGTGTCATTATCCTGTACCCCCAGTGTCATTATCCTGTACCCCCAGTGTCATTATCCTGTACCTCCAGTGTCATTATCCTGTACCCCCAGTGTCATTATCCTGTACCCCCAGTGTCAGTGTCATTATCCTGTACCCCAGTGTCATTATACTGTACCCCCAGTGTCAGTGTCATTATCCTGTACCCCAGTGTCAGTGTCATTATCCTGTACCCCCAGTGTCATTATCCTGTACCCCCAGTGTCAGTGTCATTATCCTGTACCCCCAGTGTCATTATCCTGTACCCCCAGTGTCATTATCCTGTACCCCAGTGTCATTATCCTGTACCCCAGTGTCAGTGTCATTATCCTGTACCCCCAGTGTCATTATCCTGTACCCCCAGTGTCATTATCCTGTACCCCAGTGTCAGTGTCATTATCCTGTACCCCCAGTGTCATTATCCTGTACCCAGTGTCATTATCCTGTACCCCAGTGTCAGTGTCATTATCCTGTACCCCAGTGTCAGTGTCATTATCCTGTACCCCCAGTGTCATTATCCTGTACCCCCAGTGTCATTATCCTGTACCCCCAGTGTCAGTGTCATTATCCTGTACCCCCAGTGTCAGTGTCATTATCCTGTACCCCAGTGTCATTATCCTGTACCCCAGTGTCATTATCCTGTACCCCAGTGTCATTATCCTGTACCCCAGTGTCATTATCCTGTACCCCAGTGTCATTATCCTGTACCCCAGTGTCAGTGTCATTATCCTGTACCCCCAGTGTCATTATCCTGTACCCCCAGTGTCATTATCCTGTACCCCAGTGTCATTATCCTGTACCCCAGTGTCATTATCCTGTACCCCAGTGTCAGTGTCATTATCCTGTACCCCCAGTGTCATTATCCTGTACCCCCAGTGTCATTATCCTGTACCCCCAGTGTCATTATCCTGTACCCCAGTGTCAGAGTCGCTCTTAGTGCAGACCTGTAAGCTCTTGGGGACTCCTGTACATTATTTGGGGCTTCCTCGTGCCCCTCCTATGATGGCACAGGAGAGCGCAGGGTTCGGGGTCTCGGTAGCGCTGTGCTTCCTCGCTGTCACAGTCGTCTCTTCTCTTACTGACAAGCTCATTACTCTGATAGCGATCCGTCAATGTGACAGGCGCCTTCATCAGCACAGAGTCATGGGGAATCCATTAGAGGGGTAATTAATGAGATAAAACCTCTGAGTGAATCATCCGCCCCCTGCACCGGTCCCCGGATCTATTCCCAGAACTCCGGAGGCAGCGACACAAGGATTTTTTCTTTTTTCCTTTCGAAAAGTTTCAGTGTCAGGAATAGATTGTAGATGATCGTAAAATGTGGTGAGATCCTGTGTGATAGCGAGGGATCCAGAGCTGATCAAGGGGTCCGTGGGGGGGCAGAACAATCATTAGTCCAAAAAACTGACCACAATGAAGCAAGTGTGAACAGGTGCGAGGACTACAGAATACATCCGCCCCTGTAGGGATCAGAATATATGCAAACATTGATTATTGCTGCGGTATAGACGATAGTGATAACACTGAGGTTGGCCAATTTATGTGCCCACCGGCCACTACCGGGTGCTGACTTCCTCTATACAGAGCTGATCTCCTCCCATCAGTCTACAACTCTTATTAATTATTGCTAGATCCTACCGGCCCTTTATAGTAGAGTGAATATTCGGTTTAGGGTCCAATATGAGAAATGTTGCCTCATCATGGCTGATGGGCTCTCACAAATCAGCCAATTTACGTGTGCCCACGGGCCCTGCCAAGGAGCTGACTGCCTCTAAACCTGGCTGTCATTAATTATTGCTGGATCCTACCAGCTCTTTATAGGAGAACATTACTTTTTGGGTCCAATCTAAGAAAGATCACCTCGTGATAGCTGGTGGGCTCTCACGAATTGGCCAAACAAGATGCTGACTTCCTATGTACGTGTCTGATCTGCTCCTGTCAGCTTAAGGGTACCTTTACACACGGCTACATTTGTAGCTTGTCACCAGGTAACTTACTGGTTGCAGTGAAATCATGGATACATGGTTCTATCTTGTTGCTGTGTACAAATGGAATCATGTATCCATGATTTCACTGCAACCAGTAAGTTACCTGGTGACAAGCTACAAATGTAGCCGTGTGTAAAGGTACCCTTAAGATTTTATTAATTATTGTTGGATACCTGCCCTTTATATTTATAGGAAAGATTATTCGATTTAGGGTCCAATCTGAGAAAGGACGCCTCGTCATGGCTGGTGGGTTCTCAAACATTAGCCAATTTGTGCACAAACTAACTTAATTCAATACTATATTATAAACATAATCCCATTCTTCGTACAGGGTGCCCCATATTATAGGGACGCCCATCTGCCACCCTGCTGATGAAAGGCTTGGAAGTACAGCAGGGAGGGGGTTAATATATTGGGGGGTGACAGGGAGGCGCAGCACCATCCAGCGCCGGGAGGGAGCCTCTTATTTATATCTCCCTTTGCTCGGTCCGGCACTGACAATAGGGCCCTTTGTGCCTCCATGCAGCTGCCAGAGCCTCCCTGCCACCGCGGCACATGGGAGCAGGTGGGTCAACAGCTCCGAGCCGTCCGCGGCCTCTAACTGGTCCTGGCGGGAAACACATGACACCGGTGACTGGGAGAACTGGTCCTCACCATCCAGGCCGAGCCGCACCTTCTCCATGTTGAGATAACGTTCACCATGCAAATCCCCCATCCTCCAGCGTCAGATGGGAGGCGTAGTCCAGGTGAGGCTGCGGCCTCCGCTCACCGTTATACCCCGGGGATATTTTGCCTTTCAAAGCAGCAGCGTTTCTTATCAATTTTCCTAGAATATAAAATGCAAATCTTCTGTTTGCATATTAGAAGATCCGTGTCATATTAAAAATCCTTCCCGGCAGAGACATCCTATATATGAAAGGCAGATACATGTGTCCAGCCTGGCTGATAACAGAGAATGGCTGACTCCATTGCCACCATATTAATGCTGCAATGGTGTGCTCATACTTGAAATAAGTATTGAACACATCAGCGTTTCTCAAGGAGCTATTGACATGAATTTCTCACCAGATGTCGGTAACAACCCGTCCAATCCACACAGGCAAAGAAATCAAACCATAGATGTCCATCGATTGTGTAATAACGAGAAATGACACAGGAAAAAGTATGGAACAAAGAAAGAGAGGAAAGTCCTGACACCAGCAATTAGAAAGCAATCCTGCCACTTAGTGTAAGATAATATCAGCTGGCTCAACTGATGGGCGATAAAAAAGTTCCACACAAGAAACATCTTATGATGGGTAAAACCAGCGAGCCGTCTCTAGACCTTCACAATCTTATTGCTTGGTTACAGGAGAATTTCTAAACTACTGAAGGGTTCAGTAATCACTGTTGAGACCATAATCCGGAAATGGAAAGAACGTAATTTCACCGTAAAACGACCACGACCGGCAAGATTTCAGGCAGAGGAGTGAAAAGAATTATCAGAAGTGTTATCCCAGAGCCAAGAACCATCTGTGGAGAGCGACAGAAAGACCTGGAGTCAGCAGGGAAAACAAGTAATGCATTACCTCTTCATGCTCCTGTATGCACGCTCCTATATGCACGCTCCTGTATGCACGCTCCTGTATGCACGCTCCTGTATGCACGTTCCTGTATGCACGCTCCTATATGCACGCTCCTGTGTGTACGCTCCTGTATCCACACTCCTGTATGCACGCTCCTGTATGCACGCTCCTGTATGCACGCTCCTGTATGTACGCTCCTGTATGCATGCTCCTGTATGCACGCTCTTGTATGCACGCTCCTGTATACACTTCCTGTATGCACTCTCCTGTATACATGCTTCTGTATGCACGCTTCTGTATGCACTCTTCTGTATGCACGCTCCTGGATGCACGCTTCTGAATGCACGCTCCTGTATGCACGCTCCTGTATGCACGCTCCTGTATGCACGCTCCTGTATGCACGCTCCTGTATGCACGCTCCTGTATGCTGCTCCTGCATGCACGCTCCAATATGCACGCTCCTGTATGCTGCTCCTGCATGCACGCTCCTGTATGCACACTCCTGTATGCTGCTCCTGCATGCACGCACCTGTATGCACACTCCTGTATGCACACTCCTGTATGCACGCTCCTGTATGCACGCTCCTGTATGTACGCTCCTGTATGTACGCTCCTGTATGCTGCTCCTGTATGCACGCTCCTATATGCACGCTGTTGTATGCACGCTCTTGTATGCTGCTCCGCTATGCACACTCCCGTGTATGCTCACCACACAAGACTCCACTAATGAACAAAGAGCAGGTTCAAGAGCGTTTAGAGTTTGCTCAACAAAATTTAAACAAACCTGTAAAATACTGGAGAATATCGTCTGCTCAGATGAGACCACGATTGGAGGCCAAAAGGTAAATCACCCAAAACCACCAACAACAGTGAAGTGTGGAGGTGAGGCATCATGGTGTGCGGCTGACTTTCACCATACGGCACTGGGATCCTTTATATGATTGAAGGAAGGATGAATGAACAAATGTACGGAGACGTAAAAATCTGCTCCATCTACCAGGATGATGAAGATTAAACGGGGGCGACATCTCACCAGACAATGATCCCAAACACAGGCAAGAGATAGAAAATAGATCTGCTAGAATGTCCGAGCCGATCACCAGAGCTGAATCCAGTAGAAAATGTCTGCTCAGAGATCATAGAAGGATCCACAGGACCTGCAGGATGTGAAGAGTGTTTGTGTGGAAGAATGGGCCAAAATCCACCTGAGCAATGCAGGGACTAGTGTCTCCATACAGGAGGAGTCGGGAGCTTCATCCGAAGTACAAAGGATTAAATACCTCTCAGTAACGTGTTCAATACTTTCTCTGTGTCGTTTCTCATTATTACACACCATTTAATGTATTCAGGACTCTGAGGCCGTCGCTTTTAATTCCGTCCGGTTACTAATCTATGATGCAATCTCCGGGGCCATGGAGCCTGTAATGATCAGATAAGGCCGAGCTCCGCTCACAATCGCCCCATTGTCCGGGATCACATCGGACGTTATCAGTTATGAAGTGATAATTATTGGGATTATGGCGGCAAATATTTCACATCCTGTTATAGTGAACCGAGCGTTAACGGGCAGCGCCTGACCCGGCCACGTCCTCGCCCCCCCCCCCGCCGTCTTTATACAGGGGGGTTTCATGGCGTCTTCTTGTCTTCTCCCCGCAGGTTGGGAGTCTCAGCTGCTGGAGACGGGATTTCTGGGAATCTTCCTTTGCCCCCTGTGGTCCTTGGCCCGAGTACCGGATCGCACCCCCCCGTCGGGCATCGTCATCTGGGCCCACCGCTGGCTCATCTTCAGGATCATGCTTGGAGCGGTAAGTTGCACCCCTGAGTAGGACAGCACCCAAACTATGAGGACCCCTGACTACTGCCTGATGGAAGTCTCCAATGTCAACCATAGACAATTGCTTGCCTATTTACACCCGACCATAGTAATAACTGGCCTGCTTGATGGCGACTTGGGGGTGGCAACTTTACACCACTCCATACAATGCCAGACAGATTAGTGTGATCCATCCCTGCTCAGAACACATCTCCTCTAGAGTCCAGTGGTGGTGGCTTTACACTGCTCCATCCGACGTTCGGCATTGTCCTTGGTGATGTATGGCTGCAGCTGCTCAGCATTGTGTTTGGTGATGTATGGCTGCAGCTGCTTGGCATTGTGCTTGGTGATGTACGGCTGCAGCTGCTTGCCATTGTGCTTGGTGATGTACGGCTGCAGCTGCTTGGCATTGTGCTTGGTGATGTATGGCTGCAGCTGCTTGGCATTGTGCTTGGTGATGTACGGCTGCAGCTGCTCGGCATTGTGCTTGGTGATGTATGGCTGCAGCTGCTTGGCATTGTGCTTGGTGATGTACGGCTGCAGCTGCTCAGCATTGTGCTTGGTGATGTACGGCTGCAGTTGCTTGGCATTGTGCTTGGTGATGTACGGCTGCAGCTGCTCGGCATTGCGCTTGGTGATGTACGGCTGCAGCTGCTCGGCATTGCGCTTGGTGATGTACGGCTGCAGCTGCTCGGCATTGTGCTTGGTGATGCACGGCTGCAGTTGCTTGGCATTGTGCTTGGTGATGTACGGCTGCAGCTGCTCAGCATTGCGCTTGGTGATGTACGGCTACAGCTGCTCGGCATTGTGCTTGGTGATGTACGGCTGTGGCTGCTCTGCATTGTGCTTGGTGATGTACGGCTGCAGCTGCTCAGCATTGCGCTTGGTGATGTACGGCTGCAGCTGTTCAGCATTGCGCTTGGTGATGTACGGCTACAGCTGCTCGGCATTGTGCTTGGTGATGTACAGCTGCAGCTGTTCAGCCATGAAGCTCCCGGTGGCGCAGTGTTTGTGCTGATATTATCAGAGGAGGTCTGGACTCTGCAGTTATGGGGTCAGCAGAGCGGTGGGGACTTTTCTGCCCTCTACTCCTCAGCACTGAGCCCCCCGCTCTGTAACATTACGGGGTCGGAGTTGCTGCATTTTTTTCCACTTTTCAATAACATGACTCACAGGTGATGGGAGACTATTAAGGAGGCAAGAAATATCAGGGACAAACTTTTTACATTGGTGGCTCCTAATACAGGACTGCGCTGGTATCGGTGAGATGTGGACCACCGGCCATTATCACATGAGGGTGTGAGGGGCTGGAGGTTATACACTGGGGGTGAGGGGACGGAGGTTATACACTGGAGGCGAGGGGACGGAGGTTATACACCAGGGGTGAGGGGACGGAGGTTATACACCGGGGGTGAGGGGACGGAGGTTATACCCCGGGGGTGAGGGGACGGAGGTTATACCCCGGGGTGAGGGGACGGAGGTTATACCCCGGGGTGAGGGGACGGAGGTTATACACCGGGGGTGAGGGGACGGAGGTTATACACCGGGGGTGAGGGACGGAGGTTATACATCGGGGGTGAGGGGACGGAGGTTATACCCCGGGGGTGAGGGGACGGAGGTTATACACCGGGGGTGAGGGGACGGAGGTTATACATCGGGGTGAGGGGTCGGAGGTTATACCCCGGGGGTGAGGGGACGGAGGTTATACACCGGGGGTGAGGGGACGGAGGTTATACACTGGAGGCGAGGGGACGGAGGTTATACACCGGGGGTGAGGGGACGGAGGTTATACCCCGGGGGTGAGGGGACGGAGGTTATACACCGGGGGTGAGGGGACGGGGGTTATACACTGGAGGCGAGGGGACGGAGGTTATACACCGGGGGTGAGGGGACGGAGGTTATACACCGGGGTGAGGGGACGGAGGTTATACACCGGGGGTGAGGGGACGGAGGTTATACACCGGGGGTGAGGGGACGGAGGTTATACCCCGGGGGTGAGGGGACGGAGGTTATACATCGGGGGTGAGGGGTCGGAGGTTATACCCCGGGGGTGAGGGGATGGAGGTTATACCCCGGGGGTGAGGGGACGGAGGTTATACACCGGGGGTGAGGGGACGGAGGTTATACACCGGGGGTGAGGGGACGGAGGTTATACACCGGGGTGAGGGGCTGGAGGTTACACACCGGGGGTGAGGGGGCTGGAGGTTACACACCGGGGGTGAGGGGGCTGGAGGTTATACACCGGGGGTTATCCAGCATCAGGGTACTTTATTCACTTTTAAAGGGAAGATGCTCTTAAAGGTGTAGACCACAGTAGTGAACCCCGGGGATTCTGGGTAATGACTCAGGTTCACCTGACGTGAGCACATTGTGGCGCTCTTGGTGTGAGCCCGTTGCCCGTATGGCGGTGTATAGTGCGTCTTGTAATCCCACATGTTGTCCCTGGGTGTTTTCTCTAGATAAGAGCAGATTGCCCGGTGACATATAATGCTGGGTGAATACTGGCTTCTTGTCCTGGGCTGCTTTCCTTGGCTCGGCCCGGCTCGTTATCTCGCCCGCCGGCCCCGGTATCAGGCTGCACAGATGTGTAATTCTGCAGATTTCTATAGGTGCACAAGTAAAGGTTGTGAGATGTGGCATTAAAGAGAAGCAGGGATCACAATGCAAACACAGGGCCCCGCACAGAACAAAGGGCCCCCCAGAGCCCCGGCCTGTGATTGACAGCTCCACCCCCAGTGATTCCTTACAGGCCGCGCTCTGGACCCCGTGCTTCTGACTGCCGCTGTGGATATATTATATATTTTTGGACAGTCAGCTGCCAAAAAATGAGTTGATGTGTGCTCAAATATTGCCATACACATATCATCCCCATCCAAGAACTCAATAATACAGGTACACGTATCTATATAATACCGCCACTGAGTGCCCATGTTACAGTGCCGTAACATTTCTAACCTGTTTTCCAATAATAGTGATATACAATGTCTGAAAACCTCCCATATCGTGTCCACATATTACAGTTACAAGCATGTAATATTGCCACATAGTGCTTAAAATAAACTGCTGTATACTGACATCCTACATAGCCTCTGGGGTGGTGCTCAGTCACAGGATCATTTAGGGGCAAGAACCACAGGATCTTCTGGGGCAGGGCTCACAGGATCTTCTGGGGCAGGGCTCACAGGAGCTTCTGGGGCAGGGCTTCACAGGAGCTTCTGGGGCAGGGCTTACAGGATCTTCTGGGGCGGGCTACAGGATCTTCTGGGGCAGGGCTCACAGGATCTTCTGGGGCAGGGCTCACAGGAGCTTCTGTGGTGGGGCTCACAGGATCTTCTGTGGTGGGGCTTACAGGATCTTCTGTGGTGGGGCTCCCAGGATCATCTGAGGCGGGCATCACAGGAGCTTCTGTGGGTGGGACACAGGATCTTCTGGGAGGGCTCACAGGATCTTCTGGGGAGGGCTCCAGGATCATCTGAGGCAGGGGCACACAGGATCTTCTGGGCGGGGCTCACAGGATCTTCTGGGGAGGGCTTACAGGATCTTCTGGGCAGGGCGCACAGGATCATCTGAGGCGGGGCTCCCAGGATCTTCTGGGAGGGGCACACAGGATCTTCTGGGGTGGGCCACAGGTGCATCTGGGAAGGGCTCACAGGATCTTCTGGGGGGGCGCACAGGAACATCTGGGGAAGGGCTTACAGGATCTTCTGGGGCAGGGCCACAGGATCTTCTGGGACGGGGCCACAGGATCTCTGGGACGGGCTCACAGGATCTTCTGGGGTGGGGCGCACATGAACATCTGGGGAAGGACTTACAGGATCTTCTGGGGTGAGGCTAAAGGAACATCTGGGTAGGGCTCACAAACATCTGGAGGGGCTCACAGGATCTTCTGGGAGGGGCCACAGGATCGTCTGGGGCAGGGCTCACAGGATCTTCTGGGGCGGGCCACAGGATCTTCTGGGGGGGGCACACAGGAACATCTGGGGAAGTGCTACAGGACCTTCTGGGGGAGCGCATTTACAGGGACCTTTCTGGGGTGGTAATTCACAGGATCTTCTGGGGTGGGGCTCACAGGAAACATCTGGGGGGGCTAACAGGAATCTTCTGGGGCGGGGCTCACAGGATCCTCTGGGGTATGTCTTTATGCTGCTCTGCTAAATTGTTCAGTGAGCACCACCCCCTCTGTAAAGATCATAAAAAGTAGCACTAAATAACAAGGCCCAAATCTCTGACATGATATGGCGGATTTTTAAAAAGCAAAAAAAAGCTGAATATTTATTACAGCAGCGGAAATAATATAAGAGCAAAAACTGGTCGTTTGTGACCTGGCAGGTTCCCTTTAACACCACTCTGTTAGAGGGTCCATATTACACCACCTTACAGCGCTAAAATAATGCAGTAGTCAAATAATATTTTCCTAGCAGTCCCCTGCAATGACACCAGACAGGGCCTAAAAAATCAGCAGTAATCAATTAATACTTCCTTATCTCGCCCACACAATGCCGCCATATAGTTTCCAAATAATATGCAGTATTTAAATGATGCCCCTTCAAGAGTAGAACTAATACCACTATATAGCATGTAAATAGAGTAAAGTATTTATATTACAATAAAGAGCCCATATAATGCCGCCATACAGTGCCCAAATATTAAGCAGCATGCAATTATATTGCTTAAAAGAACCATTCAGTGCCCAAAGATGTTCAACACTTTTATAGATCCAATATAATGCCACCATACTGTTCCCAAATAACATGCTTTATTGAGATATCCCCCCGCCCTCTCTAATAGAGCCCACCATGACTTGGCACCCAAGTGATGTTCGGTATTCAAGTCATGCTGCCTAAGAGCTGAAATAATACCGCCATATAGTGTTCAATAACACTGTGTTATGAAGCTCATGTAATACCGCCATATAGTAATAAATAAAACTGCATTATAGATCCCACATATCTTGCCAATATGTTTAATAACACTGTAGTATGGATCCTGCATAATACCGCCATATAGAATTCAATAATACGATACTATAGACCCCCCAATACCACCAATATAGTGTTTAGTCCACATAATCTGCATTATAGATTCCACATAATAGCGCCATATAGTGTCCACATAATTGTGTATTATAGATCCCATATAATACCGCCATATAGTATTCAATAATACTGTTTTATAGATCCCACATAATACTGCCATATAGTGTCCACATTATACACGGTATTGATAAAATTCCCCCTAAAAGAACCCATATACTACCACCATATGGTGTCCAGATATGCAGCATTGAGTTAATACTCCCTTGTAGAGTCCCCATAATACCGCCTTATAGTGCCCATATAACACACAAAGCTGAGTAATGATGGCTGGCTTTAGGTTCTGTATTTGGGGCTATTGGCCATTGCTCAGTTCTCCAGTTGACGTTCTGCTATTCAGTACTCTAGAAAAGCTGGGTGACGTATTTAAAGGGGCCATCCCCTCTGATTGTGTACCCGACTGTCCTGCAGGTCGGTGGTCATTGGAGCCCTTGATAACAGGTTTGTGTGATGACGCTGATGAGTGAGGGATGGGAAGAGCATTAACAGGCGGTGTAACCCCCCCACTACAGGCGGTGTAATCCCCCCACTACAGGCGGTGTAATCCCCCCACTACAGGCGGTGTAATCCCCCATTACAGGCGGGTGATTGATGCGCTGTCACCATCAGCCCCAACACTTGTATGTTCCCTTCTCGGAGGATAATGATCCTGACAGGCGCTGTAACCTCTGCCTCATGCGTGAAAGCAAAGTTTCCTTCCAGGCTGGAGCGCACCTGTCCGGGGGCCCGGGGGGCCGCTTTATATCTTGTGCCCAAGAGCCAGCTGAAGGGCCGACACATGGACCCCGAACTCTGCCCTCCCGGACCAGCGTAGGCCGCCCTGGGAGAAGACGAGGGGAAGTATTACATCACAGGGGGTATCTGCTGCAGAACCTCCTAATGTACCTCAGCTGCTGCAGTAAATCATAATACAAATCAGTTGCTCCAGAACCTCATCATACGCAGCTCAGCTGCTGTAGAATCTCATAATACAAATCAGCTGCTGCAGAACCTCCTCGTACACACATCAGCTGCTCAAGAACACTATAATACACACCACAGCTGCAGCAGAACATCATAGTACACACCATAGCTGCTGTAGAACCTCATAATACACACCACATCTGCTGCAGAACATCATCATAACACAGCAGCTACTCCAGAACCTTATAATACATGCAGCAGATGCTGAAGAACCTCATCATATGTATCTGTGCTGCTGCAGAACCTCATTCTACTCATCTCATCTGCTGCAGAACCTCATCCTACCCATGTCAGCTGCTGCAGAACATCATCCTACCCATCTCAGCTGCTGCAGAACCTCATCCAACCTATGTCCACTGCTGCGGAATCTCATCCTACTCATCTCAGTTGCTGCAGAACCTCATCCTACCAATCTCAGCTGTTGCAGAACCTCACCCTACCTATCTCAGCTGCTGCAGAACTTCACCTTACCTATCTCAGGTGCCCAGAATCTCATCGCTGCTGCAGAATCTCATTTTACCAATCTCAGCTGCTGCAGAACCTCATCCTACCCATTTTAGCTGCTACAGAACCTCATCGTAACCACCTCAGCGTACTGCAGAACCCCATCCTACCCATCTCAGCTGCTGCAGAACCTAATCCTACCCACCTCCGCTGCTGCTGAACCTCATCTTACCCACCTCACCTGCTGCAGAACTGCATCCTGCCCACCTCCACTGCTGTAGAACCTCATCCTACCCACCTCAGCTACCTCAGAACCTCATGATACACGCCTCATATGCTGCCTCATCATAGACATCTATGCTGCTGCAGAACCTCATCCTACACACCTCAGCTGCTGCTGAGTCTCATAATACACACCTCAGCTTCTGCAGAACCTCATAATACATCTCTGCTGCTGCAGAACCTCATCATACACACCTCAGCTAGTGCCATACCTCTTTTGGAAAACTGCATCATAAAGGCCTTCTACGTTAAGCAGAACAGTTGACTGTCCCTTTAAGGGCCATATTGGTGGCTATATTGACTATTTCCCATCATGACACCTGCGGCGGGGATTCTCGGGGGATATTTCCCCATCCAGACCCCCCCCCCCCGCCCTGTTGATAATGTCTTTGCTCAGATTTTTTGGAATATGTGCATTGTTCTGGGCCCCTGGGTCTGATGCCCCATTATTAGCTCACAAAGGGTTGAACCACTCTCCTATATATGTAATGTGCCCATAAGGGGAATTAGCACAGGATGCAGCGCGCAGCCGTCACCGCGCAGGGCAGAGGCTCACTGAGGGGGGAGCAGGTGACAGCGCAGCGCAGAAGCTGCTCACTTGAGTGACAGCAGCAGAACAAGCAGCAGGTTGCAAACTGTCAAGGAAATGGAGGGAACAGGGTGAGTTATGTGGGCCTGATGTTCCGACATTAACCCCCTGCGCCCCGCTGCTCTCTCTACACATATGTATCTGCACCAACACTATAAGATTGCATCATTACTGTAAAGCAGCAGGCTCCATATATTTATCCAATACTTCAGATGCTGCAGAATATCTTGATCTACCCCTCAGCTGCTGGCACAGGCAGAGTAATTGGTAGTGCCCAAGAGCCCACAGCTGGGTGATTAGTCCCAACTTTTCCTGACCATCCAAAATGGGAGGGGGGGGGGGGGAAAGGCACAAATCTATGCGATCACTGAGGTATCAGGTTACAGCTGCCTATGAAAATCTATGGGTAGGGGAGAAGGAGTGAGCAGCCCTACAGCTACAAAAAAATGTATTCTTTTTAGTTCGGAGCTGGATGCACAGCCACACTGTTTAGTGCTGCTGCTGCTGCTTTTTAGTAAGAGTTTCATCTCACCAAAATGCTGATTTGCAACTTACTGCTAACTACTGTAATATAACAATCTTTATTCTGCTACTGCTATATAATAAGAGTTTAATCGCCCTAATACTGGAATCCCAGATACACTGCTCATAACTGCTATGTAATAACCTCTATACTGTTGCTGATTTCTAGTAAGAATTTAATTTCACTCCAGTGCTGGATTCACATCTATACTGCTCAGTACTGCTATAAACATTCTCTATTCATCTGCTTTCTAATAAAAGTTTCAGTACGTTGCTGCTTTTTAGTAAGAGTTTCATCTCGCCCAAATCCTGGTTCACAGCTTTACTGCTCAGTACTGCTATAAGCATCCTCTATTCCATTTGCTTTCTAGTAAAGGTATCATTACCCATGGAAATAAATATTGCTATAATAATAATAAGTGCTGTTGTATTCACCTCTATGCTATTATCATCCTTTATTGTGTTTCTTTCTAGTAAATGTTTCATCTCTTACAGCTATACTTGCTCAGTACTGCTGTAAGCAACCTCTATTGTATTTCTTTCTAGTAAAAGTTTCATCTCATCCTGATGGGGGACTCACAACTACACTGCTCAGTATGGTAATAAAAGCTAGTAAAAGCTTAATTTCACCCGAGGACTAGATTCACAACTATACCGCTCAGTACTGCTATAAGCATCCTCTATTCCTCTGCTTTCTAGTAAACGTTTCATCTCACCCTGATACTGGATTCACAGCTATCATCCTCAGTACTTCTATATACATCCTCTATTACTCTGCTTTCTAGTAAGTGTCATCTCACCCTGAGCTGCATTCACAGCTATGATGATCAGTACTGTTTTAAACATCCTGTATTCTTTTACTTTCTAGTAAAGGTTTCATCTCACCCTGATGGTGCATTCATAGCTATCATGCTCAGTACTTCTATATACATCCTCTATTACTCTGCTTTCTAGTAAGTTTCATCTCACCCTGAGCTGCATTCACAGCTATGATGATCAGTACTGTTTTAAACATCCTGTATTCTTTTACTTTCTAGTAAAGGTTTCATCTCACCCTGATGGTGCATTCATAGCTACACTGCTCAGTACTGCTGTATTATAACTTCTATTTTTCTGCTACTTTCTAGTAAGAGCTTCACTTCACCCTGGCACTGGATTCATATCTGCATTGCCCAGTACTGCTGAAAACATCCTCTACTTCCTTTAAAAAGTTATTTTGCCCTGGTGATGAATTCACAGCTACCCTGCTCAGTATTGAATTCTAATGTTCTCTCAGGTCTGTGTGTGCTGCGTATGGAGACATCAAAGCAGCTCTTCCCAACTCACTAGTTCAGAGACAACTGACAATTAGACCTAGCTGGGAATCCAGCATCATAGCGAGATAAACCTTTACTAGAAAGCAACATAATAGGATGTTTAAAGCAGTACTGAGCAGTGTAGCTGTAGGGATAAAATGCAGGAGACAAGTCATATAGCGACCAAAGATGATAACATTCCTCATGTCCATACACGAACGCTTATAATCACCTGGAATGACGGGGTTAAAGTTTTCATCTATTAGTTTTGAGTTCCATCCAGAGCTGCATTCATAATTCTGCTGGAATCTGTCAGCAATCTAGTTGTCAGCTGAAACTGAATAATATAGGATGCTGATTAACTAGTGTAAAGGCAACACTTCCATAATACAAATCACCACATAGGGAATGCTGTGAGATTTCAGCTCTGAAGCTTGCAGAATTACATTTGAAAATTGCTAATTAGGCAGTTCGCCTCCAAACGGGCTCTTCGCTCGCAGCCTGGTGCTGCAAGGGTCAAACCCGAGTGGAGATTTTCTTCTTTTATTTTACCGTAACCGACTCCGAAAAGAGTCTGAGAAATAACAGGATGTGATGGTGAACCTCAGACCGCTGAATCTTATCTCTGGCTGGCAGCGGGACGCGGCCTCCTGCCCATCTCATTGGCTCAGGCTTCATCTGATTTCCTTGTGGTTTATTTGCTGTGGTTTTTCTCTTTTTTTATTTTTCTCTTTTCGATCCGTGACTCGGCCAAAGGAATTTTTTTTTTGCAAAACTGTCCTCATTTCATGAAGTGTTTCCTCATTTCAAGCTGCAGTCGTGCCAGCGATGACACATCGGGGTCCGAGCCCCTAATTGTTGTAAACTAGGCAGAAACTAAAAATTAAAAAATCTTACATAACGAAAGTTTTTCATCTTGTGAAAAGAGAAGCCTGAGACTATATTCACATATACTCCAGAGCTGCACTCACTGTGTACATACATTACATTACTGATCCTGAGTTACCTCCTGTATTATACCCAGAGCTGCACTCACTATTCTGCTGGTGGAGTCACTGTGTACATACATTACATTACTGATCCGAGTTACCTCCTGTATTATACCCAGAGCTGCACTCACTATTCTGCTGGTGCAGTCACTGTGTACATACATTACTGATCCTGAGTTACCTCCTGTATTATACTCCAGCGCTGCACTCACTATTCTGCTGGTGCAGTCACTGTGTACATACATTACATTACTGATCCTGAGTTACCTCCTGTATTATACTCCAGAGCTGCACTCACTATTCTACTAGTGCAGTCACTGTGTACATACATTACATTACTGATCCTGAGTTACCTCTTGTAGTATACCCAGAGCTGCACTCACTATTCTGCTGGTGCAGTCACTGTGTACATACATTACATTACTGATCCTGAGTACCTCCTGTATTATACTCCAGAGCTGCACTCACTATTCTGCTAGTGCAGTCACTGTGTACATACATTACATTACTGATCCTGAGTTACCTCCTGTATTATACTCCAGAGCTGCACTCACTATTCTGCTGGTGCAGTCACTGTGTACATACTTACATTACTGATCCTGAGTTACCTCCTGTATTATACTCCAGAGCTGCACTCACTATTCTGCTGGTGCAATCACTGTGTACATACATTACATTACTGATCCTGAGTTACCTCCTGTATTATACTCCAGAGCTGCACCTCACTGTGTACATACATTACATTACTGATCCTGAGTTACCTCCTGTATTATACTCCAGAGCTGCACTCACTAGTCTGCTGGTGCAATCATTGTGTACATACATTACATTACTGATCCTGAGTTACCTCCTGTATTATGCTCCAGAGCTGCACTCACTATTCTGCTGGTGCAGTCACTATGCACATACATTACATTACTGATCCTGAGTTACCTCCTGTATTATACTCCAGAGCTGCACTCACTATTCTGCTGGTGCAGTCACTGTGTACATACATTACATTACTGATCCTGAGTTACCTCCTGTATTATACTCCAGAGCTGCACTCACTATTCTGCTGGTGCAGTCACTGTGTACATACATTACATTACTGATCCTGAGTTACCTCCTGTATTATACTCCAGAGCTGCACTCACTATTCTGCTGGTGCAGTCACTGTGTACATACATTACATTACTGATCCTGAGTTACCTCCTGTATTATACTCCAGAGCTGCACTCACTATTCTGCTGGTGCAGTCACTGTGTCATACATTACATTACTGATCCTGAGTTACCTCCTGTATTATACCCAGAGCTGCACTCACTATTCTGCTGGTGCAGTCACTGTGTACATACATTACATTACTGAATCCTGAGTTCCTCCTGTATTATACTCCAGAGCTGCACTCACTGTTCTGCTGCTGCAGTCACTGTGTACATACATTACATTACTGATCCTGAGTTACCTCCTGTATTATACTCCAGAGCTGCACTCACTATTCTGCTGGTGCAGTCACTTTGTACATACATTACTGATCCTGAGTTACCTCCTGTATTATACTCCAGAGCTGCACTCACTATTCTCCTGGTGCAGTCATGTGTACATAATTACATTACTGATCCTGAGTTACCTCCTGTATTATACTCCAGAGCTGCACTCACTATTCTCGCTGGTGCAGTCACTGTGTACATACATTACATTACTGATCCTGAGTTACCTCCTGTATTATACCCCAGAGCTGCACTCACTATTCTGCTGGTGCAGTCACTGTGTACATACATTACATTACTGATCCTGAGTTACCTCCTGTATTATACTCCAGGACTGCACTCACTATTCTGCTGGTGCAGTCACTGTGTACATACATTACATTACTGATCCTGAGTTCCCTCCTGTATTATACTCCAGAGCTGCACTCACTGTTCTGCTGCTGCAGTCACTGTGTACATACATTACATTACTGATCCTGAGTTACCTCCTGTATTATACTCCAGAGCTGCACTCACTATTCTGCTGGTGCAGTCACTGTGTACATACATTACTGATCCTGAGTTACCTCCTGTATTATACTCCAGAGCTGCACTCACTATTGTGCTGGTGCAGTCACTGTGTACATACATTACATTACTGATCCTGTTCTGGTTCTGGGTATCTGGACATCCCCTGTTTCGGCTGCCCCCCTCCCGCTACGTTCAGTCCTGGGGTCCCCCCTGGTGTCATGGCCGCCGATCTCTCATACTAATTAGCCTTATAACATTAGCGGGGGAGGAAGTGAAGAAAGACGGCTTTCTTGTGCTGCCATGTAATTATTCATACAGGGCAGCTCTGCAGGGCACTGGGGCTTCATGGGAATTTTTATGGGGGGAGAAAGTGGAGTCTATAATATGTCGACCTCTGACCCCTTCCCACTTCCCCCCCCTACCCCCACTTTATCCTCTGGGGGTCCTGCACTTGACTTCTTGTCTTCTCTCTGATCTTCAGTCCATCTGTATTTTGCCTTTGGATCTTCTCATATTTGAAATGTTTTCCCATAAACTATAGATTTGGGTACTTTTCCCCTTTAAGGGGTCATTAAACCATCCAAGATTCCTTTAAGGAACCATCAGTCCAATAGACAATGACTGTAGTGGAGGATCCCTTTAACATTACCTCTATTCTTTTGCATCAGCACATCGTTGGTTAATAATCCGGAGCTGTATCATTTGGAGAGATGAAGAGGATCGGAGGTGGACGGGATCCTCGCCGCCACGTTCCGCTCCGGAGCACCTTGACGCCAGCTGAGACGCGCTGCTGGCACATCATCCCCCCCGACCGTTTACCGGAGCAATAATCAGCACTTTGTTCTGGATCTTCACCTAATCTCCTCCATGTTTGTTCCTCCAACAATAATAAACAGCGAGAACCAAAGAGTCCGAACGCAACGATTAATAAGGGAGTCATCCCCCATCAGTGGGGTTAACACGTTCACTGCATCCTACAGACTAGATGTGGTTTGGGAATCAGCAGAATAGTGAGTGCAGCTCTGGAGCATAATACAGGAGGTAACTCAGGATCAGTAATGTAATGTATGTACACAGTGACTGCACCAGCAGAATAGTGAGTGCAGCTCTGGAGTATAATACAGGAGGTAACTCAGGATCAGTAATGTAATGTATGTACACAGTGACTGCACCAGCAGAATAGTGAGTGCAGCTCTGGAGTATAATACAGGAGGTAACTCAGGATCAGTAATGTAATGTATGTACACAGTGACTGCACCAGCAGAATAGTGAGTGCAGCTCTGGGGTATAATACAGGAGGTAACTCAGGATCAGTAATGTAATGTATGTACACAGTGACTGCACCAGCAGAATAGTGAGTACAGCTCTGGAGTATAATACAGGAGGTAACTCAGGATCAGTAATGTAATGTATGTACACAGTGACTGCACCAGCAGAATAGTGAGTGCAGCTCTGGAGTATAATACAGGAGGTAACTCAGGATCAGTAATGTAATGTATGTACACAGTGACTGCACCAGCAGAATAGTGAGCGCAGCTCTGGAGTATAATACAGGAGGTAACTCAGGATCAGTAATGTAATGAATGTACACAGTGACTGCACCAGCAGAATAGTGAGCGCAGCTCTGGAGTATAATACAGGAGGTAACTCAGGATCAGTAATGTAATGAATGTACACAGTGACTGCACCAGCAGAATAGTGAGTGCAGCTCTGGAGGATAATACAGGAGGTAACTCAGGATCAGTAATGTAATGTATGTACACAGTGACTGCACCAGCAGAATAGTGAGTGCAGCTCTAGAGTATAATACAGGAGGTAACTCAGGATCAGTAATGTAATGAATGTACACAGTGACTGCACCAGCAGAATAGTGAGTGCAGCTCCGGAGTATAATACAGGAGGTAACTCAGGATCAGTAATGTAATATATGTAAAAAGTGACTGCACCAGCAGAATAGTGAGCGCAGCTCTGGAGTATAATACGGAATGTAACTCAGGATCAGTAATGTAATGTGTGTATACAGTGACTGCACCAGCAGAATAGTGAGTGCAGCTCTGGAGTATAATACAGGAGGTAACTCAGGATCAGTAATGTAATGTATGTACACAGTGACTGCACCAGCAGAATAGTGAGTGCAGCTCTGGAGTATAATACAGGAGGTAACTCAGGATCAGTAATGTAATCTATGTACACAGTGACTGCACCAGCAGAATAGTGAGTGCAGCTCTGGAGTATAATATAGGAGGTAACTCAGGATCAGTAATGTAATCTATGTACACAGTGACTGCACCAGCAGGATAGTGAGTGCAGCTCTGGAGTATAATACAGGAGGTAACTCAGGATCAGTAATGTAATGTATGTACACAGTGACTGCACCAGCAGAATAGTGAGTGCAGCTCTGGAGTATAATACAGGAGGTAACTCAGGATCAGTAATGTAATGTATGTACACAGTGACTGCACCAGCAGAATAGTGAGTGCAGCTCTGGAGTATAATACAGGAGGTAACTCAGGATCAGTAATGTAATGTATGTACACAGTGACTGCACCAGCAGAATAGTGAGTGCAGCTCTGGAGTATAATACAGGAGGTAACTCAGGATCAGTAATGTAATGTATGTACACAGTGACTGCACCAGCAGAATAGTGAGTGCAGCTCTGGGGTATAATACAGGAGGTAACTCAGGATCAGTAATGTAATGTATGTACACAGTGACTGCACCAGCAGAATAGTGAGTGCAGCTCTGGAGTATAATACAGGAGGTAACTCAGGATCAGTAATGTAATGTATGTACACAGTGACTGCACCAGCAGAATAGTGAGTGCAGCTCTGGAGTATAATACAGGAGGTAACTCAGGATCAGTAATGTAATGTATGTACACAGCGACTGCACCAGCAGAATAGTGAGTGCAGCTCTGGAGTATAATACAGGAGGTAACTCAGGATCAGTAATGTAATGTATGTACACAGTGACTGCACCAGCAGAATAGTGAGTGCAGCTCTGGAGGATAATGCAGGAGGTATGTGGTAGACCCTTATTGACGTCATTATCGGTGTCAGGAGACCTCTTCTGGGATTGTGGAATTTCTGGACTCCAGGAGAGACGACCCCTTAAAACTTAATATTTATAAATGAGGGGATTAAGAATGAATGAGAATGTAGCTCTTCGTGGTGTTTGTCTGCGGAGCTGACGCTCTGTTGGCCGGTCCTGACGCCGGGGGCAGTATCTGGCGATCCCGGCCACTTTCCCAAGCTCATGTTAATGGTATTTTCACAGTCGTAGCTGAGGGTCACCTATGGTCTGTGCCGTCCTCTCTCCCCATTGGCCCGTCCGTGCCATCTCGCCCCCTCCCCAGCCAACTTCACTTTGGGCTATGAAGGGGCTGAATGCCGGCTTTGTTCCCCTGACACTGTGGAGAAAAAAGAAATATCCGTGGAAAATCTGACATCTGCATTGTGGAGAAGAAATCAATAGATGAGTAGAACGTGGCCGTCCCCACTGTGGAGGAATCTGTCAGCTCTTCATATCGGATTAGCGCTTGACTGACATTTTAATTATCCCGCATTTCGCCCGTGTTGGGAAACATCGGTTTCGTAGTTTTCTTTAAGGGGACGGTGCCAAAGGGCGAGGGAAAATATTAAGCGGTGTATGAAGTGTGCAGCATCGGGCTGTGCCTACGACCTGCGCAGGGTATCGTGGGTGTCCTATATGGTGGGGGTATACATGCCTGCGTGCCCATCACACTCAAGATTTAAAGGGTTCTTTATTATGTGTAGGGTCAGTGATAGCTTGATAAATGACAGAGACCCCCAGATCTTGAGAACTGGGCTGTGAAGGAATCAAAGGTGCTGATGCCTGAGTCTCGCTTTGCTCCTCGTCTTTGGGGCCTCCGAGCGCTGCACTTTCTGTCAGTCCAATAGTCGATGAACAGGCATGAGCACCTCTGCTCCATTTAGGTTTGGACTGCAGAGCCCCGTTCTCAGGATCAACAGTTGTCCCCGTAAACCGGGCTCTGAAGAATGAAAGGTGTGCATGCATGACCCCCAGTCCATTCCTTTTCTTTGGGACCACCGAGTGCTGCACTTTCTGTCAGTCCCTTAGTCAATGGCTAAACATGAGCACCTCTGCTCCATTTAGGACTGGACTGCAGAGCCCCATTGTCAAGATCAACAGGGGTCCTAGTAAACCGGGTTCTGAAGAATTAAAGGTGTGCATGCCCGACCCCCACTCCATTTCTTTTCTCTGGGGCCGACGATCGCTGCACTTTCTGACAGTCACATAGTCAATGACTACACATGAGTCCTTCCACTCCATTTAGGACAGAACTGGAGAGCCCCATTCTCAGGATCAACAGGGGTCCAACTACTTGGACCCTCCAATGCCGAGAACTGGGTTCTGAAGAATCCAAGCTGTATATGCCTGACCCGGCTCCATTGCTTGTCTTTGGTGCCGCTGAGCGCTGCACTTTCTGTCAGTCACATAGTCACTGACTAAACATGAGCCCCTCCACTTCATTCAGGACAGAACTGAAGGGTCCCAACTACTAGGACCCTCCAATTCCGAGAACTGGATTCTGAGAATCGCAATGTGTTAGATTGACCCCCTTCCCTGTTCTTTGGGCCCATTGAGTGCTGCACTTTCCATCAGTCTTGTAGTCAATGAATAGACATGAGCACCCCCACTCCATTCTGGACTGCATAGCCCCATTTCCAGGATCAACTGGCGTCCAATTCCTGGGACATCCCCCCCCAATCCCAAAACCTGGACATTGTAGAATTGATGGTGTGCATAACTGATCCTTCCTCCATTACATGTCTTTGGGCCCACCGAGCACTGCACTTTCAGTCAGTCCCGAAAGTCAGTGAATAAACGAGAGCCCCTCTTCTCCATACAGGACAGGGCTAGTCCTATTCTCAAGATCAACAGGGGTCCCAGTAAACTGTGCTCTGAATAATTAAAGGTGTGCATGTCTGACCCCCACTCCATTTCTTTCCTTTGGGGCCGTCGAGCGCAGCACTTTCTGTCACTCCCATAGTCAATGACTAAACATGAGCCCTTCCACTCCATTCAGGACAGAACTGGAGAACCCTATTCTCAGGATCAACAGGGTCCAACTACTCGGACCCTCCAAACCCGAGAACTGGGTTCTGAAGAATCAAAGGTGTGCATGCCTGATCCTCGCTCCATTCCTTGTCTTTGGTGCCGCTGAGCGCTGCACTTTCAATGAGTCCCATAGTCAGTGATAAAACACGAGCCCCTCCACTCCATTCAGGACAGGGCTGCAGAGCCCCGTTCTCAGGATCACCAGGGATCCTGACGGTAGGACACCCAGTGCTTGAGTTATGCCTTATCTTTTGGAGAGAAGACCCTGGGACCTCGGCTATGCTTAGGATTAAGGATGGAAATATTAGACCAGTAGACATCTACTTGTAGCTTCAAAGCTGTTATGAAACTACAACTCCCAGCATCCCTGGACTGAAGACCATTAGAGCAGACAGCATGGGATTGTAGAGGATACGACACACTAAATCATTAGATTTGTGCTCGTCTCCTGATTAATCTTTTCACTGACAAGTAGAAGAAGTGAAACACACACGTCCGCACTTATCTTTTTTCACCATAATTTGACGTAAAAGTTTTTGAAATGTCACAAAATTCAGTTATGAAATTTATAGTTGCACAAGAAAATTGTGATTACAGGTATCTGACCTACACAGGGCTGGTCCTCGCCTCCTAATACAACTCAACTTCATTTAAAGGGGACCTATCTGTTGCCATAAATCTGTAATTTTTTTACTTGATATAAAAGCTGCTGTTCTCCTGAATCCGGCAATGTTTTTCTTTTGTTTCTGCGCCTCTCTGTTCCAGAGATATCGCCTCTTCTTCTTCCGGTCTTGTTCCAAGTGGGCGTGGTCATCGACTTTTTTGTGTGGCATGTACTTAAGAACCACACCCACTTCATCATAAGACTAGATTTATATATCAGGAAGAAGGGGCCATATCTCAGGAACAGAGAGGAGCAGGAAGAAAAGAAAAACTTCGCCGGATTCAGGAGAACAGTGGCGTTTACACTAGATAATAATATTACTGATTTATGACAAGTGACATTTCCCTTTTAAGTGAGAAGGATCAACTACAGTGATGCATTTAGCTGTGCAGCAAAAGCTGTAGAATTTTCCTGTGGTAGAATACGCAGGAAATAACTATAGTTAGTGTCTTTCTGCAAATTATATGTAAAGAAACACACAGCTCTGCTTCATGTATTTGTAGGCACATACAGCTCTGCTACATGCACATATAGATACACACAGCTCTGCTACATGCACACTACATACAAATAGAGACACACTGCTCTGCTACATAAACATAGACACACACATCTCTGCTGTATGCACACTACACACAGCTCTGCTAAATGCACATATAGATACACACAGCTCTGCTACATAAACATATAGACTCACACAGCTCTTCTTATGCACACAGCTCTGCTACATGCACATATAGATACACACAGCTCTGCTACATGCACACTATCTACACAAACACACACTGCTCTGCTACATATACATATAGGCACACACAGCTCTGCTATATGCACACTACACACAGCTCTGCTACATTCACTATACAGTACATATACATAGCACTGCTACATGCTCACTACATACACATAGAGACACCCATATCTCTGTTCAATGAACCTATAGACACACACAGCTATTCTACATGCACACTATACACACAGCTCTGCTAAATGCACACACTATATACACATACAGACACACAACTCTGCTACATGAACACTGCATGCACATACAGATACACACAGCTCTGCAACAGACACAATTAAACACACACACTCTCTAACATTACCCCATCTTGAAGTTCTTTATCGGTGCAGAGCAGGAAAGTGCAGGCAATGAGAAATGCACAGAGGTTGGAAAAGTTGAACAGCTGCAGGATCTTCCAGGACCTTCATTTCAGTCATGTGACTGATCACATGACCAGAAGCTCCTTCAGCTCTTGCACTCTCCTGCAGCCTCTGTGTAATGTCCAGTATCCTTTTCAGCTCTGTACCAATTGCATAGATCAGTGCAGAGCAGGAGAGAGGGCAGTGTTCTGTGAGACGGTTTCCCTCTCTTTCCACTCACAGACATTGAATGGGCCCCCTCACCTGGCCAGGGCCCTAGCACTTGCCCGGGTGCGTACGACGGCCATCAACTTATGATCAGTGGGGGTCCGACATATTGATCCTGTGAATAAAAGTGCTAAACTGGATACAATTGTAACAAACCCTCTGCTGCTGAAAGTATTTTATCAGCCACTGAACACAAGCAGAAATATTTCCATTTGTGGACAGCAAGAAGAGACAAAAGAGAATTCAATTGGAATATTTTTGGCTAGGGAGCAGGGGTGGGTGGGGATGGTCGACCACAGTTACAGGTGGTTTGTGTCCGGAGATGTCTTGAGGGTAGAATGGTATCGGGGCTGAGGGTCTTGGGAATGTCAGATGACTCGAAAATTTAATTTTGTCCAGGTTTTCCCATCTAGAAAGTATTTCTGGAGTTTGCGAGGGCTGAGAAGCGACGGGGTCGACCTCCCGGGTGGGAATCTCTGTGCCAGAGGCTTGGCGGCAGATATTTCATAAATTGGGTTAGGGAAGTGTTTTGTGGTCTTCAGGACGGGAAGGGTCGAGGTCCTAATCCAGTTAGGGCACCTGTTTCCTGTGCTTTATCTAATATTGCTTCTTCCCCAGAGAACTATTCTTTTTTGGATAATTTTTAAAATTTCATGAGAAAGACTCGACAACCAAAGGAAGACCAAACCTCGGCCCTTGTCTGCTTCACCTCGGCCCTTGTCTGCTTCACCTCGGCCCGTGTCTGCTTCACCTCGGCCCGTGTCTGCTTCACCTCGGCCCTTGTCTGCTTCACCTCGGCCCGTGTCTGCTTCACCTCGGCCCTTGTCTGCTTCACTTCGGCCCTTGTCTGCTTCACTTCGGCCCTTGTCTGTCTCACCTCGGCCCTTGTCTGCTTCGCCTCGGCCCTTGTCTGCTTCGCCTCGGCCCTTGTCTGCTTCACCTCGGCCCTTGTCTGCTTCACCTCGGCCCGTGTCTGCTTCACCTCGGCCCATGTCTGCTTCACCTCGGCCCATGTCTGCTTCACCTCGGCCCATGTCTGCTTCACCTCAGCCCTTGTCTGCTTCACCTCGGCTATTGTCTGCTTCACCTCGGCCCTTGTCTGCTTCACCTTGGCCCTTGTCTGCTTCACCTCGGCCCTCGTCTGCTTCACCTCGGCCCTTGTCTGCTTCACCTTGGCCCTTGTCTGCTTCACCTCGGCTATTGTCTGCTTCACCTCGGCCCTTGTCTGCTTCACCTCAGCCCTTGTCTGCTTCACCTTGGCCCTTGTCTGCTTCACCTCGGCCATTGTCTGCTTCACCTCGGCCCTTGTCTGCTTCACCTCGGCCCTTGTCTGCTTCACCTCGGCCCTTGTCTGCTTCACCTCGGCCCTTGTTTGCTTCACCTCGGCCCTTGTCTGCTTCACCTCGGCCCGTGTCTGCTTCACCTCGGCCCTTGTCTGCTTCACTTCGGCCCTTGTCTGCTTCACTTCGGCCCTTGTCTGTCTCACCTCGGCCCTTGTCTGTCTCACCTCGGCCCTTGTCTGCTTCACCTCGGCCCTTGTCTGCTTCACCTCAGCCCTTGTCTGCTTCACCTCGGACCTTGTGTGCTTCACCTCGGACCTTGTTTGCGTCACCTCGGCCCTTGTCTGCTTCACCTCGGCCCTTGTCTGTTTCACCTCGGCCCTTGTCTGCCTCACCTCGGCCCTTGTCTGCTTCACCTCGGCCCTTGTCTGTTTTACCTCGTCCCTTGTCTCCTTCACCTCGGACCTCGTCTGCTTCACCGCGGCTCTTGTGTGCTTCACCGCGGCTCTTGTCTGCTTCACCTCGGCCCTTGTCTGCTTCACCTCGGCCCTTGTCTGCTTCACCTCGGCCCTTGTCTGCTTCACCTCGGCCCTTGTCTGCTTCACCTCGGCCCTTGTCTGCTTCACCTCGTCCCGTGTCTGCTTCACCTCGGCCCTTGTCTGTTTCACCTCGGCCCTTGTCTGCCTCACCTCGGCCCTTGTCTGCTTCAACTCGGCCCTTGTCTGCTTCACCTCGGCCCTTGTCTGCTTCACCTCGGCCCTTGTCTGCTTCACCTCGGCCCTTGTCTGCTTCACCTCGGCCCTTGTCTGCTTCACCTCGGCCCTTGTCTGCTTCACCTCGGCCCTTGTCTGCTTCACCTCGGCCCTTGTTTGCTTCACCTCGGCCCTTGTCTGCTTCACCTCGGCCCTTGTCTGTTTTACCTCGGCCCTTGTCTCCTTCACCTCGGCCCTTGTCTGTTTTACCTCGGCCCTTGTCTCCTTCACCTCGGCCCTTGTCTGCTTCTCCTCGCGCCGTGTCTGCTTCACCTCGGCCCTTGTCTGCTCCACCTTGCGCCGTGTCTGTTTCACCTCGGCCCTTGTCTGCTTCACCTCGGCCCTTGTCTGCTTCACCTCGGCCCTTGTCTGCTTCACCTCGGCCCTTGTCTGCTTCACCTCGGCCCTTGTCTGCTTCACCTCGACCCTTGTCTGCTTCACCTCGCGCCGTGTCTGTTTCACCTTCGCCCTTGTCTGTTTCACCTTCACCCTTGTCTGCTTCACCTCGGCCCTTGTCTGCTTCACCTCGGCCCTTGTCTCCTTCACCTAGGCCCTTGTCTGCTTCACCTCGGCCCTTGTCTGCTTCACCTCGGCCCTTGTCTGCTTCACCACGGCCCTTGTCTGTTTCACCACGGCCCTTGTCTGCTTCACCTCGGCCCTTGTCTGCTTCACCTCGGCCCGTGTCTGCTTCACCTCGGCCCTTGTCTGCTTCACTTCGGCCCTTGTCTGCTTCACTTCGGCCCTTGTCTGTCTCACCTCGGCCCTTGTCTGCTTCACCTCAGCCCTTGTCTGCTTCACCTCGGCCCTTGTCTGCTTCACCTCGGCCCTTGTCTGCTTCACCTCGGCCCTTGTCTGCTTCACCTCGGCCCTTGTCTGCTTCACCTCGGCCCTTGTCTGCTTCACCTCGACCCTTGTCTGCTTCACCTCGGCCCTTGTCTGCTTCACCTCGGCCCTTGTCTGTTTCACCTCGGCCCTTGTCTGTTTCACCTTCGCCCATGTCTGTTTCAACTTGGCCCTTGTCTGTTCCACCTTGGCCCTTGTCTGTTTCACCTCGGCCCTTGTCTGTTTCACCTTGGCCCTTGTCTGCTTCACCTCCCCCTTGTCTGTTTCACCTTGGCCCTTGTCTGTTTCACCTTGGCCCTTGTCTGTTTCACCTCGGCCCTTGTCTGTTTCACCTCGGCCCTTGTCTGTTTCACCTTGACCCTTGTCTGCTTCACCTCCCCCTTGTCTGTTTCACCTTGGCCCTTGTCTGTTTCACCTTGGCCCTTGTCTGCTTCACCTCGGCCCTTCTCTGTTTCACCTCGGCCCTTCTCTGTTTCACCTTGGCCCTTGTCTGTTTCACCTTGGCTCTTGTCTGTTTCATCTCTGCTCTTGACTGTTTCCCCTGGACCCTTGCCTGTTTCCCCTTGGCTCTTGCCCGTCTTCCCTTGGCTCCTGCCCGTCTCCCCTTGGCCCTTGCCCGTCTCCCCTTGGCCCTTGCCCATCTCACCTTGGCCCTTGCCCGTCTCCCCTTGGCCCTTGCCCATCTCACCTTGGCCCTTGCCCGTCTCCCCTTGGCCCTTGCCCGTTTCTCCTTCAGCCCTGAACAGGGGGAGGAAGTGACAACGAAACTTGCATCAGGGCTGCAGGGACATAGTATCATCTATTTGATACTCCAGATAGAATAGTAGTGTATAAACAATATAAATACCTGGAGCATCAGATAGATAATACTATGATATATATATATATATATATATATATATATATATATTCTTTATGCTCTACTATTCTATAATAATGTATTTATTTATATACTATCAAATGACCACCTTGCCTAGTCTCTACTGGCGTTGATGACTTTTGGTACTGTGTTATGACATTAATATGAATTATAAGATTTTTACCTTGGTAACTTCTGCCGTTAGGGTAAATGGACACATTAGAGAGATGAGAATCAATGTAAAGAGCGTCACCTACCATGGAGAACTTTCCTTTGGTGGTTGAGGAGTTAATGTCAGTTTCTGTTTGCTAGCAAGCTAGCTAGTTCTTCTCCAGGTGTGGCTACTCTGTGACCACTCTCATCCCCTTTATATAATCACATGGTTCCAGCATACTTTGCTGGTGATTAAACTCATTACTGGCCAAGCTTCCTGAGGTGAAGGTGCCATTCTGGAGAGCTGACTGCTGCTAAGCCGTCTGCTGCCTAGGACAGAGGCAGTAGGCGTAAAGTTGCCTGTTTCCCTGTCTCCCTTTCCCTCCTGTTGTATTACTGCAGTGGTTGGAACTAGTGCTCCCGTTGGCCATCTCCCTATTGAGGGTTAACATCAGTGCCAGCGAGGGACTAAGTATCCTGCTCGGCGACGGGTTGCAGGAACTTGTATAAGGACGATAGGGAGATCAGGGCACAGCCGCAGGAGATCATCTCTTCCCCGTTCCCTATGAGCAGGGCCCTCCGCTGTATTTGTTCCCCCCGGTGTCTCCCCGTCTGCTGTTTCATGTAGTTAGACGGACATTGTTCGTCCTTGCGTCACTGTCACACACCATAGCCGGACATCTCCCTTTGTCCCTTTACAATCAGTCACTTTGTCACATGATAGAAGGTTTCTTTTTATAATTTTAAGGAGAGCAGATAATTTAGTTATAATCAGTTTTACTAGATTCAGCATCAAACAAGATTAAAGGGCTATGTGATGAAATGTCTGATCACTGGGATCCTATCGATCGTGAGGAAGAGTCCTGAGGGTTGGATCTGTACTGAGCGCGTGCGACCACCCATCCTGTACACAGTGAGTGGTTGCACATGCTCAGTTCTGCTCCAGTCACCCGGAGGCTTAGATTGATGGGTGTTTATGGGACGTCTCATCCCCTGGGTCGTCATCATTGTTGGACCCATCCCAGAATCGGCCAATAATCCCCAGTGTATGGGTAACGTTTCCTCCGGCCTCTTATAGGAGTGCGGACCGGTCTCAGATCTTGCACCGTTGCGATTTCGGCAGCCAGAATACACAAGTCCTGTTTTGGCTCCTTGTAAAAGCCGCTTTTGTGACGCTGTCAAGAAGACGAGATAAGGATCAGCGGCTGTGTTCTGTATTGGAGCGTTATCACTGATCCGACGGGTCCAGGACTACGTGTGCCCACCCGATCCCGGGCCTGCCCACTGCAGCCCCTCCGGCCGTGGGAGAAGTTCTCTGACTCTCATAGAATGCCTCACTCCTGATACCGGACAGAGTTATCGGCCAGTCAATCCTTGTGGGACTGATCAGCAGTCCCATGTAAGCCTGGGTCCAATCAACTGACCATAGAGTGGGGGAGTGAAGCGACGATTCCTACAATGTCACATGGGTAGAGGAGTCCGGGAAGCTGAGGTTTAGGGGTCTGTTTGCTTGGTGATGCATGGGAATATGGAGGGAGCTGTGTTTTCCCTATATTGACCACTATGTCCGCTCACAATTTTGGGGTCGGCCCCTAAGAAAAATATGCTAAATAACACGCCAATATGTACCAAATAATAGTACCGCTAACACAGCGTCTACATAACCAATGCCAGTAGTAACAAACAGCAATGCCTCCATAAAGTCACCAGTGTGTGTCACATAAAAGTACATTACAGTGCCCACATAATACTGCCATATAGCACCCAGATAATGCTGCCATCTAATAACCAAATACCACTGTCACAACAGTATCCATATAATAATGCCATATAATACCACCATATTGTATACAGAAAATCGTCAAATATTAACACCTGCATGTGCCCATTAGTAGTACAACAAACATTAATGTTGTCATGTAATGACTACTAATATTGCCATATAGTACCCAAATACCAGGGCCCGAAACATATCACTAAGTGCCTAATAAAAGTACAGTGGCCACATAATATACACCATATATTGTCCATATAACACTGCTGTATAGTACTGACAATAATGCCATATAGAACCATCATAACACTGCCATATAGTACCAACATATTACTGCTATATGGAACAGTCATACTACCATATAGTACCGACATAAGAATGGTATATAGAATTGTCATAGAACTGCCAATAGTACTAACATATTACTGCCAAATAGAGCCGTCATATTACTGCCATAGAAGTTACGACAGTTCAATATGGCATTGATATGTCGGTACTATATGGTAGTGTTCTCATGGTTCTATAAGGCAGTAATAACACTGGCATATGTGCTGATATCACTGCCATATTGAACTGTTATAACACTGCCATATAATACTGACATATTGCTGCTATATAGAATCTTCATTTGTTGGTACTATATGGCAGTGTTATGACCGTTCTCTATGGCAATGATATGTCGGCACTATAAGGCAGTGTTGTGACAGTTCTATATGGCAATAATATATCATTACTCTATGGCAGTGTTATGATGATTCTATATAGCATTAATATGTCAGTACCATATGGCAGTTTTATGAAATGTCATATGGCAGTAATATGTCAATATTATATGGAAGTTTATGATGACAGTTCTATATGGAAGTAATATGGACTAAAGGCAGGTATACAGTTCAATACGGCAGTGATTGTTGGTACTATATGTAGTTATACTGCCAGAACCATGATAACTGCATATGTACGACATGTTATGCATATGAACTCACATGCCAATAGTACGACATATTACTGCCATATAGAACGTCATGACATGCATATGGTGCCGCATTATGAATGTCACAACACGCCTATAGTACGACTTATGCCATATAGAACTGTCATAACACTGCCATATAGTACCGACATAATACTGCCATATGAACTGTCATGACACTGCCATATGGTTCCGTATACTTCAAACTCATGTAATACTGCCATATATAGCATCATCAGAGCTCCCACAATTTTGTCTCCCTGCTGTCTGTAGAGGTGTGAATGCAGTTTTGCATGTAATGCTGCCATATAGTACCCAAATACCAGTTAAAAAATATGAACATCAGTAAATGTCCAAAGTACTACACAGTATTCACATCATACTGCACAATGAGTGAACTGAGAAGCGGTCAGTGAGCTCGCTATGACAGATCTATGGCTTTTTCTACAATCCGGTCAATCTGATTTACGACCACATCAAAGTTGTGCATGGAAACAAAATGTTCTGGTCCGTGTCCCGCTCTACCCTGCGGTCACATGACCCGACAGCGCCACCAATGTAACCGTCATCAGAGACCCATATTGGGATCTTTAGGTCTCGTTGCCCCTGTGGACGGTTTCAGGACTCTTGCTGACTCTTACATCATCTCTAGAGTCACCGATCCGAAATAATGATCCATTAGTGACTGCTCGCTGCTCCGTCATCGGGAGGGAAGCCCAAGTGTGTCACATTAGTCAATGGCTGTCACTCAGCAACAGACATCGTCACCAATAATCCCAGGTGGACAAACAAGAGATAAACCTGCTCAGACCTGCACGTTCCAACCGTCCGCGGCCCCTGACGCCACGTGCAGCCTGCAGGCATTGATTGACACATTGACTCCTGTGCAAGCTGCAAAGACATACGGTACTTACTGTTCACTGAAGAAGGAAAGACGCACAACCATTATTGTAATCGGAGCCATTTTCATTTTTTTTCCCTGCATAATGCAATACAAGCAACATTGAGAGCAAGAGAAAGCTCCTCATGGGCGTGTCCTGACATCCTGTGATCCTATTGGCTGCATGCTGCTCTGTCCCCGCCCCTTAGGATCCGGAAATGTGCTTATCTGATGTTTCCTCCTTCACTCGTATTTTCTACAAATTGCATTACTAGGGGGCGATGAATGCCTCTCTATATGCAGATGTAGCAGAGCTAAATGTGTCATTTAACCCTGTCAGTGCATTATCACAGAGGTCATATTGGGAGTTGTAGTTTGGCAGCAGTGGGGGATGCACAATTTGGAAACCGCTCTCTGACTGCTATGAAACTGCGACTCCCTATGTTATATACAGGAGGGTGGGGTGGGTCACAAAATCTGGAAGATGCAGGATGGAGATCAGATTTACCTGCAGTCCTATGTAAAACTACAAGTACGCTGCTATGCTTTATCATCATGCGGCAAGTTCAGCCCTTATATAATGGATAAATCCAGCTCTACTACATCTAATGAGTGCAACAGGCAAACTCGCCTGCTCCGCTTGGCAAATTTAAATCCAGCATGTCCGACAAATTCAGCTCTGCTACATCTGGAAAATTCAACTGATATACTCTGCTGCTGCTGACATCCTCATCCCTGCTGTACCTTTGACAAACTCAGCTCTGCTACATTTGGAAAATTCACCCTGTTGCTTTTGACATTCTCATCCCTGCTGCACTTGTGACATACTCAGCTCTACAACATCTGGAAATTCACTCTATCACTTGTGACAGTCTCAGCTCTGCTACATCTGTAAAATTCAACTGATGAACTCTGCTGCTTTTGATATTCTCATATATGCTGCACTTATGACAACCTCAGTTTCTGCTACATCCGGCAGATTCACCTAGATGCTTTTGACAAACTCAGCTCTGCTACATCTGGAAGATTCACCCTGTTGCTTTTGACATTCTCATCCCTGCTGCACTAGTGACATACTCAGCTCTGCTACATCTGGAAATTCACTCTACTGCTTGTGACTGTCTCATCCGTGCTGCATTTATGACAGCCTCAGCTCTGCTACATCTGTAAAATTCAACTGATGAACTCTGCTGCTTTTGATATTCTCATTATCTGCTGCACCACTGACAAACTCGGCTCTACTGCATCTGGAAAATTCACTTTGCTCCTTTTAACAACTTCATCCTTGTTGCACTTGTGACAAACTCAGGTCTGCTACATCTGGAAAAGTCACTATGCTGCTTTTGACATCCTCATTCCTGCTGCACTTATGACAAGCTCAGCTCTACTACATTGAGATAATCAACTGATGAAGTCTGCTGCTTTTGACATTCTCATTTCTGCTGCACATCTGACAAATTCAGCTCTACTACACCCAAACTGATGATCTCTGCTGCCTTTCACATCCTCATCCCCGGCTGCACTTATGACAAACTCAACTCTGCTACATCTGGAAATTCAATTGATGATCTCTACTCATAGTGTCATCCTCATCCCCACTGCACTTGTGACAAACTCAGCTCTGCTTCATCTGGAAAATTCTGCTAATGCTGCTTTTGACATTTTGACATCCTCATCCCTGCTGCCCCTTGTGACAAACTCAGCTTTGCTACATCACCTTCCTGCTTGTAACATCTTATTCTCTGCTGCACTCCTGACAAATTCAGCTCTACTACTTCTGAGAAATTCACTCTTTTGCTTGTGACATCCTCATCCCTGCTGCCCTTCTGACAACAAATTCAGCTCTGCTACATCTGGAAACTTCACTGTGTTGCTTTTGCTGCACTTATGGCAAATTCAGCTCTGCTACATCCACGCCCTCAGCTATAAAGTCATACAAAAAGTTTGGGGGAAATAAATCCATTTTTGTTGTTTTATTAGAAGGTGTCGTAATAAAGTGCAAAACTTAACAAAATAAAAGACTGGGGATGGTTTGATTTTCCAATTAGCGCGGTGTCCGCCTCTCCCCGCCGCCCGCTCCGCTGCACATAAGCGTCCAGTGTTCTATAAACAGCCTCCACGCTGCGTCCCTGGGGTGGAGGTACAAGCCGTGTTTATAATAAATGGCTGACGCCATACCGGAGCAATTTGGACTGACTTACTGTACCAAAACAGCTGTTCTCCTGCAGCAACGGGCGGTAATTAACCCCGAGCCAATTAGCGAGGCCTTCATTCATCTCATTGACTCCTGATTTATGTAGCGATGGCATCCTTCAGACCACTTCTTGGAAACCTCTTACGAGCTGACGCCGATGCGCCAATCCGAGGCGGGAGCAGAATACAGTCTCCTCTTCATACGGCTCCCTATATACTCGTATATACTCACCCCGCTTTCATCAGTCCCGAAATGACGATGGATGAGCTCAGGGTCCGGCCGCGGTGGAGTCACAACCCAACTAGAGGGGATGGCGCAGGTTTAAAGCTGGTCATACCTACTGTACACATGCACGCTCCGCTCGACTGAGAGTGCATGTGGTATGAATGGGGAGAGGGACGTAAGCCACCGACAGTTCTATCTACAGATTATCTCCCTGGAGAGGATGGGGCATGTTGAAGTAAATCTGCCCAATCTTTCTGTCCCTTGATACCAGACAAAACATGGTTATAACCTGCAAATGTGAGATAAATGCGCATAGGGTCTACATGGTTGGCTGACAGTGGCAGGATCAGATGACATTCATTTGTATGCAGTGGCGTAAGTTGAAGCTTATGGGCCCCGAAGCGAAAGCTCCAACGTGGCCCCCAATTATCGCAAATCTTTAATAGCAATAGCCTTGACTTTTGGGGCCCGGGTGCGATTGCAAACCCTGCACCTGTTGTAGTTACGCCCCTGTTTGTATGGCCATTCTCTTAACATCATAAAGTATCCTTCCCCTTTGCAGAACTGGACAGGTCACTGTCTCCCACAAGTTAAGCACAATCCTCTTCTGCTGCTGACTATATACCCAAGGCTCTATTGGCTTCATAATGTTTTATCCAACATCACTAATTCTGTGATAAAATACTCGGTGGAGAATCTGGCTCTTTCTAAATTGATTATGGACAGGTCACTGCCTCCACGAGTTCAACACACTCCTCTTCTGCTGCTGACAATATATCCAAGGTCTTATTGGCTATCGATACTTTTATCCCATCTCACAGCTTATTTTCTGTAGAGAATCCTGATCTTTTACACTGTTGCCTATTGACACTTGATGGACAGGTCACTGCCTCCTGCAAGTTCAGCACACTCCTCTTCTGCTGCTGACCCAAGGTCTTCATGCTCACAGATACTTTTATCTGACATCACACACAACTTCTGGGATGAAATCCTCTGTGGAGAATTCTGCTCTTTCTAAATTGATTATGGACAGGTCACTGCCTGCTGCAAGTTCAACACACTCCTCTTCTGCTGTTGATAATATATCCAAGGTCTTATTGGCTATCGATACTTTTATCCCATCTCACAGCTTCTTTTCTGTACAGAATCCGGATCTTTTTAACTTCTGCTCGCTGGCACATGATGGACAGGTCACTGCCTCCTGCAGGTTCAGCACACTCATCTTCTGCTGCAATAATAAACCATGGTCTTAATGGCTACAGATACTTTTCTCCCACATCACAACCTCTGTCATTAAATATTTTTGGGAGAATCCGGCACTTTTTAACTTGTTTATGGACAGGTCACTGTCCCCCTCAAAATCAGCACACTCTTCCGCTGCTGACCATTTATCCAAGGTCTTATTGGCTACAGTTACTTTTATCCTATATCACAACTTATGTTCTGTAGAGAATCCTGATCTTTTACACTGTTGCCTATTGACACTTGATGGACAGGTCACTGCCTCCTGCAAGTTCAGCATACTCCTCTTCTGCTGCTGACAAAATACCCAAGGTCTTATTGGCTATAGATTGTTCTATACACCCACTTCACAATTTCTTTCTCTGTGGAGAATCCTGCTCTTTCTAAGGCGGCCGTCACACGCTAAGATATCTTTAGCGATATTGTAAGCGATCACGTGCACGCGCAATCGCTTACAATATCGCTCACATCGCTGGTGAGATGTCACACAGACAGACTCACCAGCGATGTGGAGCCGCGATCTCGCTGGTAACTATGGTACACATCGGGTAACTAGGCGCCGCGCGTCGCTTAGTTACCCGACGTGTACCATAGTTACCATCTCCCAGCACAGACTCTGCGCTGGGAAATCGCTCATCGTGGTGTTATACACCACGATGAGACAGATAGTCAAATCGCTCATCGCTAGATCTGAGAACCGGAGCTCAGATCTGGATGTCACGATCAAGCGATTTACCATCGTAAATCGCTTGATTACATGCAACGATTTCTTGCCCGATATCGCTTAAGCGATCAAAAAGGAGATCGCTTAAACGATATCGGGCAAGAAATCGTTCCGTGTGACGGCCGCCTAACCTGTATTTACTCACACCTGATGGACAGGTCACTGCCTCCTACAAGTTCAGCACACTCCTCTTCTGCTGACCCAAGGTCTTCATGCTCACAGATACTTTTATCTCACATCACACACAACTTCTGGGATGAAATCCTCTGTGGAGAATTCTGCTCTTTCTAACTTGATTATGGACAGGTCACTGCCTGCTGCAAGTTCAGCACACTCCTCTTCTGCTTCTAACAATATATGCATGTCTTAATGGCTATACATGCTTGTATCCCACTTAATACTCTGTAGAGAATCCTCATCCTTTTAACTTGTGCTCATTGACTCATGATGGACAGGTCACTGCCTCCTGCAATTTCAGCACACTCCTCTTCTGCTGCTGACATTGTTACCAAGATTTGATTGGCTACAGATCGTTCTACACTCGCCCACTTCACAATTCTTTCTATGGAGAATCCTGTTTTTCTAACTTGCATTCACTGACACATGATGGACAGGTCACTGCTTCCTGCATGTTCAGCTCACTCATCTTCTGCTGCTCACAATATACCCAAGGTCTTATTGGATGCAGATAGTTTTATCCCACATCATGACTTTTATGATTAAATACTCTGACTTAATGATGGACAGGCCACTGCCTTCTGCAAGATCAGCACACTCATCTTCTCCTGCTGCTATTGTTCCTAAGATTTAATTGGCTATCCTGGTGTGCCACCATATCTGCCTTCTTCTTTACCTGTGCCCACTGACCCATGATTACTTTCTCCTCCAAAACCAGCACACTCCTCTTCTGCTGCTGACATTACTCCCAAGATGTGAATTGTTGATTGCTGTTCTCTGTCAACTTTTCTCTGAGAAGAATCCTGTTCTTTCTAACTAGTACTCACTTACCCATGATTCCTGCCTTCTGCAAAGCCAACACACTCCTCTTCTGCTGCTGATGTTGTTTCCAAGGTTTGGTGGCAATAAGTTGTTCTATCTCTATCCAGAAATACTCTGAGATAATCCCACTCTTTCTAACTTGTAATCATAGACACATCATGGTCACTGATTACTACAAGATCTACACACTCCTCCTCTGCTGCTGACATTGCTCCCAAGATTTGATTTGCTTCTTAGGGTTCTCTATCTACCTTCTTTTCTCTGAGAGAATCCTGTCCTCTCTCACCTGTGCCCACTGAACCGTGATCACTGTCTCCTGCAAAACCAACACACTCCTCTTCTGCTCCCAACGTCATTTTCACTATTTGATTGTCTACAGGTTTTTCTTTCTCTATCCACAAATAATCTTTGATAGAATCCCGCTCTTTCTAACTTGTAATTGTTGACTCATGATGGACCGGTCACTGCCTCCTGCAAGATCAACACACTCCTGTTCTGCTGCTAACTTTTCTTACAAGATTTGATCTGTTGATTGCTGTTCTCTGTCAACTTTTTCTCTGAGAAGAATCCTGTTCTTTCTAACTTGTACTCACCTATGATTACTGCCTACTGCAAAAGCAACACACTCCTCTTCTTCTACTAACGTTGTTTCCAAGATTTGATTGGCAATACGTTTTTCTATCTATCTAGAGATACTCTCTGTGAGAAAATCCTGCTCTTTCTAACTTGTAATTGTTGAAAAATGATAGACCGGTCACTGCCTAATGTAAGGTCAACACACTCTTCTTCTGCTGCTGATGTTGTTTCCATGATTTGGCAGTAGGCTTTTCTATCTCTGTCTGGAAATATTCTATGAGAGAATCCTGCTCTTTCTAACTTGTATTCACCGACACATGATGGATCGGTCACTGCCTTCTGCAAGATCAACACACTCCTCTTCTGCTGCTGACATATTGGCTGTAGGTCTTTTCTATCTCTATTCACACATACTCTGTGAGAGAATCCTGCTGTTTCTGACTTCTAATTATTGACGGATAATGGACCGATCACTTACTCCTGCAGGATCAACACACTCCTCTTCTGCTGCTGACATTGTGTCCAGGATCTCATTGGCTGTAGGTTATATCTATCTCTTTTCACATATACTATGGGAGAGAATCCCGCTGTTTCTGACTTCTAATTATTGACGGATAATGGACCGGTCACTTACTCCTGCAGGATCAACACACTCCTCTTCTGCTGCTGGCATATTGGCTGTAGGTCTTTTCTATCTCTATTCACATATACTCTGTGAGAGAATCCTGCTCTTCCTAACTTCTAATCATTGATAAATAATGGGCCGGTCACTCACTCCTGCAGGATCAACACACTCATCTTCTGCTGCTGACATTCTGTCCAAGATCTCATTGGCTGTAGGTTATATCTATCTCTATTCCCATATACTCTGAGAACAATCCCGCTCTTTCTAACTTCTAATCGTTGACGGATAATGGACCGGTCACTTACTCCTGCAGGATCAACACACTCCTCTTCTGCTCCCAACGTCATTTTCACTATTTGATTGTCTATAGGTTTTTCTTTCTCTATCCATAAATAATCTTTGATAGAATCCTGCTCTTTCTAACTTCTAATCGTTGACGGATAATGGACCGGTCACTGCCTCCTGCAGGATCAACACACTCCTCTTCTGCTGCTGACATTGTGTCCAAGATCTCATTGGCTGTAGGTTATATCTATCTCTATTCCCATATACTCTGAGAACAATCCCACTCTTTCTAACTTCTAATCGTTGACGGATAATGGACCGGTCACTTACTCCTGCAGGATCAACACACTCATCTTCTGCTCCCAACGTCATTTTCACTATTTGATTGTCTATAGGTTTTTCTTTCTCTATCCATAAATAATCTTTGATAGAATCCTGCTCTTTCTAACTTCTAATCGTTGACGGATAATGGACCGGTCACTTACTCCTGCAGGACCAACACACTCATCTTCTGCTGCTACCAGGATTTAAATGGCTACAGATTGTTCTATACTCACCCACTCTCACATCTCCTTTGTCAGTGGAGAACCCTTCTCTTTCTACCCTGTGCACACCGAGTCTTTATGAGAGGTCACTGCCTCCTGCAAAATCAACATTCCTGAAATACTCTGCGCTGGCAGAGTATCCGCCTGTTTTAATGCCACCTTTTTCACACACCACCCCATCATGGTCGTTGCCGAACACACGGCTTTATGTCTCAAAATACTCTGTGCTGCTGTGGGACCCTGCTTTTATCATTTTTTGTTACTCTCTGACCCATCGTTGATTCTCTTACTTCTTCCTAATTTTGCCTAGGTGAACCCCGAAATTACCTCTATAAGTGGAAATTAGCATAAGCTCCGCCCCTTTTATGGGACAATCAAGTGGGAGTCACTGGGTGGTCCAGATGTGACCCCATACTGTTTTTAAAGGTGGCACACAACTGGTTAACTCCGGGATGGGAATATCTCACAAAACTTTTTTTCTATCCCCTTATTACTTTTCGTCCCATTAATTAAGTACACCCCCCCCCACCACCTCCTCCTCCTCCTTTGCATCTGAAGCTGAAGGAAACTGGCAGCGCCTAAGACGGGTAGACGATCGCTGCCAATGACAATACCGCCAGGGCGCGTGATTTACTGCCATAATACGACGGGCTGGACGGAGTCTGTCACCGGCTCCTGTAATTACCGGGGCCGGTTGGACAGATCTACAGCTCACAGGACGTTCAACTGTAGCCGTGCTGGCAATGGAAATGATTATTATCTGGATGAGCAGAATTAACCAACTCTGCCCTCAGAGCAGCGAGCGACATTCAGCTGTAGAGTATGTACTGATGAGGCCTGTAAGGCATAGACGCTGTGTAATTCTTGACTTCTCCTGCGGAGGTGCTGCAGGGAAACTGAACACTCGCTGCCAGGTTTCCCTAAAGATCACTGATTTACCTTTAGTGATCATCTTATTGTTGAGGGACCCTTTTAAGATCAAAATATCCATCCGTGTACTCTCATTCTTTCTGCCTGTAGCCACCACTAGAGGGAGCTCACCGCATACAGATTTTACATTGAAGTCAATGATGACGCAGTATGCGGTGAGCTCCCTCTAGTGGTGACTGTAGGAAGGACAGAGTTGTAGCTTACCTGAATTTCTACAGCAGGAGATTTGGAGCTATGTGTCAGAAAAAAGATACATAGTTTAATTGAGAAATAAGCTGGGGGTCAGAAAGCAACGTGATGGATGTCAAAAAGTGGAGATTCCCTTTAAAGCCACCTGCCTGTGTCTGGAGATACAGAGGCTCCTTGTGTTTGGGATGACACCCAGCGATGATCCGGAGATGTCTCATTATCTCATTATTACGGTGCGCTCGGTGATCGCCGCTGACGCAGGGCGCTCAGATGAAGAGGTGAAGACATGCATTGTGTCAGGGCGCCCCTGGATGCCGCCTCTCACCGTCCTTCATCAGGAGGTTGTGATCTTAATCTGCAGAAGGTTTAATGCTCAGATCAAAGCAGAAAGGAGACAGTGGTGGGGCCCGGGGGCCCCGGGCAGAGAGGTGGCATCCAGATGTGCCCGGCTGCCCAGGTGTCTGAGCTGCTCCTCCTCGAGGCTTCTTCATTAACCCCATATGTGAAGGACTATGGGATCATATATGTCGGGGGGGGGGGGGGGATTTCCTTGAGAGATGGTGACTATTGTGAAGGCTGAACCATCAGGCTGAAATTATACAGAATTATAGTTTTATTGTATATTGATATTATATCACTCAGTTTTGAGCAGACTTATGTATGCTGACATCCCCTTACATACCATAGGAGCTTACACAAAGCCCCCCTATGTACATTATGAACCTCTATGTACAGCCCTCTCCTGTATACAGTGTGAGCATCCACACAGCCCCTATATAAAGTATAAGCCCCCACACAATCCCCTTTTATACAGTGTGAGCCCCCACACTGTCCCCCTATATATAGTATGAGCCCCCACATAGCCCCCAGTATACAGTATGAGCACCCACATAATCCCCCTAAATACATTGTAAGCTCCTACATACTGTAGTAGTCCCCACAGTCTCCTCATACAGTATGAGCTCCACATAGCCCCCAATATAAAGTATGAGCACGCACATAATCCCTATATACAGTGTAAGCCCCTTTATACAGGCAGGTGGCGGGATGGCACACTGATGCCCATGGGCTGCTGGTTTCAGCCCTTAGGCTGTACTTTGCCCTCCCCAATATATATCCTAATCACATCCATGGCTACAAGCATTGCTACATTACTAGCCAGGTTTGCCTTGTGGGAGCAATCACTCAGCTTTTCTGGATTCCAGGTTATCGGTTTTGCACAACGATGAATCGGGCAGAAAATTAAGCAAATTTGCAATGTGCGGCTATGGTTGCTGTCACCCATCACCGTACTCATCGCTGCACTCATCACCGCACCCATCACCGTTCCCATGACCATATACCCACCGCCGCACCCATCGCCACACCCATTATCATACCCATTACCATACCAATCACCGCATCCATTGCCTACCCATCACTGTACCCATCACCATACTCATTGTTGCACCCATAACCATACCCATCATTGCAGCTATCACCGCACCCATCACCGTACTCATCGTCGCACCCATTGCCGTACCCATCGCAGTACCCATCACCGTACCCATCGCTGCATCCATCACTGTACCTATCACCGCACCCATCGCCATACCCATCACTGCACCCATCACTGCACCCATCACTGTACCCATCACCGCACCCATTGCCGTACCCATCGATGTACCCATCGCTGCATCCATCACCGTACCAATCACTGTACCCATCACTGCACCCATCACTGCACCCATCACCGTACCCATCACCGTACCCATCACCGTACCCATCACCGCACCCATCGCCGTACCCATCGATGTACCCATCGCTGCATCCATCACCGTACCAATCACTGTACCCATCACTGCACCCATCACTGCACCCATCACCGTACCCATTACCGCACCCATCGCCGTACCCATCGATGTACCCATCGCTGCACCCATCGCTGCATCCATCACTGTACCAATCACTGTACCAATCACTGCACCCATCACTGTACCCATCACCGTACCCATCACCGCACCCATCGCCGTACCCATCGCTGCATCCATCACCGTACCAATCGCTGTACCCATCACCGCACCCATCACTGCACCCATCGCCATACCCATCACTGCACCCATCACCGTACCGATCACCGCACCCATTGCTGTACCCATCACCGCACCCATCACCGCACCCATCACCGCGCCCATGGCCAGCAGATGCCTCCCGCCTGTCCTGACACATTGTATCCGCTGTGAAGGCTGCGGGTTCTGTGTAGTTTCCTTTTCTGGGAATAACCAGCTTTGTTTCCATTCACTAGAATCAAACAGACCTTGAAAAAGAGAAACTGAGGCTAAAAACATAGTGCCACGTTTTTTATAACCTGCGCTCCTTCCTATACATATAATCTATAACCCGGAATATAGAATCGTGGCCGCTACAAGGACACAAAACATGGAGACAAACTTTGCCCATTCTTCATCCTCATCGTGATTTGTGGCAAGGATTTTGGGGTCAAAGATGGAAGTGAGTGATAATCAGAGAGAGCACCTGGGGTGCAGGCGTGGGGGGAGGGAGGTGCGGACCCCAGATATGTGTTACAGACAATTGATTCTTTTTTTTTTTCTCAATTTTAGGGTCTTATTAAAATTCGAGGAGACAAATGCTGGAGAGACCTGACCTGTATGAACTATCACTATGAGGTGAGAACATGGCGACCCCAGGAGGAAGGTACAGGAATGAGATACACAGTATATTATATGTGGTGATAAATCCTCCACCAGCAGAATAGTGAGTGCAGCTCTGGAGTATAATACAGGAGGTGACTCAGGATCAGTAATGTGATGTATGTACACATTGACTGCACCAGTAGAATAGTGAGTGCAGCTCTGGAGTATAATACAGGAGGTAACTCAGGATCAGTAATGCAATGTATGTACACAGTGACTGCACTAGCAGAATAGTGAGTGCAGCTCTGGAGTAAAATACAGGAGGTAACTCAGGATCAGTAATGTAATGTATGTACACAGTGACTGCACCAGCAGAATAGTGAGTGCAGCTCTGGAGTATAATACAGGAGGCAACTCAGGATCAGTAATGTAATGTATGTACACAGTGACTGCACCAGCAGAATAGTGAGTGCAGCTCTGGAGTATAATACAGGAGGCAACTCAGGATCAGTAATGTAATGTATGTACACAGTGACTCCACCAGCAGAATAGTGAGTACAGCTCTGGAGTATAATACAGGAGGCAACTCAGGATCAGTAATGTAATGTATGTACACAGTGACTGCACCAGCAGAATAGTGAGTGCAGCTCTGGAGTATAATACAGGAGGTAACTCAGGATCAGTAATGTAATGTATGTATACAGTGACTGCACCAGCAGAATAGTGAGTGCAGCTCTGGAGTATAATACAGGAGGTAACTCAGGATCAGTAATGTAATGTATGTACACAGTGACTGCACCAGCAGAATAGTGAGTGCAGCTCTGGGGTATAACACAGGAGGTAACTCAGGATCAGTAATGTAATGTATGTACAAAGTGACTGCACCAGCAGAATAGTGAGTGCAGCTCTGGGGTATAATACAGGAGGTAACTCAGGATCAGTAATGTAATGTATGTACACAGTGACTGCACCAGCAGAATAGTGAGTGCAGCTCTGGAGTATAATACAGGAGGTAACTCAGGATCAGTAATGTAATGTATGTACACAGTGACTGCACCAGCAGAATAGTGAGTGCAGCTCTGGAGTATAATACAGAACATAACTCAGGATCAGTAATGTAATGTATATACACAGTGACTGCACCAGCAGAATAGTGAGTGCAGCTCTGGAGTATAATACAGGAGGTAACTCAGGATCAGTAAGGTAATGTATGTACACAGTGACTGCACCAGCAGAATAGTGAGTGCAGCTCTGGAGTATAATACAGGAGGTGACTCAGGATCAGTAATGTAATGTATGTACACAGTGACTGCACCAGCAGAATAGTGAGTGCAGCTCTGGAGTCTAATACAGGAGGTAACTCATGATCAGTAATGTAATGTATGTACACAGTGACTGCACCAGCAGAATAGTGAGTGCAGCTCTGGAGTATAATACAGGAGGTATCAGTAATGTAATGTATGTACACAGTGACTGAACCAGCAGAATAGTGAGTGCAGCTCTGGAGTATAATACAGGAGGTAACTCCGGATCAGTAATGTAATGTATGTACACAGTGACTGAACCAGCAGAATAGTGAGTGCAGCTCTGGAGTATAATACAGGAGGTAACTCAGGATCAGTAATGTAATGTATGTACACAGTGACTGCACCAGCAGAATAGTGAGTGCAGCTCTGGAGTATAATACAGGAGGTAACTCATGATCAGTAATGTAATGTATGTACACAGTGACTGCACCAGCAGAATAGTGAGTGCAGCTCTCGAGTATAATACAGGAGGTAACTCAGGATCAGTAATGTAATGTATGTACACAGTGACTGCACCAGCAGAATAGTGAGTGCAGTCTCTGGAGTATTAATACAGGAGTAACTCCGGATCAGTAATGTAATGTATGTACACAGTGACTGCACCAGCAGAATAGTGAGTGCAGCTCTGGAGTATAATACAGGAGGTAACTCAGGATCAGTAATATAATGTATGTACACAGTGACTGCACCAGCAGAATAGTGAGTGCAGCTCTGGAGTATTAATACAGGAGGTAACTCAGGATCAGTAATGTAATGTATGTACACAGTGACTGCACCAGCAGAATAGTGAGTGCAGCTCTGGAGTATAATGCAGGAGGTAACTCCGGATCAGTAATATAATGTATGTACACAGTGACTGCACCAGCAGAATAGTGAGTGCAGCTCTGGAGTATTAATACAGGAGGTAACTCAGGATCAATAATGTAATGTATGTACACAGTGACTGCACCAGCAGAATAGTGAGTGCAGCTCTGGAGTATAATACAGGAGGTAACTCCGGATCAGTAATGTAATGTATGTACACAGTGACTGCACCAGCAGAATAGTGAGTGCAGCTCTGGAGTATAATACAGGAGGTAACTCAGGATCAGTAATGTAATGTATGTACACAGTGACTGCCCAGCAGAATACTGAGTGCAGCTCTGGGTATAATACAGGAGGTAACTCAGGATCGTAATGTAATGTATGTACACAGTGACTGCACCAGCAGAATAGTGAGTGCAGCTCTGGAGTATAATACAGGAGGTAACTCAGGATCATTAATGTAATGTATGTACACAGTGACTGCTCCAGCAGAATAGTGAGTGCAGCTCTGGAGTATAATACAGGAGGTAACTCAGGATCAGTAATGTAATGTATGTATACAGTGACTGCACCAGCAGAATAGTGAGTGCAGCTCTGGAGTATAATACAAGGTAACTCAGGATCAGTAATGTAATGTATGTACACAGTGACTGCACCAGCAGAATAGTGAGTGCAGCTCTGGAGTATAATACAGGAGGTAACTCAGGATCAGTAATGTAATGTATGTACACAGTGACTGCACCAGCAGAATAGTGAGTGCAGCTCTGGAGTATAATACAGGAGGTAACTCAGGATCAGTAATGTAATGTATGTACACAGTGACTGCTCCAGCAGAATAGTGAGTGCAGCTCTGGAGTAGAATACAGGAGGTAACTCAGGATCAGTAATGTAATGTATGTACACAGTGACTGCACCAGCAGAATAGTGAGTGCAGCTCTGGAGGATAATACAGGAGGTAACTCAGGATCAGTAATGTAATGTATGTACACAGTGACTGCACCAGCAGAATAGTGAGTGCAGCTCTGGAGTATAATACAGGAGGTAACTCAGGATCAGTAATGTAATGTATGTACACAGTGACTGCACCAGCAGAATGGTGAGTGCAGCTCTGGAGTATAATACAGGAGGTAACTCAGGATCAGTAATGTAATGTATGTACACAGTGACTGCTCCAGCAGAATAGTGAGTGCAGCTCTGGAGTATAATACAGGAGGTAACTCAGGATCAGTAATGTAATGTATGTACACAGTGACTGCACCAGCAGAATAGTGAGTGCAGCTCTGGAGTATAATACAGGAGGTAACTCAGGATCAGTAATGTAATGTATGTACACAGTGACTGCTCCAGCAGAATAGTGAGTGCAGCTCTGGAGCTGTTTGCCATCCTGCAGACATAATGAATAATGGTTCAAAAGTGATGGATTTTGACCCCAGGATGGATATATACGGATGAGCTGATGTCGCTTTTTGGGGCAAAGTAAAGATGTCAGAGCCAGTGTCATCTCCGCTATGTGTCTGTCTGCTGTAATGTTATGGAATTTATGACCTGCGATCATGGAGCTATTTCATCTTGTTTTATGGACTCCTGGTCCCGTCCTGGGGCTTCATCCTTTGTGTCTCGGCAGGGGGGGGCTCATCCTATGGAGACATGAATGTGCTGAGGTTACAGGAGGACACAGGGGGGACACCGCGGGGAGGATATAATGTAAGCGGCCCCATGTTCTCATATACAGGAGCCGGGGTCCCTTTAAGACCGTCCTCATCATCACAGACCCTCAGTCATTTCTCGGTTTCCTCTCCCGGATTTCTCGCTATTGCAGAATTCATTGGTTTTATGGCGACTTCATCTCTGATCTTCGGAGTTCCCCAATCTTAGGTATAAAAGAAGGAGGAAACAAATAGAAAAGTAGAAATGGAGCCGGGGAATTTGTGTTTAATGGTAAAAAAAAATCTGTATTCCCGTAATGGCGAAACGTGCGGCTCCACATCCCCCGGTGTGATCAGCTGATGTCTGCCATCTTCTCATCTATCCATGGGACACAGAAGTGTAGGGGACGGGGTCACTGGGGTCTGATCCCCTAATCTGCCCCCCGTATCACACAGGACAGGAAGGGTTGTCATAGGGAACCGCACGAGTCTCATCTATCTATGTCTCTATTTCTCATTATCTCTATTTCAGGTCTTTTTATTATTTTGTATTCATTTATATAGTGCTATTAATTCCACAGCACTTTACAATTATCATTATCTCTGTCCCCATTGAAACTCACCATCCAAATTCCCTATCATGTGGAGTGTAGGAGGAACATACAAACTCCTTGCAGATGTCATCCTTGGTGGGATTTGTACTCAGGAACCCAGTGCTACAAAGCGACAGTGCTACCCACTGAGCCACCATACAGTGCTAACCACTGAGCCACCATATACAGTGCTAACCACTGAGCCTTCATATACAGTGCTAACTACCGAGCCACCATACAGTGCTAACCACTGAGCCACCATATACAGTGCTAACCACTGATCCACCATATACAGTGCTAACTACCGAGCCACCATACAGTGCTAACCACTGATCCACCAGATATAGTGCTAACCACTGAGCCACCGTATACAGTGCTAACCACTGAGCCACCGTATACAGTGCTAACCACTGAGCCACCATATACAGTGCTAACCACTGAGCCACCATACAATGCTAACCACTGAGCCACCATATACAGTGCTAACCACTGATCCACCATATACAGTGCTAACCACTGAGCCACCATATACAGTGCTAACCGCTGAGCCACCATATACAGTGCTAACCACTGTGCCACCATATACAGTGCTAACCACTGAGCCACCATATACAGAGCTAACCACTGAGCCACCATATACAGTGCTAACCACTGAGACACCATATACAGTGCTAACCACTGAGCCACCGTATACAGTGCTAACCACTGAGCCAGCATACAGTGCTAACCACTGAGCCACCGTATACAGTGCTAACCACTGAGCCACCGTATACAGTGCTAACCACTGAGCCACCATACAGTGCTAACCACTGAGCCACCATACAGTGCTAACCACTGAGCTACCATACAGTGCTAACCACTGAGCCACCATATACAGTGCTACCCACTGAGCCACCATATACAGTGCTAACCACTGAGCTACCATACAGTGCTAACCACTGAGCCACCGTATACAGTGCTAACCACTGAGCCACCATATACAGTGCTACCCACTGAGCCACCATATACAGTGCTAACCACTGAGCCACCATACAGTGCTAACCACTGAGCCACCGTATACAGTGCTAACCACTAAGCCACCATATACAGTGCTACCCACTGAGCCACCATATACAGTGCTAACCACTGAGCCACCATATACAGTGCTAACCACTAAGCCACCATATACAGGGCTAACCACTGAGCCACCATATACAGTGCTAACCACTGAGCCACCATACACAGTGCTAACCACTGAGCCACCGTATACAGTGCTAACTACTGAGCCACCATATACAGTGCTAACCACTGAGCCACCATATACAGTGCTAACCACTGAGTCACCATATACAGTACTATCCACTGAGCCACCATATACAGTGCTAACCACTGAGCTACTGTAGAGTGCAGACCACTGAGCCACTGTTCAGTGCTAACCACTGAGCCACCATATACAGTACTAACCACTGAGCCACCATATACAGTGCTAACCACTGAGCCACCGTATACAGTGCTAACCACTGAGCAACCATATACAGTGCTAACCACTGAGTCACCATATACAGCGCTAACCACTGAGCCATCATATACAGTGCTAACCACTGAGCCACCGTATACAGTACTAACCACTGAGCCACCATACAGTGCTGATCACTGAGCCACCATACAGTGCTAACCACTGAGCCACCATATACAGTGCTAACCACTGAGCCACCATATACAGTGCTAACCACTGAGTCACCATATACAGTATTAACCACTGAGCCACCATATACAGTGCTAACCACTGAGCTACTGTAGAGTGCAGACCACTGAGCCACTGTTCAGTGCTAACCACTGAGCCACCATATACAGTACTAACCACTGAGCCACCATATACAGTACTAACCACTGAGCCACCATATACAGTGCTAACCACTGAGCCACCGTATACAGTGCTAACCACTGAGCCACCATATACAGTGCTAACCACTGAGCCACCATATACAGTGCTAACCACTGAGTCACCATATACAGTATTAACCACTGAGCCACCATATACAGTGCTAACCACTGAGCTACTGTAGAGTGCAGACCACTGAGCCACTGTTCAGTGCTAACCACTGAGCCACCATATACAGTACTAACCACTGAGCCACCATATACAGTGCTAACCACTGAGCCACCGTATACAGTGCTAACCACTGAGCCACCATATACAGCGCTAACAACTGAGCCACCATATACAGTGCTAACCACTGAGCCACCGTATACAGTACTAACCACTGAGCCACCATACAGTGCTGATCACTGAGCCACCATATACAGTGCTAACCACTGAGCCACCGTATACAGTACTAACCACTGAGCCACCATACAGTGCTAACCACTGAGCCACCATATACAGTGCTAACCACTGAGCCACCATATACAGTGCTAACCACTGAGTCACCATATACAGTATTAACCACTGAGCCACCATATACAGTGCTAACCACTGAGCTACTGTAGAGTGCAGACCACTGAGCCACTGTTCAGTGCTAACCACTGAGCCACCATATACAGTACTAACCACTGAGCCACCATATACAGTGCTAACCACTGAGCCACCGTATACAGTGCTAACCACTGAGCAACCATATATAGTGCTAACCACTGAGCAACCATATATAGTGCTGACCACTGAGCCATCATATACAGTGCTAACCAATGAGCCACCATATACAGTGCTAACCACTGATCCACCATATACAGTGCTAACCACTGAGCCACCATATACAGGGCTAACCACTGAGCCACCATATACAGTGCTAACCACTTAGCCACCATATACAGTACTAACCACTGAGCCACCATATACAGTGCCAACCACTGAGCCACCATATACAGTGCTAACCACTGAGCCACCATATACAGTGCTAACCACTGAGCCACCATATACAGTGCTAACCACTGAGCCACCATATACAGTGCTAACCACTGAGCCACCATATACAGTGCTAACCACTGAGCCACTATATACAGTGCTAACCACTGAGCCACCATATACAGTGCTAACCACTGAGCCACCATATACAGTGCTAACCACTGAGCCACCATATACAGTACTAACCACTGAGCCACCATATACAGTGCTAACCACTGAGCCACCATATACAGTGCTAACCACTGAGCTACCATATACAGTGCTAACCACTGAGCCATCATATACAGTGCTGACCACTGAGCCATCATATACAGTGCTAACCACTGAGCCACCATATACAGTGGTAACCACTGAGCCACCATATACAGTGCTAACCACTGAGCCACCATACAGTGCTAACCACTGAGCCACCATATACAGTGCTAACCACTGAGCTACTGTAGAGTGCAGACCACTGAGCCACTGTTCAGTGCTAACCACTGAGCCACCATATACAGTACTAACCACTGAGCCACCATATACAGTGCTAACCACTGAGCCACCGTATACAGTGCTAACCACTGAGCAACCATATATAGTGCTAACCACTGAGCAACCATATATAGTGCTGACCACTGAGCCATCATATACAGTGCTAACCAATGAGCCACCATATACAGTGCTAACCACTGATCCACCATATACAGTGCTAACCACTGAGCCACCATATACAGGGCTAACCACTGAGCCACCATATACAGTGCTAACCACTTAGCCACCATATACAGTACTAACCACTGAGCCACCATATACAGTGCCAACCACTGAGCCACCATATACAGTGCCAACCACTGAGCCACCATATACAGTGCTAACCACTGAGCCACCATATACAGTGCTAACCACTGAGCCACCATATACAGTGCTAACCACTGAGCCACCATATACAGTGCTAACCACTGAGCCACCATATACAGTGCTAACCACTGAGCCACTATATACAGTGCTAACCACTGAGCCACCATATACAGTGCTAACCACTGAGCCACCATATACAGTGCTAACCACTGAGCCACCATATACAGTACTAACCACTGAGCCACCATATACAGTGCTAACCACTGAGCCACCATATACAGTGCTAACCACTGAGCTACCATATACAGTGCTAACCACTGAGCCATCATATACAGTGCTGACCACTGAGCCATCATATACAGTGCTAACCACTGAGCCACCATATACAGTGGTAACCACTGAGCCACCATATACAGTGCTAACCACTGAGCCACCATACAGTGCTAACCACTGAGCCACCATATACAGTGCTAACCACTGAGCCAACATACAGTGCTAACCACTGAGCCACCATATACAGTGCTACCCACTGAGCCACCATATACAGTGCTAACCACTGAGCCACCATACACAGTGCTAACCACTGAGCCACCATATACAGTGCTAACCACTGAGCCACCATATACAGTGCTAACCACTGAGCCACTATATACAGTGCTAACCACTGAGCCACCATATACAGTGCTAACCACTGAGCCACCATATACAGTGCTAACCACTGAGCCACCATATACAGTGCTAACCACTGAGCCACTATAAACAGTGCTAACCACTGAGCCACCATATACAGTGCTAACCACTGAGCCACCATATACAGTGCTACCCACTGGGCCACCATATACAGTGCTACCCACTGAGCCACCATACAGTGCTAACCACTGAGCCACCATACAGTGCTAACCACTGAACCATCATATACAGTGCTAACCACTGAGCCACCATACAGTGCTAACCACTGAGCCACCATACAGTGCTAACCACTGAGCCACCATACACAGTGCTAACCACTGAGCCACCATACTGTGCTAACCACTGAGCCACCATATACAGTGCTAACTACTGAGCCACCATATACAGTGCTAACCACTGAGCCACCGTATACAGTGCTAACCACTGAGCCACCATACAGTGCTAACCACTGAGCCACCATACAGTGCTAACCACTGAGCCACCATATACAGTGCTAACTACTGAGCCACCATATACAGTGCTAACCACTGAGCCACCGTATACAGTGCTAACCACTGAGCCACCATACCGTGCTAACCACTGAGCCACCATATACAGTGCTAACCACTGAGCCACCATATACAGTGCTAACCACTGAGTCACCATATACAGTGCTAACCACTGAGCCACCATATACAGTGCTAACCACTGAGCCACCATATACAGTGCTAACCACTGAGCCACCATATACAGTGCTAACCACTGAGCCACCATATACAGTGCTAACCACTGAGCCCCCATGTATATAGTATTGTGGTAACCTCTGAGCCACCGTGCATATAACCACTAGCTACCATCTATATAGTACAGTGCTACCCACTGAGCCACCGTGTATATAGTACAGTGCTACCCGCTGAGCCACCATCTACAGTGTTGGGCAAAAGTATTGACACCCCTGCAATTCTGTCAGATAATACTCCGTTTCTTCCTGAAAATGATTGCAGTCACAAATTCTTTGGTATTATTATCTTCATTTAATTTGTCTTCAATGAAAAAACACAAAAAGAATTGTCCTAAAGCCAAATTGGATCTAATTCCACCAAACATAAAAAAGGGGGTGGACAAAAGTATTGGCACTGTTAGAGAAATCATGTGATGCTTCTGTAATTAGTGTAATTAACAGCACCTGTAACTTACCTGTGGCACCTAACAGGTGTTGGCAATAACTAAATCACACTTGCAAGCAGTTGACATGGATTAAAGTTGACTCAACCTCTGTCCTGTGTCCTTGTGTGTACCACATTGAGCATGGAGAAAAGAAAGAAGACCAAAGAACTGTCTGAGGACTTGAGAAACCAAATTGTGAGGAAGCATGAGCAATCTCAAGGCTACAAGTCCATCCCCAAAGACCTGAATGTTCCTGTGTCTACCGTGCGCAGTGTCATCAAGAAGTTTAAAGCCCATGGCATGTAGCTAACCTCCCTAGATGTGGACGGAAAAGAAAAATTGACAAGAGATTTCAACGCAAGATTGTGCGATGGTGGATAAAGAACCTCGACTAACATCCAAACAAGTTCAAGCTGCCCTGCAGTCCGAGGGTGCAACAGTGTCAATCCGTACTATCCGTCGCGTCTGAATGAAAAGGGATTGTATGGTAGGATACCCAGGAAGACCCCACTTCTTACCCCGAGACATAAAAAAGCCAGGCTGGAGTTTGCCAAAACTTACCTGAGAAAGCCGAAAACGTTTTGGAAGAATGTTCTCTGGTCAAAATGAGACTAAAGTAGAGCTTTATGGGCAAAGGCATCAACATAGAGTTTACAGGAGAAAAAAAGAGGCATTCAAAGAAAAGAACACGCTCCCTACAGTCAGACATGGCGGAGGTTCCCGGATGTTTTGGGGTTGCTTTGCTGCCTCTGGCACTGGACTGCTTGACGTGTGCATGGCATTATGAAGTCTGAAGACTACCAACACATTGTGCAGCATAATGTAGGGCCCAGTGTGAGAAAGCTGGGTCTCCCTCAGAGGTCATGGGTCCTCCAGCAGGACAATGACCCAAAACACACTTCAAAAAGCACTAGAAAATGGTGTGAGAGAAAGCACTGGAGACTTCTAAGGTGGCCAGCAATGAGTCTAGACCTGAACCCATAGAACACCTGTGGAGAGATCTAACAATGGCAGTTTGGAGAAGGCGCCCTTCAATATCAGGGACCTGGAGCAGTTTGCCAAAGAAGAATGGTGTAAAATTCCAGCAGAGCATTGTAAGAAACTCATTGATGGTTACCGGAAGCGGTGATCGCAGTTATTTTGGCTAAGGTTGTGCAACCAAGTATTAGGCTGAGGGTGCCAATACTTTTGTCTGTTCCATTTTTGGAGTTTTGTGTGAAATGATCAATGTTTTGCTTTTTGCTTCATTCTCTTTTGGGTTTTTTCATTGAAGACAAATTAAATGAAGATAATAATACCAAAGAATTTGTGATAGCAATCATTTGCAGGAAGAAACTGACAGAATTGCAGGGTGTCATACTTTGGTCAACACTGATATAGTACAGTGCTAACCACTGAATGTACTCCATTTCTCACTTTATCCCTTAATCTCTCACTATCTCCCTTGTTCTCTTTACTTTAGGCTTTCTTTCTCCTTTCTGTCTCTATACATATGTCTCTTCCTCTTTCCCTTTCTCCTTCTCTCTTTTCTCTCTGACGTTTCTTCCCTTTCTCTCCTCCTCTCTCCTTCTCTTTCTTTCCTTCTCTGCCTCTTTCTCTTTCTTATCCTCTCTTCTTCACCCTTCTCTTTCTCTCCTCTCTTTTCCTCTATCCTCTTTCTTTTCTTGCTCTCCTCTCTCCCTCTTTTTTCTCCCTCTTTTACACCTCCTTGTCTCATTCTCTCTCCTTCTGTCTCACTCCTCTCTTCCTCTCCTTTTCTCTGTCTTTCTCTTTTCTCTAATCCTCTCTCTCTATTATATTCTCTATCCTTGTCTCTCTCTTCCTTTTCTGTTTTTCCCTTTCTCTCCTTCTATCTTCTCTCTTTCTATTATATCCCCTAACCTTTCACTCCTTTCTCTCTGTCCCTTCTCTCTGTCTCTCTCCTCTCTCCCTTTCTCTCCTCTGTCTTCTCCTTTTCTCTATCTTATCCTCTCTCTTTCTATTAAAGCCCCTAACCTTCTCACTCCCTTTCTCTCTGTCCCTTTCTCTCTGTCTCTTTCTCTCCCCTCTCCCTTTCTCTCCTTTGTCTTCTCTTCTTTATCTTCTCCTTTCTCCTTATCCTCTCTCTTTTATTAAAGCCCCTATCCTTCTCTCTCCCTTTCTATCTTTCTCTCCTCTCTCTCCTTCACTGTCTTTTCATTTTCTCTCTCTACTCTATCCCCTATCATCCTCTCTCCCTTCCTTTCTCCTCTCTCTTTTTCTCCCTTTCCCCTCTCTCTTCTCCCACTCCTCTGTCTTTCTTGTTTTCTCTTATCCTCTTTTTTTCTATTCTATACCCTATCCTTCGCTTTCCTCTCTCTCCTCATGCTCTTTTTCTCTCTCTCCTTCTCTGTATTTATTTTTTCTCTTATCTTCTCTTTTTCTATCCTATCCTCTCTCATTTTTTCTCTCTTATCCTCTCTCCTTTTATTATATTCCCTATCCTTGTCTCTCTTTTCTTTTTCTCTTTTTCCCCTTTCTCTCCTTTTGCTCCTTCTATCTTCTCTCTTTCTAATATATCCCCTAACCTTCTGTCTCCTTGCTCTCTCTCTCTTATTCTCTCCTCTCTCCCTTTCTTTCCTCTGTCTTCTCCTTTTCTCTCTTTATCCTCTCTCTTTCTATTCTATCCCCTATCATCCCCTCTCCTTCCTTTCTCCTCTCTCTTTTTCTCCTTTCCCCTCTCTCTTCTCCCACTCCTCTCTCTGTCTTTCTCGTTTTCTCTCTTATCCTCGGTTTTCTATTCTATACCCTATCCTTCGCTCTCCTCTCTCTCCTCATGCTCTTTTTCTTTCTCTCCTTCTCTGCATTTATTTTTTCTCTTATCCTCTCTTTTTCTATTCTATCCTCTCTCCTTTTCTCTCTACCTTCCTCTTGCTCTTACTTTTTTTTGTCTCCTCTCTGTCTTTATCATTTACTCCCCTCACCTCCTCTGTTGTATGCCCTATCCTTCTCTCTCTCTCTTCCTTCTCTCTCCTTTCTCCTCCCACTCCTCTCTTTCTTGTTTTCTCTCTCTTATCCTCTTCTATTATATGCCCTATCCTTTCCTCTCTCCTTTCTCTCCTTTCTCTTCTTGCTCTCGTCCACCTCTCTCCTCCCACTCCTTCTCTCTCTTCTCTCTGTCTTTCTCATTTTCTCTCTCTTATCATCCCTCCTGTCTTATTTTATTCCAATCTCTCTCTGTCCTCTTTCTGTCTTTCTCATTTTCTTTGTTATCCTCTCTCCTCTCTCTATTTCTATTCTGTCCTCTTTCCTTCTCTCTCTTTATTTCTCTCTCTTTCTCACTATGCTTCCGTCTGTCTCCGTTTAGGTTTGGTTCCTATGACAAACCTTCCTGTCCTTCCCTCTGGTAATTCAGTATTGTGCCTTCCAGTCGCCATCCTCGTGATTGCGGTATTTCGGATGTGATCCTTGGCGTACGTATTTGGTGACTTGAATCCACTGAGCTGCATGGTGCGGAGGACATTATGTGTTGTCATAGGGACACTGATACCGGACAGCTACATTGGTCGCACCCAACCACCTGAAGCACGCGGCGTCAGTGCGGCAGCGGACACGTTTTTCCCCTTTTCCTCCACTTTCACGTAGTCGGTGACAGCTGCAGCGTTTGCCCTGTTATTCCCCCGTCCTCCGCCAGCAGCCGTGTCTTCCAGGTGACGGTCAGATAGTCAAATCAGCTCCTTTGTTGTCCTAAGCCCAGTCCTGAAATGCAAATCTGTATCATGCAAATCGCACGATGGCATCGTCCTGAGTCGGGGAGTTTGCATATAAGAACTGAAAATACACAAAATGTCCCACAGGACAGCTACACATGCAAAACCTGAACACCAAATGTCATTTTCATGGGGTGGAACATGCCGTCATGGCTGACCTGATCATGCCCTGGTGGATGAGGGCTGCAAATAAAGCCCCACATTGGGTCCGCCAGTAGATTTGTGGGCTAGACTGTGAAACGAGTGGCTTCGGTGCGGTCACACAGCGCCGGGTATATTCCTCATAGTTACTTCCTTTATTATATGTGGGTTTTCTCAGACTATATTGGTTTGATGGAATAAAGAAGTGTCCCCTCCAAGATAAAAGCCCCGGCTGAATCTGAGTATTATGGAGCACTAAAATGTCTTTATGGGACTTGTCGATCTGTGATCAGTCAGGTTCCCGGTGATCGGAAGGCTGGAACTCATAGAAGCAAGTCCACCTAGAAGTATAGTCAGCAAGGAAGTATAGTGAAAGGTGAACACAGCCCAGGATGTAATAGGGCAGACCAATACGGGAAAATGAGAAACACTTGAAGATGAGTGAGGCAAGGAAGGACAAAAAAGACAATTCGAACCATCAGCATTTGGACAGAGAAGAATAAGCATTAGCCCAGTAGACAGAAGAACCGACCATGAAGCAACAGGTCACCAGATCGAATCCCTAAGTCTTGTATGACAGATATCATGCGTGCATTACACCATAACAATGATGTTGCACCGAGTATGTTGTGAGGCATGTGGCGGTCAGCAGAGCTTCCGATGTGGCCTTTGGACCAAGGTCTTTGACTTCTTTTAGCCCAGTAGACAGAAGAACCAACCATGAAGCAACAGGTCACCAGATTGGATCCCAAAATCTTGCCTTGACAAATATCACACTCATGTTACACCGTAACAATGATGTTGCATTGGGTATGCTGGGAGGTAGGAGGTAGTTCGCAGAGTTTTCGCTGTGGCCCCTGGACTAAGGTCTTCTGACTTTTTGCCTTCTCAATGCCATGGGCAAGACACAATCAACTGGACATTGGAAGGTACACCTCCTTGGCATTTCCAGGGCTGGAACTCATAAACACAAGTCCACCTAGAGGTATAGCCAGCAAGGAAGTGGACAAAGAGGATGTGATAGGACCGACCAAAACAGGAAAACAAAAAACACTTGAATAGGAGTGATCCAAGAAAGGTGAACAAAGACAATATGAACCATCAGCTTTTGGACTGGGAAAAGAAATGGCAATAACCCAGCATTCAGATGAACCGACCATGCATCAGCAGATTAATTCCATAAAATTGAGCCATGACAGATATCACGAGTGCGTCCCACCATAACAATGATTGCAGGTAGGAGGTGGTTCGCATAGCTTCTGATGTGACCTCTGAACCAAGGTCTTCTGACGCTTTGCCTTCACAATGCCATGGGCAAGTCACAACAGAATGAACATCAGAAGGTACACCACCTCACCATTTCCAGGGCTGGAACTTAGAGACACAAGTCCTCCGAGGGGTATAGCCAGTAAGGAAGTGGAGGAAGAATATGTGATAGGGCAGGCAAAAATTAAAAAATGAGAAACACTTGGAGAGGAGTGATCCAAGAAAGGTGAAAAGAAATGGCAATAACCCAGCAGACAGAGGAACCAACCATGCTATGACAGATTAAATCCATAAAATTGAGTCAACACAGATATAAAAGACGTTTCGCAGAGCTTCAGATGTGCCATGGACAAAGGTCTCTGACTTTTTGCCATCACAATTTCATGGGCAAGCCACAATCGAATGGACATCAAAAGGTACACCTCCTTGCCATTTCCTGGGCTGGAACTCATAGACACAAGTCCACCTAGATGTATAGCCAGCAACAAGTACAGTGAAAGGTGAACATATACTACTACAACCCAGGATATAATAGGACAGATCAAAAGGGAAAATGAGAAACACTTGACAATGAGTGGAGCAAAAAGGAGAGGAAAGACCGTTGGAACATCACATTGGACAAGAGAAAAGCATTAGCTAGTAGACAGAAGAACGACCATGAAAACAGTCACAGATCGATCCTAGTCTTGTATGACAGATATCATGCGTGCATTACAACATAACAATGATGTTGCACTGAGTATGTTGTGAGGTATGTGGCGGTTAGCAGAGCTTCCGATGTGGCCCTTGGACAAGGTCTTTGACTTTTTGCCATCAGAATGCCATGGGCAAGCCACAATCGAATAGACATCCGAAGTTACACCCGTTGCCATTTCCAGGATTCATATAACAATCCACCTAGAGGTATAGCCAGCAAGGGACGTACAGTAAAAGGTGAACATATAAAACTCAACCCAGGAATGAGGCAGTTCACAGAGATTCTGATGTGGCCCTGACCAAGGTTTTATGACTTTTTGCCATGGCCATTGCTGCAATCGAATGGGAATTAGAAGGTACACCTACTGCTATTTACAAGCAGGGGCCCCAGGAGCAGTGGACCCCGATACTCAACGACCCCATGGTGACTTTGTCACAATCCCTTTAAAATGAATAGCCGTCTTTTCCAAAAAAGCAGTGTGAACAATCTCCTATATTTCTCTTTTTGGCCCCGTGTCCTTCGATATAACAAGGTCGGTAGTTAATGGCTGGTATTTAGTATTATCCCAATATCAGAATTTGATTAAACGCAAACAACGCATTTTGGGAAAAACAAAATGTTGCATAAACATGAAAAGCAATCCCCCCCAACCGTCCCCACTATATCCCCCCCATCCCGCTCTCTGTTACTTGGTAAATAAACTCCATCTGGGGGAATTTAATTAAAATTACAGATTCCTTTTGTTATTGTATATCTTCAAAGTGCCTTGAAGTCACCAAACCGGCGGTCGATGGGTTAACCCAGCCGTATAAAAGCCTCGTTCTTAATTAGCCGTCTTCTCGTAATTGCTGGCAGGAATGGAGGCGCATGCTGAGTTACACTGCGCCGTGGTTAATAAGACGAACATCTTAAGAGGCTGTAATTACTCGAGATACAGCCGAGACCTTACTCCCGGTAAAGGATATTAGCGCCATCTGTGTACAGGGAAAATCCGCTAATCCGACAGATGACTATTAATTATCACACATTCATGGGAAAAGCAGATCAAATTTGGAAAGCGCCATCCTGTATACAGGTTGCAAGCGGTATTGCAGCTTAACATTGACATGAATGGGGCTGGAACTGTAATACCACACTCAACCTGAACTCTGTAGTGGCGCTATTAATAAGAAATCAGACTTTGGATAACAAAGCCAGACATTTCTGTTCCTTTAAAGGGTTATTCCAGTGTGAAAAGTTACTACCAATGTTCACCTATCTACTAGATTGGTGGGAATCTGAATGATAGGACCCCAACTAATTGCCAGGATTGGGTCCTGAATATCTGGTTCTTGAGCATTGTTGCAATGTAGCATGCATGCTTGGCCACTGTCCCATGGATATACAGGATCCTTGGACCCCTCCCCTAATCCAGACCCCCCACACTGATCTGTCAGCTATCCAGTACATACGTAAATTGGTAATAAACCTCAGCTGGAATACCCTCTTTAACACTAGTTTACTTTCTGATTGGTGGAGATCTTGACCATTCGGAACCACTTCATTGCAAAAACAATGGGGGACCTCATGGGCGGTTCCAATGCAGAACGCCCACCATTAGGTTGTGAATAAACAGGAACAGGAGGGGATGGGGACCCTGTTCGTGGAGGGGGTTCACAGTCTATGAGGGACCGGAAGGGGTAATGCCGAACATGAGACGGTGCGGTGAACCGGGTCTCATTGTAGGTTGTAGGCTTGGCGGAAGAGGTGGGTCTTTAGGCTTCTTTTGAAGGTTCCCAGGGTAGGCAAGTGTCTGATTTGTTGGGGAAGAGAGTTCCAGAGGATAGCGGATACACGGGAGAAGTCTTGTATGTGGTGGTGAGAGGTGGAAATGAGAGGGGAGTAGAGAAAGATCCTTGGAAGGAGCGTAGGTTGTGTGAGGGTACGTATCGGAGACCATCTCAGAGATGTATGGAGGGGACAGGTTGTGGATGGCTTTGTATGTCATAGTTAGGGTTTTAGAGCGGGATCTCTGAGAGTTGGGGAGCCAATGAAAGGCTGGGCAGAGGGGAGAGACCAGGGAGTAGTGGAGAAGACAGGTGAATGGGTCGGGCAGCAGAGTTTAGGATAGATTGGAGAGGTGTGGGGAGGTCGGTTAGCAGGAGGTTGCAGTAGTCAAGATGGGAAATGATGAGAGCATGAACAAGTGTTTTAGCCGTGTCAAGATCAAGGAAAGTTCGGATCCGGGAAATATTTTTGAGCTGGAGTCGGCAGGAGGTGGCGAAGGCTTGGATGTGAGACTTGAAGGAGAGGTAGCAGTCGAGGATTACCCTGAGGCACTTGGCGTGGGGGACTGGGGAGAAGTGAGCAGGTTGATCGATTAGGTGTGAATCGCAGTAAGTCCTAGGTCAGTCCATTAGGTGTGTATCGCAGTCCCTAGGTCAGTCCATTAGGGTGTGTTATCGCAGATTCTTACAAGCACGTTTTCAGCAATTGATCACTGAAGAACAGCTAGTAAAGACTGGAGGGATGATAGGATACATTGTTTGATCATTTATTATTTCATTATTTTTATCTGAAACATTGATTTATGGTAACTTAGAAAAAAATCAGATGACTCCTTTTATTGGTAATATTCCAGCTGCCGGCGGTCACCAGTAGAGGGAGCACTATGCATACACTGAAGTCAGAAGTGATGCAGAAAGCAGTGAGCTCCCCCTAATGGCAGCTAGTGTATTATCTCTCCAGGAAACTGCTGATTGGCCATTCAGTGGCTGGAAAAGCCGGATAACAACCCGGAAGTGGAAGTGCAACTTTTATTAGTGGAAACTAAAGCAACTTTTTTTTCCCATATCCCAAATGTTGTGCGATACAGGAGAGACCCCGGTGGAAAGCCTTAAATGCAAAATGTAACGGCATGAAAGGGAGAGCCGGCGCGCTCCTCCTGGGCATTTACGTGGTCATCACTCCTGGATAATAACCTTTCCCCGAAGTGCAAGTGAAAGACAAATTGTACCGATTAACACTCATTGAGGCTGATTGGAGCGGGACGTCTGATCCGGCTTTCTGGAAGGAGTTTTTCGTCTTTTCGTCAGACGATCCCGAAGCAGTAAAACCTCAGACCTGCATGTAAGCAATTAACAAGCGGCTTCCCGTGCAGGACGGGCGCGCAGGCAGGAACGCTGGCAGATAAATGTCAACATGCCATCAAAACCTTATTACCCGGAGTCTGGAGTTTGTATTCAATGCTCAGCTTTATAGAACTTTATAATGGTCCGCTGAATCCTTAATGGATCCCAGGTGCGGCCGGCACAGAACTGTTTGCTGATTGGAGTCGGGCGACTAAAAAATCTGCAGGGCGAAATGTACTAAATGGCGCATTGTGGTTATGTAACGTGTGCTTTAGTACATATAGAGATACTTTTATGTAAGTTGGGTATTTTCTTCTATGTAATTTTTTGTTGTTTTCTCCACTAACAGCCAGAGCTGAATTCATAATTCTGCTTCACTTCCACCCCTCTCTTTGACTTCAGCTTCCACTAGTGTGACCGGCAGGGCTGTGGAGGGGGAGTCGGAGTCCATTTTGGGTGGAGTCGGGAGTCGGATGTTTGGCTTACCGACTGCACGGCCCTGGTGACCTCCCGGTGTAGTCCCTAAGATGTTCCCACCTTCTTCTTGGTGTTTGCCCACCCCTCCCAACATTCAGGAGCACTTCTATGGTTCATGCTCCATATCCAATTTTACACAGAAAACACTCTCCATACTTTTATATGATTGGACCTAACTCCTTTAGATGCCACAGTGAACAGTAATCGTGGCATCTAAACGGTTAGGCGGGCGAGGAGCCTCTGTCTGGCCTGATTTGGACCCACGCTGGATCCCAGTGGCTTACTTAGTGGAAGTGAGATATTGGGACCATTGTTACGGCGCTTGCAGTCTTCGATGTACACCTCTAGCGCTGACTGATGATGTAGACAAAACTCAACAACCCCAAAAGCTACGGGAAGGTCACACAGCTCGACCTGGGTTTAGAAATGGTCTCCAACCTTAGCCTATTCTAAGGACCCCATACACAGTAGACTAATGTTAGCCGAATCCACCGATATCTAACTCCTTTAGATGCCGCAGTGAACAGTAATCGGGCATCTAAACGGTTAGGCGGGCGAGGAGCCTCTGTCGGCCTGATTTGGACCCTCATGGGATCCCAGTGGCTTGTTTAGTGGCAGTCAGGCATTCTAAGGACCCCATACACAGTAGACTAACGTTAGCCGAATCCACCGATATCTAACACCTTTAGATGCCGCAGTGAACAGTAATCGTGGCATCTAAACGGTTAGGCGGGGAGGAGCCTCTGTCGGCCTGATTTGGACCTCATGGGATCCAGTGGCTTGTTTAGTGGCAGTCAGCATTTAAGGACCCATACAGAGTAGACTATGTTAGCCGAATCCCGATATCTAACTCTTAGATGCCGCATGAACGATAATCGTAGGCATCTAAACGTTAGCGAGCGAGGAGCCTCTGTCGGCTGATTTGGATCCCACGTGATCCAGTGGCTTGTTTAGTGGCAGCCAGCATTCTAAGGACCCATACACAGTAGACTAATGTTAGCCAATTCACCGATGTCTAACTCCTTTAGATGCCACAGTGAACAGCAATCGGGCATCTAAACGGTTAGGGGGAGAGGAGCCTCTGTCGGCCTGATTTGGAGCCTCGCGGTATCCAAGTGGCTTGTTTACTGGCAGCCAGATATTGGGACCATTGTTACGGTGCTTGCAGTCTTCTGTGTACACCTCTGGCCTGACTGAGCATGTAGACAAAACTCAACAACCCCAAAAGCCACGGGAGGCTCACACCTCTACCTGGGTCTAGAAATGGTCTCCAACCTAAACCTACTCAAAGGCTCCAGACTAACGTTCTCCAAATGCACTGATATCTATGGGTTCCGCTGACATTTTAATGAATATAGGTGCCCCCAACAGATGATTTGTCGGGGATGTAAGGATCGAGCTTGACCGATTTCCTCCTCTAAGAGATAAGCTACCAGCATCTCTCTCATAGAGAACACAAGAACACTCAGCAGTGAGGGAAGAGTCGGACGAGATGGTTGTCAGATGAACGAGCTGTCTAAAGTCTATGGAGGGGGGCTTTACATCATTGGCTGAATGGAAAGCATAGGTAGAGGTGGTAAACCGGGATGGAGGGAGGAGATATAGGGTTGTGCTGCATTTTGGAGCACTTTGATATGAGTTTGATAAGTTTATACTGTATAGATGGGCAACCAGTGCAATGACTGGCACAGGGTGGAGGCATCGCTGTAGCTGCTGGATTGAAACATGCCTGGTTACTTCAGTATAGATTGGGGAGGGAAGACTTTAGTGATGGGGCACATGCTTCACTGTTATTCTCTTTAAGTTTGAGACCACGTACTCATAAATGATGGGGATCCTATCGGTTAGACCCCCCAAGCGATCTATGTTGGGTTGCTTTACATCATTAACATGGAAGCATGGTAGAATGGTAGACCGGGATTGGGGGAGGAGATATAGGTCTGTGCTGCACTGTGGAGCGCTTTGTAGGTCAGTTTTATAAGTTTATATTGATTTTTATTGTGGAATAGCAACCAGTGCAATGGCTGGCACAGAGCGGAGGCATCGTTGCAGCTGCTGGATTGAAACATGTGCTTTGGCTGCTTCAAGGTAGATTGGCAGGGGAAGACTTTAGTGATGGGGACATGCTTCACCACCTTTCCCTTTAAGTCTCATAAGGAATGGGAGTCCTGTCAGTCAGACCCCAGTGATTGCCCATTTTGAATGGATAGGTAATAAGTTGTAATATTGGTACGACCCCCTCAAGTTTCAGATGCAACATGAACCCCTGATCTGATGAGATGGTTGGGCATGGACGCCTCTCCTTACGTTCTGAGCTTTAGGCTCTATATAAAATAAGACATGGCACCCCCACCAGCCCCAAAAATGTGAGAAGGAGATGAGCACCGATTCCTTTTTTCATTCATTATAACAGACGGTGCCCAACGTATCGTATGAGCGACCTATCACCGATCTATAGTGAATAAGTAAGTGACCCCCTGGCTGTGATATTGGGGTCATCAGCACACGTGTCCATCCTCGGGGTCATCGCCCATACCAAAACCGTAATTGGGTCTTGCAGATAGGACGCGGCAGCCGCGGCCGGGACCCTCGGACTGTCATGGTGGAAGAGAAATTAGGGCCCTCGCTGATGTGTGGAGACAGCGTCTTGTCGAGCAGTTAATTGACACAACAGACGCCCGGGGGCTTCATTTTTAATTACGTCAGTGCAAATTCCAGAAGATTTGGGATCTATTGTTGCCACTAATTTTGTGTGCGCCCCCCGCTGTGCTCCCATCTGCAGCCCCGGAGCAGCTTGCCTTCCCCTCTGCGAGGCTTGCGGAGCTGTTTCTGCCATCCTGGCCATCTTCCTGCGCTGGCATTCGCTGGTCAGGAGCTGCCGTCTGTTGCATCCTTATTACCCAAGCAAGATTGTAGGCTATATCCCTTTAAATCTGTAAATTTAAAGGGTTGTCCAGAGTTTAAAAGAATCTCTGATTTCGCCCAAGGAACAGCGCCACTCTTGATCACAGGTTGTCTGCGGTATTGCAGCTTAGTTACATTCACTTTTTTGTTTTCTAACTAAAAGTTGTTAGTGTATTTGTACTATAATTGTGCACAGCCTGCCCCTGGTGCACTTATCTAGTACTAATTTCCCCAGGGTAAAGGCATCCGGGTTTACTTATCTCCATGTGTCAGATGACGACATATGGTGAGTACTCACAACATCATGCAGCCATTACCGACATTGACCCTGCTGCCTGCCCCTATGTAATCAGAATCACGGAGCTGACAAACAAGGTACTCACCGGTCAGGACTGAGCAATATATTCATAATGACATCAACCCCTCGCTGGTTCTAGTATCTACAGGAATGAGGATGAGCTGCAGAAACTGAAATGGCCACAGACAAGAGGGGCACTGTTCTGGAAAAGACTTTAACAGGTCCAGTGCATGGCAGAAACAGCCATCTAGTGCATGGCAGAGCCAGCCATATAGTGCCCCTGTTACAGAGCTAGCCATCTAGTGCCCCTATTACAGAGCCAGAAATATAGTGCCCCCGTTACAGAGCCAGCCATATAGTGCCCCCGTTATGGAGCTGGATTTATAGTGCTTCCACTACAGAGCCAGTCGTATAGTGCCCATTACAGAGTCTGCCATATAGTGCCCCTGTTACAGACACAGCCATATAATGCCCCATTACAGAATCAGCCATATAGTGCCCCATTACAAAAACAGCTTTATAGTGTACCTGTTACAGAACTAGTCATATAGTGCCCCGTTACAGAACCAGCCATATTGTGCCTCAGTTACAGAACCAGCCATATAGTGCCCCGTTACAGAACCAGCCATATTGTGCCTCAGTTACAGAGCCAGCCATGTAGTGCCTCCATTAAACAACCAGCTATATAGTGCCCCATTACAGAGTCTGCCATATAGTGTCCCCGTTACAGAGTCTGCCATATAGTGTCCCCGTTACAGAGTCTGCCATATAGTGTCCCCGTTACAGAGTCTGCCATATAGTGCCCCAGTTACAGAGTCTGCCATATAGTGTCCCCATTACAGAGTCTGCCATATAGTGTCACCCGTTACAGAGTCTGCCATATAGTATCCGGGGTACAGAGTCTGCCATATAGTGTTGCCGTTAGATTCTGCCATATAGCGTCCCTATTACAGAGCCTTCCATATAGTCTCCCCGTTACAGAATCTGCCATAGTATCCGGGGTACAGAGTCTGCCATATAATTTTGCTGTTAGATTCTGCCATATAGTGTTCCCGTAACAGAGTTTGCCATATAGTCTCCCCGTTACAGAATCCGCCATATAGTATCCCCGTTACAGAATCTGCCATATAGTATCCCCGTTACAGAGTCTGCCATATAGTGCCCCCATTACAGAATCTGCCATATAGTATCCGGGGTACAGAGTCTGCCATATAGTGCCCCTGTTACAGACACAGCCATATAATGCCCCATTACAGAATCAGCCATATAGTGCACCCATTACAAAAACAGCTTTATAGTGTACCTGTTACAGAACTAGTCATATAGTGCCCCGTTACAGAACCAGCCATATTGTGCCTCAGTTACAGAACCAGCCATATAGTGCCCCGTTACAGAACCAGCCATATAGTGCCCCGTTACAGAACCAGCCATATTGTGCCTCAGTTACAGAGCCAGCCATGTAGTGCCTCCATTAAACAACCAGCTATATAGTGCCCCATTACAGAGTCTGCCATATAGTGTCCCCGTTACAGAGTCTGCCATATAGTGTCCCCGTTACAGAGTCTGCCATATAGTGTCCCCGTTACAGAGTCTGCCATATAGTGTCCCCGTTACAGAGTCTGCCATATAGTGTCCCCGTTACAGAGTCTGCCATAGTCTGCCCGTGTCCCCATTACAGAGTCTGCCATATAGTTTTGCTGTTAGATTCTGCCATATAATGTTGCCGTAACAGAGTTTGCCATATAGTCTCCCTTTACAGAATCTGCCATATAGTATCCCCATTACAGAATCTGCCATATAGTGCCCCCGTTACAGAGTCTGCCATATAGTGCCCCCATTACAGAATCTGCCATATAGTATCCCCATTACAGAATCTGCCATATAGTGCCCCCCGTTACAGAGTCTGCCATATAGTGCCCCCATTACAGAGTCTGCCATATAGTATCCCCGTTACAGAGTCTGCCATATGGTGCCCCCAATACAGAGTCTGCCATATAGTGCCCCCATTACAGAGTCTGCCATATAGTGCCCCCATTACAGAGTCTGCCATATAGTATCCCCGTTACAGAGTCTACCATATAGTGCCCATATTACACTGTTCTTCCCTACAGGATGTACCCAGACAGCATCCCCTAGAGGTCACCACTGGCCTCTACACTGTGACATTGGTCCTCTAGGCCTGTAGCACAGTGTGGTGGATTTTTTCTAGTAATCGGGTTAATCCTTCGGATCTCACTTCGCAGCCACTTAATCATCTCTTCACCCGCAGCTTCTAATTGGCTTTTATCTCATTGAGCGGCTCGTTAAGCCTCCAGGATACAGAATCACCTTCTCCAGTTCCGGGCCTGGAATCCTGGCTCTCTGTCCCTCTTCCTTCTGGACGTTACAGGAAACATCACGGGAGCTTTGTTTTCTCCTCATTTGTTTGGTACAGATTAAATCAGTTTACAATGTGCGCATGCGCAAAGTAGACATTAATAATCAAAATCATTCCCCAAACAAAAGCCTGCTGGATGAGTCCTTCATGGTGTCTTGTCTGGACTTTATCACTTCGACCTACTTTTATCTACGTGTATGGGCGGCCTAGATTATTCTATCTGGCAAAAATTGTCTAGCCGATGGACAGGTGTAAAGCTTTTACCTGTTTTTCTCATTCGTTTGTTATAGTCCCCTATTGTGCCCTGACCTATATGAGTTGTCTATCCACAGGTCTCCCACCAATATAAAGAACTGTTGCCCCATTTGAATGGATCAATGGCCGCGCATGCACACCCCCACCCCGCTCATTGTCTACTGGACTGCCGAAGATAACTAAATACAGCTGTCTCACCGGCTATCCTCTACACAATTAACATATCTGTTGTGCGCATGCATGTCCTGTAGACAATTAACATATCTGTTGTGCGCATTAACGGTGACATTGGATCACAACAGTCTATTTAAAAGGGACACTTCATAACTCTGACATTGGACCCCAATGGTCAACAAGCCATCACCTATTAAGTCTGAACCCAGGGACCCTTGCAATTATCTGTATGAAGCCCCTATCAGAGTAATATCTGCGCATGCGTGACTATCACATTATTTAAAAGGGACACTTTATAACTATGACATTGGATCCCAATGGTCAGCAAGTCATCACCTATTTAGTGTGAACCCGGAACCCTCACAATTATTTGTATGAAACCCCTATTAGAGTAATATCTTCGTATGCGCGACCACCCCACAATCTAAAAGGGACACTTCGTAACTATGACATTGGACCCCAATGGTCAACAAGCCATCACCTATTCAGTCTGAAGCCAGGGACCCTCGCAATTATCTGTATGAAGCTTCTATTAGAGTAATATCTGCGCATGCGCGACTATTACACTATTTAAAAGGGACACTTTATAACTATGACATTGGATCCCAATGGTCAGCAAGTCATCACCTATTTAGTGTGAACCCTGGAACCCTCGCAATTATCTGTATGAAACCCCTATTAGAGTAATATCTGTGCATGCGCGACTATCACACTATTTAAAAGGGACACTTTATAACTATGACATTGGATCCCGATGGTCAGCAAGTCATCACTTTTTTAGTGTGAACCCTGGGACCCTCGCAATTATCTGTATGAAGCCCCTATCAGAGTAATATCTGCGCATGCGCGACACTGCCCCACTCATTATCTACGGGAATACAGTAGATAACTGACTGCAGCCCTCACCTCTTCCATAGATACTGAACAGAGGGATGGTTCACGTGCACAACATACCGGTGGGCTCGGCCACCAGTCTAATGTTTTTTGGTGGCCTCCCAGCCCTCCCTAACAAATAAGGGTCCAGCGTGACTGTTTTCGGACAACCCCTTTGAAGGAATAGTTCAAAAGTTTGCTCACCAATGTAGTTATCGGCAATAGGAGGGAATAATATAATAAGTTACCGGTGATTCTCCTAGCCATGTGATGTTTCTATGTTTTGGGCACTTCCACCTCGAAATATGGTAAACACAATTTTGTGTATATGTGCATGTGCGGCACAGTCGTGTGTATGGGGCTGATAATAAATCACCTGGTGGCCCCATTATATGAAGGATCGTAAAGCTCTGAGCAGCACAATAGACTCCTTTGTCTCCACACTAATTTAATTTATAGCTCGGACTTTCTGAGCGGTAGCAAACAAAAGCTGACATATTATACCCCCCCTCCAAAACTGGCACCGGACCCAGTAACCTACATGGGACGTTAACTGCTTCACTGCAGCCAGAGATCAGGCGTGTGCGTGATAGAGCGGCCAACAGCGGGACCGGGCATACCCTAAGGGAACAACGCCAAAATTATACAGAAATGTATAGAAAACCAAACTATGATCGTCAATCCCCAAAAATATACAATCATAGCGGCAGTATTATAGTAGTGATATACCTGTACATAGGGCAGTATTATAGTAGTTATATTCTTGTACATAGGGGCAGTATTATAGTAGTTATATTCTTGTACATAGGGCAGTATTATAGTAGTTATATTCTTGTATATAGGAGCAGTATTATAGTAGTTATATTCTTGTATATAGGAGCAGTATTATAGTAGTTATATTCTTGTATATAGGGCAGTATTATAGTAGTTATATTCTTGCATATAGGAGCAGTATTATAGTAGTTATATTCTTGTATATAGGGGCAGTATTATAGTAGTTATATTCTTGTACATAGGGGCAGTATTATAGTAGTTATATTCTTGTATATAGGGGCAGTATTATAGTAGTTATATTCTTGTACATAGGAGAAGTATTATAGTAGTTATATTCTTGTATATAGGGGCAGTATTATAGTAGTTATATTCTTGTACATAGGAGCAGTATTATAGTAGTTATATTCTTATAATAGGAGCAGTATTATAGTAGTTATATTCTGTACATAGGGGCAGTATTATAGTAGTTATATTCTTGTATATAGGGCAGTATTATAGTAGTTATATTCTTGTACATAGGGCAGTATTATAGTAGTTATATTCTTGTACATAGGAGCAGTATTATAGTAGTTATATTCTGTATATAGGAGCAGTATTATAGTAGTTATATTCTTGTATATAGGGCAGTATTATAGTAGTTATATTCTTGTACATAGGGGCAGTATTATAGTAGTTATATTCTTGTACATAGGGGCAGTATTATAGTAGTTATATTATTGTATATAGGAGCAGTATTATAGTAGTTATATTCTTGTATATAGGAGCAGTATTATAGTAGTTATATTATTGTATATAGGAGCAGTATTATAGTAGTTATATTCTTGTACATAGGGGCAGTATTATAGTAGTTATATTATTGTATATAGGAGCAGTATTATAGTAGTTATATTCTTGTATATAGGAGCAGTATTATAGTAGTTATATTCTTGTACATAGGGCAGTATTATAGTAGTTATATTCTTGTATATAGGAGCAGTATTATAGTAGTTATATTCTTGTACATAGTGGCAGTATTATAGTAGTTATAGTCTTGAAATAGGGGCAGTATTATAGTAGTTATATTCTTGTACTATAGGGGCAGTATTATAGTAGTTATATTCTTGTACATAGGGCAGTATTATAGTAGTTATATTCTTGTATATAGGAGCAGTATTATAGTAGTTATATTCTTGTATATAGGAGCAGTATTATAGTAGTTATATTCTTGTACATAGGGCAGTATTATAGTAGTTATATTCTTGTAATAGGGCAGTATTATAGTAGTTATATTCCTGTACATAGGGGCAGTATTATAGTAGTTATATTCTTGTACATAGGGCAGTATTATTGTAGTTGGGGTTATGTTAGGGGCAGTATTATAGTAGTTGGGTAGTTCATTGTTATTAGGGGCAGTATAGTAGTTATATTTTGGGTTATGTAGGGGCAGTATTAAGTAGTTGGTTATGTATAGGGGCAGTATTATAGTAGTTGGGGTTAATTAGGGGCAGTATTATAGTAGTATTTTGGTATTAGGGGCAGTATTATAGTAGTTGGGTTATGTTAGGGGCAGTATTATAGTAGTTTGGTTATGTATAGGGGCAGTAATTATAGTAGTTATTGGGTTATGATTAGGGGCAGTATTATAGTAGTTAGGGTTATTAGGGGCAGTATTATAGTAGTATTGGTTATTATAGGGGCAGTATTACAGTAGTTTAGGGTTATGTTAGGGGCAGTATTATAGTAGTTATTTGGGTATTAGGGGCAGTATTATAGTATATTGGGGTTATTAGGGGCAGTATTATAGTAGTTAGGTTTATGTTTAGGGCAGTATTATAGTAGTATTTGGGTTATGTTAGGGGCAGTATTATAGTAGTTGGGTTATGTTAGGGGCAGTATTATAGTAGTTGGGTTATGTTTGGGCAGTATTACAGTAGTTGGGGTATGTTAGGGAGTTAGTATTTTAGTTTGATTAGTGGGTTATGTTAGGGGCAGTATTATAGTAGTTGGGGTTATGTTAGGGGCAGTATTAATAGTGGTAGTTGGGGTTATATGTTATGTTGGGGCAGTATTTATATAGCTTGTGTTAGTAGTTAGGGGCAGTATTACAGTAGTTGGGTTATGTTAGGGGCAGTATTATAGTAGTTGGGGTTATAGTTTAGGGCAGTATTACAGTAGTTGGGTTATGTTAGGGCAGTATTATAGTAGTATGTGGGTTATTGTTAGGGGCAGTATTATAGTAGTTGGGGTTATGTTAGGGGCAGTATTAAGTAGTTGGGGTTATGTTTGGGGCAGTATTATAGTAGTTGGGTTATGTTAGGGGCAGTATTATAGTAGTTGGGGTTATGTTAGGGGCAGTATTATAGTAGTTTGGGGTTTATGTATAGGGGCAGTATTATAGTAGTTTGGGTTATGTTGGGGCAGTATTAAGTAGTTGGGTTATGTTAGGGGCAGTATTATAGTAGTTGGGGTTATGTTAGGGGCAGTATTATAGTAGTTGGGGTTATGTTAGGGGCAGTATTACAGTAGTTGGGGTTATGTTAGGGGCAGTATTATAGTAGTTGGGGTTATGTTAGGGGCAGTATTACAGTAGTTGGGGTTATGTTAGGGGCAGTATTATAGTAGTTGGGGTTATGTTAGGGGCAGTATTATAGTAGTTGGGGTTATGTTTGGGGCAGTGCGGTGTGTGACCTGGATCAGACGTTTCCCCGTTGTGGCGGTGACAGGTGAGTCTGGTAATGTCTTCTCGGCCTCTGCCGGTCCCTGGGTGGATAATAATAATACATTGTTCTCTTATCACAGGTAGATCTGTGTTTATTCACGATGAAGTTGACTTTGTAAATCTCATGTAACTTCACCTTGCAGACGTTGGAGATGAGATAGGATTAATCCTTCTCATCTTGGGTCGCTGATCGCATTGTTCTACCAGAGATAAGACGACGGCTGACAGTGTATGGGAACGGCGGCCATGATGACCGGGGACCGGACGAGCGGTTGACGCCATCTGATGTGTCCGGCTATACTATGATGTTAAACTTATCAATTATTAGTGACATCTTCGCCTGTCTCGTCCTATATGGCTTGTACAGGAGACACTGTGCCCATTAGTCTGTCGTGGACCCTCAGGCCCCTATAACTCGGCTCAATCATTACTCGGAGGGGTCGTCTCCTGCGGGGAAGGTCAGTGGTAATTTGTATCTGCAGGCTGTGCCGCGGAGGTGAGGATTACATGTGTGAGGCCTCCCCCGGTGCAGGACAATGGCTCCGCGGGGCGTCACTGACCATCATATGTCCTGGAGAATGCCAGCCAGCGCCCGCAGCCCGGCCCTCAGACACTGGCGGATAAATGGCCGCCGTGCCCGGGGTCACGTCACTGCCTCCTTCACAGGATTCTCATTTACCAGAACAACTGAACATGACGGACATTTCTCCATCCTCAGTATTCAGTGACCTGCCCGTCTCCTCCGTCCTCAGTATTATTCAGTGACCTGCCCGTCTCCTCCATCCTCAGTATTCAGTGATTGCCCGTCTCCTCCATCCTCAGTATTCAGTGACCGCCCGTCTCCTCCATCCTCAGTATTCAGTGACCGCCCGTCTCCTCCGTCCTCAGTATTCAGTGACCGCCCGTCTCCTCCATCCTCAGTATTCAGTGACCGCCCATCTCCTCCATCCTCAGTATTCAGTGACCGCCCGTCTCCTCCATCCTCAGTGTTCAGTGACCGCCCGTCTCCTCCATCCTCAGTATTCAGTGACCGCCCGTCTCCTCCATCTTCAGTATTCAGTGACCGCCCGTCTCCTCCATCCTCAGTGTTCAGTGACCGCCCGTCTCCTCCATCCTCACTATTCAGTGACCGCCCGTCTCCTTCGTCCTCAGTATTCAGTGACCGCCCGTCTCCTCCATCCTCAGTATTCAGCCTCTCCCTGTATACCGCCCGTCTCTCCATCCTCAGTATTCAGTGACCGCCCGTCTCCTCCATCCTCAGTATTCTGTGACCGCCTGTCTCCTCCATTCTCTGTATTCAGTGACCGCCCGTCTCCTACCATCCTCAGTATTCAGTGACCCGCCCGTTCTCCATCCATCCTCAGTATTCAGTGATCGCCCGTCTACCTCCATCCTCGTATCGTGATCGCCCGTATCCCTCCATCCTCAGTATCTGTGACCGCCTGTCTCCTCCATTCTCAGTATTCAGTGACCCCGTATCCTCATCCTCAGTATTCTGTGACCCCCGTCTCCTCCATCCTCAGTATTCAGTGATCGCCCGTCTCCTCCATCCTCAGTATTCTGTGACCGCCTGTTCTCCTCCATCCTCAGTATTCATGTGACCGCCCATCTATCCATGCTTCTTCCCAACACTTGTACCTGTATGCACTCTCCTGTATGCACGTTCCTGTATGCACTCTCTGTATGCACGCTCCTGTATGCACTCTCTTGTATGCACGCTCCTGTATGTACACTCCTGTATGACGCTCCGTATGCACTCTACTGTATGCACTCTCCTGTATGCACGCTCTGTATGCACTTTCCTGTCTTGCACGCTCCTGTCTGCACGCTCCGTATGCATGCTCCTGTATGCACGCTCCTGTATGTACACTCCTGTATTGACGCTCCAGTATGCACTCTACTGTATGCACTCTCCTGTATGCCACGCTTCTGTATGCACTTTCCTGTCTGCACGCTCCTGTCTGCACGCTCCTGTATGCACGCTCCTGTATGCACGCTCCTGTCTGCACGCTCCAGTATGCATGCTCCTGTATGCACGCTCCTGTATGCACACTCCTCTATGCACGTTCCTGTATGCATGCTCCTGTATGCACGCTCTGTATGCATGCTCCTGTATGCACGCTCCTGTATGCACGCTCCTGTATGCACGCTCCTATATGCACGCTCCTGTATGCACACTCCTGTATGCACACTCCTGTATGCACGCTACTGTGTGCACACTCCTGTGTGCACGTCCTGTGACCGCCATCTCCTCCATCCTCGGTATTCAGTGAGCCGCTCCGTCTCATCCATGATCTTCTTCCCAACACTTGTACCTGTATGTACGCTCCTGAATGCACGCTCCTGTCTGCACGTTCCTGTATGCACTCTCTTGTATGCACGCTCCTGTATGCACTCTCTTGTATGCACGCTCCTGTATGTACACTCCTGTATTGACGCTCCTGTATGCACTCTACTGTATGCACTCTCCTGTATGCACGCTCCTGTCTGCACGCTCCAGTATGCATGCTCCTGTATGCACGCTCCAGTATGCAACTCCTGTGTGCACACTCCTGTGACCGCCCATCTCCTCCATCCTCGGTATTCAGTGATCGCCCGTCTCCTCCATCCTCAGTATTCAGTGACCGCCCGTCTCCTCCATCCTCAGTATTCAGTGACCACCTGTCTCCTTCATGACTTCTTCTCATCACTTGTACTGTATACATGCTCCTGTACGCACGCTCCTGTATGCTCTCTCCTGTATGCTCTCTCCTGTGTGCTCTCTCCTGTATGCACACTCTTGTATTGTCGCTCCTGTATTGTCGCTCCTGTAGGCACTCTAATGTATGCACTCTCCTGTATGCACACTCCTGTATGCACGCTCCTGTATGTACGCTTCTGTATGTATGCTCCTGTATGCACTCTCCTGTGTGCACACTCCTGTGACGCCCATCTCCTCCATCCTCGGTATCAGTGACCACCGTCTCATCCATGACTTCTTCCCAACACTTGTACCTGTATGCACACTCCTGTATGCACCCTCCTGTATGCACCCTCCTGTATGCACCCTCCTGTATGCACGCTCCTGTATGCACGCTCCTGTATGTACGCTTCTGTATGTACGCTTCTGTATGTATGCTCCTGTATGCACTCTCCTGTGTGCACGCTCCTGTATGTACGCTTCTGTATGTATGCTCCTGTATGCACTCTCCTGTGTGCACACTCCTGTGACCGCCCATCTCCTCCATCCTCGGTATTCAGTGACCGCCCGTCTCATCCATGACTTCTTCCCAACACTTGTACCATTATGCACACTCCTGTATGCACGCTCCTGTATGTACGCTCCTGAATGCACGCTCCTGTCTGCACGTTCCTGTATGCACTCTCTTGTATGCACGCTCCTATATGCACTCTCTTGTATGCACGCTCCTGTATGTACACTCCTGTATTGACGCTCCTGTATGCACTCTCCTGTATGCACGCTTCTGTATGCACTTTCCTGTCTGCACGCTCCAGTATGCACGCTCCAGTATGCACGCTCCTGTATGCACGCTCCAGTATGCACGCTCCAGTATGCACGCTCCTGTATGCACGCTCCTGTATGCACGCTCCTGTATGCAAACTCCTGTATGCACACTCCTGTATGCACACTCCTGTATGCACGCTCCTGTATGCACACTCCTGTATGCACGCTACTGTGTGCACACTCCTGTATGCACACTCCTGTATGCACACTCCTGTATGCACACTCCTGTATGCACGCTACTGTGTGCACACTCCTGTGTGCACACTCCTGTGACGCCCATCTCCTCCATCCTCGGTATTCAGTGTCCGCCCGTCTCCTCCATCCTCAGTATTCAGTGATCGCCCGTCTCCTCCATCCTCTCAGTATTCAGTGACCGCCCGTACTCATCCATCCTCAGTATTCAGTGACCGCCCGTCTCATCCATCCTCAGTATTCAGTGACCGCCCGTCTCCTCCGTCCTCAGTATTCAGTGACCACCGTCTCTTCATGACTTCTCTCATCACTTGTACCTGTATACATGCTTTTGTATGCTCTCTCCTGTATGCTCTCTCCTGTATGCTCACCTCCTGTATGCTCTCTCCTGTATGCACACTCTTGTATTGTCGCTCCTGTATTGTCGCTCCTGTAGGCACTCTACTGTATGCACTCTCCTGTATGCACTCTCCTGTATGCACTCTCCTGTATGCACGCTCCTGTATGCACGCTCCTGTATGCACGCTCCTGTATGCACCCTCCTGTATGCACCCTCCTGTATGCACCCTCCTGTATGCACCCTCCTGTATGCACGCTCCTGTATGCACGCTCCTATATGTACGCTTCTGTATGTATGCTCCTGTATGCACTCTCCTGTACTCACGCTCCTGTATGTACACTCCTGTATTGACGCTCCTGTATTGACGCTCCTGTGTGTACGCTCTTGTGTGCACACTCCCTTGCGCACTCTCCTGTATGCACGCTCTTGTCTGCACGCTTCTGTGTGCACGCTCCTGTATGCATGCTCCTGTATGCACGCTCCTGTATGCACACTGCTGTATGCATGCTCCTGTATGCACGCTTCTGTATGCATGCTCCTGTATGCACGCTCCTGTATGCACACTGCTGTATGCACACTCCTGTATGCACGCTCCTGTACGCACGCTCCTGTACGCACGCTCCTGTATGCACGCTCCTGTATGCACACTCCTGTATGCACGTTCCTGTATGCACGCTCCTATATGCACGCTCCTGTATGTACGCTCCTGTATGTACGCTCCTGTATGCATGCTCCTGTATGCACGCTCCTGTATGTATGCTCCTGTATGCACACCTCTGTATGTACGCTTCTGTATCCATGCTCCTGTTTGTACGCTCCTGTATGCACGTTCCTGTATGCACACTGCTGTATGCACACTCCTGTATGCACGCTCCTGTACGCACGCTCCTGTACGCACGCTTCTGTATGCACGCTTCTGTATGCACGCTCCTGTATGCACGCTCTTGTATGTACGCTCCTGTATGCACGCTCCTGTATGCACACTCCTGTATGCACGTTCCTGTATGCACGCTCCTATATGCACGCTCCTGTATGTTCGCTCCTGTATGTACGCTCCTGTATGCATGCTCCTGTATGCACGCTCCTATATGTACGCTCCTGTATGTTCGCTCCTGTATGTACGCTCCTGTATGCATGCTCCTGTATGCACGCTCCTGTATGTATGCTCCTGTATGCACACCTCTGTATGTACGCTTCTGTATCCATGCTCCTGTATGCACGCTCCTGTATGCACACTTCTGTATGTACGCTCACCACGCAAGACTCCATTAATGAACAAGACAGGTTCAAGAGCGTTTAGAGTTTGCTCAACAAAATTTAAACAAATCTGTAAAACACTGGAGAATATTGTCTGCTCAGATGAGACCACGATTGGAGGCCAAAAGGTAAATCACCCCAAAACCACCAACAACAGTGAAGTGTGGAGGTGAGGCATCATGGAGTGCGGCTGTGTTTCACCATACAGCACTGGGATCCTTTATATGATTGAAGGAAGGATGAATGAACAAATGTACGGAGACGTAAAAATCTGCTCCATCTATCAGGATGATGAAGATGAAACGAGGGCGACATCTCACCAGACAATGATCCCAAACACAAAGAGAAAGACAATAGATCTGCTAGAATGTCCGAGCCGATCACCGGAGCTGAATCCAATAGAAAATGTCTGCGAGGATCTAATGCTCAGAATCATAGAAGGATCCACAGGATCTGCAGGATGTAAAGAGTGTTTGTGTGGAAGAATGGGCCAAAATCCATCTGAGCAATGCAGGGACGAGTGGCGAAATGAGAATGATTACATTCATTTCAGTAATGTGTTCAATACTTTTCCTGGTGTCATTTCTCAATAGTGCACAATTGATGGACATCTAGGGTTTGATTTCTTTGCCTGTATGGATTGGATGGGTTGTTATCAACGTCTGGTGAGATATTCAGGTCAAGAGCACCTTTAGAAATAGATTTACTTGTAAAATTGGTGACGTGTTCAATACTTATTTCACCTGCTGTTTATATACACAGATACTGTATATACATAGACCCCAGTTACAGGTTTTCCATTGGGGTCCTGGGGATTGGGGTGCATTCTGTTATATCGGGGGGGAGGGTATTGTCCTGGTATAATCCTTGGGGATCACAGCTCGCCGGTGTCCTGCGCTGCACTGTCTGCTCCTGACAGCAACAGTCTGCCGGTGCCCAGTGTTACCCTGACTGCCGTAGCCCCCCTGCTGCCCAGCGCTGCGCTGTCTGTTCCTGACTGCCGTAGCCCCCTGCTGCCCAGCGCTGCGCTGTCTGCTCCTAACTGCCATAGCCCCCTGCAAGCCAGTGCTGCGCTGTCTGCTCCTAACTGACAGGGGCCGGTAGAGACCACCGCACCTCATCCCGTGTGTTATTACAGCCCTGTCCAAACACCGCACACAGCGGCAGCTCCAACATCAACCTTCTCATCTGTCTGGGGTTGGGTAGAGCAGATTGACAGATTACAGAGGTTATGATGGGGCCTCTGCTACGTCATCTGACTGTCTCAGGTCATCTACATAATCCGTTTCAGCTCTGCTACACCTAACCATCTCCACTCTACTATGACTGACCGTTTCAGCCCCGCTACAGCTGTCTCAGCTCTGCTACATTTTACCGCCTCCACTCTGCTACATCTAACCATCTCCACTCCACCCTGCTGCATCTGACTGTCTCCGCTCTGCTGCATCTGACTGTCTCCGTTCTGCTACATCTGCCTGTCTCCGTTCTGCTACATCTGACCGTCCCAGCTCTGCTACATCTGACCGTCCCAGCTCTGCTACATCTGACTGTCTCAGCTCTGCTACATCTGACTGTCTCCACTCTGCTACAGCCTAGTGTCTCAGCTCTGCTACATCTGACTGTCTCCGCTCTGCTACAGCCTACTGTCTCAGCTCTGCTACTTCTGACTATCTCTGCTCTGCTACAGCCTACTGTCTCAGTCCTGCTACATCTGACTGTCTCCGCTCTGCTACAGCCTTACTCTCTCCGCTTTGCTACAGCCTACTCTCTAGCTCTACTACATCTGACTGTCTCGCTCTGCTACAGCCTACTGTCTCTGCTCTGCTCCATCTGACTCTCTCCACTCTGCTACAGCCTACTGTCTCAGCTCTGCTACATCTGAACATCTCTTTTCTGCTACATCTGACTGTCTCAGCTCTGCTACATCTGACTGTCTCCGTTCTGCTACAGCCGACTGTCTCCGCTCTGCAACAGCCGACTGTCTCAGCTCTGCTACATCTAACCATCTCTGCTCTGCTACACCTCACTGTCTCCACTCCGCTAAAGACGACCGTCTCAGCTCTCCTACATCTGACCGTCTCTGCTCTGCTACATCTGACCATCTCCGCTCTGCTTTATCTGACCGTCTCTGCTCTGCTATATCTGACCGTCTCTGCTCTGCTACATCTGACCATCTCCAGCACTGCTTTATCTGACCGTCTCTGCTCTGCTACATCTGACCGTCTCTGCTCTGCTACATCTGATCGTGTCTGCTCTGCTGCATCTCACTGTCTCTGTTCTGTTTTATCTGACCATCTCTGCTCTGCTACATCTGACCGTCTGTGCTCTGCTACATCTCACTGTCTCTGCTCTGCTCTATCTGACCGTCTCTTGCTCTGCTAGATCTGACCGTCTCTGCTCTGCTACATATCACTGTCTCTGCTCTGCTACATCTCACTGTCCTTGCTCTGCTTTATCTGACCGTCTCAGCTCTGCTACATCTGACTGTCTCCGCTCTGCTACATCTGAATGTCTTAGCTCTACTACATCTCACTGTCTCTGTTCTGTTACATCTGACCGTCCCAGCTCTGCTACATCTGAATGTCTCTCTCTGCTACATCTGACCATCTCAGCTTTGCTACATCTGACTGTCTCAGCTCTGTTACATCTGACTGTCTCCGCTCTGCTATAGCCTACTGTCTCAGCTCTGCACATCTGACGGTCTCAGCTCTGCTACAGCCTACTGTCTCAGTCCTTCTACATCTGACTGTCTCCGCTCTGCTACAGCCTACTCTCTCAGCTCTGCTACATCTGACTGTCTCCGCTCTGCTACAGCCTACTCTCTCAGCTCCACTACATCTGACTGTCTCCGCTCTGCTACAGCCTACTCTCTCAGCTCTACTAATCTGACTGTCTCCGCTCTGCTACAGCCTATTGTCTCAGCTCTGCTACATCTGAAACATCTCTTCTCTGCTACATTGACTGTCCTCAGCTCTGCTACAGCCGACTGTCTCAGCTCTGCTACATCTAACCATCTCTGCTCTGCTACACCTCACTGTCTCCACTCCGCTAAAGACGACCGTCTCAGCTCTCCTACATCTGACCGTCTCTGCTCTGCTACATTTGACCATCTCCGCTCTGCTTTATCTGACCGTCTCTGCTCTGCTATATCTGACCGTCTCTGCTCTGCTACATCTGACCGTCTCTGCTCTGCTACATCTCACTGTCTCCGCTCTGCTATAGCCTACTGTCTCAGCTCTGCACATCTGATTGTCTCCGCTCTGCTACATCTGACCGTCTCTGCTCTGCTACATCTGACCGTCTCCGCTCTGCTACATCTGACCGTCTCTGCTCTGCTACATCTCACTGTCTCTGCTCTGCTTTATCTGACCGTCTCTGCTCTGCTACATCTGACCGTCTCCGCTCTGCTACATCTGACCGCCTCTGCTCTGCTATGAAGACCCCCACCCCGCTTAGTGACCAGCCATCACCGTAAGCTGCAGCTACTGCCTGCTGATTTCTGTGGATACTCTGCTAAGCCACTGTATCTAATCCTACGCAATGTGATGCTCACCGTGTGTGATAGTACCTAGCCAGCCCATGTATCTCAGACTGTAATGTGTGATAATGCTTTTTAGTCAATGTATCAGTGGAAGGCTTGACTTGGATACAACGAGACAGTATCCTATGTTAAGTTTAGATACATTGATACAGTATCACATGTTAGCTTACATACAATGATACAGTATCACACAGGCTTAGATACAATTAGTATCACACATGACAAGCTTAGATACAACTAGACGGTATCACACATGTTTAGCTTAGATACAATGAGACAGCATCACACATGCTAGGCTTAGATTCAGTGAGACAGTATCAAACATGTTAAGCTTGGGTACAATGATACAGTCACATGACAGGCTTAGATACAACAAGACATCAGAAATTATATATATGTGATACAATGAAACAGTATCACACATTGATTTAGATAGTATGAAACAATATCACACATGACAAGCTTAGATACACTGAGACAGTATCGCATGGAAGGCTTAGATATAATAGCAGTATCACATGTGATCGGCTTTGCTTAGGTGCACTGAGACACTATCACATTTGACAGGCTTAGATACACTGAGACAGTATCACATGGAAGGCTTAGATATATTAGCAGTATCACATGTGATCGGCTTTGCTTAGATACACTGAGACAGTATCACATGTCTGAGATGAAATGAGACAATAATCCTTACGATAGGCTTAGATACAATGAAGACTGTACATGAGAAGCTTAGATACAAAGTGACAGTAATCCACATCATAGGCCTTTCATATGTAATACTGTCACATTGTATCTAAGCCTCATGTGTAATGCTGTCCGTGTGTATCTAAGCTTATCCTATGTCCGTCTGCTGAGCTACTGGGATGGTGTACCCCTGTGTCGGTGTATCTAAGCTTACCAGTCCCTGCTGGTGTATATGAGGCAGGAGCGCTCATTTGCATATTTTTTCCCATGGTGCATTGCCTCATACTCCACCCCCCGCTCCTCAGAGGTGGGATCTGATGAAGTCATGTGACCGGTCGCCATGCTTTCATAGTCACATAGAACTTTGTAAACTTTTTGAAGTGTTTTATTTTTCCTTTTACGGTTACTGTCCCTTTAAAAATGATATATTTGGTACTAAGTGGATTCCAGGTATTGTGTCGTGACCTCTGACCCCGGCCATTGGGGGATCTATTGTCCGCGAGGGTCTGGCGTCATCCCTATATATGATGGTGACGGCCGCGGTCATCAGAGACCCCTCGAAGGCGAAATCTTCCATCATCCGGACGTGTGACGCAACCAAAAAAAGGGAATTAAAGGGCCGGTGTCCGATGGGGGATCCTCCGTCCTGCTCCATAGACTTTGCCAGGAGTCAGCGGCACACAACACTGCCCTCTGTAGGACGTCTGTGGAACTAACAGGCGGAGAACATCTGCGCGGCAGGGGCGCATTTATTTGTTTCTCCTACGTTTGTTATGGCATTTGCTAAATTGCGATGATGACGAGGGTTATTAACCCCTCACTGTGTGGGCTCGTTAGTATTAACCATATGCAGCTTACTCATTTTAAAGGGTCAGTAACCCTAAAAATGCATCTGTTGCACCCATTGATTCTATAGGGCAAAGGGGCTCCATGGTGATGTCGTTTGTCACAGCAATACTTAGTATAACAAACCCCTCAGCTGTCAGCATAGGACCGATGCCTGTCCATACAGAGCCTCCTGGTCCATGGACAGTGTATCTTCTATACCGTTCAGATGGATCCAGGGCAGAGATCCCGTCCTCCATCCTCTGCGGCCGATCCCTATACAATTATGGGTATCCAATTGCCATTTTCAACCAAAAGCTTTACTGCAATGTCACTCTCTGAGGTTGTGAACATTGATTGAGAATTCAATAATTGTCCTTTGCCGCTACTGTGGACTTTATCCCTGTTCAGGTGTTAGGTTTACTCTGCTGCAAACCCAGCTCTGCTATATTGCGCTGCAGTTGTGCACTCTGCTGTAACCCCAACTCTCCGACATAGTTGGATCAACTCTGCACGACCTCTGTGTCAGCTCTGCAGTAAAGTTCTCTATTGCAAACCCAGCTCTGCTGTGCTGTGCCAGCTTTGCAATTGTGGACTCTCCTGCAAGCTGAGCTTTCCTACATTGTTAGGACAACACTCCAAAACAGCTGTGTCAGCTCTGCAGTAAAGGACTCAACTGCAAACCCAGCTCTACTGTATTGCAGGATACTCTTCTGTATGCTGTGCCAGCTCTGCAGTAAAGAACTCTACTGCAAACCAAGTTCTGCTGTATTGCTGGTTACTCTTCTGTATTCTGTGCAGCTCTGCAATTGTCAATGTGCTGCAAACTCACTTTGCTACATTGTTGAGAAAACTCGGCAAAACAGCTATGCCAGCTCTGCAGTAAAGAACTCTACTGCAAACCCAACTCTACTCTATTGCTAGCTTAACTCTTCTGTATGCTGTGACAGCTCTCGATTATGGAATCTGCTGCAAACCCATCTCTCCTACATTGTTGGAACAACTCTGAGAAACTACTGTGCAAATTCTCTAGTAAAGGACTCTCCTGCAAACCCAGCTCTACTGTATTACTGGCATGCTATGCCAGCTCTGAAATAGTGGGATTCTGCTGCAGTATCAGCTTTCCTATTTTTCTGGGTCAAACTCTGTAAAACTACTGTGCCAGCTCTGCAATTGAGGACTGTGCTACTAACCCAGCTCTACTGTATTGCTTGGTGAACTCATCTGTATGCTGTGCCAGCTTTGCAATTGTGGACTCTTCTGCAAGCTGAGCTTTCCTACATTGTTAGGACAACTCTCCAAAACAGCTGTGTCAGCTCTGCAGTAAAGAACTCTACTGCAAGCCAAGCTCTACAATTTTGCTGAGTTATCTCTTCTGTATGCTATGACAGCTCTGAAATTATGGAATCTGCTGCAAACCCAGCTCTCCTACATTGTTGGAACAACTCTGAGAAACTATTGTGCAAGCTCTGTAGTCAAGGACTCTCCTGCAAACCCAGCTCTACTGTATTGCTGGCATGCTATGCCAGCTCTGAGATAAAGGATTCTGCTGCAAACTCAGCTCTACTATCTTGCTGGGTCAAACTGCAAAACTGCTGTGCCAGAGGACTGTACTGCAAATCCAGCTCTACTATATTGCTTGGTTATCTCTTCTGTATGCTGTAACAGCTCTGCAGTTTAGGACTCTGCTGCAAACCTAGCTTTAGTGTAATGCTTAGTTAATTCTTCTGTATGCTGTGCCAGCTCTGCAGTTGTGGATTCTGCTGCAAGCTCAGCTCTCCCATGTAGTTGGGACACCTCTGCAAAACTGCTGTGCCAGTTCTGCAATAGAGGACTCTACTGCAAACCCAGCTTTACTATATTGCTTGGTTAACTCTTCTGTATACTGTGCCAGCTCTACAATTGTGAAATCTGCTGCAAACTGCTACATTGCTGGGACAATTCTTGTCATACCACTGGGCCAGTTATGTAATCATAGACTCTGCTGCAAACTCAGCTCTACTACACCGCTGAGCCAACTTAGCCATATCACTGGATTAACTCACTGCTGAGCCTCCACCTGTTCCCTTCTTGCCACCAACAGCTCCCTGTTCCATCTGGGCCGCCCTCCTGCACCAGCGCCGTCTGTCCATGTTGCTTCACAGCTGCTCATCCGGTCCAAGGACTTCAGGGATCGACTTCATCATGGGAGACACAACAGATGGGTGGGGGCTATCACAGGTCGTTATAATAGATAATTCCCGGGTTGGTGGGGGTCCGATACCCTTGAATCTGTTCAGATTCAGGACAGCACAGCGCCACAATCCGTGCAGTGGCCATTCTCTGAACTGCAGCTCAGATCTCATTGACTTTAATGGGAGCTGAGGTGCAGTACCTGGGAATGGCCACTATAAGGTGAATGGCGCTGTGCTCTCCCGAATCAGGGATGGTTGGCGTTGCGTTGCGGAGGTGCCAGGCCCCGTCCATAGAGAACAAGCACTTTGTTGTGTGCGACTTTACCTGCGGCCGCAGAGACGTTGGCTACTGTTACCCGATCCGGTTGATTTATTGAATCTGCAGTCTGGGACTTGTTAGGTTACATTTCTGACATGGAATTTCTAAAGGAAATATACTGTATGCCGAATATCTCCTCCCCCCCCTCCCTTCTCCTGGCCTTCGTCCAGGTTTGACATAGCAGACAAGGCGTTCAGTAAAGCAGGTACGCTTCAGCACAGAGGGGGTTAACGGGTTCACGGCCAGAACTCTTCTTGCTCAGCTCTAAGCAGCACAGCTCCATACACCGTGTAGTGGTCATTCTCCGGTACTGCAGCTCTGATCACATTCACTTCAATAGGAGCCGAGCTGCAGTACCCAATAATGACCACTACACAGTGTATGGCGCCATCCAGCTGCCCCACCACTGCAAAAAGGTGATCATTGCAGGTGTCAGATGTGGATCCCCCACTGATCTGATATCAATGACCACCCCTAAGGATCGTTCATCAACATCAGTAGTGGACAACCCCATTAATATCATGTTCTGGGACTAGGAGGGGGCATTTCAGGGATGTTTTGGGCCCAGGAGGGGGCATTTCATGGATGTTTTGGGCCAAGGAGGGGGCATTCTAGGGATGTTTTCCGCCAAGGAGGGGGCATTCCAGGGATGTTTCAAACCTAGGAGGGGTTATTCCAGGGATGTTTCAGGCCAAGGAGAGGACATTTCTGGAATGTTTTGAGCCAAGGAAGGGGACATACCCTAAAGTTTTGGGCCAAGGAAGGGGTATTCCCGGGATGTTTCAGGCCAAGGAGGGGACATTCTCAGGATGTTTTAGGCCAAGGAGGGGGCATTCCTGGGATGTTTTTGGCCAAGGAGGGGGCATTCCTGGGATGTTTTAGGCCAAGGAGGGGTTATTCCAGGGATGTTTTGGGCCATGGAGTGCGTATTTCTGGGATGTTTTGGGCCAAAGAGGGGCATTCCCTTGATGCTTTGGGCCAAGGAGGGGGCATTCCAGGGACGTTTCAGGCCAAGGAGGAGGTATTCTCAGAATGTATTGAGCCAAGGAGAGGGCATTCCCTGGATGTTTTGGGCCAAGGAGGGGGCATTCACAAGATGTTTTAGGCCAAGGAGGGGACATTCCCAGGATGTTTTGGGCCAAGGAGGGGACATTCCTAGGATGTTTTGGGCCAAGGAGGGGACTACCCAGGATGTTTTGGGCCAAGGAGGGGCATTCTTGAGATGTTTTAGACCAAAGAGGTGGCATTTCCGGGATGTTTTGGGCCAAGGAGGGGACATTGTGGGGATGTTTTAGGCTAAGGAGGGGGCACGTCAACGATGCAGGAACGTCAGTACCGTAAAAACCGTAAAGATAATAATTTACAATCATATTGCAAATGGAAAGGAGGGGAGTTATATTGGGGAACAATACAATAAAGCTTTTAAAGCTCACGCCCCGATGGTCGCAGCACCGCTTAATGTGCTACCTTCATACGTTATAACGAAATAACGCCGATTTCAGCGCATGAGGGGTAAACAGGCCACAACCCCCGGGGACCGGTGTACGCCTTCACACCAGACACTGGTCTCATTGAGGAGGTGCGGGAGGAGGATTCGTTACAAGTCGTCAGGTTAATAGCCAACGGTTTGGCGTTACCCCCTTCCTCCATCACTTCTGCTGCAGACTGGCTGTCAGCGCGGCCCGGGGATGTTTATTTTAATGGTCACTTGTGGTTCAGACTGGTGCCAGTTGTACAGCGGAACGGGCGCTGGGGTGGGGTATATCAGACCCCCATCTCCCACCCCCCAAATATTATGTGCAACACCTTTACTTATCCATCGCTCTGCACAATAAGACACTTTGTATTAACATCTTCCTCTCCGGAATCGGGGGAATAACACGAGCTCTGACGGCTGCGGCGCATATGGAGGAGGGGAATGGGGGGGATAACCCAAAATATAATAGTCCGATTTCTGCTTTTCGTTACTCCATTTCCTCCAGGAGCGATCCGTGGTCTTCATTAGCACGGATGCAGCGAGGCCATAAAAGATGGAGACATCCCGCCTCATCCGCCAGCGAGATATCAAAGGCGGCACTTTGGCGCTTCGTGCGTTTTATGGGGTGTAACGAAGTCCGATCCTTCTGATACCCCTCCATCCCCCTTTCCATCTTAAAACCATGTTGGATCCTCCAAAGTCATGGAGTCGGACCCCTCATTAAAATTCTCATAATCCTTTCGTGAATAGAATTCCATAATTTCAGTAAATACTGACACTTTATCAATATTATCCTTTCACAGTGTAAATCCATATAATAACTAAGGTCAAGGTCTGAATTATCTCTGATCTCGGCCATCAGTCGCTCCATCCATTCTTATCATCCTTTCGTGAATAGAATTCCAACATTACAGTAAAAACTGACACATAAGCAATATAATCCCTTTCACAGTGTAAATCCATATAATAACTAAGGTCAAGATGTGAATGATCTCAGCTGTTGTTGTAGGAGGCCAATTCAATCGATCACTCCATTCTTTTCATCCTTCCATGAGTACAATTCTAAATTTGCAGTAAAAACTGACACAATATGCCATATTATCCCACCACAATGCAAATTCATATCACTAAGGACATAGGCGGCCGGTTGTCAATTGATCCTCCCATTACTTTTATCCCTCCATGAACAGAATTCCGCAACTGCAGTAAAGACTGACACATTGTCTTATTATTATGTCATAATACAGGTCCGTCTGAGCAGGTATGAGCCTCTCTGATCTCAGCCATTGCCGTAGACCAGCTGTCAATCGATCTGTCCATTCTTTTCATCCTTCCATGAATAGAATTCCAAAATTGCAGTAATAATGACACAATATGTTATATTATCCTACCATAATATGAAATATATATGATAACGAAGGTCAAGACTGATCTTAGCCATTGTCGTAGGCGGCCGGCTGTCAGTCGATCTGTCTATTCTTTTTATCCTTCCATGAATAGAATTCCAAAATTGCAGTAAAAACTGACATGTCAGTCTAGATTTTCCCATAATAATACCACCAAGATCTGAGTTCTCTCAGTTGTAGAAGGCGGCCGTAGTCAGTCTCTATTCTTTCTAGCACTATCCATTCTCAGTATCCTTCCATGAATATAATTCCAGAATTTCAGTCCAAACTGACACGTCAGTCTGTATTATATTGTCATAATGCAGATCCATCTGAGTCATCTCTGATCTCTGGTGTTGTTCTAGGTGGCCGGCTGCCATTCGTTCTGTCAATATTGTCATCCTTCCATGAATATAATTCTAGAATTGCAGTAAAAACTGACATGTCAGTGTATATTGCCCATTACAATGCAGATCCATGTGACATCCTCTCTAGTAATGGTCGCCAATGGGGGTTGTTATAGATTGCTTGTTCTGATGTTTGATGTTCGCTCTGTATGTAACGAGCCGCAGATCTTCCCCATCTGATATGTATTTAGTGCGGGACCGATTGTGGCCCTTAGCTGCCAGCGCTCTATGGTTTTGTTGGCCCCAAATCAAACGGTCTCCAAAGCTCAACTCCGAGGGTGGAGGAGACATATAAAGATATCGAGTCTCACTCATCACCCGCGATCCACACAGAACCGGGAGGATTCCCCACTGTATCCGATCCAGAACATTACATTATTCTACATAGGAGCAGTATTATAGTAGTTATATTCCTGTAATAGGAGCAGTATTATAGTAGTTATATTCTTGTATATAGGACAGTATTATAGTAGTTATATTCTTGTAATAGGAGCAGTATTATAGTAGTTTATATTCTTGTACATAGGGGCAGTATTATAGTATTATATTCTTGTAATAGGGCAGTATTATAGTAGTTATATTCTTGTATATAGGGGCAGTATTATAGTAGTTATATTCTTGTATATAGGGGCAGTATTATAGTAGTTATATTCTTGTATATAGGAGCAGTATTATAGTAGTTATATTCTTGTATATAGGGGCAGTATTATAGTAGTTATATTCTTGTATATAGGAGCAGTATTATAGTAGTTATATTCTTTGTATATAGGGCAGTATTATAGTAGTTATATTCTTGTACATAGGAGCAGTATTATAGTAGTTATATTCTTGTATATAGGACAGTATTATAGTAGTTATATTCTTGTACATAGGAGCAGTATTATAGTAGTTATATTCTTGTATATAGGAGCAGTATTATAGTAGTTATATTCTTGTACATAGGAGCAGTATTATAGTAGTTATATTCTTGTTATAGGAGCAGTATTATAGTAGTTATATTCTTGTATATAGGGGCAGTATTATAGTAGTTATATTCTTGTATATAGGAGCAGTATTATAGTAGTTATATTCTTGTATATAGGAGCAGTATTATAGTAGTTATATTCTTGTATATAGGGGCAGTATTATAGTAGTTATATTCTTGTATATAGGGCAGTATTATAGTAGTTATATTCTTGTATAAGGAGCAGTATTATAGTAGTTATATTCTTGTAATAGGGCAGTATTATAGTAGTTATATTCTTGTATATAGGGCAGTATTATAGTAGTTATATTCTTGTACATAGGAGCAGTATTATAGTAGTTATATTCTTGTACATAGGAGCAGTATTATAGTAGTTATATTCTTGTATATAGGACAGTATTATAGTAGTTATATTCTTGTACATAGGGGCAGTATTATAGTAGTTATATTCTTGTATATAGGAGCAGTATTATAGTAGTTATATTCTTGTATATAGGAGCAGTATTATAGTAGTTATATTCTTGTATCATAGGGGCAGTATTATAGTAGTTATATCTTGTATATAGGAGCAGTATTATAGTAGTTATATTCTTGTATATAGGAGCAGTATTATAGTAGTTATATTCTTGTACATAGGGCAGTATTATAGTAGTTATATTCTTGTACATAGGGCAGTATTATAGTAGTTATATTCTTGTATATAGGAGCAGTATTATAGTAGTTATATTCTTGTACATAGGAGCAGTATTATTTGTAGTTATATTCTTGTATATAGGAGCAGTATTATAGTAGTTATATTCTTGTAATAGGAGCAGTATTATAGTAGTTATATTCTTGTATATAGGAGCAGTATTATAGTAGTTATATTCTTGTACATAGGGGCAGTATTATAGTAGTTATATTCTTGTATATAGGGCAGTATTATAGTAGTTATATTCTTGTATATAGGAGCAGTATTATAGTAGTTATATTCTTGTATATAGGGCAGTATTATAGTAGTTATATTCTTGTACATAGGAGCAGTATTATAGTAGTTATATTCTTGTATATAGGAGCAGTATTATAGTAGTTATATTCTTGTATATAGGCAGTATTATAGTAGTTATATTCTTGTAATAGGAGCAGTATTATAGTAGTTATATTCTTGTATATAGGGCAGTATTATAGTAGTTATATTCTTGTACATGATAGTTGGAGTTATATTATGTAGATTATATATTTCTTGTACATAGGAGCAGTATTATAGTAGTTATATTCTTGTACATAGGGCAGTATTATAGTATGTTATATTCTTGTACATAGGGCAGTATTATAGTAGTTATATTCTTGTACATAGGGCAGTATTATAGTAGTTATATTCTTGTATATAGGGAGCAGTATTATAGTAGTTATATTCTTGTACATAGGAGCAGTATTATAGTAGTTATATTCTTGTATATAGGGCAGTATTATAGTAGTTATATTCTTGTATATAGGAGCAGTATTATAGTAGTTATATTCTTGTACATAGGGCAGTATTATAGTAGTTATATTCTTGTATATAGGGGCAGTATTATAGTAGTTATATTCTTGTTATAGTAGGGGGCAGTATTATAGTAGTTATATTCTTGTATATAGGAGCAGTATTATAGTAGTTATATTCTTGTATATAGGGCAGTATTATAGTAGTTATATTCTTGTACATAGGGCAGTATTATAGTAGTTATATTCTTGTACATAGGGCAGTATTATAGTAGTTATATTCTTGTATATAGGGCAGTATTATAGTAGTTATATTCTTGTATATAGGAGCAGTATTATAGTAGTTATATTCTTGTAATAGGAGCAGTATATATTAGTATTTTATATTCTTTATATTGGAGGCAGTATTATAGTAGTTATATTCTTGTATATAGGAGCAGTATTATAGTAGTTATATTCTTGTATATAGGAGCAGTATTATAGTAGTTATATTCTTGTAATAGGGGCAGTATTATAGTAGTTATATTCTTGTATATAGAGCAGTATTATAGTAGTTATATTCTTGTATATAGGAGCAGTATTATTAGTAGTTAGTTATATTCTATTGTATATAGGAGCAGTATATATAGTAGTATATATTCTTGTATATAGGGCAGTATTATAGTAGTTATATTCTTGTACATAGGGCAGTATTATAGTAGTTATATTCTTGTACATAGGGCAGTATTATAGTAGTTATATTCTTGTATATAGGAGCAGTATTATAGTAGTTATATTCTTGTACATAGGAGCAGTATTATAGTAGTTATATTCTTGTATATAGGAGCAGTATTATAGTAGTTATATTCTTGTATATAGGAGCAGTATTATAGTAGTTATATTCTTGTATATAGGGGGCAGTATTTTAGTAGTTATATTCTTGTATATAGGGGCAGTATTATAGTAGTTATACTCTTGTACATAGGAGCAGTATTATAGTAGTTATATTCTTGTACATAGGAGCAGTATTATAGTAGTTATATTCTTGTATATAGGAGCAGTATTATAGTAGTTATATTCTTGTATATAGGGGCAGTATTATAGTAGTTATATTCTTGTATATAGGGGCAGTATTATAGTAGTTATATTCTTGTACATAGGGGGCAGTATTATAGTAGTTATATTCTTGTATATAGGAGCAGTATTAGAGTAGTTATATTCTTGTATATAGGAGCAGTATTATAGTAGTTATAGTCTTGTATATAGGAGCAGTATTATAGTAGTTATACTCTTGTATATAGGGGCAGTATTATAGTAGTTATATTCTTGTATATAGGGGCAGTATTATAGTAGTTATATTCTTGTATATAGGGGCAGTATTATAGTAGTTATATTCTTGTACATAGGGGCAGTATTAGGGTAAGTGCACATTACCCGGCGGTTCGGTCGGCGGCTGCTGGCGGGACCGCCAGGAAGCTCCGGCGCCGTGCACCGGCTTCCTGGCGGGTATGAGCTGCGGGAGCCGGGCGGTATCCGGCGGCTGCCCAGCGGGTTCTCGGCGGCGATTCTGCAGCGGCTGGAAGCAGCACATGATTCTGCTTGCAGCCGCTGCAGAACCGGCCGGTTTTTAGAACTTGGTCATTCTTTGCTAATCCGCTGGGAAACCTGCGGGTTAGCAACGGATGACGCTGGGTAACCGCCGGTATGTGCACAGCCTTGGGCGGGTTACATTAGTTTCAATGTTAATCCAAACGCCGGTTTGGATTAACATAAATTTAAATAAAACTAATGTATGCAAAACGGCGGTTTACACAGGTAAACCGCCGAAAACCCGCCCAGTGCGCACATACCCTTATAGTAGTGGTATGTCTCCACTGTATGTAACTATGGTGTATATCATGGTCCTGTGGGTTATCTGGGCTGTGTGGCCCCTTCCCCTGGTGCGGAGGGTGCTGTTATGTAGGGTGGGGGACTCTGTATTTGGGGTCGGTGTGTAGATAAGCGGTGTTAATGTCTGGTGTTAATGACTGTGGTCTTCTCATGTGCAGTGTGTGGTCAGCAGCCTTCGGCTTGTTAATATTGTGATGTGCAGAATGATAACATTAATGATGATGTGAGTCAACATGACCCGGCTGATGTTCCATGTGCTCAGAGCAGGTGGGACTTAGTCATGAGGCCTCGGGGTCAGGGTGTAATCCCACAGCTCGGGGGGAGAGCCGATCTGGGGGTCCCGCCTGGGAATAGGGCTGTCCGCCTTTTCTGGGGTTGTTCGCACATATGGAAGGCATTGAGCTGGGAACACACACAGCGAGCGCCCTCATCCTCCTCATCCTCCTCGCCCCCTGCTCCGCAGGCTCCTACCGCTAATACTCTTCCCCCATTAACCCCTGCAATAAACACTTAACCCCTCTATGTCCACAGTGGTGCAATAAAACCGTATAGAATAATAAACGCCAAATCCATCAGCGTCAGAAAAACATCTGCAAAAATATAACACTGCCTATAATCACATGCAAGGAAAGATCGAGTAAATGCTGTCAGAACTTTTACTTCCAGTAGGTGGCAGTATAGAGCACAGGTCTGACCATATACGACCATATATGGTACTGAGCATGTGCGACCATCGGTATTCAGCATGTGCGACCATCATTCTTATATGGTACTGAGTACGTTTGACCCTCGTTTTTATACGGTATTGAGCATGTGCGGCCATCGTTCATATATTGTACTGTGCATGTGTAACCATTGTTATTATATATGGTACTGAGCATGTGCAACTATCGTTCCTATATGTTACTAAGTATGCATGACTATCATTCTTATATTGTACTGAGCGTGTGGAACCATCATTCTTAGAAGGCAATTAGCATGTGTGACCATCGTTCATATGTTGTACTGTGCATGTGCGACCATCGTTCTTATACGATACTGAGCATATGTGACCATCAGTTTTATAGGGTACTAAGCATGTGCGACTTTCGTTCATATATGGTACTGAGCATGTGCGACCATCATTCTTATATGGTACTGAGCATGTGCGACCATCATTCTTATATGGTACTGAGCATGTGTGACCATCATTCTTATATGGTACTGAGCATGTGTGACCCTCATTCTTATATGGTACTGAGCATTGGCGACCATCATTCTTATATGGTACTGAGCATGTGCGACCATCATTCTTATATGGTACTGAGCATTGGCGACCATCATTCTTATATGGTACTGAGCATGTGCGACCATCATTCTTATATGGTACTGAGCATGTGCGACCATCATTCTTATATGGTACTGAGCATGTGTGACCCTCATTCTTATATGGTACTGAGCATGTGTGACCCTCATTCTTATATGGTACTGAGCATTGGCGACCATCATTCTTACATTGTACTGAGCATGTGCGACCATCATTCTTATATGGTACTGAGCATGTGTGACCCTCATTCTTATATGGTACTGAGCATGTGTGACCCTCATTCTTATATGGTACTGAGCATTGGCGACCATCATTCTTATATGGTACTGAGCATGTGCGACCATCATTCTTATATGGTACTGAGCATGTGTGACCCTCATTCTTATATGGTACTGAGCATGTGAGACCATCGTTCTTATATGATACTGAGCATTGGCGACCATCATTCTTATATGGTACTGAGCATGTGCGACCATCATTCTTATATGGTACTGAGCATGTGCGACCATCATTCTTATATGGTACTGAGCATGTGTGACCATCATCCTTATATGGTACTGAGCATGTGTGACCATCGTTCTTATATGGTACTGAGCATTGGCGACCATCATTCTTATATGGTACTGAGCATGTGTGACCATCATCCTTATATGGTACTGAGCATGTGTGACCATCGTTCTTATATGGTACTGAGCATTGGCGACCATCATTCTTATATGGTACTGAGCATGTGCGACCATCATTCTTATATGGTACTGAGCATGTGCGACCATCATTCTTATATGGTACTGAGCATGTGTGACCATCATCCTTATATGGTACTGAGCATGTGTGACCATCGTTCTTATATACAATACTGTGCATTTGCGACCATTGTTCATATGTTGTACTGTGCATGTGCGAGCATCATTCTTATATTGTACTGAGCATGTGCGACCATCATTCTTATATGGTACTGAGCATATGCGACCATCATTCTTAAATTGTACTGAGCATGTGCAACCATCATTCTTATATGGTACTGAGCATTGGCAACCATAATTCTTATATGGTACTGAGCATTGGCGACCATCATTCTTACATTGTACTGAGCATGTGCGACCATCATTCTTATATGGTACTGAGCATTGGCAACCATAATTCTTATATGGTACTGAGCATTGGCGACCATCATTCTTACATTGTACTGAGCATGTGTGACCATCATTCTTATATGGTACTGAGCATGTGCGACCATCATTCTTATATGGTACTGAGCATTGGCAACCATAATTCTTATATGGTACTGAGCATTGGCGACCATCATTCTTACATTGTACTGAGCATGTGTGACCATCATTCTTATATGGTACTGAGCATGTGCGACCCTCATTCTTATATGGTACTGAGCATGTGTGACCCTCATTCTTATATGGTACTGAGCATGTGTGACCCTCATTCTTATATGGTACTGAGCATTGGCGACCATCATTCTTATATGGTACTGAGCATGTGCGACCATCATTCTTACATGGTACTGAGCATGTGTGACCATCATTCTTATATGGTACTGAGCATGTGAGACCATCGTTCTTATATGATACTGAGCATGTGTGACCATCGTTCTTATATGGTACTGAGCATTGGCGACCATCATTCTTATATGGTACTGAGCATGTGCGACCATCATTCTTATATGGTACTGAGCATGTGTGACCATCGTTCTTATATACAGTACTGTGCATTTGCGACCATTGTTCATATGTTGTACTGTGCATGTGCGAGCATCATTCTTATATTGTACTGAGCATGTGCGACCATCATTCTTATACGTTACTGAGCATATGCGACCATCATTCTTAAATTGTACTGAGCATGTGCAACCATCATTCTTATATGGTACTGAGCATTGGCAACCATAATTCTTATATGGTACTGAGCATTGGCGACCATCATTCTTACATTGTACTGAGCATGTGCGACCATCATTCTTATATGGTACTGAGCATTGGCAACCATAATTCTTATATGGTACTGAGCATTGGCGACCATCATTCTTACATTGTACTGAGCATGTGTGACCATCATTCTTATATGGTACTGAGCATGTGCGACCATCATTCTTATATGGTACTGAGCATTGGCAACCATAATTCTTATATGGTACTGAGCATTGGCGACCATCATTCTTACATTGTACTGAGCATGTGTGACCATCATTCTTATATGGTACTGAGCATGTGCGACCCTCATTCTTATATGGTACTGAGCATGTGTGACCCTCATTCTTATATGGTACTGAGCATGTGTGACCCTCATTCTTATATGGTACTGAGCATTGGCGACCATCATTCTTATATGGTACTGAGCATGTGCGACCATCATTCTTACATGGTACTGAGCATGTGTGACCATCATTCTTATATGGTACTGAGCATGTGAGACCATCGTTCTTATATGATACTGAGCATGTGTGACCATCGTTCTTATATGGTACTGAGCATTGGCGACCATCATTCTTATATGGTACTGAGCATGTGCGACCATCATTCTTATATGGTACTGAGCATGTGTGACCATCGTTCTTATATACAGTACTGTGCATTTGCGACCATTGTTCATATGTTGTACTGTGCATGTGCGAGCATCATTCTTATATTGTACTGAGCATGTGCGACCATCATTCTTATACGTTACTGAGCATATGCGACCATCATTCTTAAATTGTACTGAGCATGTGCAACCATCATTCTTATATGGTACTGAGCATTGGCAACCATAATTCTTATATGGTACTGAGCATTGGCGACCATCATTCTTACATTGTACTGAGCATGTGAGACCATCATTCTTATATGGTACTGAGCATGTGCAACCATCATTCTTATATGGTACTGAGCATTGGCAACCATAATTCTTATATGGTACTGAGCATTGGCGACCATCATTCTTACATTGTACTGAGCATGTGCGACCATCATTCTTATATGGTACTGAGCATGTGCAACCATCATTCTTATATGGTACTGAGCATTGGCAACCATAATTCTTATATGGTACTGAGCATTGGCGACCATCATTCTTATATGGTACTGAGCATGTGCGACCATCATTCTTATATGGTACTGAGCATGTGCGACCATCATTCTTATATGGTACTGAGCATGTGCGACCATCATTCTTACATTGTACTGAGCATGTGTGACCATCATTCTTATAGGGTACTGAGCATGTGCGGCCATCATTCTTGTATGGTTCTCAGCATGGGCGACCATTGTTCTTATATGGTACTGAGCACGTGTGACAATCGTTCTTATATGGTACTGAGCATGTGCAACCATCATTCTTATAGGGTACTGAGCATGTGTGACTACTGTTCATATATAGTACTGGGCATGTGCGACTGTCCAGTCCCTTAGTGACTAGTGCAGGGGTCCCACATGGTCACAACAGCTTCATCAACACGGGGACTTTGGAAACCCCGTTTTTGGAATCGATAACAGTCCCAGAATTCAGATCCGTCAGTTGGCGATAAATTCTCCCATCTTCCTTCATGCATATTGTTGGATTGATCTTGCAAAAACGAACACATTTTCACTTTAGACTTCATTAAAATGTTGAACTATTATGGAGATATTAACACTTTTCTTTTGATTATGGTTTGTTGCCTTGGAAACCGTCCACCGCTGCTGTCTAACTTGTAAGCGATGCGGGATTAGTAGGTAACAGAAATTCTGGCCAGCTGCAAAACAGCACTTACAAGATCAGTAGAAAAGAGCTTGTAAGCACAGCGCATGTTCTCTTGTCCTGCAGCGGTGGTCGGTCTCCAAGGCAACGAGGTGTAAACACAAGAAAAGTGTTAAAATTCTCAGCCGTTATTGAGATATTAACAAGCAGTAAATTGCAATAATGCCTACTTTTATCAGCTTTATCCAGAAATACCCATATATGATGACAGAAATAAGCTCTTTAAATTGCAATTAACTTACTTTTCGCCCCTAACCTTCTCGCCCCTATGTTCCCGCTTCTCCTTGCCCCTGTGTTCCCGCTCCTCCTTGCCCCTGTGTTCCCGCTCCTCCTCGCCCCTGTGTTCCCGCTCCTCCTTGCTCCTGTGTTCCTGCTCCTCCTCGCCCCTGTGTTCCCGCTCCTCCTTGCCCCTGTGTTCCCGCTCCTCCTCGCCCTGTGTTCCCGCTCCTCCTTGCCCCTGTGTTCCTGCTCCTCCTTGCTCCTGTGTTCCTGCTCCTCCTCGACCCTGTGTTCCCGCTCCTCCTTGCCCCTGTGTTCCGCTCCTCCTTGCTCCTGTGTTCCTGCTCCTCCTCGCCCCTGTGTTCCCGCTCCTCCTTGCCCCAGTGTTCCCGCTCCTCGCCCCTATGTTTCTGCTTCTCGCCTTGGTGTTCTCACTCCTTGCCCCTATTTTTTCGTTCCTCCTCCCCAGTGTTCTCGCTCCTTGCCCCTATGTTTCCGATCCTTTGCCTCGGTGTATCTGCTCCTTCGCCTCGGTGTTCCCGCTCCTCACCCCTATGTTCCTTCTCCTCGTCCCAGTGTTCCTGCTCCTCACCCCGGTGTTCCCGTTCCTTGCCCCGGTGTTCCCGTTCCTTGCCCCGGTGTTCCCGTTCCTCGCCTCGTTGTTCCCGCTCCTCGCCGCTATGTTCCTGTTCCTCACTCCGGTGTTCCTGCTGCTCACCCCAGTGTTCCCGTTCCTCGCCCCGGAGTTCCTGCTCCTCGCCCATATTTTCCTGCTCCACGCCCCAGTGTTCCCGCTCCTCGCCCTGGTGTTCCCGCTCCTCGCCCCGGTGTTCCCGCTCCTTGGCTTCAGTGTTCCCACTCCTCACCCCAGTGTTCCCGCACCTCGCCCCAGTGTTCCCGCACCTCGCCGCAGTGTTCCCACACCTCGCCGCGGTGTTCCCGCTCCTCACCCCGGTGTTCCCGCTCCTCACCCCAGTGTTCCCTTTCCTCGCCCCTATCTTCCCGCTCCCCTTCCCGGTGTTCCTGCACCTATCCCCGGTGTTCTTGCACCTTGCCCCGGTGTTCCCGCTCCTTGCCCCGGTGTTCCCGCTCCTTGCCCCGGTGTTCCCGCTCCTCACCCCAGTGTTCCCTTTCCTCGCCCCTATCTTCCCGCTCCCCTTCCCGGTGTTCCTGCACCTATCCCCGGTGTTCTTGCACCTTGCCCCGGTGTTCCCGCTCCTTGCCCCGGTGTTCCCACTCCTCACCCCAGTGTTCCCGTTCCTCGCCCCTATCTTCCCGCTCCCCTTCCCGTTGTTCCTGCACCTATTCCCGGTGTTCTTGCACCTTGCCCCAGTGTTCCCGCTCCTCACCCCGGTGTTCCCGCTCCTCGCCCCGGTGTTCCCCGCTGCTCTCCCCGGTGTTCTCGCTCCTCGCCCCTATGTTCTCGCTCCTCGCCCCTAGTTTCGCTCCTCCCCCTATGTTTTCGCTCCTCGCCCCTATGTTCTTGCTCCTCGCCCATATGTTCTCGCTCCTCGCCCCTATGTTCTCGCTCCTCGCCCCTATGTTCTCGATCCTCGCCCCTATGTTCTCGCTCCTCGCCCCTATGTTCTCGCTCTTCGCCCCAGTGTTCCCGTTGCTCGCCCCTCTGCTGTTTCTCTAATCATCAGATCCCCTTTTACGTTAATGAAGACCTTACATGCCAGACATCTTTTTTTCTCTTTCATTATCAAAAACAATATTTTCTAGTAAATTGCTTGGCGCCGTTAACCCCTCCTTGTACGGCAGTCTATGGTTTTATGGGTATTCGCTTTTTTTAGGGGCGGTGATGGCGATGAAAGTGTTAAAAAGAAGGAACATTTCTTTCCTCCTGAGAGGGCACTGTGCTGAACCGGAAAAATATCAAAACCGCAGCCTCTCCCTGCGTCCTCCCGCTCCCACCCGGCACCAGCTTGGCGCCCCCTGTACACCCATCCTCCCCACCACTGACAGAGGAAGGATAGAGGGACGCAGCGGGTCGGGGGTGTGGGCGATCCCGCCACCGATGGGTATCTGGGGAGAAGATGATGCTTTCCAGCTCTTCTCATAAAATAATAACAATAGCAGATTTGGCAGCGAGGCGACCCCTCACCCCCCCCCCCGCAGTATGGGCCCTGGCAGTGTGGGGGATTCCCTGTAATGCTCCACTAACAGCCTCTGCCTTATATATTGATTTATCTTTACCCAGATCCAATATCCAAACCTAGCTGACACAGAACCTAGTCTGGATCCATTGTGTCCTGGTGAACCAGTGGCTACATGAGCTTCCCTGGTGGCCTAGAGGTTACATTTGCTTAGTAGGAGACGGCCAGTGATATATGTGTTCTGCATAAGCTGGGGGGTTTGTATCATGGATGTTTTTTCCGCTTTCAGTCACCCACTTGTCCAGTGTTCAGTCTTTAGTCGTCCAGTGGCTTTGTGTGGTCCCTGTTCATACAATGGGTGGTATAGTCTTTGCTCATCCTGTAGCATCTTTTGCTCCCTGGTGATCTAGTGGTATTGTGTAGTTCTTGGATATACAGTGGCAATGTGTCATCCAAGGGGCATTGTGTAGTCCCTGGTCATCAGGTATCATTGTGTAGTCCCTGGTCATCAGGTATCATTGTGCAGGCCCTGGTCATCAGGTATCATTATGCAGGCCCTGGTCATCAGGTATCATTATGCAGGCCCTGGTCATCAGGTATCATTATGTAGGCCCTGGTCATCCGGTGGCATTGTGTAGTCCCTGGTCATCAGGTATCATTGTGTAGACCCTACTCTTCCGGTGGCATTATGCAGGCCCTGGTCATCCGGTGGCATTATGCAGACCCTGGTCATCCAGTATCGTTATGTAGGCCCTGGTCATCGGTGGCATTATGTAAGGCCTATTCATGTCCGGTTGGCACTGTCCCTGCTCATCCGGTGGCATTGTGTAGTCCTGGTCATCCAGTATCTTTATGTAGGCCCTGGTCATCAGGTGGCATTGTGTAGTCCTGGTCATCAGGATATTGTGCAGGCCCTTGGTCATCAGGTATCATTGTGTAGTCCCTGGTCATCAGGTATCATTGTGTAGGCCCTGGTCATCAGGTATCATTGTGCAGGCCCTGGTCATCAGGTATCATTGATGTAGGCCCTGATCATCAGGTATCATTGTGTAGCCCTGGTCATCAGGTATCATTGTGTAGCCCTGGTCATCAGTATCATTGTGTAGTCCCTGGTCATCAGGTATCATTGTGCAGGCCCTGGTCATCAGGTATCATTGTGCAGGCCCTGGTCATCAGGTATCATTATGTAGCCCTGGTCATCAGGTATCATTGTGTAGACCCTGGTCATCAGGTATCATTGTGTAGTCCCTGGTCATCAGGTATCATTGTGTAGGCCCTGGTCATCAGTATCATTGTGTAGGCCCTGGTCATCAGGTATCATTGTGTAGACCCTGGTCATCAGGTATCATTGTGTAGTCCCTGGTCATCAGGTATCATTGTGTAGTCCCTGGTCATCAGGTATCATTGTGTCAGGGCCCTGGTCATCAGGTATCATTGTGCAGCCCTGGTCATCAGGTATCATTATGTAGGCCCTGGTCATCAGGTATCATTGTGTAGACCCGTGTCATCAGGTATCATTGTGTAGACCCTGGTCATCAGTATCATTTGTAGGCCCTGGTCATCAGGTATCATTGTGTAGGACCCTGGTCATCAGGTATCATTGTGTAGACCCTGGTCATCAGGTATCATTGTGTAGACCCTGGTCATCAGGTAACATTGTGTAGACCCTGGTCATCGGTATCATTGTGTAGACCCTGGTCATCAGGTATCTTGTGTAGACCCTGGTCATCAGGTATCATTGTGCAGACCCTGGTCATCAGTATCATTGTGTAGACCCTGGTCATCAGGTATCGTTGTGTAGTCCCTGGTCATCAGGTATCATTGTGTAGTCCCTGGTCATCAGTATCATTGTGCAGGCCCTGGTCATCAGTATCATTGTGAGTCCCTAGTCATCCAGTATCATTATGTAGGCCCTGGTCATCCGGTGGCATTGTGTAGTCCCTGGTCATCAGGTATCATTGTGTAGACCCTACTCTTCCGTGGCATTATGCAGGCCCTGGTCATCCAGTGGCATTGTGCAGGCCCTGGTCATCCAGTATCGTTATGTAGGCCCTGGTCATCCGGTGGCATTATGTAGGCTCTATTCATCCGGTGGCACTGTCCCTGCTCATCCGGTGGCATTATGTAGGCTCTATTCATCCGGTGGCACTGTCCCTGCTCATCCGGTGGCATTGTGTAGGCCCTGGTCATCCAGTATCTTTATGTAGGCCCTGGTCATCTGGTGGCATTGTGTAGACCCTACTCTTCCAGTGGCATTATGCAGGCCCTGGTCATACGGTGGCATTGTGCAGGCCCTGGTCATCCAGTATCATTATGCAGGCCCTGGTTATCCAGTATCATTATGCAGGCCCTGGTTATCCAGTATCATTATGCAGGCCCTGGTCATCCAGTATCGTTATGTAGGCCCTGGTCATCCGGTGGCATTGTGTAGGCCCAAAGGGCAGAATAGAACGTAGAGGTCAGCAATAGGCAGGTAATCTGCTCTCTGCGATCGTTAGGATCAGTATGGTTGTATTCAGACGCAGTGTTGCCCCTTTTTTTTTCCTCACTTTTAATAATATCTATCCCCTGGCTCTACCAGCTGATTGACAAGAGAAAAGTTAATCACCTTCTAGTGTCAGCGGATCTGTCCTTGTAGTGAGAGCCCTCAAGTGTCAGGGGATCATCCTGTGTAGTGAGTTCCCTCTAGTGTCAGGGATCCGTCCTGTCTAGTGAGATCCCTCTAGTGTCAGTGGATCGTTCCTGTGTAATGAGAGTCCTCTAATGTCAACGGACCTGTTCTGTGTAGTGAGAGCCCTCTAGTGTCAGTGGATTCGTCCTACGTAGTGAGAGCCCTCTAGTGTCAGTGGATCCGTCATGTGCAGTGAGAGCCCTCTAGTGTCAGTGGATCCGTCATGTGTAGTGAGAGCCCTCTAGTGTCAGCGGATCTGTCCTGTGTAGTGAGAGCCCTCTAGTGTCAGTGGATCTGTCCTGTGTAGTGAGAGCCCTCTAGTGTCAGTGGATCCGTCATGTGTAGTGAGAGCCCTCTAGTGTCAGCGGATCAGTCCTGTGTAGTGAGAGCCCTCTAATGTCAGCGAATCCATCCTGTGTAGTGAGAGCCCTCTAGTGTCAGCGGATCCGTCCTGTGTAGTGATATCCCTCTAGTGTCAGCGATCTGTCCTGTGTAGTGATATCCCTCTAGTGTCAGCGGATCTGTCCTGTGTAGTGAGAGCCCTCTAGTATCAGCGGATCAGTCCTGTGTAGTGAGAGCCCTCTAGTGTCAGCGGATCAGTCCTGTGTAGTGAGAGCCCTCTAGTGTCAGCGGATCAGTCCTGTGTAGTGAGAGCCCTCTAGTGTCAGCGGATCCGTCCTGTGTAGTGATATCCCTCTAGTGTCAGCGGATCAGTCCTGTGTAGTGAGAGCCCTCTAGTGTCAGCGGATCCGTCCTGTGTAGTGAGAGCCCTCTAGTGTCAGCGGATCTGTCCTGTGTAGTGATATCCCTCTAGTGTCAGTGGACCCGTCCTGTGTAGTGAGAGCCCTCTAGTGTCAGCGGATCAGTCCTGTGTAGTGAGAGCCCTCTAGCTGTGCTCATCCTGTGTAGTGAGAGCCCTCTAGTGTCAGCGGATCTGTCCTTGTAGTGAGAGCCCTCTAGTGTCAGCGGATCCGTCCTGTGTAGTGATATCCCTCTAGTGTCAGCAGATCCGTCCTGTGTAGTGATATCCCTCTAGTGTCAGCGGATCCGTCCTGTGTAGTGAGAGCCCTCTAGTGTCAGCAGATCCGTCCTGTGTAGTGATATCCCTCTAGTGTCAGCGGATCAGTCCTGTGTAGTGAGAGCCCTCTAGTGTCAGCGGATCAGTCCTGTGTAGTGCGAGCCATATAGTGTCAGCGGATCCGTCCTGTGTAGTGAGAGCCCTCTAGTGTCAGTGGATCCGTCCTGTGTAGTGAGAGCCCTCTAGTGTCAGCGGATCCATCCTGTGTAGTGATATCCCTCTAGTGTCAGCAGATCAGTCCTGTGTAGTGATATCCCTCTAGTGTCAGCGGATCCGTCCTGTGTAGTGAGAGCCCTCTAGTGTCAGCGGATCCGTCCTGTGTAGTGAGAGCCCTCTAGTGTCAGCGGATCCGTCCTGTGTAGTGAGAGCCCTCTAGTGTCAGCGGATCCGTCCTGTGTAGTGAGAGCCCTCTAGTGTCAGCGGATCCGTCCTGTGTAGTGAGAGCCCTCTAGTGTCAGCGGATCAGTCTTGTGTAGTGAGAGCCCTCTAGTGTCAGCGGATCCGTCCTGTGTAGTGATATCCCTCTAGTGTCAGCGGATCCGTCCTGTGTAGTGATATCCGTCTTGCTGTGCTGGCTCGTCCTGTGTAGTGATATCCCTCTAGTGTCAGCGGATCTGTCCTGTGTAGTGATATCCCTCTAGTGTCAGCGGATCTGTCCTGTGTAGTGATATCCCTCTAGCTGTGCTGGGCTCATCCTCCCCTCATACATGGTATACGAGCCTCCCCCTCCCACTTTACCCTTCCACAATTCAACTACAAATAATTTAAAGATGTTTTGTCTCCTTCAATTAGGTGAGGCCTCCTCAGCCTGGGAGCCTGGTTATCCCACATCCTCATGTAACCCCTTCCCCGCAGCTCCGCTCCACATTGTGCGGATCTCCTGGATCACCTCCGATGGCGGCGGCCAACTCTCATTTAATGCCTTTTCTTCTCTCATTGCAGACGCAGCCGGTGCCAAACCCTTTGGCGTATTACATGCACCGCAACCCAGTGTGGTTCCACCAGTTTGAGACCTTGGTCAATCACTTCATCGAGCTCATCGTACCGTTCTTTATATTCATGGGAAGACGCATGTGTATCATCAATGGAGTACTGCAAATCCTCTTCCAGGTGAGGTCGGCAGTATTATAGTAGTTATATTCTTGTACATAGGAGCAGTATTATAGTAGTTATATTCTTGTATATAGGGCAGTATTATAGTAGTTATATTCTTGTACATAGGGGCAGTATTATAGTAGTTATATTCTTGTACATAGGGGCAGTATTATAGTTATATTCTTGTACATAGGGGCAGTATTATAGTAGTTATATTCTTGTATATAGGAGCAGTATTATAGTAGTTATATTCTTGTACATAGGAGCAGTATTATAGTAGTTATATTCTTGTATATAGGGGCAGTATTATAGTAGTTATATTCTTGTACATAGGAGCAGTATTATAGTAGTTATATTCTTGTATATAGGGGCAGTATTATAGTAGTTATATTCTTGTATATAGGGGCAGTATTATAGTAGTTATATTCCTGTATATAGGAGCAGTATTATAGTAGTTATATTCTTGTACATAGGAGCAGTTATTATAGTAGTTATATTCTTGTACATAGGGGCAGTATTATAGTAGTTATATTCTTGTACATAGGAGCAGTATTATAGTAGTTATATTCTTGTATATAGGAGCAGTATTATAGTAGTTATATTCTTGTATATAGGAGCAGTATTATAGTAGTTATATTCTTGTACATAGGGGCAGTATTATAGTAGTTATATTCTTGTATATAGGGGCAGTATTATAGTAGTTATATTCTTGTATATAGGAGCAGTATTATAGTAGTTATATTCTTGTATATAGGAGTAGTATTATAGTAGTTATATTCTTGTATATAGGAGCAGTATTATAGTAGTTATATTCTTGTACATAGGGGCAGTATTATAGTAGTTATATTCTTGTACATAGGGGCAGTATTAAGTAGTTATTATTCCTGTACATAGGAGCAGTATTATAGTAGTTATATTCTTATATATAGGGCAGTATTATAGTAGTTATATTCTTATATATAGGAGCAGTATTATAGTAGTTATATTCTTGTATATAGGAGCAGTATTATAGTAGTTATATTCTTGTACATAGGGGCAGTATTATAGTAGTTATATTCTTGTACATAGGAGCAGTATTATAGTAGTTATATTCTTATATATAGGGGCAGTATTATAGTAGTTATATTCTTATATATAGGGGCAGTATTATAGTAGTTATATTCTTGTATATAGGGGCAGTATTATAGTAGTTATATTCTTGTATATAGGAGCAGTATTATAGTAGTTATATTCTTGTATATAGGGCAGTATTATAGTAGTTATATTCTTGTACATAGGGGCAGTATTATAGTAGTTATATTCCTGTACATTGGAGCAGTATTATAGTAGTTATATTCTTATATATAGGGGCAGTATTATAGTAGTTATATTCTTCTATATAGGAGCAGTATTATAGTAGTTATATTCTTGTACATAGGAGCAGTATTATAGTAGTTATATTCTTGTATATAGGAGCAGTATTATAGTAGTTATATTCTTGTACATAGGGGCAGTATTATAGTAGTTATATTCTTGTACATAGGGGCAGTATTATAGTAGTTATATTCCTGTACATAGGAGCAGTATTATAGTAGTTTATTCTTATATATAGGGGCAGTATTATAGTAGTTATATTCTTCTATATAGGAGCAGTATTATAGTAGTTATATTCTTGTATATAGGGGCAGTATTATAATAGTTATATTCTTGTACATAGGGGACAGTATTATAGTAGTTATATTCTTGTACATAGGAGCAGTATTATAGTAGTTATATTCTTGTACATAGGAGCAGTATTATAGTTATAGTAGTTATATTCTTGTACTTAGGGGCAGTATTATAGTAGTTATATTCTTGTATATAGGGGCAGTATTATAGTAGTTATATTCTTGTATATAGGGGCAGTATTATAGTAGTTATATTCTTGTACATAGGAGCAGTATTATAGTAGTTATATTCTTGTACATAGGGGCAGTATTATAGTAGTTATATTCTTGTACATAGGGGGCAGTATTATAGTAGTTATATTCTTGTATATAGGGGCGGTATTATAGTAGTTATATTCTTGTACATAGGGGCAGTATTATAGTAGTTATATTCTTGTATATAGGAGCAGTATTATAGTAGTTATATTCTTGTACATAAGGGCAGTATTATAGTAGTTATTTTCTTGTACATAGGGGCAGTATTATAGTAGTTATATTCTTGTACTTAGGGGCAGTATTATAGTAGTTATATTTTTGTACATAAGAGCACTATTATAGTAGTTATTTTCTTGTATATAGGGGCAGTATTATAGTAGTTATATTCTTGTACATAGGAGCAGTATTATAGTAGTTATATTCTTGTATATAGGGGCAGTATTATAGTAGTTATATTCTTGTATATAGGGGCAGTATTATAGTAGTTATATTCTTGTACATAGGGGCAGTATTATAGTAGTTATATTCTTGTACATAGGGGCAGTATTATAGTAGTTATATTCTTGTACTTAGGGGCAGTATTATAGTAGTTATATTCTTGTACATAGGAGCAGTATTATAGTAGTTATATTCTTGTACTTAGGGGCAGTGTTATAGTAGTTATATTTTTGTATACAGGGGGTGGCAGGGTGTAGTTTTCTGCTTTCGGTCAGTGTTTCTTGCTGGTGACCATTATTTTGTTCCCATGTTGCAGTTTGCCCCTTACAAATGCCCCCGGTGGTAACAATAACTCAGTGCGGCTACATTTGGGTCCTGCACCTACAAGGAGCCTCTTGTGCGGCCGCCCATAAATAGCACGGTGAGGAATCTACCTGACATCCTGCTCTGTGTGGTGGTGGGCCCCGGGCCCCGGCTGACACTGGCTCCCTTCATCCTCGCTGACCACAGCCGCAGCCTCCACTCATTAGGAGAAGCCTCAGTTATGTTTACCAAGTGGGAACATAAATATCTGCGTCTCTGGGGTCCGGCAGGAATGTGATGGAGCATCAGAATCCGCCGCTGTGTAATGTCCGAGCAGCGCTCTGTACAGTTACAATATGGCGGTACAGTAAGCGGAGTCGTGCTGACGGTGCCATCCTCCAGGGGGCTCTCATGTATTGGGGCTGAGCTGTCCCTTACCATTCTCCTTATTATCCCTTCTACCTCACACTAGATCCGCTGAAGTCTTCATACTGTACACATACTCGAATCTCTACATCCTATTCACATTTATTGATTATCTACCCTCCTGACTACCATTTCTATACCGCCAACTCAACTCTGCTACATTACTGTTACCCATTTCTGGATTGCTGACGACATTTAAATAACGCCAACTTACTCGCTATATCACCGTCACTATCCTCTAATTGCTGACAGCACTAAGTTCTTACCACCACTTCTATAACACAACGTGACTCTGCTACATCTCATTATGAAATCCTAGATTGCCTGGTTACTTTCTTGACCATCGCTTAGGTACAACACAACTCAACTCTGTTACGCCACTTTTAATAAATCCCTGATTACTTGACTACAATCCTGATGATTACTCCATTCTCATACTCTCCAGACCAGTTCTTTCATACACATTGTTAGCTCTGCTACATCATCGCTACAGATCCATGATTTGCTTTACTACTCTCCAATCCAGCCCTTTATACCTCATTGTTAGCTCTGCTACATCATCTGTACAGATCCTTAGTTGCCTCTACGTTCCCATTTCGTTCTGCTACATCATGTACAGATCTGAATTGTTTGATTTCTCCCACACCCTTTCATACACTTTTTCTCTGCTACATCATCTGTACAGTCCTCAGTTGCCTTACACTTCTGACCAGCCTTTCATGACTACATTTTGTCTCTGCTACATCATCGCTACAGATCCATGAATTGCTAGACTACTCCCTGGACTACATCTTTCATTGCACATTTTGTCTCTGCTACATCATCTGTACATTCCTTCAGTTGCCTTAATACTCTTCGGACCAGCTTTATCATACAGCGTTTTCATCTCTGCTACATCACCTATACAGTTCCTTCAGTTTTTTGACAACTCTCCACACCAGCCCTTCATCAAAATTTCCGTCTCTGTTACATCATCGCACGGATCCTTCAGTTGTCTTACTGCTCTCGCAATCAGCGTTTTCATATCACATGTTCGTCTCTGCTGCATCATCGCTACCGATCCATGAATTGCTTGAATTTTAAGTTTCATACAGCATTTTCGTCTCTGCTACATCATCTGTACAGTTCCTTCAGTTTTCTTGACTACTTTCCACACCGGCTTCTTCATCCACATTTTCGTCTCTGTTACATCGTCGCACAGGATCCTTCGGTTGTCTTACTGCTCTGGAATCAGCGCTTTCATGACCACATTTTTGTCTCTGCTACATCATCTGTACAGATCCCTCAGTTGCCTTACTATTACCTGAACCAGCTCTTTCATGCCACATTTTAGTCTCTGCTATTTCATCTGTATAGTTCCTTCAGTTGCCTTAATACTCTTTGGACCAGCACTTTCATACTGCATTTTCATCTCTGCTGCATCATCCCTACAGATCCATGTAATTTCTTGATTACTCTCCTGATCTGCGCTTTCATACCACATTTTCGTCTCCGTTACATCATCTGTACAGATCCTTCATTTGTCTTAATACTTTCCAGACCAGTTCTTTCATGCCACATTTTCATCTCTGCTACATCATCGCTACAGATTCATGAATTGTTTGACTATGCTGCGGACAAGGTCTTTCATACTGCATTTTCGTCTCTGCTACATCATCTGTACAGATCCTTCAGTTGCCTTAATACTCTTCGGACCACCTTTATCATACAGTGTTTCGTCTCTGCTACATCATCTGTACAGTTCCTTCAGTTTTTTGACTACTCTCCACTCAAACTTCTTCATCCACATTTTCGTCTCTGTTACATCGTCGCACAGGATCCTTCGGTTGTCTTACTGCTCTCGGAATCAGCGCTTTCATGCCACATTTTTGTCTCTGCTACATCATCTGTACAGATCCCTCAGTTGCCTTACTATTACCTGAACCAGCTCTTTCATGCCACATTTTAGTCTCTGCTATTTCATCTGTATAGTTCCTTCAGTTGCCTTAATACTCTTTGGACCAGCACTTTCATACTGCATTTTCGTCTCTGCTGCATCATCCCTACAGATCCATGAATTTCTTGATTACTCTCCTGATCTGCGCTTTCATACCACATTTTCGTCTCCATTACATCATCTGTACAGATCCTTCATTTGTCTTAATACTTTCGGACAGTCCTTTCATGCCACATTTTGTCTCTGCTACATCATAGTACAGATCCATGAGTTGCTTACTATTCTCGACCAGGTCTTTCATACAGCATTTTCGTCTCTGCTAATTCATCTGTAAGTTCCTTCAGTTGCCTTAATACTCTTCGGACCAGCATTTCATACAGCATTTTCGTCTCTGCTCATCATCCCTACAGATCCTAGTTTTTTGATTCTCTCCACACACCCTTTCATCCACATTTTCGTCTCTGTCTAACATCATCTGTACAGATCCTTCAGTTGTCTTAATACTTCGGACCAGTTCTTTCATGCAACATTTTTCGTCTCTGCTACATCATCTGCTACAGATCCATGTAGTTTGCTTTAACTATGCTTCGACCAGGTCCTTTCATACAGCATTTTCGTTTCTTGCTACATCATCGTACAGATCCTTCAGTTGCCTTAATCTCTTCGGAACCACGTTATCATACAGCATTTTCGTCTCTGCTACATCATCTGTACAGTTCCTTCAGTTTTGACTACTCTCCAACCAACCCTTATCTCATTTCCTTCTGCTACTTATTGCACATCATCTCACAGATCCTTCAGTGTTACTGCTCTCGAATCAGCGCTTTCATACCACATTTGGACTCTGCTACATCACTGTACAGATCCTTCAGTTGCCTTACTGCTCTCCGACACTTTTATATCGAAGACTATCCAGAGAAGACCACAAAGCGAGTTATGGGAAGCAAGGTCCTGGGGTCACAGGAGTCAGGTGACCCCAAATTTGGAGGGAATAGGAGAACTGCGAGTCCGCCCCCCTTGGTTCTTTTTCTGAGAGCCATAAGACACTTTGGAGAACATGGGCTGGATTGTTACTGGTGTTTCTTCATCTAGGTGAAACAATCAGGATCTCGTCCTAGATCATTTCCTGAGATCCTGATTGGTTCCTGGTGAGGACTGTCTGTATAATTGACTGGCGTCCTCTAGTGGCCATCTGTGGCACTGCACTCAGCAGAATTGACTGGCGTCCTCTAGTGGCCATCTGCGTGCACTGCACTCAGCAGAATTGACTGGCGTCCTCTAGTGGCCATCTGCGTGCACTGCACTCAGCAGAATTGACTGGCGTCCTCTAGTGGCCATCTGCGTGCACTGCACTCAGCAGAATTGACTGGCGTCCTCTAGTGGCCATCTGCGTGCACTGCACTCAGCAGAATTGACTGGCGTCCTCTAGTGGCCATCTGCGTGCACTGCACTCAGCAGAATTGACTGGCGTCCTCTAGTGGCCATCTGCGTGCACTGCACTCAGCAGAATTGACTGGCGCACTCTAGTGGCCATCTGCGTGCACTGCGTGTTACCTGCACAGTGTCAGCGCACAAGGAGCCAGAAGGATTTAGAAAGCTCTCATAAAACCGTGTAATTACGCGGGGTCCAACCACGAGTTAATTGCTATTTTATTGACGGTTCACAATTACGGACTTATTTATTCCAGCGGCGGGGCGAGGCCTCCGCACGAGGAGCGCGGTGTATCGCAGGGGGATCTGGCACTCAAACAGAACCCCGCTTCTTTCACACACAGTCTCCGCATTCAGCCGGGGCTTTATGGACAGACTCCTGTTCTGCAGAGGAAGCTGTAAACTTTAATGCTGATATGCCATTTAATACGCTCGCTTGAAGATCGCCATTGACATTTCATGCACGTTTTATGGCGCTTTTTATAATTGTTATTGGAGTCGCGGTGGCGGGTCCGACTGTGGGATTTTTTTCATATACCTTCCTCCTTTTCTTTTTTTATATATATATATATTAAAATCAGGAGGAGCATTTGACTACTGGCAACCCCTCTAAATGCAGGTGTAGCAGAGCTGAGTTTGTCACGTGTAGCAGAGGTTAGGTAGTCAGGTAGTACACCACACGTTGATATCATAGTTTGATAGCAGATATCATTTCAACTGCACAGACACAGAAATATGAGAAATTACAAACTCAGCTCTGCTACATCTATATAGGAATATTACAATAGCCATCGAACTATCGATATATATAACTATATATCATCAGAATTTCTACCAACTAATGATGCGATTACCCCAATATAAACCTATGTGTGCTAAATATATGCAGGGGTAGTAAAGTTGAGTTTGTCAGGTGTAGCAGAGATGAGGTAGTCAGGTAGCACACCACACGTTGATATCATAGTTTGATAGCAGATATCATTTTAACTCCACAGGCACAGAAATATGAGAAATTAACAAACTCAACTTTACTACCCCTGCATATATTTAGCACAGATAGGGTTATATTGGGGTAATCGCAATCTGTGCTTTATATATGCAGGGGTAGTAGGGTTGAGTATGTCAGGTGTGGCAGAGATGAGGTAGTCAGGTAGCACACCACACGTTGATATCATGGTTTATAGCAGATATCATTTTAACTCCACAGGCACAGACGTATGAGAAATTACAAACTCAGCTCTGCTACATCTATATAGGAACATTACAATAGCCATACAACTATCAATATATACATATATAGTCAGAAATTCTACCGTTCCGGAAGCCCAACTAATGATGCGAGGACCCCAATATAAACCTGTTTGTGCTAAATATACGCAGGTGTAGTAGAGTTGAGTTTGTCCAATGTACGAAATATACGCAGGTGTACTAGAGTTGAGTTTGGCAGATGTAGCAGAGTGGAGTTTTGTACAGCAGAGCTAACGCACCGCACAGTGACTTCAGAGTTTGATATCAGACTTTATTTTAACACCATGGGCACAGACATATGAGAAATTACAAACTCAGCTCTGCTACATCTGTATAGGAACTTTACATTAGTCATAGAACTATCGATATATCAGTTGGAAATGAACTCAGGTGGCATAGAAATGTGATAAATTACAAACTCAGCTCTACTACATCTGCATATGAACATTACAACAGCCACAGAACTATCTATAGAATAGTTGGAAATTCGTCCGTTCAGTAAACGAAATGTTATAAATGTTGACTGAGGATGCGAGGACCCCAATATAAACCTGTTAGTGCCAAATATACGCAGGTGAAGCAGGGTTGAGTTTGCCAGATGTAGCAGAGTGGAGTTTGTCTGGTATAGAAGAGCTGAGGTTGTCAGGTAGCCCACCGCACGGTGATATCAGAGTGTAATAGACAACATTATTTGAACTCCACAGGAACAAAAAAGAGAGAAATGACAAACTCACCTCTGCTACATCTGCATAGGAACATTATAATAGCCATAGAACTATCGATATAATAGTCAGACATTCTACCGTTCTAGCATAAATGTTGACTTCTAATGATGCAATGACACCCCCCCCCCAATATAAACCTGTGTTTGCTAAGTATACGCAGGTGTAGCAGAGTTGAGTTTGTCAGATGTTGCAAAGTGGAGTTTGGTATACTAGAGCTCAGGTTGTCAGGTAGCACACCACACGGTGATATCATAGTTTGATAGCAGATGTTATTTTCGCTTCATGGCCACAAAAAGAGAAATTACAAACTCGGCTCTGCTACATCTGTATAGGAACATTACAATAGCTATAGCCCTGTCAATATAATAGTTGGAAATACTACCATTACGATATAAATGTTGACTTCTGATGATACGACAACCCCAATATAATCCTGTGTGTGCTAAATATGCACAAGTGTAGCAGAGTTGAGTTTATCTGGTGTAGTAGAGTTGAGTTTGTATGGTAGCACACTGTACAGTGATATCAGATTGTGATAGCAGATGTTATTGTAACACCGCAAGCACAGAAAAGAGAGAAATTACAAACTCAGCTCTGCTACATCTGCATAGGAACATTACAATAGCCATAGAACTATTGATATAACGGTCGTAAATTCTACTATTACGATATAAATGTCGACTTCTGATGATGCAAGGACACCCCCCCCCCAATATAAACCTGTGTTTGCTAAGTATACGCAGGTGTAGCAGAGTTGAGTTTGTCAGATGTTGCAAAGTGGAGTTTGGTATACTAGAGCTCAGGTTGTCAGGTAGCACACCACACGGTGATATCATAGTTTGATAGCAGATGTTATTTTCGCTTCATGGCCACAAAAAGAGAAATTACAAACTCGGCTCTGCTACATCTGTATAGGAACATTACAATAGCTATAGCCCTGTCAATATAATAGTTGGAAATACTACCATTACGATATAAATGTTGACTTCTGATGATACGACAACCCCAATATAATCCTGTGTGTGCTAAATATACACAAGTGTAGCAGAGTTGAGTTTATCTGGTGTAGCAGAGTTGAGTTTGTATGGTAGCACACTGTACAGTGATATCAGATTGTGATAGCAGATGTTATTGTAACACCGCAAGCACAGAAAAGAGAGAAATTACAAACTCAGCTCTGCTACATCTGCATAGGAACATTACAAGAGCCATAGAACTATTGATATAACAGTCGTAAATTCTACTATTACAATATAAATGTCGACTTCTGATGATGCAAGGACCCCTAAATATACACAGGTGTAGCAGAGATAAGTTTGTCAGATGCCAATTTTCATACCTAATCAGCCTCCAAATGCCCGACTGAGTTCTTCTAACGTGAGAAAGGAAGAACGAGCATCATTCCGGATTACTGCACTTTATGGCAGGCTACAGGAAAGTCCAATAATCAGGCACAACGCATTATTTTGCAGATGACGCATTGATAGGACGATAAGACTTAGTACAACATAATATACGCAGGTGTAGCAGAGATGAGTTTGTCGGATACAAATTGTCAAACCTAATCAGCTTTAAGCTGCCTGACTGAGTTCTTTTTAACGTGGAGTAGGTAAAACCAGCATCATTCCAGATTATTGGACTTTACCATAGGTTATTGGACAGTCCAATAATACGGCACCACACTTTATTTTGCAGATGACCCATTGATAAAACAATTAGAATTACCGTAGTACAGTGTATTGTAAGCCACCCCCCACCCCCTAGTCTGGTAGAAACTCCCACTTTTCACACTTGTTCCTATTTGCATAGCCCCTCCCACATCGTGATCCATTTGGTAGGACAATCCCTTTAAAAGAAGCTATGAAAAATTCTGGATTATTGGAAGGCGAAAATAAAAGTTTGTAAAGCAGGGAAGAGAACGTTATTCAGGAGCACTCCTGTGCCTAGTGGCTCTGCAGGGGTGGGGCACGACTCACAGGTTCTTTAATTGGTTAACCGAATCCCAACCCTGAAGAGAATGCTATTAAAGGAGCACTCTGGATAAGACTTTTGCCTTGTAGCTCTGCAGGGGCGGGGCAAGACACAAGGATTCTCTCATTGGTTAAGCATATCCCATTCCCCAATAGAACTTTATTAAAGTAGCCCTTTGAATAAGACTTTTGCTTTGTGGCTCTGCAAGGGCGGGGCAAGACAGGGGTTCTCTCTTTGGTTAACCATATCCCAACCTTCAAGAGAATGTTATTATAAGAGCACTCTGGATAAAACTTGTGCCTAGTGGATCTGTAGGGGCGGGGCAAGACACAGGGTTTCTCTCATTGGTTAACCATATCCCACCCCCTGAGATAATTTTATTAAAGTAGCCTTTCAGATAAGACCTGTGTGTAGTGGCTCTGCAGGGGCGGGGTAAGACACAGTATCCCAACAATCAAGAGATTGTTATTAAAGGCACACTCTGGATAAGACTTGTGCCTAGTAGCTCTTCAGGGGCGGGGCAATACAAAGGGTTCTCTCATTGGTTAACCGTACCCCAACCCTTGAGAGAATGTCATTAAAGGAGCACTCCAGATTAGACTTGTGCCTAGTGGCTCTTCAGGGGCGGGGCAATACAAAGGGTTCTCTCATTGGTTAACCGTACCCCAACCCTTGAGAGAATGTCATTAAAGGAGCACTCCAGATTAGACTTGTGCCTAGTGGCTCTTCAGGGGCGGGGCAATACAAAGGGTTCTCTCATTGGTTAACCGTACCCCAACCCTTGAGAGAATGTCATTAAAGGAGCACTCCAGATTAGACTTGTGCCTAGTGGCTCTTCAGGGGCGGGGCAATACAAAGGGTTCTCTCATTGGTTAACCGTACCCCAACCCTTGAGAGAATGTCATTAAAGGAGCACTCCAGATTAGACTTGTGCCTAGTGGCTCTTCAGGGGCGGGGCAATACAAAGGGTTCTCTCATTGGTTAACCGTACCCCAACCCTTGAGAGAATGTCATTAAAGGAGCACTCCAGATTAGACTTGTGCCTAGTGGCTCTTCAGGGGCGGGGCAATACAAAGGGTTCTCTCATTGGTTAACCGTACCCCAACCCTTGAGAGAATGTCATTAAAGGAGCACTCCAGATTAGACTTGTGCCTAGTGGCTCTTCAAGGGCGGGGCAAGACACAGGGTTCTCTCATTGGTTAGCAATATCTCAACCCTTGAGGACCCTGCAATAGACTTAACACAATCTATCAATTTTGCTTGGAGCGTCCCTTTTAAGAAATGATTCTTAAAGGGGAACTCCATGCTTCCTTGCACTATATAGAAATTAGCTCCAGCCCTTTAGTTTGATGGATGAGGTAAGGGTATGAAGGCCAATCATTAGGATGGCGGTGGGAGTCCAGGGGTCCTGGCCCCGAGTCGGTGAAATGGTTAATTCGGCCCAGCCGGCTCCCATTAAGCTTTTATCCCTGTGACAGAGTCGGAGTCGTCTCCAGTCCGCGCAGCTGCCGCCTCTGCCTGCCAAGGGACCAGGTGCCGGCTCTGGGGAAATAGAGTTTAAGCACTTGGCACAAGGGGCAGGGGGCAATGCCAGGGCGGCTCGGGTTCTGTGTGTGCCTGTGCGCCAATGCGGTGTGAAAACTCAGTCTGACCGCAGCTCCGGGTGACCATCACACTGCTCCATCCTACCACTATACATTACAATACATGGTTTTTCATGTTTTTTTTTCACATTGAATCCATATGGTTTTTCATGTTTTTTTCACATTGAATACATGTTTTTTCATGTTTTTTTCCCCATGTAATGTATATGGATGGGTTTTCACTTTTTTCACATTGAATCCATACAGTTTTTCATGTTTTTTTCACATTGAATCCATAGGTTTTTTTCATGTTTTTTCCCATCTTATGTATGTTTTTTCACAATGAATCCATATGGTTTTTCACGTTTTTTTCACATTCAATCCATACGGTTTTTTATGTTTTTTTTCCACATTTAATGTATATGGTTTTTCGTGTTTTTTTCACATTGAACCCATGTGTTTTTTCATGTTTTTTTCCCATTTAATGTATATAGTTTTTCACATTGAACCCATATGTGTTTTCATGTTTTTTTTCACATTTAATGTACATGGTTTTTCACATTTTTTTCACATTGAATCCATATGGTTTTTCATGTTTTTTTTCACATTCTTTTTTGTTTTTTTAAAATGCATGGAAAAATGTATTTAAAAAAACAGAATTGATACATTTTTCCCACGGCAACAAGTCGTCTATATACTGAGATACGTTCATCATACGTAGTTGTAAAGTTTTGCTCAGGTGGTTTTTCACGTTTTTTTTTCACCCTGAAATACCCCAGTGCTTGCTGGAATCTAGTTCTTCAGCAGCTGGAAAGTCACAGGTTGGCGATTACAAGACTGAATCAAGAGATAGAGGTACAATGAATCTATCTGCTGGGGTGAGGTCACATGGTTTTTCATGGTTTTTATAGTTTTTCGTGTTTTTTTCGTAACTTTTTTTGCTTTCTTTTTCTGAAATGAATTTGGAAACAAAAAGAATTCATGTATTTTTGTCACATCTACAAGTCTAAATATTGGGATAAATTCTCCATACAGGTTGTGCTCGGGTGTTTTTCGTGTTTTTTTTCACCACTTTTTTTTCCCCTGAATTGCATCAGTGCATGCTGGAATCTGTAGTTCTTCAGCCGCTGGAGGGCCACAGGCTGGAGATTACAGGAGTAAATCGAGAGTAGGTACAATTAATCTACCTGTAGGGGTGAGTTCCCATGGTTTTTCACATTTTTTTAATTTTTTTTGCTTTGTAAACACGGTTTTGCTGTCATTTTTGGGCGACTTTTGTTTTTGTGTTAAAATCCCGTGTTCAAAACTGCCACAAATTGTGGTAAAAACGCAGCGTGTGAACTTGGCCATTCAATTAACCACTTTAAAAAAAAAAAAATTAAATAAATATAAAAATATAGATATATAAAATAAAAAATATACAATATATAAATAAAAATGTATGTAACAGCATCACAAAACTGCAGCAAATCACAGTAGAGCGGTAAAAATAGAACTGCAAAAAAATGTCAAATTTAATTCCATTTTGTGTACGCAGCTCGTATACAAAGCTATGTGTTTCCATGGTTACGGAATGCAAACAGAACCCTCTATAGCCTGCTACGCGGTAGATTTTGCATTGACATGTTTTGATTCGTCCCTTTCAGACCCTGCACTAGACATTACACCGTGTTTGGGGTTTGTACGGAGTGTCCCTTTAAGAAGTGGTCCTTAAAGGGGAAGTCTATTTTCGTGTTCTGTATAGCAGGAATCCACGTGCTCGGTGTTCCCAGTCTATCCTGACTTTCCTTTAAACACACCACAATTCGTTCGCTTTCCGCAGCCTCCATCTGACTTTTTTTTTTCTCCGCCATCACAGCTAATTCAGGTTTCCTGCAAATTATTTTGCTAGGTAATATAACAATTTGTTTTTCATTAGCGGCTGTCCACTCCAGAGCCCCCTTCAAGGATTGAGAAACAGCAGCCGGCGAGAGAGGGGCCTCGGAGGGAAACCCTTGTGGGAATACAGGGGGGCCAGTGCACACCATACACTTTACTGCTCGGAGACAGGCAGGCACGGTATTTAACGACACACACCCTATATAGCAGTATAATATACACTCCCCCCCCCATCCGCCTAATTAGGGCAGCCCCCACATCAACATGCAGAATTGTAAAGTCTCAGCTACTGTGAAATGCATAAAAAAAAGTATTCATCCCCCCGAGCGGAGCGCGGCTCGTAATGATGGTTATGGCCTGCAATTTATGGAGAAGATTATAGATCCTAATGATCGTACAGGCAGCAGCAGCCCCAGCGGGGGGGAAGAGGGCCCAGAAATACGGCTGGGGTTGTTAGTACACAAGATTCTTAAAGGGGGTAAAGTAGGGCAAAGCAAAGGTATAGAGGCAACGATTGTACAGAAAATGATTCCCTATAATGAAAAATTAACTACGGATTAGTACATCACCGTCCGGTAGAGAAAAGGTGAGTGTTTATATTTCAGCACCCACCACTAGGGGGAGCACAGGAGCTTACTGTATACAGTGCACAGTGAACTCCCCCTGGAGGTGATTGTAGACAGGCAAGGTTGAATAAACCAAATAAAGCCACGCCTGCCTACAGCCACCACCAGGAGGAGCACTGGAGCTTACTGTATCCATCACACAGTGAGCTCCCCCTGGGGGTGATTGTAGATCGGCACTGTTAAATTAAGCCATGCCTGCCTACAGCCACCACCAGGAGGAGCACTGGAGTTTACTGTATCCCGCACACAGTGAGCTCCCCCTGGGGGTGATTGTAGACTGGCAGGGTTAAATTAAGCCATGCCTGCCTACAGCCACCACCAGGAGGAGCACTGGAGTTTACTGTATCCATCACACAGTAAGCACCCCCTGGGGGTGATTGTAGACTGGCAGGGTTAAATTAAGCCATGCCTTGCTACTGCCACACCAGGAGGAGCACTGGATGCTTACTGAATACAGTACACAGTGAGCTCCCCCTGGGTGTGATGTAGATCGGCAGGGTTGAATTTAAGCCATGCTGCTACAGCCACCACCAGGGGAGCACTGGAGATTACTGTATCCATCACAGTGAGCTCCCCCTGGGGGTGATTGTAGATCGGCACTGTTAAATTAAGCCATGCCTGCCTACAGCCACCACCAGGAGGAGCACTGGAGTTTACTGTATACCAGCACACAGTGAGCTCCCCCTGGAGGTGATTGTAGACTGGCAGGGTTAAATTAAGCCATGCCTGCCTACAGCCACCACCAGGAGGAGCACTGGAGCTTACTGTATCCATCACACAGTGAGCTTCCCCTGGGGGTGATTGTAGATCGGCACTGTTAAATTAAGCCATGCCTGCCTACAGCCACCACCAGGAGGAGCACTGGAGTTTACTGTATCCATCACACAGTAGCACCCCCTGGGGGTGATTGTAGACTGGCAGGGTTAAATTAAGCCATGCCTTGCCTACAGCCACCACCAGGAGGAGCACTGGAGCTTACTGTATACAGTACACAGTGAGCTCCCCCTGGGTGTGATTGTAGATCGGCAGGGTTGAATTAAGCCATGCCTGCCTACAGCCACCACCAGGAGGAGCACTGGAGATTACTGTATCCAGCACACAGTGAGCTCCGCTGGGGCTGATTGTAGATGGCAGGGTTAAATTAAAGCCATGCCTGCCTACAGCCACCACCAGGAGGAGCACTGGAGTTCACTGTATACAGTACACAGTGAGCTCCCCCTGGAGGTGATTGTAGATCGGCAGGGTTAAATAAACCAAATAAAGCCACGCCTTCCGACAACCACCACCAGGGAAAGCACCTCTATTTTACCACCCACCTCTAGGGGGAGCATAGGAGCTTACTGTATACAGTACACAGTGAGCTCCCCCTGGAGGTGATTGTGGATCAGCAGGGTTAAATAAACCAAATAAAGCCACGCCTTCCGACAACCACCACCAGGGGAAGCACCTCTATTTCACCATTCACCTGTAGGGGGAGCATAGGAGCTTACTGTATACAGTGCACAGTGAGCTCCCCCTGGTGGTGATTGTAGACAAGCAGGAGTACATAAATTTAAAAAAAAATGCCTGCTTATGGCCACCACCAGGGGAAGCTCACTATGTCCTGTATACAGTAAGCTGCTGTGCTCCCCCTAGTGGTGATTGTAGACCGACAAGGATAAATGAACTAAATAAACCACGCTTGCCCACAACAACCACCAGGAGAAGCACAGGAGCTTGTTGTACACAGTGAGCTCCCCCTGGTGGTGATTGTAGACAAGTAGGGTTAAATGAAATTAAAACCATGCCTGCCTACAACAGCCACTAGGGGGAACTGACTACACTCTGTATACCATGTGTGGTATGCTTCCCCGGTGGTGGCTGTAGGCTACTTGGATATTATAATTGTTTATATATATAGATAGTGTGCGCATATAATATATTATATATATATGCTACGTCCTGTTTTGCAGTATGCTTCCTCTAGTGGCGGCTGTAGGCTACTAGAATTTTATGTAGACAGATGTGTGTATGTATATATAATATATACTATATTAAAATCATGGTGGCCTACAGCCACCAGCATGGAAAGCATACTGCACATTGTATACAGAACGCAGTGAGCTCCCCCTGGTGGTAGTTGTAGGCAGACGTGGTTTTCATCAACTTATGTCTGTTTATGTTTATGTGTGTATAGACATTACATAATATATGCATATGACTCTATATATGTGTGTGTATATATATATTATTATATTATATATGCACACTATATATATATACAATTATAATATCCATTTAGCCTACAGCCACACCACCACGGCCAGGGAGCACACTGTATACAGTTTGTGGTGAGAGCAGCCACCAGGGGGAGCACACTGTATACTGTAATCTCTGTGTCTCCTCTAGTGGTGGAGAATTTAGATTCTTACTTTTTATCTAAAAGCTCAATGCTAACAAGGGGCACCCTGGATCCCTGTTTTAGTAATTAGCATAAGCCTTGGCCCTTTTTCTGTCATGGCTGCACAACTTTGAAGTAACCAAGTTGGAAGCATCTTTATGAGAATTCTCCATAGTTCTGTTCCTCTATTATTCCTCCTGGAAATCACCATATAGACACCTAGAGATGTGATGGAGGCTTTGTTTTCCACCTCAGTATCGGTACGTGTAATTAGAAGCTAATGTGATTACTTGGAGCCATTGGAGTGGAGGCCCCATGGCTGGAGTGGAGGCCCCATGGCTGGAGTGGATGCCCCATGGCTGGAGTGGAGGCCCCATGGCTGGAGGAGGCCCCATGGCTGGAGTGGAGGCCCCATGGCTGGAGTGGAGGCCCCATGGCTGGCGAGGAGGCCCCATGGCTGGAGTGGAGGCCCCATGGCTGGAGTGGAGGCCCCATGGCTGGAGTGGAGGCCCCATGGCTGGAGTGGAGGCCTCATGACTGGCGAGGAGGCCCCATGGCTGGATTGGAGGCCCCATGGCTGGACTGGAGGCCCCATGGCTGGAGTGGAGGCCCCATGGCTGGAGTGGAGGCCCCATGGCTGGCGAGTAGGCCCCATGGCTGGAGTGGAGGCCCCATGGCTGGAGTGGAGGCCCCATGGCTGGCGAGTAGGCCCCATGGCTGGAGTGGAGGCCCCATGGCTGGAGTGGAGGCCCCATGGCTGGCGAGTAGGCCCATGGCTGGCGAGTAGGCCCCATGGCTGGCGAGTAGGCCCCATGGCTGGCGAGGAGGCCCCATGGCTGGAGTGGAGGCCCCATGGCTGGAGTGGAGGCCCCATGGCTGGCGAGTAGGCCCCATGGCTGGAGTGGAGGCCCCATGGCTGGCGAGTGAGGCCCCATGGCTGGCGAGTAGGCCATGGTGGCGAGGAGGCCCCATGGCTGGCGAGAGGCCCCATGGTGGCGAGGAGGCCCCATGGCTGGCGAGGAGGCCCCATGGCTGGCGAGGTTGCCCGGACGGTGGAGGTTGCAGCCACTGGTGTAGCCGCACCTGCCGTTTCCACATGTAGCGGCTGCACTCAATTACTGCACATCGGGGGAGGAGGCTGGAGGACATACATCCTCTTCCTTCTAGAGATCAAGTAACATCAACCCCGCAACATCTGGTCCTGCGAGTCCCCAGGGCTCCTAACCCCTGTCTACATTAACTCCAAAACTCCTTAACCCTTGGCAGCGGCCTGTCACGGGTCTGGCTGACAGAGAGTGACAGCTGGCAGCAGTGTGTGACCATGGGCAGCCTCTTCTAATGCTGCCACTTTCTTATGTTCTGTGCATACAGTACAGTGATCAGCGAGTCCGGGATCTGGCTTCCTTACAGTGAATCTGATCAGGAAGAGATCTACTCACTGACCGGCACTTTAATTGCTCAAGTATGGCCGCCCCCTTCTACACCACTATCGGGGTGTATGGAGAGCATAGATGAAGTATTCAGGGGTACCCTTGTTCTAGTAAATGCCCGATAATTGCAGGTTTCATGTCTATCAGTGGAGATGGGGACACACATGTGCAGCTCCTTCCAAAGTTATCATGTATGCACAGCTTCCCCTGAGTCATCGTGCCTATGAAAGACCCACTAGGTTACCTCACATGCATAGTTCCTTCTGAATCATTACACATGCGCAGCTCCCCGAGTCACCGCATGTGCAGCATCCTCTAAGTCACCACATGTGCAGAACTCTCTTAAGTTATCACGCATGTGCAGCTCCTTTTATGTCACCGTGCATGTGCAATTCCCTCTCAGTCATCACACATGCGCAGCTCCCTTAAAGCTTCCACGCATGTGCAGTACCCCCTGAGTCAGTGTATATGTGCAGCTCCTTCTGAGTTACCACATAAGCACAGCTACCCCTGAGTCAGCATGCATGTGCAGCTCCCTCTATGTCATTGTGCATGTGCAGCTCCCTGTGAGTCACCGTGCCTGTGCAGCTCCCTCTGAGTCATCATGCATGTGTCGGATGCTCCCCCTAAGTTACCTCACATGCATAGTTTCCTCTGAATCATTACACATGCGCAGCTCGTCCTAAGTCACCGCGCATGTGCAGCTTCCTCTGTCGCCACACATATGCAGAAATCTCTAAGTTGTCACACGTGCAGTTCCCTCTGAGTCACTAAGTATACACAGTTCGCCAAGTCGCCACACATGTGCAGCCCCCTCTATGTTATCACACATGCAGCTCCCTCTAGTTACCCTGCATGTGCAACTCCCTGTGAGTCACCCGTGCCTGTGCAGCTCCCTTGATGTCATCTGAAGTGCAGCTCCCTCTATGTCACCGTGCCTGTGCAGCTCCCTGAGTCACCGTGCCTGTGCAGCTCCTCTATGTCACCTGCATGTGCAGCTCCCTCTATGTCACCGTGCTGTGCAGCTCCCTTGATGTCACTGTGCCTGTGCAGCTCCCTCTATGTCACTGTGCATGTGCAGCCCCCTCTATGTCACTGTGCCTGTGCAGCTCCTGTAGTCACCCTGCATGTGCAGCTCCCTCTATGTCATGTGCAGGTGCAGTCCCTCTATGTCATTGTGCATGTGCAGCTCCCTCTATGTCATTGTGCATGTGCAGCTCCCTCTATGTCACCCTGCATGTGCAGCTCCCTCTATGTCATGTGCATGTGCAGCTCCCTCTATGTCACCCTGCATGTGCAGCTCCCTCATGTCACCCTGCATGTGCAGCTCCCTCTATGTCTGATCACCCTGACATGTGGGCAGCTCCCTCTATGTCATTGTGCATGTGCAGCTCTCTATGTCATTGTGCATGTGCAGCTCCCTCTATGTCATTGTGCAGGTGCAGCTCCCTCTATGTCACCCTGCAGGTGCAGCCTCCCTCTATGTCTTGTGCATGTTCAGCTCTCTATGTCATGTGTGCAGTTGCATGCAGCTCCCTCTATGTCATGTGTGGCTTCATGAGTGCAGCTCCCTCTATGTCACCCTGCAGCTCCCTCTATGTCACCCTGCATGTGCGGCTCCCTCTATGTCACCTTGCAGGTGCAGCTCCCTCTATGTGATTGTGCATGTGCAGCTCCCTCTATGTCACCGTGCATGTGCAGCTCTCTGTGAGGCATTCGTGCATGCCAGCCTTCTCTATTACCTCTATGGGAGTGTAATAATACTGCATAACATCAATGCATGCCCTTGGGCTGGGGACTGGCGAGTAGATATGAAGCCCCTCTACATGGAGCAGTTCTCTAACCAGACATTCTCCAGTTATTGCAAAAACCTCTCATCCCCCTATGAGCGAGCACCGAACATCCATGACAGACACAGGCGCATGATGCAGGGAGAGGCAGCACATGGCGTGTCCGGCACACTCTGGGGGTAGTAGTTTAATATATATGAAGATTCCTAGCTGGAGAACAGCAGTCATCACCTGTTTCATGACTACGAACTCCCAGCATGCTCTGACAGCAGCACACTGCCTCTATCTGTGCCAGTGATCCCCACTTGAGCTATGCTTGCAGTTGTCAGCGCATGCTGGGAGTTGTAGTCTTGACATAGGTTGGAGATGACTGGGAAGGAATAACTGGGAGTAGTAGTCGTTCTTCATCTCCTGAGCTGAATTCATAGATCAGCGTGTGGGAAGGGAAGGATAATATTGACCTGAAGATAGAGCCGGGGATGGGCCTGACAGTAATGGACAGGGAGGAGGTGCACAGCAGAGGGTCCTGTCCTCTGTGTCACCCTCCCCTGCAGAGCAGAGCCGTCGTGTCCAGCTCTCAGCTGACGGCGATTCTCCTCATCCACAGCGTGTTTAGTGTTATGTCTGCTCCACGTCAGAGGTGTGTATAGGGGATCAGAAAGTGGCTCCAGAGGAGGCGAAACTGACCGGGGCAACATGTGAAACACAGCCAGACCCTGCGTACTGGAGGGAGGAGGTAGTGATAGAAAAGAGTGACTGCACCAGCAGAATAGTGAGTGCAGCTCTGGAGTATAATACAGGAGGTAACTCAGGATCAGTAATGTAATGTATGTACACAGTGACTGCACCAGCAGAATAGTGAGTGCAGCTCTGGAGTATAATACAGGAGGTAACTCAGGATCAGTAATGTAATGTATGTACACAGTGACTGCACCAGCAGAATAGTGAGTGCAGCTCTGGAGTATAATACAGGAGGTAACTCAGGATCAGTAATGTAATGTATGTACACAGTGACTGCACCAGCAGAATAGTGAGTGCAGCTCTGGAGTATAATACAGGAGGTAACTCAGGATCAGTAATGTAATGTATGTACACAGTGACTGCACCAGCAGAATAGTGAGTGCAGCTCTGGAGTATAATACAGGAGGTAACTCAGGATCAGTAATGTAATGTATGTACACAGTGACTGCACCAGCAGAATAGTGAGTGCAGCTCTGGAGGATAATACAGGAGGTAACTCAGGATCAGTAATGTAATGTATGTACACAGTGACTGCTCCAGCAGAATAGTGAGTGCAGCTCTGGAGTATAATACAGGAGGTAACTCAGGATCAGTAATGTAATGTATGTACACAGTAACTGCACCAGCAGAATAGTGAGTGCAGCTCTGGAGTATAATACAGGAGGTAACTCAGGATCAGTAATGTAATGTATGTACACAGTGACTGCACCAGCAGAATAGTGAGTGCAGCTCTGGAGTATAATACAGGAGGTAACTCAGGATCAGTAATGTAATGTATGTACACAGTGACTGCACCAGCAGAATAGTGAGTGCAGCTCTGGGGTATAATACAGGAGGTAACTCAGGATCAGTAATGTAATGTATGTACACAGTGACTGCACCAGCAGAATAGTGAGTGCAGCTCTGGAGTATAATACAGGAGGTAACTCAGGATCAGTAATGTATGTACACAGTGACTGCACCAGCAGAATAGTGAGTGCAGCTCTGGAATATAATACAGGAGGTAACTCAGGATCAGTAATGTAATGTATGTACACAGTGACTGCACCAGCAGAATAGTGAGTGCAGCTCTGGGTATAATACAGGAGGTAACTCAGGATCAGTAATGTAATGTATGTACACAGTGACTGCACCAGCAGGATAGTGAGTGCAGCTCTGGAGTATAATACAGGAGGTAACTCAGGATCAGTAATGTAATGTATGTACACAGTGACTGCACCAGCAGAATAGTGAGTGCAGCTCTGGAGTATAATACAGGAGGTAACTCAGGATCAGTAATGTAATGTATGTACACAGTGACTGCACCAGCAGAATAGTGAGTGCAGCTCTGGAGTATAATACAGGAGGTAACTCAGGATCAGTAATGTAATGTATGTACACAGTGACTGCACCAGCAGAATAGTGAGTGCAGCTCTGGAGTATAATACAGGAGGTAACTCAGGATCAGTAATGTAATGTATGTACACAGTGACTGCACCAGCAAAATAGTGAGTGCAGCTCTGAAGTATAATACAGGAGGTAACTCAGGATCAGTAATGTAATGTATGTACACAGTGACTGCACCAGCAGAATAGTGAGTGCAGCTCTGGAGTATAATACAGGAGGTAACTCAGGATCAGTAATGTAATGTATGTACACAGTGACTGCACCAGCAGAATAGTGAGTGCAGCTCTGGAGTATAATACAGGAGGTAACTCAGGATCAGTAATGTAATGTATGTACACAGTGACTGCACCAGCAGAATAGTGAGTGCAGCTCTGGAGTATAATACAGGAGGTAACTCAGGATCAGTAATGTAATGTATGTACACAGTGACTGCACCAGCAGAATAGTGAGTGCAGCTCTGGAGTATAATACAGGAGGTAACTCAGGATCAGTAATGTAATGTATGTACACAGTGACTGCACCAGCAGAATAGTGAGTGCAGCTCTGGAGTATAATACAGGAGGTAACTCAGGATCAGTAATGTAATGTATGTACACAGTGACTGCACCAGCAGAATAGTGAGAGCAGCTCTGGGGTATAATACAGGAGGTAACTCAGGATCAGTAATGTAATGTATGTACACAGTGACTGCACCAGCAGAATAGTGAGTGCAGCTCTGGAGTATTAATACAGGAGGTAACTCAGGATCAGTAATGTAATGTATGTACACAGTGACTGCACCAGCAGAATAGTGAGAGCAGCTCTGGGGTATAATACAGGAGGTAACTCAGGATCAGTAATGTAATGTATGTACACAGTGACTGCACCAGCAGAATAGTGAGTGCAGCTCTGGAGTATAATACAGGAGGTAACTCAGGATCAGTAATGTAATGTATGTACACAGTGACTGCACCAGCAGAATAGTGAGTGCAGCTCTGGGGTATAATACAGGAGGTAACTCGGGATCAGTAATGTAATCGTAATGTATGTACACAGTGACTGCACCAGCAGAATAGTGAGTGCAGCTCTGGAGGATAATACAGGAGGTGACTCAGGATCAGTAATGTAATGTATGTACACAGTAACTGCACCAGCAGAATAGTGAGTGCAGCTCTGGAGTATAATACAGGAGGTAACTCAGGATCAGTAATGTAATGTATGTACACAGTGACTGCACCAGCAGAATAGTGAGTGCAGCTCTGGAGTATAATACAGGAGGTAACTCAGGATCAGTAATGTAATGTATGTACACAGTGACTGCACCAGCAGAATAGTGAGTGCAGCTCTGGAGTATAATACAGGAGGTAACTCAGGATCAGTAATGTAATGTATGTACACAGTGACTGCACCAGCAGAATAGTGAGTGCAGCTCTGGAGTATAATACAGGAGGTAACTCAGGATCAGTAATGTAATGTATGTACACAGTGACTGCACCAGCAGAATAGTGAGAGCAGCTCTGGGGTATAATACAGGAGGTAACTCAGGATCAGTAATGTAATGTATGTACACAGTGACTGCACCAGCAGAATAGTGAGTGCAGCTCTGGAGTATAATACAGGAGGTAACTCAGGATCAGTAATGTAATGTATGTACACAGTGACTCTTAAGTAAATGAATTCTATTCTATATGGCTCGGCCCCATCTTCCACATGAAGCTCTATCAGTCCTGGCCTAAGAGTCTCCATTTAATTGCATCTTGAGCACCATTTCTGCAATAGAAGAGCCGGGTCCAAGGTTTCTTGGAAACTATTAGACACAACAGAATTCTTTATGAATTGCAAACGAACAAGTTAAATATTTTGAGCTTGGGGCCGTACTTGGTTGTGCAAGTGTGAAATGTTCCGGGCTATACTTGGGTACGTCTATGTGAATATGGATTAAACTAATATCCAGGTCTCTAATGGAAGAAACAACTTTGGCTTTACAAATAAAAACACAAATACGAGGCGCGAGGGTGAAACGTCAGTACTGCCAGTCCCTGCATGTATGGTGTAAATAAAATGAAGGGCAGATTCTGATGACTTCCTGCAATCTGTCCTCAGACTTTCCAATGAGCCTCATAGTATCCCACAATATGTTTAATAGTAAATCTCTTGACTGATACATTGTAGCAAACCATCAGCTGTGTGTTTCCTGTGCTCCTATCTCACGGAGGATTGTCACCGCTGGGTACAACACGTGTATTACTTTACAACCTCGGGATGGAAACAAAAATGCAAGTTTCCTGCAGCTTCTCTCCTTAGTCCTCAGCAGCTTCTCTCTCTAGTTCCTTGCAGTTTCTCTCCCAGTCTCCAGCAGCTTGTCTCCCAAGTCTCCTGCACTTTCCCAGTTTTCCTGTGGCTTGCTGGTTCCCTGCAGCTGCTCTCTTAAGTTTCCTTCATCTTCTCTCTGCATTTCCCTGCAGCTGCTCTCCCCAGTTCCCTGCAGCTTCTCTCCCTAGTTCCCAACAGCTTCTCTCCCTAGTTCCCAACAGCTTCTCAATCTAGTTCCATACAGCTTCTCTCCCTAGTTCCCAGTAGCTTCTCACTCTAGTTCCATACAGCCTCTCTCTTAGTTCCCTGCAGCTTCTCTCTCTAGTTCCCAACAGCTTCTCACTCTAGTTCCATACAGCTTCTCTCTTAGTTCCCTGCAGCTTCTCATCTCTAGTTCCCTAGCAGCTTCTCTCCTTAGTTCCATGCAGCTGCTCACCCCAGTTCCCTGCAGCTTCTCTCCTAGTTCCATGCAGCTCTCACCCCAGTTCCCTGCAGCTTCTCTCCTAGTTCCCAGCAGCTTCTCACCTAGTTCCATGACAGCTTCTCACTCTAGTTCCATACAGCTTCTCCCGTTCCTTAGTTGTCCCTTGCAGTGTCTCTCCCTAGTTCCCTGCAGCTTCTCTCCTTAGTTCCCTGCAGCTTCTCTCCTTAGTTCCCTGCAGCTTCTCTCCTTAGTTCCCTGCAGCTTCTCTCCTTAGTTCCCTGCAGCTTCTCTCCTTAGTTCCCTGCAGCTTCTCTCCTTAGTTCCCTGCAGCTTCTCTCCTTAGTTCCCTGCAGCTTCACTTCTTAGTTCACTCAGCTTCTCTCCTTAGTTCCTTGCAGCTTCTCTCCTTAGTTCCTTGCAGCTTCTCTCCTTAGTTCCCTGCAGCTTCTCTCCCTAGTTCCCTGCTGTGTTTCTCCCCAGTTCCCTGCAGATTCTCTCCTTAGTTCCCTGCAGCTTCTCTCCTTAGTTCCCTGATGCTTCTCTCCCCAGTTCCCTGCAGCTTCTCTCCTTAGTTCACTGCAGCTTCTCTCCTTAGTCCCCTGCAGCTTCTCTCCTTAGTTCCTTGCAGCTTCTCTCCTTAGTTTCCTGCAGCTTCTCTCCTTAGTTCCCTGTGGCTTCTCTCCCTAGTTCCCTGCTGTGTCTCTCCCAGTTCCCTGCAGCTTCTCCAGTCTCTTCAGCTTCTCTTCCTAATTCCCTGCAGCTTATTTCCTTAGTTCCCTGCAGCTTCTCTCCTTAGTTCCCTGCAACTTCTCTCCTTAGTTCCCTGCAGCTTCTCTCCCGTCTCTTATTTTGGACACTCCCATACACTTAATGGAGAGATTTTGCAGTCTTTACGGTATGGACATCTCTCATCATTGTCATGATTCAGACGCTGTAATTAGCCATTTTATTACTTCTCTGATCACCAAATTGTTCTATATCGCACATCCCTATATCCTGAACTTAAGGGTCAGGTTTAAAGAGCTAAGAGACAGTTGTACATCTGTGACCCCCCCCTCCCAGCCGAGTAACGTATAGGAGCTAAATGAAAACTCCGAAATCAGCTGGTTCTGGTTTTGCGTCTGAGCACCTGCAGGTGTCAGGTTTACTTTGAAATGTATCTCGGTGTACCCGATCCCAGCTTTCATCTGTATCAAAGCAAAGCCCTGAAGCTCCCGGCCCAGATCCACCATGGCGGTAATTGAGTTAGGTCTCCTGTGGTGCTGGGCACCGTGTACAACAATGGGAAGAATACCCTTATATCATCATTGTATGAATAATGACATTTTAAAGGCAACCAAACCCTTCTTGAGACAATCCCTTTAAGTGACATCACTGCGTCCATCCATGAGCCGAGGTGCTGTATCAATTCCTGATGTACGTGTACATGATGGAGGTGTCGGGATGACAATGGGGTCATTTCCCCGCAGGACCCCCTCTTGTCTGACATACAGATCACCAGCCGTCCGTTCTCCTCTCGTCACGTCTGTTCTTTCTCCTCCCGAGGAGACGTGAAGATGCTGACGCTCGGTCATTTGTTGTTTCCTGCCGCGGGGACCTGTGTACAGTGACTGAGAGGGACGTACACAAGAAAATAATTGTTTTCGGGCCTAAAAGCAGGAAAAACTTTGCTTTTACAAATTAATCCACAGAGAGCCATGAATCCCCAGCATTTCATACCACACTCCATAAAACTCCAGTCATAATCCATAAAAGTGACATTATTAGATTAAAAACCCCGGCGCTCCTCTACGAGGTCCTCCCTCATTAGACATGCCATGGTTTTATAACCTCACAGCACCTAGCCAATTACTCTGATTAATGCTGTGCTTAATAAATACAGCGGGGCAGGTACCAGCACCTTTATGTCTTGGGTGCAGACCCCTCACCCTCTTCAGACCCCCTGAGACCTCGAACTCGAGTCCACAGGAGCCTGGATATTCCATGATCCTGATGCCATAGTGTCCTGTGAACAACATGTATAGCCTGTCCACCGCGTAGAGGATAAGTGTATAATCACTGAGGGTCCATATGATGAGACCCCAAAAACAGGGGCTTCAAAGTCCCCTAAGTGAGTGGAGCTTTACTGAGCATGTGCGACCACCACTACTGTAGGCGGAGCTGGAACAGTGGTCGCACATGCTCAGTACAGCTCCATTCACATTGTGATTGATGTTGACCCCTGGAGCTCGTAGATTTAACATTTATCCAGTGGATAGGTGTCACGATGGTCTCTCTTACTTTGTTTGTGACAGGTTTGGGACCTGTGTCTCATTCCTTTATTGAGATTTAATTTTAAACATGTTTCTTTCCTTTGGCAGTTCAAGAGTTAATGTAAATTCTGCTGCTAGCAGACTCTTTAGTTTCCTTACCAGGTGTGGCTACTTTGTGATCACTCCCATCTCCTTTATATGGTCACATGGTTTCACCATCCTTTGGTGGTGATTCAACCCATTCTGGCCAGGTTTGCTGAGGTGAAGGAGGTTCTCTGGAGAGCTGACTACTGCCAAGCCGTCTGAATTTGCCTGTGTTTTTTCCCTGTCTGTCTTGTATTCCTTCTTGTTGTTATTATTGCAGTGGTTGGGACTAGCGCTCATGTAAGCCATTTCCCTATTGAGGGCTGACATTAGGACCAGCAAGGGACTAGGTATCCTGCTCGGCGATGAGTTGAAAGAACTGGTATAGGGACGGTAGGGAGTTCAGGGCACAGCCACAGGTGAGTGCAGGAGGTCACCTTTTCCCCGTTGCCTATGAGCAGGGCCCTCTGCTGTATTTGCCCCCTCCCCGGTGTCTCCCCATCTGTTGTTTTGTGTACTGCGCCGGACATTGTTGGTCCGTGTGTCACTGTCATGCACGATAGCCGGACTCCTCCTTAGTTCAGTGTGGCATTAGGTGATATTTGTTGATTAAGGGGTGAAATAGACTCCTTTCTAGGAGAAACAGACTTGGAGAAAACTGCCTGGCACTATTCTTACCTTAAAGGGGTTTTCTGGTTTTGACAAAACCCTCACCAGGTCCGGTGCCGTGTCAGCGCCGTTGCTCCGGATGTCTGTTATTGTCTGCAGCACCAACATCACATGGAGAGCACTGCAGGCAATCGGTGAGCAGCAAATGTCATTGTGACGTCAGCGCCGCAGTCAATGACGGACGCCGGGAGCAGCGTCACAGATTGAGAACTGGACCGATAGACAGGATTTTATTAAAGCGTAATACACTGAAGACTTCTGCAATGAGGGATGTGATGATGGAGTATTCACCAGTTTGCAGCTGGGGGGTGTAGATTTAGAAAACCTAAGACATAATCAGAAAGTGGACCCAGGGTGACCAATGACCTCATTGGATCCATCAATCATGGACTTAATAGCTGATTGGTGAGAGTGACAGTGTCACGCTGGACTAAGGGAGTGTCCGGCTACCGTGCATGACGGACCAATGATGTCCGGTGCACTACACAAAACAGACGGGGGAAGAGCCCTGCTCATAGGGAATGGGGGAGAGGTGACGTTCTCCACTCACCTGCGGCTGTGTCCTGATCTCCCTACTGTCCCCATACGGGTTCTTTCAACCTGTCGCCGAGCAGGATACCTAGTCCCTCACTTGCCAGGATGTCAACCCTCAATAGGGAAATGGCCGGCGGGAGCACTAGTCCCAACCACTACAATAATAACAACAAGAGGGAAGACAGACAAGAACAACTTCACGCCTGCTGCCACGCTCCTAGGCAGGAGACGACTTAGCAACGGTCAGGTTGCCCACAGAACATCCTTCACCTTGGGTAGCTAGGCGTTGGAATGGAGTTCAATTACCTGCAAAGGATGGATATAAAGGAGATGGGAGTGATCACAGAGCAGCCACACCTGGTAAGGAAACTAAAAAGTCTGCTAGCAGCAGAGACGGACATTAACTCCTGGACTGCCAAAGGAAAGAAACATGTTTAAAATGAAATCAAAGGAATGAGACAGAGGTCCCAAACCTTCTCTAAAGTAAGAGAGACCATCATGACAGGCAAGCGTTGGACTCCCATCGATGTGAAATTGATGATGAAGTAATGAATATCCTAATCGAAGGAGGTCCTAATTAATTACCAGAATGTTGAGTGGCTTACAAAGAGCGTCTCTTCCTTTGGAGGACCCATGCCTCATCACACAGAGCAACCATTGACTCTGCGTAATACTTAATTTCCCCTGTGGGGGTGCTGCAGGGAAATGAACACTTTGCCCAGATTGCACCAATGCCTGATGGACGCGTTGTCTTTGTCTTATTGTCTACACACCCCTGTTGGAAGTATGTATGGACCAAGTTGGAGGTCTCTATAAGATGAAGACATAGTTTATAAATAAGAAGTTTCTGACTCGTCAGATTCCTGAGGTCCGACATAAATCCGGTCTCGCCTTAAGATGGCGACATAAATGATATGTGTGACGTAGAACAAGGCCCAGTCCGGGGCCCGATGATCGGTATCTAATTACAAGATCAAAGCTCGTCAACGACTCCCGTATCTCACCTCATAGAGGAGGCTCCGAGACGTTCTCTGAAGATGCCTCACCGGTCACGTCATCTATCATCATCATGGACCCACAACCAGGATTTATGGAGACACTGCGCAATTGTCTATACAATAGATATGTGATCAAGTCCAGGTTTCAAGATGGAAGACAGACGAGCGGGAGGTGGGGGGGATCCTACAAGTATTACTCATGGACTGCGAGGAATAAGGGCTATAGGGAGCTCCATTGTCATGAAGACCATTGGCATGTTGTGATAATGGCGGCTGTCCGGGGTGGGACATGTTATCAGCTAGTGACCGGTCTGTCCTTCACATTGATGTTTTTGGAGCAGGAAAAATAAGCACAAGACAAATGACAAACTATAAAGAAAGAACATAGAGCTGCTCAAATTCAGCAGGTCTTGTGGGTGTTCTCTGTATACAGCAGGTCTTGTGGGGTGTTCCCGGTATGAGGTAGATCTTGTGGGGTGTTTCCAGTATACGGCAGGTCTTGTGGGGTGTTCCTGGTATAAGTCAGGTCTTGTGGGATGTTCCTGGTATACTGCAGGTCTTGTGGGGTGTTCCCGGTGTATGGCGGGTCTTGTGGGTGTTCCTGGTATATGTCACGTTTGTGGGATGTTCCTGGTATACGGCAGGTCTTGTGGGGTGTTCCTGGTATAAGTCAGGTCTTGTGGGGTGTTCTCGGTATACGGCAGGTCTTGTGGGGTGCTCCCGGTGTATGGCGGGTCTTGTGGGGTGTCCCTGGTATATGTCACGTTTGTGTGGGTGTTCCCGGTATACAGCAGGTCTTGTGGAGTGTTCCCGGCATATGGCGCATCTTGTGGGATGTTCCCAGTATACAGCAGGTCTTGTGGAGTGTTCCTGTTATACCGCAGGTCTTGTGGGGTGTTCTTGGTATACAGCAGGTCTTATGGGATGTTGCTGGTATACGACAGGTCTTGCGATGTGTTCCCAGTATACGGCAGATCTTGTGGGGTTTTCCTGGTATATGTCATGTTTGTGGGGTGTTCCTGGTATACAACAGGTCTTGTGGGTGTTCCCGGTATACAGCAGGTCTTGTGGGATGTTCCCGTATACAGCAGATCTTGTGGGGTGTTCCCAGTATATGTCACGTTTGTGGGGTGTTCCCGGTATACAGCAGGTCTTGTGGGGTGTTCCGGTATACAGCAGGTCTTGTGGGATGTTCCCGGTATACAGCAGGTGTTGTGGAGTGTTCCCGGTATACAGCAGGTCTTGTGGGGTGTTCCCGGTATACAGCAGGTCTTGTGGGATGTTCCCGGTATACAGCAGGTGTTGTGGAGTGTTCCCGGTATACAGCAGGTCTTGTGCGGTGTTCTCGGTATATGGCAGGTCTTGTGGGGTATTCCCGGTATACGGCAGGTCTTGAGGGGTGCTCCCGGTATACAGCAGGTCTTGAGGGGTGTTCCTGGACGACCTGTATGTGTACTGTCACTTTAAGGATGAGCCAGAACGCCATCGCCATATTCTCTGCCCCCGGGCGTCCTCTGTTGCCGCCGCCTCGCCAGTATTTATGATGCATACGGGGACCATACCGATATATTGCTCCTGTGTAATTGTCAGGTTGCATTAAATGTCAAGCTCTTGCCTGGCTGATTGCTCGCACCCCGCCATGTTACCCCGGCCCATTAATGGCAGCAGTTAGACTATGAGCAGAGAGAGGAAATGCTCGTTATGGGGTCTCAGTCTGGAAATGAAGCGGCACGTCTTCCATCAGGGGCGTTATTGTTTCAGCAGCTCGTACGCCGCAGACGCTTTATGGCTTCTGTTTGCTTTTATGGTGCAACATATTGAATTTTTCCCCTTGCTATTTCAGCTGACATCTACCCCCCTGGAAGGGGCAAGGGCTGGTAATATGACGGGGGTAATTGGTCAGCAATGTTCCACGATCGCTTACCGTCTAGAGACAGGAATCGCCGCACGGGGAGCGCTCGTTAACGAGTCCGGGCGATTCATTATGATGTGTATGATTAAATGCCGAATTACGAGGGTCGTTACAGCTAAAGAGGGGGCGGGCAAACACCCCGAGACATGGGGTATTGTTTAGATTAAAAAAAACTATTAGGACATTTTAAGACCTACGAAAGACCCTCATTATAAGCAAGACCACGGCGGCATTATTATAGCAAGAGGAATTCTGTATAATCTGATCTACTGTGATCAGCTGTAATCTATGGGGGAACCTGGCAAGAAGTGTGTAATCTCCCTACAGCACTCCCGCAGGGGAAACGAGGAATTACATCTGCATCTCCCATTGAATTTAAAGGTAGATTGATAAAAAAAATGAATACATAAATATATTGAAAATGTTAAAATAGCTGATATTAACCCTCAAAACTCTATTGCTGGCTGTCCAGTGTTTCCCATCAGTTAGTGCTTATTTCCAATCAGCGATGATACCTCATATCTCCTGTGGGAGTGCTGTAGGGAAACCGATCACTTGTCACCAAGATTCTCTTTAGGTCACAGGAGGTTTCACCCTTTGTTATGCTTCATCACGAGTGACTTTTGTGACAATCTTCCTGTTAGTTCCAGGGGTGGGAGTCAATTTATCCCATTGACTTTTGTAACTACCTTCCTTTTAGATCACAGGAGCGTTTCACCCATTTTTATGCTTCATCCTGAGTGACTTTTGTAACTACTTTCCTATTAGATCCCAGTGGGGTTTCACCCTTAGTTATGCTTCATCCTATATGATTTTTGGGACAATCTTACAAGTAGATCACAGGAGCGTTTCACTTTTCATTATGCTTCATCCTGGGTGGCTTTTTCTTTGTTCTACTTCATCCTGAATGAATTTTGTAACTATCCTTCTATTGGATCACATGAGGTTTCAACCTTTGTGATGCTTCATCCTAAGTGACTTTTGTAACTATCTTCCTATTAGATATCAGAAGGGTTTCACCCTCAGTTATGCTTCATCCTATGTGATTTCTGTGACAGTCTTCCAAGTAGATAACAGGAGCGTTTCACTTTTTATTATGCTTCATCCTAGGTGACTTTTGGGACAATCTTCCTTTTACACTTTTTTTTTCATTATATTAGTGCCAATTTTGTAACTATCTTCCTTTTCGATCATAGGAGGTTTAATCTTTTGTTATGCTTCATCCTGGTTGACTTTTGTGAAAATCTTCCGAGTAGATCCCCCTTTTGTTTATGCTTCATCCAAAGTGTTTTTTGTATCAATCTCCATATTGTATACCAGGAAAGTTTCACCCCTTTGTTCTGCTTCATCCAAAGTGACTTTTGTGATAATATTCCTACTATAGCCATGGAGGTTTCATCCTTTGTTAAGCTTCATCCTGAGTGACATGTGAAACCATCTTCCTATTAGATCCTCTGTTTCACCCACTGTTATAATTCATCCCAAGTACCTTTTGTTACGATCTTCCTATTATACCACAGGAGGTTTCACCTTTTATTATGCTTCATCCCGAGTGACTTTTGTAACAATCTATTAGATCACAGGACGTTTCATCTTGTTATGCTTCATCCTAAGTGACTTTTGTGACAAGCTTCCTATTGGATCACAGGATGTTTCACCTTTTGTTACTATCGTCCTATTATACCACAGGAGGGTTTCACCCTTTATTATGCTTCATCCCAAGTGACTTTTCTGGTCATCATAATGGGAGACCCAGACAATGGGGTTTAGGGCACTGCCCTCCGGAGGTCACACTAGGTACTACAAGTTTGTAGACACCGCCTCCTCCGCTTATAAACCCCTACCGCAGGGAACATCCTCAGTTTTAAACTTAGTGTGCTCGGAGGATCACGCTTTGCTTGCACTTCACTGCATTCTCACAACTTACGTGATGGCGTCTGAAGACAAGGTAAAATGGTTCCGGTCGGGACCTGCGACAGCCTCCCCGCTCACCCTTGTGGAACACGCAGGTGGAGGTACCGGAGGGCCTAGAGCCTGGACACTTTGTGTTCTCCCGGTACGCTGTTGCGCTCTTTTCCATCCCTCTCTGGGGGCTCTGGAGAGTGGGAGATGGGAGCCTTGCACAGCTCCGCTCCGTCCGAGGCCTCCCTAAATGGTGCTTACAGACCGGACTGGAGCCAGCCCAGTCCGAGGCCTCCCTAAATGGTGCTTACACTCCGGACTGGTGCTGAACCCCCGTCCGAGGCCTCCCTAAATGGTGCTTACAGACCGGACCGGCACTGAGGCACTCTGTGTCTCCTGTGTGCCTGGGGGTAGTGTCTGCACTTTATGTGTCCTGACACTCAGACCGCGCGTTACTCTCGGGTCCGCGGATCTGGAGGTGTACCCTGTGCTGGGGTCACCCTGGCTGACCACCCTGTGTGTCACAGGGGCTGAAGCTGTAGGCTGCGGGTGTTTGTTTGTACACGCAGTCTGTGTGATGTGTTTTCACATTACTTCCCGCGCTGCGGGCTCTGGCGCCTTAATACTGAGGCTGCTTGGAGGATGGGAAGCAGCCCGTGCGGTGACGTCATCGATGGGCGTGTGTGTGTGCTTCCCGCGTGTTTTCGGCGCCGCCCACAGTTTCACTGTCGGCGGCCATCTTTTCCCTCACTTCCCGGCTGGGATCTGTCTGCAGCGTGCGTCTGCACTCCAGGGGAGACCGGAAACTCTCGCGGAGGTCACACACACCGCTTCCTCCTACCGCTTTGCTGCGGTCGGTAAGCCACCGGGATTCCCGGTTTTGTCTGCACAATTTGGCTTATTTTCCCCTGCTGTGGCGATGTCCTCAGTTAGGAAGCGTGCTGCTAGGGCGGCAGATGCCACCATTACCTGTGCTACATGCAATGGGACACTGGTGGAGGGGTCCTGCAATAACTGCGGACACCCAGAGGCCCGGACTGATACTGCTGAGTCAGCAGCTCCGGTGCTATACCCTGAGGTTCAGGTGATCCCAGGGCCCTGGGAGACTCAGAATAAGATCAATGAATCTCTGCTGTCTCAGCTGTCCTCCATGTCGCAGTCCCTGGAGGCACTCAATAGGAGGCTGGAAAGCCCAGCTACTCCTTCCAGCTACCCCCGGGTGTCTCCCTCTTCTGCTGTGAGACCCCTTAAGCGAGCTCGTCGTGAGGAGTCACCCGAGCTCCAGGCTCTCTCTGAGGAGGAGCGTTCCTCTGATGGTGAGGAAGATGATGGGGGTTCGACTCTCGGGTCTGTGTCTGTGTCTGAACCACCAGACGGGGTGGAGGATTTGGTGTCCTCTATCAATGAGACCTTACGTCTCGTGACACCCCCTGAGGAGGTGACTGTACACCCGAAGGAGGTCTATCAATGGCTGCAGCCGGAGGCTAGACCAAGTGGCTCCTTCATGGACCACACTAACTTTGGAAGGGTGGTTAGAGCCCCCAGGTTACATCCTGGGCGGCGTTATGTCCGCAAACCCAAGGACAATCGCTTCCCCTTCCCCCAGGAGGTGCTTCAGGAGTGGTCGCAGTCCCCGAAGGTGGACGCTTCCATGACCAGGATTGCTGCACGCTCCCTTTTCTCTGCCTCTGATAGCTCCTCACTGAAGGATGCGACTGATAGACAGGTCGAGCAACTCGCCAAGTCTTCCTATGAGGCTGTGGGGTCTTCATTTGCCCCTAATTTTGCCACGGTCTGGACCTTACAAGCGATTACCACATGCTTGGATGGTATCACTGACCTGGCAAGGTCCAGTCCAGAGGTCCTGGCGCTTACCGAAAGGGCAAAGGCCTATGCGGATTACGCCAGGACGGCGACTTTGGAAACTGCCACCCGCTCTGCTGTGGCCTCGGCCAATGCTATTGCGATTCGCAGGTTGTTGTGGCTGCGTCTTTGGGACTCAGATGCCACATCTAAGAAGATTTTGCAGAATCTTCCGTTCTCTGGTGACAGGCTTTTTGGCACCGAACTGGACAAGCTGATAAAGGATTCTGCTGAGTCTAAGATTCCGCAGAATAAGCCTAAGCCACGGTATACCGTTAAGAGGAACCCAAAACAGTGGTCCTTTCGTTCCAGCTCACAGTCATCAGCACCGTCCGCTCGCACGGACCGAGGGGGCAAGCCCGCTTCTCAGTGGCGCTCTAAGAGTCGTCCAAAGAAGCCGGCGGGGGCAGCGGCTGCCACCCCCAAACCCGCCTCTACATGACTCGCTCTCCCTTCCTGCCTCCCCACAGGTGGGGGGCCGCTTGTCTCGCTTTCAGGACAAGTGGCTACTTCACGTTCAAGATCAGTGGGTTCGAGACGTCGTCTCGCGAGGTTACAGGATAGAGCTGACGTCAAAGCCGATACCCCAATTCCATCGGTCGGTCCCATCCCCAGAAAAGGCTCAGGCTTTTCACTTGGTGTTGGAGGGTCTCCGCAGGGACGGAGTGGTGGTCCCGGTGCCTTCCGGGGAGAGGTTTCGGGGTTTTTACTCCAACCTCTTCATTGTCCCGAAAAAGGACGGCTCCTTCCGCCCGGTTCTGGACCTAAAGTTGTTCAACCATCACGTGTTGGTTCGGAAGTTCCGTATGGAATCACTGCGCTCCGTGATCGCAGCTGTGCCACAGGGGGACTTCCTAGCGTCCATAGATATCCGAGACGCTTATCTTCACGTGCCCATTGCACCGGCTCATCAGCGCTGGTTGAGATTCGCAGTGGGGGAAGAACACTTCCAATTTGTGGCGCTGCCTTTCGGGTTGGCCTCGGCACCGCGGGTGTTCACAAAAGTGATGGCCTCCACGATGGCTCTCCTGCACGTGCAGGGGCACGCCGTAATACCCTATCTGGACGACCTGCTGGTCAGGGCGCCATCGGAACACCTTTGTCGGCAAAGCCTGGAGGTGACCATGAAGTCTCTGGAACAGTTCGGGTGGCTTCTCAATATCCAGAAGTCGACCCTGGTTCCGACCCAGTCACTGACATATCTGGGCATGGACTTCCACACAGACTCAGACCTAGTGTCTCTGCCACGAGTCAAACAGATGGCGATCCAATCAGGAGTGCAAGCAGTCCTCCTGTCACCACAATCATCCCTACGGGTCTTGATGCAGCTGGTGGGGCGCATGGTAGCTGCGATAGAGGCAGTGCCTTTTGCGCAGTTTCGCCTCCGTCCTCTCCAGCTGGAGATTCTTCGCAGATGGGACAAGAGGACGTTCTCTCTGAATCGGCTGGTGGCACTTTCCCAACCAACCAGGGATTCCTTGCAGTGGTGGCTCCAACCACGTCACTTGTCGCGGGGACGGTCCTTTCTCAAACCGTCATGGTTAGTGGTGACCACCGACGCCAGCCTCATGGGCTGGGGTGCGGTGTTCTTACACCACAGGGCTCAAGGCCTCTGGACTCCGTCGGAGTCGGCGTTGCAGATCAACGTGCTGGAGATCAAGGCGGTCTATCTGGCGCTCCTAGCGTTTCAGAAGTTCCTGTCAGGGCAACCCATTCGGGTTCAGTCCGACAATGCGACGGCCGTCGCCTATATAAATCATCAGGGAGGGACCAGAAGTGCTCAGGCCCTCGCCGAAGTCCACCGCATTCTAGCCTGGGTGGAGGAAAACGGCTGCCTGATCTCCGCAGTTCACATCCCAGGGGTCGAGAACTGGGAGGCCGACTATCTGAGCCGACAGGGGATGGACGCCGGAGAGTGGTCCCTTCATCCAGACGTCTTCCAGGACATCTGCAGCAGATGGGGCACTCCAGACGTGGATCTGATGGCCTCGCGGCTGAATCATCAGGTGCCACACTACATGGCGAGATCATGGGATCCTCAGTCTCTGGGGGCGGATGCCCTGATCCTGAGTTGGTCCAGATTCCATCTACCGTATGTGTTCCCGCCTCTGGCTCTGATTCCCAGGGTTTTGTGGAAAATCAGGTCGGAATGCAGAGTAGCCATTCTAGTGGCACCAGATTGGCCCAGGAGGTCCTGGTATCCGGACCTGTGGCAACTGTCAGGCGGACACCGGTGGGCTCTTCCGGAACGCGCAGATCTGCTCGCGCAAGGCCCTTTCTTCCATCTCAATTCCAGGGCCCTCAGATTGACTGCATGGCTCTTGAGGCCTGGCTGTTGACATCCAGAGGCTTCTCTCCTACGGTAGTCGACACTATGACTCGAGCTAGGAAGCCTGTTTCCAGGAAGATATACCACAGAACGTGAAAGATTTTCTTTACCTGGTGTGCCTCGGGTGGCCGGTCCCCGTGGCCCTTATCCATACCGACACTGTTGGCTTTCCTACAGTCGGGGTTGGAATTGGGTTTATCTCTCGGCTCCCTGAAGGGTCAAGTGTCAGCTCTTTCAGTGCTGTTTGACAGGCGCTTGGCGCTCCTTCCCAGGGTCCGTCAATTTCTGCAGGGGGTGTCTCGGGTGGTTCCGCCCTACAGGCGGCCACTGGACCCTTGGGACCTTAACATGGTTCTGGCGACACTGCAGAAACCGCCGTTTGAGCCACTGAGAGACATTTCCCTGTCTCGTCTGTCCCAGAAGGTGGTCTTTCTGGTGGCGATTACATCTCTGAGAAGGGTCTCAGAATTGGCTGCACTTTCGTGCAGGTCGCCCTTTCTGGTGGTTCACCAAGACAAGGTGGTGTTACGCCCGCGGCCAGAATTCTTGCCAAAGGTGGTTTCCACTTTTCACCTGAACCAGGAGATTGTTCTCCCATCATTTTGCCCCGCTCCCGTTCATCAGGTCGAGCGCGATCTCCATACTCTGGATCTCGTGAGGGCTGTCCGCATTTATGTGTCCAGGACTGCCTCCTTCCGGAGTTCGGATTCATTATTTGTCCTTACGACAGGTCGCTGTAAGGGGTCCGCGGCATCGAAGTCAACCTTGGCCAGATGGATCAAGGCTCCCATTCAAGAGGCTTACAGGTCTTCTGGTTTGCCTCTCCCGGTGGGATTGAAGGCTCACTCTACCAGAGCTGTCGGTGCCTCCTGGGCTTTGCGACATCGAGCTTCGGCTCTACAGGTGTGTCAGGCGGCCACTTGGTCCAGCCTGCACACTTTCTCTAAGCACTATATGGTGCATGCCCATGCCTCCGCGGAGGCAAGTTTGGGCAGGCGGGTCCTCCAGGCGGCGGTTGCCCACCTTTGAGGGGGACCATGTGTTATCCGTCTGTTGAGGAACTTTTCCCGCCCTGGGGTATTGCTTTAGGACATCCCCATTGTCTGGGTCTCCCATTATGATGACCAGAAAAAAGAGAATTTTGTTTACGTACCGTAAATTCTTTTTTCTTTAATCATCAATGGGAGACCCAGCACCCACCCAGTTGTTCCGTTGCATGTTTTGCATTTGTTCTGTTCCCTGTTGGGACAGTGTTATCCGGGTTGTTGAACCGTTTGTACACTGTTTCTTCCCGACGTTTCGGGTGTGGTTTATTTGTCTCCTCGCAGCTTATGGACCAAACTGAGGATGTTCCCTGCGGTAGGGGTTTATAAGCGGAGGGGGCGGTGTCTACAAACTTGTAGTACCTAGTGTGACCTCCGGAGGGCAGTGCCCTAAACCCCATTGTCTGGGTCTCCCATTGATGATTAAAGAAAAAAGAATTTACGGTACGTAAACAAAATTCTCTTTTTTGTGACAATGTTCCTTTTAGATCCCGGTAGGGTTTAACCCTTATTAGGCATCATCCCTAGTGAATTTTGTAACAATCATTCTATTGGATCACAGGATGTTTCGCCTTTTGTTATGCTTCATCCTGGGTTACTTTTGTGACAATCTTCCTTTTTCACTTTATTTTCATTATATTAGTGACAATTTTGTGAAAACTCTGCATAATAAGTACATATCAGTGTTTTTTTCATGGGCAGAGTCGCTCTACATTCTTTCTCAGCGGGGGAAGATAGAGCAATCACATAACAACAGTTACATAATTTATCAAAAACTGTCTGTAATCAGCCGGCAGCTCACAATGTCCCCCGCTGGTGTGAGTGTTTCCATTGTTTGTGGATGCCCCCTTCACAAGTCATTATACTTATGCTTCCCATATTGCTTGGGTATGAGATCAAGGCATTTGGCATGTTCAGCACAGGGAGGTCATGTGCGTCCAGACGTGCGTAGAACGAGGAGGTCGGCAATCGTTTAGTGAATTATGGTGGAGCCCCCCCTGTGATGTCACTAGGGGATCCCCTGTGATGTCATCAACCTAATTTGTCCGATCATGTTCAACCTATGTTTTGGCCTGGTAACATACGCTGGAGAAAATAAAAACTTAAAGGGACACTCCATGGATAATCGCAGACCATGAGAATTTGGAGAATGGCAAATTCTTAGTCCTCCCATTAAGGCTCTTCTCTAGGGTATTCCCCAAATTGAAATCTATCCCCTATCAATATGGTAGGAGATTTCTTACTGATTGTGGAGACACGGGGGTCAGTGGGTTGCTCTTTAGAAAGACCGCATACATAATATCCCTATGAGTCATAAGTCTCTGACAGAGGGAATGAGGAGGTCAGGTAATTTACATCGAATTAGCAATACACAACCTTGGACAATAGAAGGCTCAGAGCCGACTGGCAAGAAACGATGAATTAGCAAACATGAGATAACAAGCAAAAGGTCAATACGTCTGGCCAATTAAGAAAATGATCCCATGCCATACATTGAAAAAGTACATGTCGTCACACCGATCGCTGGGGGTCTCCTAGCGATCTGAAGGGAAGGGCACATCGACGGCCCCATTTTTAGTGATCACCTGCTTTTTCTCCATTCAAGAAGGGTCTCTATAGAGCAAACAGCAAGTTATTTCCTATCCTGTGGATTGGTGGGTCAACTGTTGAGTAATGGAGGTTTTTTTTATGGGGTACTGGCCCTTTAAGAGATAACCCAGGCTTCCAGGAGCAGGTGAAAAAGATGAATTTATACCTAAAGTATGATAAGGTAAAGAATATTTATACCGTGTTAGCCAGTAGATAGAAAAATATATTGCAATCTGAGAGTCCTCAGTGGTTGATACCTTTTAATGGCTAACTGAAAAGATGGTAAACATAGCAAGCTTTCGAGACGACTCAGGTCTCTTCTTCAGGCTGAAAATGACACAAATTCTGAAGACACATACATTTATACATAAGCAATAGAGGAAAAAAAAAAAAAAAAAAAAAAGGGAAAGAAGAGAACAGAAAAAAAAAAAATGGCAAAACAGTGTTATATGCTCTGGTGGATATGACAGGTGACGCAAAGCAGAGTCGGGTAGGGAGGGGTGGAGGAGCAGGGACACAGAAAGCAGATTTCTAAGATAAGCGGAACCAATTGTATTAGGTAGATGGTTAGTAACCCATGGAGACCTGAAATTACTTAGTTAAGTTCTTCAGAGCAGATTAAGTGAGACAGTTCACAGAAGTGTCAGGAGTTCATTGTCCTATGATTTCAGTGTGTAGCAAGCTGTCTCCAAATGCACTTTCATTTTATATATAAAATGCATGAATATGCTATCCCCAAATGTCCGTTCATTTTACATAGAATCCCATAAATCCATGTGAAATATTTAGTCCGGTTTCGAGTGTGTTGAAGGTTGTTATCAATTTGTATTCCCAAATTCTTCTCTCTCTCTGAGATTTGAAATTTCAGAGAGAGAGAAGAATTTGGGAATACAAATTGATAACAACCTTCAACACACTCGAAACCGGACTAAATATTTCACATGGATTTATGGGATTCTATGTAAAATGAACGGACATTTGGGGATAGCATATTCATGCATTTTATATATAAAATGAAAGTGCATTTGGAGACAGCTTGCTACACACTGAAATCATAGGACAATGAACTCCTGACACTTCTGTGAACTGTCTCACTTAATCTGCTCTGAAGAACTTAACTAAGTAATTTCAGGTCTCCATGGGTTACTAACCATCTACCTAATACAATTGGTTCCGCTTATCTTAGAAATCTGCTTTCTGTGTCCCTGCTCCTCCACCCCTCCCTACCCGACTCTGCTTTGCGTCACCTGTCATATCCACCAGAGCATATAACACTGTTTTGCCATTTTTTTTTTTTCTGTTCTCTTCTTTCCCTTTTTTTTTTTTTTTTTTTTTTTCCTCTATTGCTTATGTATAAATGTATGTGTCTTCAGAATTTGTGTCATTTTCAGCCTGAAGAAGAGACCTGAGTCGTCTCGAAAGCTTGCTATGTTTACCATCTTTTCAGTTAGCCATTAAAAGGTATCAACCACTGAGGACTCTCAGATTGCAATATATTTTTCTACCTAAAGTATGTGAATTCTTGTCCGGGAAGGGTTAAGGACCTTGGTGCAATTACGAGGTGTCTGGTGAGAGAACTCACCACCCACTCGTAGGGTGGGAGCCCGTGAACCAGTGCAGTCCTTCCAGCCCGCTGAGCCCCCTTCTGTTGGCCGCGGAGCACACCCCGGAGCCCATATTCCAAACTGCTGCTGCCCAGAACAAGCATCGTGTCAAATTAATGGCTGTGACTTTGACATATCCCAGCCAGGAAAGCCCTCCATTAAAAAGCAAGAAAAAACCCGAGAGCCCCACAAGTGCCCCTGGCATCCTGCAAAGAATTTGTCTGTCTTGGCCCCAAGTGATGGAATAAGATTAATCTTGAGAAATTTGACGTGAGCAAGAAACAACTTATTTTTTTATTTCTTACTTTTATTACCCGATTTAACAGTCAACACGTTGAGTGTTAACCCCGTCATTACTGGGGGAAGGGGGGGGGTCCGGTGTGCGCATCCAATGGAAACGTCAGGTCTGCCCGAAATGAATGGCGCCATCTGCCAAATGATAACGGATCTGCAGCTTCCTAATATCATTGGGCCAGAACCACTGAAATCCACTAGTTGCACCTGAGGTTCTCGAAAGAGACGGGGAGTATGGGCGCCCCCATAATTGTGTCAACCGCATGTGATGTCCGTACGAAGGTATGATTGTTTTTGGGAGGGCAACGACAAGAACCTTGCGTCCTTTGTCTTCAAGGGGTTATCCATCACCTATTAGGGCGGATGTCAGACTCCTCATTACAACTCTGTGTCATGCTGGATAACCCTCTAAGGTTGACAATACACAATAGAGAAATGTCAACTGAACCCTCCGTATGTGGCTGGATCACCAAACCTTCCATTTTAAATGGTAGTGTCCCAGCATGCTGGATAACCCCTTTAAGGCTGACAGTATACTAGAGGAACATCAGCTGAACCCTCCGGGTGTGCGTGGACCACCAAACATTCCATCTCATATGGTAGTGTCCCAGCTTGCTGGATAACCCCTTAAAGTTGACAATAGAAGAATATCAGCCGAACCCTCTAGATTTGGCTGGACCACCCAACCCTCCATCTTATATAGTAGTGTCCCAGCTTGCTGGATAACCCATTAAAGTTGACAATAGAAGAACATCAGCCGAACCCTCCGGATTTGGCTGGACCACCAAATCTTCTATCTTGTACGGTAGTGTCCCAGCTTGCTGGATAACCCCATAAAGTTAATAATAGAAGAACATCAGCTGAACCCTCCGGATTTGGCTGGACCACCAAACGTTCCATCTTGTACGGTAGTGTCCCAGCATGCTGGATAACCCCTTATAGTTGACAATAGAAGAACATCAGCCGAACCCTCCAGATTTGGCTGGACCTCCAATCCTTCCATCTTGTACAGTAGTATAACAGCATGCTGGATAACGCATTAAAGTTGACAATAGAAGAACATCAGCCGAACCCTCCGGATTTGGCTGGACCACCAAACCCTCCATCGTATACGGTAGTGTCCCAACATGCTGGATAACCCCTTTAAGGTTGACAATACACAATGGAAGAACATCAGCTGAACCCTTCGGATGTGGCTGGACCATCAAACCTTCCATCATATACGGAAGTGTCCCAGCTCAACCCCTATTATCAAAGAATCAGGCATGTTAAAATTCAACATGCCTCGTCCTTTTTAAGCCTCTGCCAGAGACGTTTGACAGCAGCTTATTCACCTGTTCTGATTCAGAACACATGCTATCAGCCTAAGGAACCCAGGGCCACCCAGGTTTGCTGGTCTCTTACTTCTTAAAGGATCAGAGATGCTGAAAGTGAATATGTCCAACCATTTTTTCCCCTTAAGGTTTTCTTCAAGTCCTTTTTCAACTACTTTCACCAATTCCCGAGGTTTCCTTCTTTGGTGGAGATCTTCATCCTCTTCTGGGTCGGCAAGGACCATCTTGGATTTGTTCTTCAACTCAGTATGGCCACCCTTAATGTGCTGGACCCTGGATGTGACCCAATATGTACCCAACTCAGCAGAGCACCTCAGGGGCTCAGACGTCTCCTATGTGTATAGATTAAATGCCTTTGTGTTCTTTTAACAGGTGGTTTTCCATGCTTCGTGCCTACAGACAGTTGTATGTTTGTTTACTAGGTGCTCCTGATCCTCAGCGGTAACCTCAGCTTCCTAAACTGGCTGACCATCGTGCCAAGTTTCGCCTGTTTTGATGATGCCAGCCTCAGCTTCTTGTTCAGCGCCAAGGATGGGTCAGCGAAACACCAAGTGTCCAAAATTCAGAGCCAGACGTCAACTGGAGAGCGGCCGGCCCGAAGTTATGGTAAGTCATGCGATGGACCAAGCTCCTAATAAAGACGGTATGGGGGGGATAAGTCCCTCTTGTTATCGGAACTGTCCAATATTTCATATTCGTGCCTCAACTCATGTCAGTGAAAAAATATATATACAGATACAGGTCTCATTCACCTTCCCCTGAATATTATGTCTGAAGAGACCTTCCAGATTTATTTTTAGCACTCCCTCACCTCCTCTCCTGTTCTTAAATTATAACATTCAGGCTCCTGGCACCACCACTAGAGGGAGCTCACTTAATACAGATTTATGCAGCCACCACTAGGGGGAGCTCACTGCATACAGATCTAGACAGCCACCACTAGAGGGAGCTCACTGCATACAGATTTATACAGACACCACTAGAGGGAGTTCACTGCATACAGATTTACACAAACACCACTAGAGGGAGCTCACTGCATACAGATTTATACAGTCACCACTAGGGGGAGCTTACTACATACATATTTATACAGACACCACTAGAGGAAGCTCACGACATACAGATTTATACAATCACCACTAGAGGGAGCTCACTACATACAGAATTATACAGCCACCACTAGAGGCAGCTCACTGCATACAGATTTATACAGACACCACTAGAGGGAGCTCACTGCATACAGATTTATACAGCCACCACTAGAGGGAGCTAACTGCATACAGATTTATACAGACACCACTAGAGGGAGCTCACTGCATACAGATTTATACAGACACCAGTAGAGGGAGCTTACTACATACAGATTTATACAGCCACCGCTAGGAGGAGCTCACTGCATACAGATTTATACAGACACCAGTAGAGGGAGCTTACTACATACAGATTTATACAGCCTCTACTAGAGGGGATCTCACTCCATACAGATTTATACAGTCACCACTAGGGGAGCTTACTACATACATATTTATACAGCCACCATTAGAGGGAGCTCACTGCATACAGATTTATACAGACACCACTAGAGGGAGCTCACTGCATACAGATTTATACAGCCACCACTAGAGGGAGTTCACTGCATACAGATTTATACAGCCACCACTAGAGGGAGCTCACTGCATACAGATTTATACAGCCACCACTAGAGGGAGTTCACTGCATACAGATTTATACAGCCACCACTAGAGGGAGCTCACTGCATACAGAGTTATACAGACACCACTAGAGGGAGCTCACTGCATACAGATTTATACAGCCACCACTAGAGGGAGCTCACTGCATACAGATTTATACAGACACCAGTAGAGGGAGCTTACTACATACAGATTTATACAGCCACCGCTAGGAGGAGCTCACTGCATACAGATTTATACAGACACCAGTAGAGGGAGCTTACTACATACAGATTTATACAGCCTCTACTAGAGGGGATCTCACTCCATACAGATTTATACAGTCACCACTAGGGGGAGCTTACTACATACATATTTATACAGCCACCATTAGAGGGAGCTCACTGCATACAGATTTATACAGACACCACTGGAGGAAGCTCACTGCATACAGATTTATACAGTCACCACTAGAGGGAGCTCACTACATACAGAATTATACAGCCACCACTAGAGGCAGCTCACTGCATACAGATTTATACAGCCACCACTAGAGGGAGCTCACTGCATACAGATTTATACAGCCACCACTAGAGGGAGTTCACTGCATACAGATTTATACAGCCACCACTAGAGGGAGCTCACTGCATACAGATTTATACAGACTCCACTAGGGGGAGCTCCCTCTATCTAGAATTATACAGTCACCACTAGAGGGAGCTTCTTGCATACAGATTTATACAGACACCACAAGGAGGAGTTCACTACATACAGATTTATACAGACACCACTAGAGGGAGCTCACTGCATACAGATTTGTACAGACACCACTAGAGGGAGCTCACTGCATACAGATTTATACAGACACCACTAGAGGGAGCTCACTGCATACAGATTTATACAGTCGCCACTAGGGGGAGCTTACTACATACAGATTTATACAGCCACCACTAGAGGGAGCTCACTGCATACAGATTTATACAGACACCACTAGAGGGAGCTCACTACATACAGAATTATACAGCCACGACTAGGAGGAGTTCGCTACATACAGATTTATACAGTCTCCACTAAGGGGAGCTCACTACATACAGATTTCTGCAGCACAGACCAGGTTTAATCAACCTCTCCCTTCTTTAGGACAGCTCATTCCTATTATCATAAAATCCCCAGAATAAAAGGACAGGTTATAGTGTTGTAGAACGCGTGAGTGTACTGCAGTACTTGGACCAACATGGCCACGCACTTCAAATATAGTATAAACTAAGTAAATACCATCCTACTATGCGATCACAGTCAAATATAATATACCGTATATACTCGCGTTTAAGCCGAGTTTTTCAGCCCAAAAATTGGGCTGAAAAGTACCCCCCTCGGCTTATACGCGAGTCAGTGCTGTATACCGATGTATACATCGGTATACAGCAGCCCCCGCATCCCCAGTAATCCAGGGCCCCCCCAGCGTCTCTCCGGTCACCTGAAAAGCAAACTATACTTATCAGTGTCCGCTGTCCGCGCCCGCTCGCCTCTGCCGTGACAGTGCCGTCTGCGATCCTCCATCTTCATGCGGCGTCTTCCGGGTTCCTGTGCTCGTCGCAGGGAATGACGTCATTCCCTGCGACGAACACAGGAACCCGGAAGACGCCGCATGAAGATGGAGGATCGCAGACGGCACTGTCACGGCAGAGGCGAGCGGGCGTGGACAGCGGACACTGATAAGTATAGTTTGCTTTTCAGGTGACCGGAGAGACGCTGGGGGGGCCCTGGATTACTGGGGCCCTGTATACTACCGCTGGGGCTGCAATCTACTACCACTGGGGCTGTATATACTACCACTTGGGCTGTATATACTACCACTGGGGCTGTATATACCACTGGGGCTGTATATACTGCTGGGGCCCTGTATACTACCGCTGGGGCTGCAATCTACTACCACTGGGGCTGTATATATTACCACTGGGGCTGTATATACTACCACTGGGGCTGAATATACCTGTGGGGCTGCTGTATACTACACTGGGGCTGTATATACCTGTGGGGCTGCTGTATACTACCACTGGGGCTGTATATACCTGTGGGGCTGCTGTATACTACCACTGGGGCTGTATATACCTGTGGGGCTGCTGTATACTACACTGGGGCTGTATATACCACTGGGGCTGCTGTATACTACACTGGGGCTGTATATACCTCTGGGGCTGCTGTATACTACCACTGGGGCTGTATATACCTGTGGGGCTGCTGTATACTACCACTGGGGCTGTATATACCTCTGGGGCTGCTGGATGCTACCACTGGGGCTGTATATACCTGTGGGGCTGCTGTATACTACCACTGGGGCTGTATATACCTCTGGGGCTGCTGTATACTACCACTGGGGCTGTATATACTTCTGGGGCTGCTGTATACTACCACTGGGGCTGTATATACCTCTGGGGCTGCTGGATACTACCACTGGGGCTGTATATACCTCTGGGGCTGCTGGATGCTACCACTGGGGCTATATATACCTCTGGGGCTGCTGTATACTACCAATGGGGCTGTATATACCTCTGAGGCTGCTGTATACTACCTCTGGGGCTGCTGTATACTACCACTGGAGCTGCTGTATACTACCACTGGGGCTGCTGTATACTACCTCTGGGGCTGCTGTATACTACCTCTGGGGATGCTGTATACTACCACTGGGGCTGTATATACCTCTGGGGCTGCTGGATACTACCACTGGGGCTGTATATACCTCTGGGGCTGCTGGATGCTACCACTGGGGCTATATATACCTCTGGGGCTGCTGTATACTACCACTGGGGCTGCTGTATACTACCACTGGGGCTGCTGTATACTACCACTGGGGCTGCTGTATATACCTTTGGGGCTGCTGTATACTACCTCTGGGGCTGCTGTATACTACCTCTGGGGATGCTGTATACTACCACTGGGGCTGTATATACCTCTGGGGATGCTGTATACTACCACTGGGGCTGTATATACCTCTGGGGCTGCTGTATACTAACTACTGGAGCTGCTGCTGTATATACCACTGGGGCTGCTGCTGTATACTACCACTGGGGAGGCTGCTGTATACTACCATTGGGGGGCCTGTATACCACACTGCTGGGGGCTGTATACCTGTGCTGGAGTCCACCCTCGGCTTATACACGAGTCAATAGGTTTTCCCAGGTTTTGGGGGCAAAAGTAGGGGGGTCGGCTTATACACGGGTCGGCTTATACACGAGTATATACGGTAATCAAAAAAATACTGCCATACCATGCACTGCAAATTTACTGTAGTTAGAAAGTAGATATTGCAATGCTGGGCTCAATTAATACCCAATATACAGTGATCAAATAGCACCCCCACACAAGTCCTATTAGATATGTGGTCCCAAGCATGGGGTGCGGATCCTAGGTGATGACCCTTTCTGCAGGGGCAGATGATGCCCCAGTACTGAGACCCCTGAGGCCGTCCCTGGTAATTGTTTAGACCTGAAACTTTTCACATCTAGGCCTTATTACAGTGTATCAGCATGTCCTCCACTGGTGGTTTGTTACAATGTGTTGGTGCAGGCGTCATACATCATGGTCCTAATGTTGCTGCCCTCTCTGCAGGTTCCTACATCCGCCAGGTGCTTCACATCTCCCTGGGGGTCCTCATCGCCTACCTGAGTGTCCCGGTGGTCCTGAACCTAGTGAACTCCCGACAAGTGATGAACGCCTCCTTCAACCCCCTGCGGATCGTCAACACCTACGGAGCCTTTGGCAGGTACTGATGGTATTTCCATATAGAGCAGGGTGGGTGGTCACCCAGCTTTCCCAGACCCCTGAGTGACAGATCTACCTATTATTCAGTGCCTCTTCCATTCAGGACCTTAGAAAAACTGGGTAAGCACTGCTGCGGAAGGTGTAATGGCTGTTCATGCAGTGATCGCTCTGGCGAGCCTCCATACTCCTGCAGCGATCCCTCCGGCGAGCCTCCATACTCCTCCTGCAGCAATCGCTCCGGCGAGTCTCCATACTCCTCCTGCAGCGATCGCTCCGGCGAGCCTCCATACTCCTCCTGCAGCGATCGCTCAGGCGAGCCTCCATACTCCTCCTGCCGCAATCACTCTGGCGAGCCTTCATACTCCTCCTGCATTGATCGCTCCAGCGAGTCTCCATACTCCTCCTGCAGCAATCGCTCAGGCGAGCCTCCATACTCCTCCTGCAGCGATCGCTTCAGCAAGTCTCCATACTCCTCTTGCCCTCTTGCAGTGATCACTCCGGCGAGCCTTCATACTCCTCCTGCAATGATCGAACTGGTGAGCCTTCATAATCCTCCTGCAGCGATCGCTCCGGCGAGTCTCCATACTCTTTCTACAGCGAGTGCTCCGGCGAGCCTCCATACTCCTCCTGCAGCGAACACTCTTGCGAGCCTCCATACTCTTCCTGCAACGATTGCACCGGCGAGCCTCCTTACTCCTCCTGCAGCGATCCCTCCAGCGAGCCTCCATACTCCTCCTGCAGCAATCGCTCTGGCGAACCTCTATAATCCTCCTGCAGCAATCACTCCAGCAAGCCTCCATACTCCTCCTGCAGCGATCACTCCGGTGAGCCTCCATACTCCTCCTGCAGCGATCGCTCTGGTGAGCCTCAATACTCCTCCTGCAGTGATCACTTCTGCGAGCCTCCATACTCCTCCTGCAGCGATCACTCCAGTGAGCCTCCATACTCCTCCTGCAGCGATCACTCCAGTGAGCCTCCATACTCCTCCTGCAGCGATCACTCCAGTGAGCCTCCATACTCCTCCTGCAGTGATCACTCTGGTGAGCCTCAATACTCCTCCTGCAGTGATCACTCCTGCGAGCCTCCATACTCCTCCTGCAGCGATCACTCCGGTGAGCCTCCATACTCCTCCTGCAGCGATCGCTCTGGTGAGCCTCAATACTCCTCCTGCAGTGATCACTCCTGCGAGCCTCCATACTCCTCCTGCAGCGATCACTCCGGTGAGCCTCCATACTCCTCCTGCAGCGATCGCTCTGGTGAGCCTCAATACTCCTCCTGCAGTGATCACTCCAGCGAGCCTCCATACTCCTCCTGCAGCTATCCCTCCAGCGAGCCTCCATACTCCTCTTGCAGAGATTGCTCCAGCGAGCCTCCATACTCCTCCTGCAGCTATCCCTCCAGCGAGCCTCCATACTCCTCTTGCAGCGATCACTCCGGTGAGCCTCAATACTCCTCCTGCAGCGAGTGCTTTGGTGAGGCTCAATACTCCTCCTGCAGCGATCCCTCCAGTGAGCCTCAATACTCCTCATGCAGCGAGTGCTCCGGTGAGCCTCAATACTCCTCCTGCAGTGTCTACTAGAGGTGAGATTGGGTGTTACACTCCAACCCTGCATATGTAGAGAACACCAGGGGAAGAGCGTCCATGATTACAAAATCATCCAAAAACAGGTGTCTGATATGGACCCGAATGGTCTGTAATAGCACTCCCAGCCTGTGGCCAGGGGTGGCGCTGTTTGTGGAAGCAAGCATCCATGCTTTTCTAATAATGGTCAACCATGGGAGAAGATGTGTGATACACACATGACTTTCCTCGCTTCACCACCAGGATATTTTGGCGTCCGACGTTTTACAAAACGATGGAAAAATCCCGATCCCCCCCAATATTTTCCTTTTCCATCTGATTCTGGATTTCGTGTTCCTGGCCGTGATGGAAGGTAAACACACGGCGGAGGATTTTTTTTCCTTTTTTTGGACAGTGGAGGCCGAGGCCGAGGAGGACGGAGCTCGTCCAGAGCGAGAGCGGCGCCAACACAAACAGCTTCTGCCGAAATCCATCACCATAAAATCATCTCCAGCCCGAAGAGAGGGCGGAAAGTAGATGGAGGGGGATGGAGGGTGGAGACGTGGCGGAGAACCACCTGGGGACCCCACAGGTACGGGCACAGGACCGGCCCCTAATAAAACACATCATCCCTCCGCACCCATAGAAGCCTCCTGACTACGGATCATCTTCATATGCCCATTGGCGCAGTCCTAATCCCAAATGTATCAATCACTTTAACCCCTTCCCACCTCAGCAGATATTTAGTTTATTTTTTAATCCTCCGTCTTTCAAGAGTCAGAACGTTTCTCACTTTTCCATCCTCAAAGTTTACAGGAGACGACATTTACTGTGATTTATTTTTACGTTTTTGATACCGTTTTGGGGTAGATACGACGTTTTGATCACTTTATATGGCAATTTTTTAAGGTAGTGCATAAGATCGGCTGCTACTAAAAGCATGGCTGTGGTGTCAGTAAGCCAAACATCCGACTCCTCAACCAGGACTGTGAGGTCAGTAAGCCAAACATCCGACTCCTCAACCAGGGCTGTGGTGTCAGTAAGCCAAACATCCGACTCCTCAACCAGGACTGTGAGGTCAGTAAGCCAAACATCCGACTCCTCAACCAGGGCTGTGGTGTCAGTAAGCCAAACATCCGACTCCTCAACCAGGGCTGTGAGGTCAGTAAGCCAAACATCCGACTCCTCAACCAGGGCTGTGAAGTCAGTAAGCCAAACATCCGACTCCTCAACCAGGGCTGTGAAGTCAGTAAGCCAAACATCCGACTCCTCAACCAGGGCTGTGAGGTCAGTAAGCCAAACATCTGACCCCTCAACCAGGGCTGTGGTGTCAGTAAGCCAAACATCCGACTCCTCAACCAGGGCTGTGGAGTCAGTAAGCCAAACATCCGACTCCTCAACCAGGGCTGTGGAGTCAGTAAGCCAAACATCCGACTCCTCAACCAGGGCTGTGAAGTCAGTAAGCCAAACATCCGACTCCTCAACCAGGGCTGTGAAGTCAGTAAGCCAAACATCCGACTCCTCAACCAGGGCTGTGAGGTCAGTAAGCCAAACATCCGACTCCTCAACCAGGGCTGTGAGGTCAGTAAGCCAAACATCCGACTCCTCAACCAGGACTGTGAAGTCAGTAAGCCAAACATCCGACTCCTCAACCAGGGCTGTGAGGTCAGTAAGCCAAACATCCAACTCCTCAACCAGGGTTGTGAGGTCAGTAAGCCAAACATCCGACTCCTCAACCAGGACTGTGGAGTCAGTAAGCCAAACATCCGACTCCTCAACCAGGGCTGTGAGGTCAGTAAGCCAAACATCCGACTACTCAACCAGGGCTGTGCAGTCAGTAAGCCAAACATCCGACTCCTCAACCAGGACTGTGCAGTCAGTAAGCCAAACACCCGACTCCTCAACCAGGGCTGTGAGGTCAGTAAGCCAAACATCCGACTCCTCAACCAGGGCTGTGGAGTCAGTAAGCCAAACATCCGACTCCTCAACCAGGGCTGTGAGGTCAGTAAGCCAAACATCCGACTCCTCAACCAGGGCTGTGCAGTCAGTAAGCCAAACATCCGACTCCTCAACCAGGGCTGTGAGGTCAGTAAGCCAAACATCCGACTCCTCAACCAGGGCTGTGGAGTCAGTAAGCCAAACATCCGACTCCTCAACCAGGGCTGTGGAGTCAGTAAGCCAAACATCCGACTCCTCAACCAGGGCTGTGCAGTCAGTAAGCCAAACATCCGACTCCTCAACCAGGGCTGTGAGGTCAGTAAGCCAACATCCGACTCCTCAACCAGGGCTGTGAGGTCAGTAAGCCAAACATCCGACTCCTCAACCAGGACTGTGAGGTCAGTAAGCCAAACACCCGACTCCTCAACCAGGGCTGTGAGGTCAGTAAGCCAAACATCCGACACCTCAACCAGGACTGTGAGGTCAGTAAGCCAAACATCCGACTCCTCAACCAGGGCTGTGGAGTCAGTAAGCCAAACATCCGACTCCTCAACCAGGGCTGTGGAGTCAGTAAGCCAAACATCCGACTCCTCAACCAGGGCTGTGAGGTCAGTAAGCCAAACATCCGACTCCTCAACCAGGGCTGTGCAGTCAGTAAGCCAAACATCCGACTCCTCAACCAGGGCTGTGCGGTCAGTAAGGCAAACATCCGACTCCTCAACCAGGGCTGTGCAGTCAGTAAGGCAAACATCCGACTCCTCAACCAGGGCTGTGAGGTCAGTAAGCCAAACATCCGACTCCTCAACCAGGGCTGTGAGGTCAGTAAGCCAAACATCCGACTCCTCAACCAGGGCTGTGAGGTCAGTAAGCCAAACATCCGACTCCTCAACCAGGGCTGTGAGGTCAGTAAGCCAAACATCCGACTCCTCAACCAGGGCTGTGAGGTCAGTAAGCCAAACATCCGACTCCTCAACCAGGGCTGTGCAGTCAGTAAGCCAAACATCCGACTCCTCAACCAGGGCTGTGAGGTCAGTAAGCCAAACATCCGACTCCTCAACCAGGGCTGTGAGGTCAGTAAGCCTGTGATCAGGAATAATTAGAGGGTTTTTTATTTTTATTATATATATTTAAAAATATATATTTTTTTTATTATATAGTATAACAAAAATTCTAATAATTCCTAATAACATATTTAATATCGTCATGTCCATAAAATTCCACTCTATCAACATATTAAACACCAAGAGAGGGAACAGCTCTCAGAGGATTTCCTGCCCCGATACATTGTAACGTAAGCTTTTTGCTGCTCTATTATGATGAATGTTTCCATTCACTGACAGCAATTAGGTAAAAAATATATATTCGCAGTGCAAAATCAGGAATTTCTTCCAGAAATAGCGCCACGCCTGCCCACAGGTTGTACATGGTATTGCAGCAAATGAACCCGAGAGGCAATACCAGCTGCTGCCTGAAGACAGGGTGGCGCTGTGTCTTGGTGGTTGGCTCCTGTCTCTTTAAGACTTGTCGTTCACGGCTCGTGTGGGTCAGCCTCCCCCCTAGAAGTGGTTAAGTGCAGTAGATGGGGTACGTCTGCCAAGTCTGGGCGCCCCGCGGCTCCCGGGACCCTCCATGGACGGCCTCTTCCGCTCTCCGGTCCTCGGTTTCTGATTTCAGGCGCGAGGACGACGCCGGCCCTGAGACCCCTGGTAATTCCAGCCTGTGTAAACCAATAAAGGGGGGGCAAAAAAGCCCTTCAGTCGGTAATGAATCCGGGGGGGTGCGGGCCCCGACCGCTCTGAAGTCGCACAGTAGGAACCGACTTTTATGACTAATTTGGTGTCCCTGATTTACAAAGTGTTTGTTACCGCTGGGCTGCCAGCCACGGCCATAACTCACCCGCCACTGCTACATATGAAACGTGCGGCCCCCACAATCTAATAAACCGGGGAAGGGGGGCCCCTCAGATCTGCCGGAATAATGTTCCACTCCTTAATGGAGACAGGCCCCGGGGACCCCCGAGCTATGGCCGAGACGGCGTTAACTCTTCCATGGTCCTAAACTGCCGTCACTTTTTTGGGTTTACGCTTCCTAATCCACCTAGGTGCTGCATTGAGTCATCTCTATTTTCACCAGCAGCACAGAGTATTACCAGCAGACGACCTAAAACGCGTCAGATCCATTGTTGCAAAAATTGTGATGTTTTACCCCTGAGTGAGCTCATGAACCAGGAGGCACAGGATGCTCAGCAGTAGAACTATTTGCTGTACTTTGTGCTGTATCTTTGTATTCATGAACCAGGAGGCTCTGGATGACCAGCGGTATATAGAAGTGTGTTTACATGGTGTTGTATGTTTTAGGATGAGGCTATGTGGTGATATCAGCTGCCTGGATGAAAGACTTTCTGTCTATGGTAATAGAAGTATTTGTTGTACCTTGTGCTGTATCTTTGTACTCATGAACCAGAGGGCCCTGGTATGACCAGCAACATATAGAAATGTGTTCATATGGTATTGTATATTTTAAGATGAGAGTACATGGTGATATTCAGCTGCCTGGATGAAAGACATTCTGTATATGGAAATATAAGTATTGCTGTAACTTTGTACTTTGTGCTGTATCTTTGTATCATGAACCAGGAGGCTTTGGATGACAAGTGGTATATAGAAGTGTGTTCATATGGTGTTGTATATTTTATGATGAGGGTACTTGGTGATATCAGCTGCTGGATGAAAGACATTCTGTATATGGAAATAGAATAATTTGCTGTATCTTTGTACTTTGTGCTGTATCTTTGTACTCATGAACTAGGAGGCTCTGCATGACCCAGCGGTATATAGAAATATATTAATTTGGTGTTGTTTGTTTTAAAATGAGGGTACATGGTGATATCAGCTGCATGGGTGAAGGACATGGTGCTATGGAAATAGAAGTATTTGTTGTACTTTGTGCTGTATCTTTGTTACTCATGCACCAGGAGGCCCTGGATGACCCAGCAGCATATAGAAATATATTAATTTGGTGTTGTATGTTTTAAGATGAGGGTACATGGTGATATCAGCTGCATGGGTGAAAGACATTGTGCCTATGGAAATAGAAGTATTTGTTGTACTTTGTGCTGTAGCTTTGTACACATGAACCAGGAGGTTCTGGATGACCAGCAGTATATAGAAGTGTGTATTATATGGTGCATGTTTTAAGATCAGGCTATGTTGTGATAACAGCTTCATGGTGAAAGACATTCTGTTTGGAATTAGAGTTTTTGCTGCACTTTGTGCTGTAGCTTTGTACTCATGAACCAGGAGACCCAGGATGAGCAAATGTCTGTTTCTCATATGACTTTTAGAGAATAGGAGAAAAATGTTGTAAACGATGACAGCGGTAGTAGAGCAGCATTACGTGCCATTAGATAGTGTCACCACCATGTAATTGTTTGTAGATCTGGACTCATGAACCAGGAGGCTCAGGATGAAGATTTCTGTAACTATTTACCAGCTCAGTCCTTATATCTTACAATGGAGCCCCTGATAATATCTGTCACCTGCAGCCTCGATGGACACTACAGAGCCTTGTTCACACCCTTGTAGATCTGTGCTCGTGAACCAGGAGGCTCAGGATGAACATGGACATAATTCCTGCCATATAGGAGACTTTGATCTTATTTTCTTGTATTGTGCCCCCAGTGTCACCAAGGAGAGGACGGAGGTGATCATCCAGGGGACGTCCAGTCCGGATCCTAACGACCCCACCGCTGTATGGGAGGAATACGAGTTTAACTGCAAACCGGGAAACTTAACCCGCCGGCCGTGCATCATCTCCCCCTATCACTACCGGCTGGACTGGCTCATGTGGTTCGCTGCTTTCCAGGTAAGAAGCCGCATAAGAATGAGCAAGAGCAACGATCTGAGTGACCAAAGTGTGATAGCCAGACAACCGGGTGAGAGCATCTGACGGTGGGTCTTGTGGGGTGTTCCCGGTGTATTGTGGGTCTTGTGGGGTGTTCCCAGTATATGGCAGGTCTTGTGGGGTGTTCCCGGTGTATGGTGGGTCTTGTGGCGTGTTCCTTGTACACAGCAGGTCTTATGGAGTGTTCCCAGTATATGGCAGATCTTGTGGGGGTGTTCCCGGTGTACGGCAGGTCTTGTGGGGGTGTTCCCGATGTACGGCAGGTCTTGGAAGGTCTTGTGGAGTGTGCCCAGTAAATAGACAGTCTTGTAGGGTGTTTCCAATAAATGGCAGGTCTTGTGGGTGTTCCTGGTATACTGGGGTCTTGTGGGGTGTTCCCGGTATACGGCAGGTCTTGTGGGGTGTTTCCGGTATACGGCAGGTCTTGTGGGGTGTTCCGGGTATACTGCGGGTCTTGTGGGTGTTCGGTATACGGCAGGTCTTGTGGGGTGTTTCGGTATACGCGGTCTGTGGGGTGTTCTGTATACGGCAGTGTTGTGGGGTGTTCCGGTATACAGCAGTGATCTTGTGGGGTTCTTCATCTGGGTGTCTGTATACGTTGTGGGTGTTCGTACGGCAGGTCTTGTGGGGTGTTCCGGTATACAGCAGGTCTTGTGGGGTTTCCTGGTATACGCAGGTCTGTGGGTGTTCCGGTATACGCAGGTCTTGGGTGTTCCTGTATATACGGCGGTGTTTGGGTGTTCTCGTTATACAGCAGGTCTTGTGGAGTGTTCCCAATATACAGCAGGTCTTGTGGGGTGTTCCCGCTATAAAGTAGGTCTTGTGGGGTGTTCTCGTTATACAGCAGGTCTTGTGGTGTGTTCCCGGTATACAGCAGGGCTTGTGGGGTGTTCCCTGTATACAGCAGGTCTTGTAGGGTGTTCCTGTATACAGCAGGTCTTGTGGGGTGTTCCCGATATATGGCAGGTCTCGTGGGGTGTTCTCGTTATACAGCAGGTCTTGTGGGGTGTTCCCTATATACGGCGGGTCTTGTGGGATATTGCCGGTGTACGTTGGGTCTTGTATGGTGTTCCCGATATACAGCAGGCTTGTGGGGTGTTCCCCTATAAAGTAGGTCTTGTGGGGTATTCCCAATATACGGCAGGGCTTAGGGGGTGTTCCCGATATACAGCAGGGCTTGTGGGGTGTTCCCTGTATACAGCAGGTCTTGAGGAGTGTTCCGTATATACAGTGGGTATTGTTGGATGTTGCGGTGTACGTTGGGTCTTTTGGGGTGTTCCTGATATACGGCGGGTCTTGTAGGGTGTTCCCGATATGGTGCTTTTTACCATTATGCAGATTAGGCTGAAAAAGTGACCTTGAATGATGGGGCTAGTTGTCCAGCATGTCTGTGCTCCTCAAATCAAAACATGATTCTACTTACGAGTACCCAGCACTTTTTTAAACGGAATGTCCAGAATTAGACGACACAGCTGCTTTAAATGCACTATCACTTCCTATTGCAGAAAAAACCCTTTAATTTTTTAAGGGGACGGTCCACTTTTGACAAAATAGACTGATTACAAGGGGCCTTTGACATTTGGATTCTCAGGGGAGGGTCTTTGATCTGTGATGTTTCCCTGCAGCTCCCCCGCAGGTGATAGGCGGTATTACTTGGTGATTACTGATATTAATTTTATTTGCCACCTGTGTAGTTTATAGATGTCGAGACGGGTGACAATATTGGTATCTTTTTATTGGGTAATGCTTGGGGACAGCCAAAACTTTTTAGACTGGATATTTAGCTGCATGGTATCATAATAGTAGCTGGAACTTTTTCAGCCATATTGTTTGCCACCCGTCTTTCCCAGGGATAGATGCTTCGGGTATTTAAAGGGGAAGCGCTCTTTGTACAATTTTTACTCTAGTGCAGGGACATTTGGAGAAAGGGTTAAGTAGATCCCTAAAAGGCTGAGTGCACGTCGCTGCTGTTTACTATGCAGGGCCGGGTCCAGCAATAACAGCGCGTTTCGAGTTTACAGTGGAAACGTCAGCGGGCGGCTGGCACCCCGGCGAGGCAGACATGCTGAAGGGGGGGGAGAGGGGTATTAGATTAATGGCCGGGCGGGTGGAAGAAAAATATTTGGCCAAAGCTACTTGTTTATGTTGCGGCCCTGTGTGTCACGGTGCCAGTCACTGGTTGGCACCACCACAGCGATGGTGCCACCATGGAGTGAATGTAAATGGCCTGTTGTGTGGAGGGACTCAAAATAAGGAGGTATGAATAGTGCGGGTTGTATGTCTGGTATGTCTGGGGCATCCATGGGCACCGCGGCCATAGCTTTGTGTGGAGTGTCAGTCCTGATGGGGGTGGAAATATTGGGTTGGGTCAGGTTTTCTCAATACCTGCTTGCTGTCAGTGAATAAAAATCCTCCCAGAGACTGTTTCTGTAACAAATCAATTTCTATTCATCGAGGGCAAGCAGAGATGGAACGGAAACTTAAACACAAAGTTTCCAAAACTTTTTTGGACATCCCCTTTAAGAAAGTGGACATATCCTTCACGGAGGTAAAGTGGCTCCTGCAGCGGGAGCCCCCAGAGGTTGAGTGCCATCGCCTGCTGCTGCAGATCCTGGGCCTGCCGGTCGCACACGGGGCTGGGATTGCGGCTGCCAGTCAGGAGCGTGCGCTCCGAACAATGCAGCAGTGTTCCCTCGTCTCGCCTTCTGCCAGTCTAATTCACACCTCACATCCTGACACAAGCCAGCAGCATCCGACTGCGCCTGCACCACCCTGGCGGGGGTTCGGGGGGGCACCCTGCACTGATCACACCGGGATTTACACAGATTCTACCCACCGCTCATCAACGATGGAGTCTGACTGCCGGACGTCAAAAAGTAAACATCACGCTGGCACCACTGGCACAGCACCTAATGCAGGCGCCTAATGGGGGCATTGCAAGCAAAGTGCCTAATGCAGGCACTGCTGGCAAAGGGCCTAATGTGGTCACCGCTGGCATAGCATCCTAATGCGGGCACCGCTGGCACTGCGCCTAATGCAGGCACCGTTGGCACAGCACCTAATGCAGGCACTTCTGGCAAAGTGCCTAATGCGTTCACCGCTGGCATAGCACCCTAATGTGGGCACCGCTGACACAGCACCTAATGCAGGCACCGCTGGCACAGCGCCTAATGTGGTCACCGCTGGCATAGCTGGAGTCTGACTGCCGGACCGCTGGAGTCTGACTGCCGGACCTCAAAAAGTAAACATCACACTGGCACAGCACCTAATGCAGGCACCGCTGGTAAAGCGCCTAACGGGGGCATCGCAAGCAAAGTGCCTAATGCAGGCACTGCTGGCAAAGCGCCTAATGTGGTCACCGCTGGCATAGCATCCTAATGCTGGCACAGCGCCTAATGCAGGCACCACGCCTATTGTGGGCACCATCTTGCACAGCGCCTAATGCAGGCACTGCTGGCACAGCGCCTAATGTGGGCACCTCTGGCACAGCGCCTAATGCAGGCACCGCTGGCACAGCGCCTAATGCGGGCACCGCTGGCACAGCGCCTAATGCAGGCACCGCGCCTATTGTGGGCACCATCTTGCACAGCGCCTAATGCAGGCACTGCTGGCACAGCGCCTAATGTGGGCACCTCTGGCACAGCGCCTAATGCAGGCACCGCTGGCACAGCGCCTAATGCGGGCACCGCTGGCACAGCGCCTAATGCGGGCACCACTAGCACAGTGCCTAGATGAGAGAAAACTATTTCTAAGTTCCTTACAAGATCTCTGCTTGCTGCAATTAAATTTCAAAATTCATCATTTCCATTTGAAGAGTAAGAATTCACCCTGCCCTAATGCTGAGGGTTTGTTGCAGTGTGTCAGTCCACACTGGACACCAGCACGTCCTCGGAGGTGACTAGAATCGGGTTTGGGGTAACCTCCCTTTTCCATTTTCAATTTTTCCCCCTTCACCTCCCAAGAGTGTTTTTTTGCATGTTTTCAGAACTTAATATTTTAATATCTTTTAATAGATTTTTTTACTACTAGAATTAATTTTTTAATAGATTTTATTTATTTATTTTTTTTTTAATTACCCCTTCAGGGAGGATTTAATATCTTAATATTTTTAATAGATTTTTTTTTCATTAATATAATTTTTTATAGATGTATTTTTTTTATTTTTTTTTTTCTCCTCCTGGGTGGACTTGAACCTGCGATCACTTGTACGATACCATGAAATACCATAGTAGTGCAGTGTACTGTATTATCACTGATCTCCTATGGAGACTGGCTGCCCTGGCAGACATGGGGGGTCTTCAGAAGGACCCTGGCTGCCATGACAGTGACATCACCACCCTGCACTCACACAGGAAAGGTCCTCCCCCATTTCCAACCTCCTAAATGCTGCAGCCACGGTGGATTGTGGCGTCTAAGCAGTTAAGCTGCCGTGATCAGAGCTAGCTCAGGTGCCGGCATTGTGACACCACTCTGTTTATGTAGTGCACACGTCCATTATGGAAACCTGGGCAGATGGGACCCCAAAGTCACCATGTTCATGGTGTTTTCATTCATTGACAGCAAGCTGAGATCTTGAAAACAGTCAAAAATTGGGTCACAGAATTTTTCTCTTTTAAAGTGGGTCACATAAATCGATTTATTAATACTACAATTGAGGTTTTCTGCTATTTTAACATATTGGATTGGTGGGACTTTCGCATACAAGTCCATACAAGTGAATGGTGGAGGACTTGCAATACCAGTTATGGCCACTACAGAACACATGGCGCTGTCCTACTTCCAAGTGAGATCGACTGATCGAAGGGACCCAGTAAACTCACTCGGAAGGGGGACAGCGCCATGTGTTCTGCAGTGGCCATAACTGGTACTGCAAATTCTCACCCATTCATTTGTATGGCACTCTATTTCAAGGGGGGTGCAAGTGAATGTATTAAAAGCTGCCTTTTTAAATCCATTCGATGTGACAGGACTGGTTTGTTAAACATTTTACGTATAGGCCGGGAGGGAAGGAGTTAACTCTTGGACTCCTAGGACATTTAGAACCAGTATTTCATTGCTCTGCCCTGAGGCATGCAGGCTCTCCCCTGCCAACCGGTATCCATGGATAAGAAGTTGGCATCGCCCGTCAGAAGCCAAACTAGGAGTCACGTCGTAAAGTAACGGAGGAGCAAACGTCGGCACCGCGGGCATCGCCCTGACACATATCCCGCCCCGAGAGCCAGTCCATAGCTGTGTCTCCATGAATCGGCAAGGGAACCCACTCCTGCCATAAACACGTCTCCTGGTCCGCAGAGCTGGCTCTCACTTCCCTGTGCCCGCCAGGGAGCCGGCTCAGCGTGGCAGCACTGAGTCATTCAGTGAGAAAGGCCTGCCAGTCCTGCTGCGGGCACACCAGGGAAAAAGCTCGCTGCCAATGATGTCACCAGCAGGAAAGCTACCGGCGGGACAAAATGGGAGGAAATGAAAGTTTACTTGCAAATAAAAATGAAATTTAATACATTATTGGTTGAAGCCGAAACGCATGTAATTACCCGCACTTACCACCAGGTGGCGCTTACAGTAATAGCTCAAACAGGACCCTTGTAATAATGTCTCTCTGTTGTCTGCTACATCAGACTATTCCCAGGCTGACACATGTATTAAATGCTTTATAGAGAACTATGGCCGGTATATAACATTGTATATACGGGTGTTGTGTTCACTCCTCGAATTGTAGAACGACACCAGCAGAATCCTACAGCAATCGTATATGTGATCTATAGCAGGACTCGCCTCCCGGTTATGGACCCTATTTTCTGGTCATCATAATGGGAGACCCAGACAATGGGGTTTAGGGCACTGCCCTCCGGAGGTCACACTAGGTACTACAAGTTTGTAGACACCGCCTCCTCCGCTTATAAACCCCTACCGCAGGGAACATCCTCAGTTTTAAACTTAGTGTGCTCGGAGATCACGCTTTGCTTGCACTTCACTGCACTCTCACTACTTACGTGATGGCGTCTGAAGACAAGGTAATATGGTCCTAGTCGGGACCTGCGACAGCCTCCCCGCTCACCCTTTGTGGCACACGCTGGTGGAGGTACCGGAGGGCCTAGTGCCTGGACACTCTGTGTTCTCCCGGTACGCTGTTGCGCTCCTTTCCATCCCTCTCTGGGGGGCTCTGGAGAGTGGGAGATGGGAGCCTTGCACAGCTCCGCTCCGTCCGAGGCCTCCCTAAATGGTGCTTACACTCCGGACTGGGCTGAACCCCCGTCCGAGGCCTCCCTAAATGGTGCTTACAGACCGGACCGGCACTGAGGCACTCTGTGTCTCCTGTGTGCCTGGGGGTAGTGTCTGGCACTTTATGTGTCCTGGCACTCAGACCGCGCGTTACCCTCGGGTCCGCGGATCTGGCGGTGTACCCTGTGCTGGGGTCACCCTGGCTGACCGCCCTGTGTGTCACAGGGGCTGAGGCCGTAGACTGTGCATGTTTGTATGTGATGACAGTCTGGGTATGTGTGCATGATGATTTCGCACTGTTTTCCCGCGCTGCGGGCTCCAGCACCTCCATTACAGAGGCTGCTTGGAGGAGGAGAGGCAGCCCTTACGGTGACGTCACCGGGGGGCGTGTGCGTGTGCTTCCCGCGTGTTCCCGGCGCCGCCCACGTCTGTGCTGGCGGCGGCCATCTTCTCTCTCACTTCCCGGCTGGGATCTACGGCAGCACGTGTCTGCACTTCAGAGGGAGACCGGAACTCGCGGAGGTCACACACACACACCGCTTCCTCCCACCGCGTTACTGCGGTCGGTAAGCCACCGGGATTCCCGGTTTGTTTTGTCTATTGGCCTTGGCCTCAACCCCTACTGTGGCTATGTCCTCAGTAAGGAAGCATGCTGCTAAGGCGGCGGATAACACCATTACCTGTGCTACCTGCAAGGGAACTTTGGTGGAGGGGTCCTGCAATAACTGCGGACGCCCAGAAGCCCGGGCTGGCTCAGCTGAGGCAGCAGCAGCTCCGGTGCTATACCCTGAGATTCAGGTAATCCAAGGGCCATGGGAAACGCAGAATAGGATCAATGAATCCTTGCTGTCCCAGATGTCCTCCATGTCGCAGTCACTGGAGGCACTGCATAGGAGACTGGAAAACCCAGCTACTCCTTCCAGTTACCCCCGGGTGTCTCCCTCTTCTGCTGTGAGACCCCCTAAGCGGGCTCGTCGTGAGGATTCACCCGAGCTCCAGGCTCTCTCTGAGGAGGAGCGTTCCTCTGATGGTGAGGAAGATGATGGGGGTTCAAACTTCGGGTCTGTGTCTGTGTCTGAACCTCCAGACGGGGTGGAGGATCTGGTGTCCTCCATCAATGAGACCTTGCGTCTCGTGACTCCCCCTGAAGAGGTTGTCGTGCACCCGAAGGAGGTCTATCAATGGCTGCGGCCAGAGGCTAGACCAAGTGGATCCTTCATGGACCACACTAATTTTGGAAGGGTGGTTAGAGCACCCAGGTTACATCCTGGGCGGCGCTATGTCCGCAAACCTAAGGACAATCGCTTCCCCTTCCCCCAGGAGGTGCTTCAGGAATGGTCACAGTCTCCAAAGGTGGACGCTTCCATGACTAGAATTGCTGCACGCTCCCTTTTCTCTGCCTCTGATAGCTCCTCACTGAAGGATGCTACTGATAGACAGGTCGAGCAACTCGCCAAGTCTTCCTATGAGGCTGTGGGGTCTTCATTTGCCCCTAATTTTGCCACGGTCTGGACCTTACAAGCGATTACTACCTGCTTGGATGGTATCACTGACCTGGCAAGGTCCAGTCCGGAGGTCCTGGCACTCACTGAGAGAGCAAGGGCCTATGCGGACTACGCCAGGACGGCGTCTCTGGAAACTGCCACTCGCTCAGCTGTGGCTTCGGCCAATGCGATAGCGATCCGCAGGTTGTTGTGGCTGCGTCTTTGGGACTCAGATGCCACATCTAAGAAGATTCTGCAGAATCTTCCGTTCTCTGGTGACAGACTCTTTGGCACAGAGCTGGACAAGCTGATCAAGGATTCTGCTGAGTCTAAGATACCGCAGAATAAGCCTAAGCCACGGTATACCGTTAAGAGGAACCCAAAGCAGTGGTCCTTTCGGTCCGGCTCACAGTCATCAGCACCGTCCGCTCGCACGGACCGAGGGGGCAAGCCCGCTTCTCAGTGGCGCTCCAAGAGTCGTCCAAAGAAGCCGGCGGGGGCGGCAACTACCACCCCCAAACCCGCCTCTACATGACTCACTCTTTCATCCTTCCTCCCCACAGGTGGGGGGCCGCTTGTCTCGCTTTCAGGACAAGTGGCTACTTCACGTTCAAGATCAGTGGGTTCGAGACGTAGTCTCGCGAGGTTACAGGATAGAGCTGACGTCAAAACCATTATCCCGATTCCATCGGTCTGTTCCATCCCCAGAAAAGACTCCGGCTTTTCTCCGGGTGTTGGAGGGACTCCGCAGAGACGGAGTAGTGGTCCCAGTGCCCACGGCAGAGAGGTTCAGGGGTTTTTACTCCAACCTCTTTATTGTCCCAAAGAAGGACGGCTCCTTTCGACCGGTCCTAGACCTAAAATTGTTCAACCGTCACGTGTTGGTGCGGAAGTTCCGCATGGAATCCCTACGTTCCGTTATCGCGGCTCTGTCGCAGGGGGACTTCCTAGCGTCCATCGATATCAGGGACGCTTACCTTCACGTGCCCATTGCACCGGCTCATCAACGCTGGTTACGATTCGCAGTGGGGGACGAACATCTCCAATTTGTGGCCCTACCCTTCGGGTTGGCCTCTGCACCAAGGGTGTTCACGAAGGTGATGGCCTCCATGATGGCTCTCCTGCATGTGCAGGGTCACGCCGTCATACCCTATCTGGACGACCTATTGGTCAGGGCGCCATCGGAAGACCTTTGTCGGGTGAGCCTGGAAGCGACCATGAGGTCTCTGGAACAGTTCGGGTGGCTTCTCAATACTCAGAAGTCGACCCTGGTTCCGACCCAGTCATTGACATATCTGGGCATGGATTTCCACACGGACTCAGCCCTGGTGTCTCTACCTCAGGCCAAGCAGCTGGCGATCCACTCAGGAGTACAGCACGTTCTCCTGTCACCTCACTCATCCCTTCGGGAATTGATGAGACTGGTGGGACGCATGGTAGCGGCAATAGAGGCGGTGCCATTTGCACAGTTTCGTCTCCGTCCTCTCCAGCTGGAGATTCTTCGCCGGTGGGACAAGAGAGCGATCTCTCTGAATCGGTTGGTGGCACTATCGCAACCGACCAGGGACTCCCTGCAGTGGTGGCTACAGCCACGTCACTTGTCACGGGGAAGATCCTTCCTCAAACCTTCTTGGTTAGTGGTGACCACCGACGCCAGTCTGAAGGGCTGGGGCGCGGTGTTCTTACACCACAGGGCTCAAGGCCTCTGGACTCAGGCGGAGTCGACGTTGCAGATCAACGTCCTGGAGATCAAGGCGGTCTATCTGGCGCTCCTGGCGTTTCAGAAATTCCTGGCAGGACGACCCATTCGGGTACAGTCCGACAATGCGACGGCCGTCGCCTACATAAATCATCAGGGAGGGACCAGAAGTGCTCAGGCCCTCGCCGAAGTCCACCGCATCCTATCGTGGGTGGAGGAACACGACTGCTTGATCTCCGCAGTTCACATCCCAGGGGTCGAGAACTGGGAGGCCGACTACCTGAGCCGGCAGGGGATGGACGCCGGAGAGTGGTCCCTGCATCCAGACGTCTTCCGGGACATCTGCAGCAGATGGGGCACTCCGGACGTGGATCTGATGGCCTCAAGGCTGAATCATCAGGTGCCCCAGTACGTGGCGAGATCGTGGGATCCTCAGTCCCTGGGGGCGGATGCTCTGATACTGAGTTGGTCCAGCTTCCAACTGCCGTATGTGTTCCCTCCTCTGGCTCTGATTCCCAGGGTCCTGTGGAAGATCAGGTCGGAGTGCAGGATAGCCATTCTAGTGGCTCCAGATTGGCCCAGGAGGTCCTGGTATCCGGACCTGTGGCAACTGTCAGGCGGACACAGGTGGGCTCTTCCAGAACGCGCAGATTTACTCGCACAAGGCCCATTCTTCCACCTCAATTCCAGGGCCCTCAGATTGACTGCATGGCTCTTGAGGCCTGGCTCCTGACATCTAGGGGTTTCTCCCCTACAGTGGTGGCCACTATGAATCGGGCTAGGAAGCCTGTTTCCAGGAAGATGTACCACCGGACGTGGAAGATCTTTTTTACCTGGTGTGCCTCTGGTGGACGGTCTCCTTGGCCCTTGTCCATCCCGACGTTGTTGGCTTTCTTACAGTCGGGTTTGGAGTTGGGATTATCCCTTGGCTCTTTGAAATGTCAAGTATCAGCACTTTCGGTGCTGTTTGACAGGCGATTGGCGCTCCTCCCGAAGGTGCGTCAATTTCTGCAGAGGGTGTCGCGGATGGTTCCGCCCTACAAGAGACCTCTGGACCCTTGGGACCTTAACATGGTCCTGGCGGCATTACAGAAACCGCCGTTTGAGCCGTTGAGAGATGTTTCTCTATCTCGTCTATCCCAGAAGGTGGCCTTTCTGGTGGCGATTACGTCTCTAAGGAGGGTCTCAGAATTGGCTGCACTATCGTGCAAGTCACCCTTTCTGGTGGTTCACCAAGACAAGGTGGTGTTGCGCCCACGGCCAGAATTCTTGCCGAAGGTGGTTTCAACTTTTCACCTGAACCAGGAGATTGTTCTCCCATCATTTTGCCCCGCTCCCGTTCATCAGGTGGAGCGCGACCTCCATACTCTGGATCTCGTGAGAGCTGTACGCATTTATGTGTCCAGGACCGCCTCCTTCAGGAGTTCGGATTCCTTATTTGTTCTTACGACAGGTCGCTGTAAGGGGTCCGCGGCTTCGAAGTCAACCTTGGCCAGATGGATTAAGGCTTCCATTCAAGAGGCTTACCGGTCCTCTGGTTTGCCTCTCCCGGTGGGATTGAAGGCTCACTCTACCAGGGCTGTAGGTGCCTCTTGGGCCTTGCGACATCGAGCGTCTGCTCTACAGGTGTGTCAGGCGGCCACTTGGTCCAGCCTGCACACTTTCTCTAAGCACTATATGGTGCATGCCCATGCCTCTGCGGATGCAAGTCTGGGCAGGCGGGTTCTCCAGGCGGCGGTTGCCCACCTTTGAAGGGAACCATGTGTTATCCGTCTTGTTGAGGAACTCTTCCCGCCCTGGGGTATTGCTTTAGGACATCCCCATTGTCTGGGTCTCCCATTATGATGACCAGAAAAAAGAGAATTTTGTTTACGTACCGTAAATTCTTTTTTCTTTAATCATCAATGGGAGACCCAGCACCCACCCAGTTGTTCCTTTGCATGTTTTGCATTTGTTCTGCTCTCTGTTGAGACAGTGTTTGCCGGGTTGTTGAACCGTCTGTGCACGGCATTCTTCCCGATGTTTCGGGTGTGGTTTATTTTCTCCTCGCAGCTTATGGACCAAACTGAGGATGTTCCCTGCGGTAGGGGTTTATAAGCGGAGGAGGCGGTGTCTACAAACTTGTAGTACCTAGTGTGACCTCCGGAGGGCAGTGCCCTAAACCCCATTGTCTGGGTCTCCCATTGATGATTAAAGAAAAAAGAATTTACGGTACGTAAACAAAATTCTCTTTTTCTTCTACTAAAATAAAAAAAATCAAGGTGTGCTGCAAATAAATAGAGAAATGTGATCAGTAGATGCCAAAAAACTATTAATTTGGGCATAAGTATGGATCCTACTGCAATCACCCGAGGTGCTCCTGCAGGTAATGGAATAAGACTGGGTGTCAGATACTCTCTGCAGCCTTTCCACCAGTGAATGACAGGTTAATCAGATTGGGGTGGTAACCCTGCTGGTCATTAGTACTTTGCTTTTCTACAGTATAAATATGGTGCACACACAGCCATCAACTAAGGCAGGGGTGGGGAACACCAGTCCTGTAGGGCCGCCAACAGTGCAGGTGTTCAGGATTTCCTTAGCATTACACAGGGGTTGGAATCATCACCAGTGCAGGTGATGATATATATTATCACCTTTGTACTACTAAGGAAATGCTGAAAATCTGCACGTTGGCAGCCCTCGGGGCCTGAAGTTCCCCACCCCTGATCTAGGGTTTTCCAGGTGCTTTGTAGCCTTGTAGAATGATGCAGATTAATACAGTGGGTCACTTACTCTCTGCAGCCTTTCCACCAGTGAATGACACATGAAACAGATTGGGGTGGTAACCCTGCTGGTTATCAGTGCGTACTTTGCTTTTTTACAGCATAAATATGGCGCACACAGCCATCACCTAGGTCAGGAGTGGGAAACTTCAGGCCTCGAAGGCCACCATCAGTGCATATTTTCAGGATTTCCTTAGCATTGCAGAGGTGTTGTAATCATCACCTGTGCTGGTCATTCATTTATCACCTGTGTAATACTAAGGAAATCCTGAAAACAAGACCTGTTGGCGGCCCTCGAGGCCTGAAGTTCCCCACCCCTGATCTAGGGTTGTCCAGATGCTTTATAGCCTTGTTGAATGAGGCAGGTTGATACAGTGGGTCATGTACTCTCTGCAGCCTTTCCACCAGTGAATGACACATCAAACAGATTGGGGTGGTAACCCTGCTGGTCATCAGTCCATACATAAATATGATGGACACAGCCATCACCAAAGGCAGGGGTGGGGAACTCCAAGCCTCGAGAGCCACCAACAGTGCAGGTTTTCAGGATTTCCTTAGCATTGCCCCTGTGCAGGTGATTATATTACCACCTGTGCACTACTAAGGAAATCCTGAAGATCTGTACGTTGGCAGCCCTCGAGGCCTGGAGTTCCCCCACCCCCTGATCTAGGGTTTGTGGGTGCTTTATAGTCTTGTAGAATGAGGCAGGTTGATACTGTGGGTCTGTTACTCTCTGCAGCCTTTCCACCAGCCAGTGACACATGGAACAGATTGGGGTGGTAAAAGGAAACCTGCTGGTCGTCAGTGGGTACTGTGCTTTATATACAGCATAAATATGGGGCCACTTTTTTCCAGGGTGCTTTCGTAGCATCAATAAGATTTATTAATACTGTGGGTCAGTTACTCTCTGCAGCCTTTCCATTAATGAATTACTCATCAAGCATGCAGCTGATAGATGATGGGTATTGCACATTTTTCAGCATAAGGACACGGACACACTATGCGAGATGCTTGCAAGATACTCGCACGAGTCTCGCATGACTCACCCAAACAGGCCCCTGGCTCTCTGGACAGGAGCGTAGAGCTCCATAGAAACACAAGCAGCTGACGCGCTCCTGTCCGGAGAGACGGAGGCCGTCCCGGGTGAGTCATGCGAGACTCGTGCGATTATCTTGCATGTCACATAGTGTGTCTCTGCCCTAAATGTGATGTACACTGCCAATAGCATGCAGCTTTTCAGTCTTATAGAATGGGACATGTAGATACAGTGTGTCAGGGACTCTCTGCAGCCTTTACACCAATAGCTGACACATTAAACTGTGGATAGTGGTGCATGCTCCCCCTGCTGGCTGTTGGTGGGTATTGCACTTTATTATAGGAAACCAGGCTGAAATGTATTTTTACATGAATTAAGTGTTTTTCAGTATTTTTGCTGTTTGTGTGTTTTAAAATGACTCCGTGTCACCTGTTTCTTTCATGTCAGACCTATGAACACAATGAATGGATAATACATCTCGCGGGGAAGCTCCTAGCAAATGACCCCACCGCAACCTCCCTTATGGCTTACAACCCCTTTCAGGAGAAAGGACCCCCCAGGTAACCAACTTGTCAGCAGGGGAACATTTTCTGAATACGGTATGTCGTATAGGACGTTTTCACGCAGCTCTTAAAGTGACAGTAAGCCTGAGTGTAACTTTTTCTATAATGCAGCTTTTGCTGAGTGTGTGAATAGAATATGCTGCACCCGGTGGTACAACGTGGTACTGCAAGTAAAAATACAACCACTCCAAAAATAATTTTACAAAATAGTTATAAAACAAGTAATTTAATCAGATTAAAAACGTACCACTCCTTTGCTCCCATTCAGGTATATCCACAGTCTCTCATTGTAAAAGCTGCTTTCTACAGTTCAGCAATAGGATCCCAATATTTTTGGATCCTAAGTAAATTACAAAGTTAGCCGAGATCTCCATCGATCAGCTAAAGTGTTTGATTTTTTTGGCAGCACCCCCACTGGTGATATGAAGTATTACACCCTCTCCATTCATATCAATGGGTTGGACGGGACCTCCAGGATGTAGGGTGTATAAAAGTGGGATTCTTAAAGTGGACAACCCCTTTAATTAGGGATTCTTAACCCCGGCTCAATGATCTCCTCTGCTGAGACTCCTGACTCTGACAACGTCAGAAAATCCTGGTTACTGTAGCGGGCACTTATTCATCCCCATCACTAATGCTACTGCAACATAAAAAGAATTAACAGAGGACTCGCAAAAATGACCGCGACGTCCAGTTTATTGTTCATTTTGCTTTATTGCCTAATACCGCAGCCCGCTCAACAAGTCAGATAATCACCGCCTGGGACAGCGCCAAGTCTGAGCCCGGATTAGGTTACACCGCCCCCGTATATAAAATCCACGAGAGCCCTGCTCTCCATCACCTATACCGAGAGTATAATCCCTGATGAGGCTTAGAGCAGCACATAAGGAGTTAACCGTACCTCGTTTGCGAGTATATGCTGTAGCATTATCACAGGTTAATGTCACTTTAAATAATTACTTAATATGCCATTATACAAATTGGAGATCAATTTTTCTTATACAGAGCTCCAAGACCTCTGCGTTGGCATAGAAAAATGATATAAACCTTGCTTTCTGCATTCACCACTAGGGGGAGCTCCCTGTATACAGAGATACATGATATGATCCTGTCTGCAGCCACCACTAGGGGGAGCCCCCTCTATGAAGAGATACATGATAAGATTCTGTCTGCAGTCACCACTAGGGGGAGCTCCCTGTATACAGAGATACATGATAAGATTCTGTCTGCAGTCACCACTAGGGAGAGCTCCCTGTATACAGAGATAACATGATAAGATTCTGTCTGCAGCCACCACTAGGGGGAGCTCCCTGTATACAGAGAAACATGATAAGATCCTGTCTGCAGTCACCACTAGGGGGAGCTCCCTGTATACAGAGATACATGATAAGATTCTGTCTGCAGTCACCACTAGGGTGACCTCCCTGGATACAGAGATACATGATAAGATTCTGTCTGCAGCCACCACTAGGGGGAGCTCCCTGTATACAGAGATACATGATAAGATTCTGTCTGCAGTCACCACTAGGGTGAGCTCCCTGTATACAGAGATACATGATAAGATTCTGTCTTCAGTCACCACTAAGGGGAGCTCCCTGTATACAGAGATACATGATAAGATCCTGTCTGCAGCACCACTAGGGGGAGCTCCCTGTATACAGAGTTACATGATAAGATGCTGTCTGCAGCCACCACTAGGGGGAGCTCCCTGTATACAGAGTTACATGATAAGATGCTGTCTGCAGTCACCACTAAGGGGAGCTTCCTGTATACAGAGATACATGATAAGATTCTGTCTGCAGTCACCACTAGGGGGAGCTCCCTGTATACAGAGATACATAAGATCCTGTCTGCAGCCACCACTAGGGGGAGCTCCCTGTATACAGAGATACATGATAAGATTCTGTCTGCAGTCACCACTAGGGTGAGCTCCCTGTATACAGAGATACATGATAAGATCCTGTCTGCAACCACCACTAAGGGGAGCTCCTTGTATTCAGTGAAACATGATAAAATTCTGTCTGCAGTCACCAATAGGGGGAGCTCCCTGTATACAGAGATACATGATAAGATCCTGTCTGCAGCCACTACTAGGGGGTTCCCTGTATACAGAGATACATGATAACATTCTGTCTGCAGTCACCACTAGGGGGAGCTCCCTGTATACAGAGATACATGATAACATTCTGTCTGCAGTCACCACTAGGGGGAGCTCCCTATATACAGAGATACATGATAAGATCCTGTCTGCAGTCACCACTAGGGGGAGCTCCCTATATACAGAGATACATGATATGATTCTGCCTGCAGCCATCACTAGGGGAGCTACCTGTATACAGAGATACATAAGATCCTGTCTGCAGTCACCACTAGGGGGAGCTCCCTGTATACAGAGATACATGATACGATCCTGTCTGGAGCCACCACTAGGGGGAGTTCCCTGAATACAGAGATACATAAGATTCTGTCTGCAGTCACCACTAGGGGAGCTCCCTGTATACAGAGATACATAAGATTCTGTCTGCAGTCACCACTAGGGGGAGCTCCCTGTATACAGAGATACATGATACGATCCTGTCTGGAGCCACCACTAGGGGGAGTTCCCTGAATACAGAGATACATAAGATTCTGTCTGCAGTCACCACTAGGGGGAGCTCCCTGTATACAGAGATACATAAGATCCTGTCTGCAGTCACCACTAGGGGAGCTCCCTGTAAACAGAGATGCATGATAAGATCCTGTCTGCAGCCACCACTAGGGGGAGCTCCCTGAATACAGAGATACATGAAGATCTTGTCTGCAGTCACCAGTAAGGGGAGCTCCCTGTATACAGAGATACATAAGATCCTGTCTGCAGCCACCACTATGGGGCGTGCCCTGTATAAGAGGTACATAAGATTCTGTCTGCAGTCACCACTAGGGAAAGCTCCCTGTATACAGAGATACATGATAAGATCCTGTCTGCAGCCACCACTAGGGGAGCTCCCTGTATATAGAGATACATGATAAGGTTCTGTCTGCTGTCACCACTAGGGAAGCTCCCTGTATATAGAGATACATGATAAGATTCTTTCTGCAGTCACCACTAGGGGGAGCTCCCTGTATAAAGAGATACATGAAATCCTGTCTGCAGACACTCAAAGGGGGAGCTCCCTGTATACAGAGATACATGATACGATCCTGTCTGCAGTCACCACTAGGGGGAGCTCCCTGTATACTGAGATACATAAGATCCTGTCTGCAGCCACCACTAGGTGGAGCCCCTTGTATACAGAGATACATAAGATTCTGTCTGCAGCCACCACTAGGGGGAGCTCCCTGTATTCAGAGATACATGATAAGATCCTGTCTGCAGCCACCACTTGGGAGAGCTCCCTGTATACAGAAATACAGAAGATTCTGTCTGTAGCCACCACTAGGGGGAGCACCCTATATACAGAGATGGATAAGATTTTGTCTGCAGACACGACAAGGAGGAGCTTCCTGTATATAGAGATACATGATAAGATTCTTTCTGCAGCCACCACTAGGGGAGCTCCCTGTATACAGAGATGCATGATAAGATCCTGTCTGCAGTCACCACTAGGGGGAGCTCCATGTATGCAGAGATACATGATAAGATTCTGTCTGCAGCCACCACTAGGGGTCCTCCCTGTATACAGAGATACATGACAAGTTGTCTGCAGTCACCACTAGGGGGAGCTCCCTGTATACTGAGATACATAAGATCCTGTCTGCAGCCACCACTAGGTGGAGCCCCTTGTATACAGAGATACATAAGATTCTGTCTGCAGCCACCACTAGGGGGAGCTCCCTGTATTCAGAGATACATGATAAGATCCTGTCTGCAGCCACCACTTGGGAGAGCTCCCTGTATACAGAGATACAGAAGATTCTGTCTGTAGCCACCACTAGGGGGAGCACCCTATATACAGAGATGGATAAGATTTTGTCTGCAGACACGACAAGGAGGAGCTTCCTGTATATAGAGATACATGATAAGATTCTTTCTGCAGCCACCACTAGGGGGAGCTCCCTGTATACAGAGATGCATGATAAGATCCTGTCTGCAGTCACCACTAGGGGGAGCTCCATGTATGCAGAGATACATGATAAGATTCTGTCTGCAGCCACCACTAGGGGGTCCTCCCTGTATACAGAGATACATGACAAGTTGTCTACAGTCACCACTAGAGGGAACTTATTGTTTACTTTGTTAGGTGACCAGTGGAACTCAGTGTATAATAGTATGCAGTGAGCTCCCCCTAGTGGTGTCAGTGTGTAGTACATTATCATTTAAAGACATGTTTTTGGGACAGATTTATCAAAGTGGTTCATGCTGATTGATAAATTTGATCGTCAATACTAGATTTACCTAATGTTCAAGCAAGTATAAGTAAAAAATGACAACATAAACAAAATAGGCACAAAAGCACTAAGTCAATCTCTTTTTTCATAGACTTATTTGAAGGGGAAAACTCACTATAGGGCGGTATTATTTTAAAATAAATGTAATCCCAAGTCCCCCAGTGTCCCCCATTTAATGCGCCAATTACCCAGTCCCTGTGACCTGACACGGTTTATTAGCGCCGGTGATATACGCACACGCGCTTCTATTGCCGAAACGTCTCACCTCGGCCGCAGAGGAATTACGGTGAAACGCGAGATCCAGTCTTAAAAAAAAAAAAAAAAGTATTCGGCCTATTAATTGCCGGAGACTTTACACACTGGGATGACTTTACGTCCGCGGCTAACAGGCCCGAGCTGAAAACCCTGAGACGGCTTTTATGGCTTTTAATGAATTTATGTCTCTCCACCGAAGTCCTCGCTTTGATTTACAATTAGGAGGGAAACCCTGCAAAGAAGTCTCCAGATAAGAAAAAAATCCACGTATATTAAAGGCACGGACGGAATAATAAAACTCATGTTTCGGCTTATTCCCCACCCTCCCCGCCTTTGTCAGGTCGTTAATTTTGACAGAAAACACAGTTCCTGTTTTTCCCTCCAAAAACCTCTCAGCTGTTCGGCCGGGGGGACAGCTGTTGCCCTCTGGAACTAATTACAGCTGTCTGTGAGATTTACCCCTCCCTCCTCCTCCTCCCGAAATCTCGAATATTGCTTCTAATTTTTAACGCGTACAGTTGGAAGATGTCATAACACCAGGCCGCTTATGTGATATGACCATGAAAACCCCCTGCTCCCCTCTCGCAGCTGCTACCGGGCAACATGGAGTGCGTTGCGTTAACCATTTTTCTGCAAGAGAGAGCTAAAAACATCAAATTCTCTTTAAGGAAAATATCCAATTTTTACTCTTTCTTTTTTCTGGCGGCTCCCCTGAGTATTCCACTTCTTGTTTTCTTTAAATCTGTCGTACGGTTCCAGAGATACAGGCCGTTTTATTCAGTGTTACTCTTTAAGGCGGGCCCGTCACAAAATCAGTTTTTACTCTTATTTTATTCCCGCGACTACCCTGAGTATTCCACTTTTTGTTTTTTCTAAATCCGCCGTACGGTTCCAGAGATAAGGGACGTTTTGTTCAATGTTACTCTTTAAGGAGGACCATCACAAAACCAAGTGTCCAGTTTTTTCCCCATGACGAGATCAAAATGTCCAATTTTTTGTTCCTATTTTATTCCCGCGACTGTCCTGAGCATTCCACTCTTTGTTTTGTTTAAATCCGCCATATGGTTCCAGAGATACAGGCCGTTTTATTCATTGTTACTCTTAAAGGGGGACCCCTTACAAAATAAAAAAAGTCACATTTTTGCTCCTATTATATTCCGCGACTGTCCTGAGTATTCCACTTTTTGTTTTTCTTAAATCCGCCATATGGTTCCAGAGATACGGGCTGTTTTAGTCAGTGTTACTCTTTATGATTTCTCCCTAAGGGGGCGTGGCTCCCAGGGTCATGATGCAGTCACCCCCCCATAGAATTCTGTAAGCCACGCCCTTTTATACAAGACTGAATTAAAAGACCTATATCTCTGGAACCGTATGGCGGATTTTAAGAAAACAAAAAGCGGAATACTCAGGGGAGCCGAAGAAATTCACTAAGACAAAAAACTGTCCACTTTTGATCCAGTGACAAGTCTCCCTTTAAGGTAATTTTCCTTTTTAAAATAGCATTTTGGACTCCCTGGAGCATATTTAAATGTTTTGGGGATCCTGAAGGGAACATGTGTCCACTTATGCAGGGGTGCATCGCTTTTTTGGTACACAACTTTCTAGACTAGGTACATTTTGAAAGTGATTAGAACTACCTCACCTTGGGATTTTTTTTATTTTTCTATCCGAAACCTGCCATATGGTTCCAGAGATACAGCCGTTTTATCAGTGTTACACTTTAAGGAGGACCTATCACGAAATCAAGTGTCCAGTTTTTGCTCCCATGACAGATCATAATGTCCAATTTTGCTCATGTGTTATTCGTGACTCGCCTGAGATTCACTTTAGTTTTTCTTAAATCCGCCATATGGTTTCAGAGATACAGGCCATTTTATTCAGTGTTACTCTTTAAGGAGGACCCATCACAAATCAAAAGTGTCCAGTTTTTGCTCCTGTTTTATTTCTGTGACTCCCCTGAGTATTCCACTTTTTGTTTTTCTTAAATCCACCATACGGTTCCAGAGATACAAGGCATTTTATTCAGTGTTACTCTTTATGATCTTCACCTATGGGGGCGTGGCTCCCAGGGTCATGATGCAGACATCCCCCCAGAGAATTCCGTAAGCCACGCCCTTTTATAAAAGACTGAATTAAAAGGCCTATATCTCTGGAACCGTATGGCGGATTTTAAAAAAACAAAAAGCGGATTACTCAGGGGAGTGGCGGAAATTTTGATAAGGCGAAAAACTGCACACTTTTGATCCGGTGACAAGTCCCCCTTTAAGGCAATTTACCCACTTAAAATAGCATTTTGGACACCCTGGAAGACATTTAACTTTACCTGAAGGGAACATATGTCCAGTTATGGAGGGATGCATCACTTTGTTGGTACACTACATTTTAGGCTAGATACCTGTTCAAGTCCAACCACCAGGATGGAACCGAAAATGGTCAAAATTAGATGAAAACACCCACTTTTGGTTAGAATTTTTCTGTTTTTGGACCAGATTGTTTCTAAGAATTCTCAACAGTCCCGGCAAATTCCAGACTGATTGTGGCTATGTGATTATTGAGGCTGATTTACCATTTTAGAGTCTTGGAAAGTGTTTTTACAACCTTCCTATAACCTGATAAGTATCAACTAAGAGTTCTGGGGGCGATGGGAATGACACTTTTAAGGGGGTTCATTTTTCTCCATCTTCTGCCCCCTGCAGGTGGATCAGAGGAGAGCACTTCAAATACAAGTTCAGCCGTATATGGGGTACACATGCATCCGAGGGCAAGTGGTGGATACGGAAGAGGATTGCCCCATACTTCCCACCTGTCAATCTTCAAGGACTCAAGAAATATTTCCAGTCTCGGTCTTGGCCTCTTCCTTCAACAGCAAGCAAGCATGAATAGGAGTATATACAGATTACACAGATTACAGGGCCACATTGGGCCCCTCCAAGAGTGCTCACATTACCCCACCAAGGGCTATATAGTACAGGACCAATTCTATACACAAGCACACCTCCCTTTTATTTCTGAAAATCACAGTAGGCTTTATCTCACTTTGAGTTTAACTCTGGGGGCGCTGTTGCATTGGTGTCTATGAAAAAAGATATGATTACCAACACACTGGTGACAAATGGTATTACATATGAATTTTAAATGATAAAATTTGTCAGAAGCCCCGCCCATGCTTAGAGAAAGTTAAATTGGAGACTTTACCATTAATAAAAATATACTTCTGGTGAATTATTTGAAAAAATAATTCTAAATATACACATATACATCAATATTCAGGGACTGGTGCATAATTGTGCATCTATGGCTATTCCCTTTAAATGAATATATTTTTAAAGGATTTGTCCAGAGTCAAAAACATTCGTTCTAAAAACAGCACCACACCCGTGCACAGGTTGTTTGTGGTATTGCAGCTCAATTTTATGGAGATGAACTGTAGTAGCAGACATAGATAGGGATGGCGCTGTTTATGGACTAATCATGTGCAACCCCTTTAAGATTAGGTTTTCCTAACGTATGTGACATATTGAGCATGCCTGCAGCCATTAAATACACACTCTCACCGTCTATGCACAAATGGGGTGGCTGCGGCACAGCCATCGCTCACAGTGAATTGTTGGATACGGCGTCCAATGCAACCTGCTGCTTTCAGTAATGCTCGGCGGTATTGTACTATGTGGCGGTATTGTGCTATGTGCGGGAATTCCCTGCAAAACACGTCCCAGCTGTTCTGTTCTGTGCAAACCATAAAACCTTAAACCCTTCGGGCCTGGAATTCCGTCCATTAGCCGCCTGCTTATCTACCGGGGGTTTAATGATCCGTGCAACTTTCTACAAACTCACAGATTTGGAAATAAATGTATCATTTTAATTTTTTTTTGCAGAATTGACCAAAATTAATAAACTTTGATACTTTGAAATATGTTCCATTATTATCGATTTAATTGCTCGTTGCAGATTCGGATCCTCAGGCACAATTCACACTAGCGGGACTATGGGAACTTTCCCCTATAACTTCCTATATCAATTATATAGGTTTTAAGATCTCTGGTTGCTGTCATTCAACATCTACTATATAATTGTCTGTCTGTCACGGAAATTGCGCCAGACAGAGGCCGCTCATTGGTGCCTGCCGGTCCCTTTAATAATCTAAATATTTTTTTATATTTTTATTCTTCTATATAATATTTTTATAATAATTAAATATTTTTAATATATTAATATTTAATGTCTAATAATAACCTAAATATATAAATATATTATTTTATTATTATTTCATTATTATTATTATTATTTTTTTTTAAGTCTCCTGCACTTCTCTTTTTTTTCCCCCCTCATTCTCAACAAAAAAATTGTGAAAAATATTTTTCACATTTTTTTTTTCCCAATTATTGCCCAATTTCAGAATACTTTAAATCACTTTATATGAGTTGATTCTTCCTCCACCGCAGTGGTCCAAAACTTGTGGTCCCAGCGGCAATTATGAAACAAATACTCCCGGGATGCCCTGACAGCCTACTAACATTGCATAATATAGACTGCATACCCCTCCTGATTGGCCATAAGGCTCAGGTACTTTTTTTATGTTATATATTTGGTAAGTTTCCTGCACCTCCTTTCTTTTTTTACACATTTTTTTATTATTCAAAAATGGAAATTATCGTGAAAAAGTATTTTTCATGATTTTTTTTTTCTTTACTGTCCAACTGCAGACTCATTTAAACCAGCCTATATTAGATCACATTTCTACCAAAAGGTCCCAAACTTGGCTGCCTTCCCCCAGGCTTTACCATATGTATGATATTAAAATATTGTGAAAAAATATTTTTCATGTTTTTTTTCGTTATTCACTACCAAGTGCAAACTTTCAGGTTTTTGCAGGTTTTGCAATTGGTTCCTATACGGCAGTCATCTTCAACCTGTGCTGGTCCAACGGATGCATAACTACATCTCCCAGCATGCCGGACAGTATACGTATAGATATTAAATTATCGTGAAAAATATTTTTCATGTTTTTTTTTTTATTGTTACCAAGCCCAAACGTCAAGATGTTCTCTGGGGTTTTATTTGGAATTGGTTCCTCTTCTGCAGTCATCTTCAACCGGTGCTGGTCCAGCTATTAAATTACCGTGAAAAATATTTTTCATGTTTTTTTTCTTTACTTGTTACCAACAAACTTCAAGGTTTTTTTGGGGGGGGGAATTGGTTCCTTTATTGCAGTCTACATCAACCTGTGCTGTTCCAGCTATTAAATTATTCTGAAAAATATTTTTCATGTTTTTTTTTCTTTATTGGTTTCCAAGAGCAAATGTGAAGGTTTTTGCAGTTTTTTTGGGATTCATTCCTCTACTGAAGTCGTCCTCACGTGTGCTGGTCCAGCTGTTGAAAAACTACAATTCCCGGCATGCAGGACAGTATACGAAGAGATATTAAATTATCGTGAAAAATATTTTTCATGCTTTTTTTTCTTTATTCATTACGAATTGCAAAGTTCAAGATTTTTGCAGGGGTAATTTTTGGGATTGGTTCCTCTACTGCAGTCGTCTTCAACCTGTGCTGGTCCACTGAGTATATCTACGATTCCCAGCATGCCGGACAGTATACTAAATATTATCGTGAAAAATATTTTTCATGTTTTTTCTTAATCCGTTAACAAGCGCAAACTTCAAGATTTTTGCAGTTTGTTTTGGATTGATTCCTCTACTGCAGTCGTCTACATCACCCTGTGCTGGTCCAGCTATTGAAAAATATTTTTCACAATAATTATAAATAAAATAAAAATATTTTTCATGTTTTTTTTTTCTTTATTTGTTCGAAGCGCAAATGTCAAGATTTTTGCATTTTTTGGGGATCTTTTCCTATACTGCAGTCATTTTCAACCTGTGCTGGTCTAGCTGATGTCTAACTACAATTCCCAGCATGCCGGACAGTACATGAAATTATCGTGAAAAATATTTTTCATGTTTTTTTCTTTATTCGTTAACAAGCGCCAATGTCATGGTTTTTATGGGGTTGGTTTCTCTGTTGCAGTCGTCTTCAACCTGTGCTGGTCCAGCTGGTGTGAAACTACAACTCCCAGCATGCCGGACAGTATAAATACTAAATTATCGTGAAAAATATTTTTCATGTTTTTTTTGTTTTTTATTAGTTACCAAGCACAAATGTCAAGATTATTTCAGGGTTTTCTGGCATTGGTTCCTCTACTGTAGTCGTCTTCACCCTGTGCTGGTCCAGCGGATGTATAACTACAACTCCCAGCATGCCGGACAGTATAGCTGCCTCGTTCCATAAACCAACAGCCGTTGTCCTTGTCATTGAAACGCTGCCAACCGTATGGCGCTAATATTAAGTAAACAGTGTCCCGATGAGTTGTACCAGCCACCATTTTCCTCCTGTATATTCGGGAGGGGGGTTGGTGTCGTTCCCTGGGGTGCAGTAAAGAACAAATGAGCATTTGGGGCTGTTTAAAGCGAGGGGTCCTGGTGCCAGAAAGTGCTGGATCGAGTCCAGAAATCCTTCAGACTTCTGTCACCTCATTAACTTCGAGGTCACAAATCAATTCTTAATTATAAAAAGCAAAAAAAAAAAAAAATCCCCCCATTGAGGCGCTGGTGAGGCAGGAGAGCGGCCGTGAGCGCGGCGTGGGGGAGAGGACGCCCCTCAGGCGCTGCGCTGACGCTCGCTCTCGCTTTACAGCTTTACCAAAGTGATGGCACCATCACGGTGAATTATGAGAACACATAAATCTGGGGGGAAACATCACAGGGCCGGGGCCTGAATTGCCCCCTCAACGTCCATTATAGCCCTTCACACATGATGTAGCGGAGTCCGGTCGCAGATTCACACTGTGCACAGCTTGGCGTTAAAGTATTGGCGCCCCCTCCCCATACTTTACTGCCGTTATTAACAATTTAAAGTGGAATGCCAGCTTTTCTTTGTATGGCAGGACAATGTAAAATGTCCAGACCCCCAGCTATCAGGGGTGCCGTCTGATCCCTTGCCCATGGGCAGAACAAAGCTTCAGGATTGCTGTCACCCAGGGGCAGCCTATGGGGGTGACGGAGGCTGATACACTGTAGGGGGCATCTGGAGTCAGCACTCTGGAGGGCACCCGAGGTTAGGATGGGGATATATAGCACTGAGACTGTAGGGGACATTTTTAGGTGATACCACTTGGGGCATCTGAAGTTGGCACACTAAGTGGCATCTGTGGCTGCGATGTGGGATAGGAACCTCTGTAATTGGCAGCAACTTTGTAGCAAGCTCTAACCTGAGACAGAGATGGGGGCATCTCTTAGGCATAAATCAGTGCTTAGCATACCAGGGCATCTCTGCAGTAGGCACTCTATGGTGGCATCACTATTTGGCAGACTGGGGCATCTCTGTGGCAGGCACTCTATGGGAGCATCACTAGTTGGCACACTCAGGTTATCTCTAGCAGGCACTTTATTAGGCCATCAGTAGTTGGCACACTGAGGGCATCTCTGTGGCAGGCTCTCTGGGGGCATCACTATTTTGGCACTTGGGCATCTCTGCAGTAGGCACTCTGGGGGCTTCACTATTTGGCACACTGAGGGCATCTCTGCAATAGGCACTTTATGAGGGCATCCTTATTTAGCACACTGAGGGCATCTCTGCAGTAGGCGCTCTATGGGAGCATCACTAGTTGGCACACTGAGGACATCACTGTCGCGGGCACTCTATGGCATACCTGTGCATCTATACAGCAGGCTCTCTATAGGGGCATCATTATTTGGCACACCTGGGGCATTCCAAAAAATAACCTTGCAAATATCGCCCAGCTGCGATCCTATCATTGCATTGATTGTTATCTAGAGATGACATGGTGGGGACGTCACTTGCTTATTATCTTTAGATGAGTGACCAGGGGACGGCAGACATGGCGTACATTACCAATACCGTATATAATGCTATGAGTCCAATCACCCTATGACATTGTCCCACTAAGCAGCGTACTGTCGGTACGTTTCGCCTCTTTGCGGTATTATTGGATGTAGATCTTACATAGTGTTCGGAGCGGGGTCATTGGGGGGTAGATCAGCGGCCGATTAAATTACTTCTGAGTAGGCAGAAATAGATTTGATGATCTCCAGCAATGAAGGGGTTGAGGATTCACAGCCTCAGCGAGCGTTTGTTCCCACACACCCTTAACCTCCGCTGTAATCTTGGGTCTGTCCTCTGCCTACACCTCTCCATCTGGACGGATCGTGCGGTGTAACCCCCATCCCACCATGGGTGCAGCATCTGCAGCACAAGCCCCTGGTGGGGATATTTCTCGGATAATCCTCTGACCTTCCCCCTTAAGTTTCCTTTGCACCCCCTCATCCCACTAGGTGTCCGCTCTGTGAGGTTATAGAGAGATGGAAAACGAGCCAGATCTGTCTGATGGGATGGATGATACGTCGGTTAGATATTTAGACTATGACAGAGATGGATACATAGATAATATAATGGATTGTGAGATACATCGGAGGGTGATTTGCTGGACACATCGGTTTAGGACAGTGAAGGAATGATGTCTAGGCTGCCACCTGCTCCCCGGTCATCCAGCAAGAGGCGTCTGCCCGCTTCTGCCTGAGCCTGGCACCACCAGTCTGGTAACTCGCTCAGAATTTGAGGGGTAATCACCAGATGTCCAAGCTGGAGGCATCTTGACTTTTGGAGTAGAAAAATGGGTCTTTGTTTGTATCATTCATTAACATGTTCAACGCCTGGGTGTTGTAACAGCAGAGTAGTCGCCGGCCCCTGAGTCTAGGACATGGGCACTATAATGTCCCACATTTAACGACTGATTAACTTCACACTGGAAACATGTGATTCTGGAAGATTATTTCGGAACGAGGGACTCCACAATGGTTGTATCGCAACCCTCAAGGGTGGTGAATTAAGAAAAGAGAGATACCTTCAACTCATATCAGCCATCAAAAGACCAATTTTAGTTCTCCACTTTGGTCAATGCAGTGGAAACTATGGCTACTTTACGAAGAGTGGTCCCAACCTTAGCTGAGCTCCTCACTCCTTGTTGAGCTATGCAAGCAAGCAATTCCAGTAGGAAGACATTGTCTTAAAGGTTGTGTCAAGTAATAGGAGAATAGAGGACAAATACTGGTGCGTGTTCCTCATCTCATTTATATACAACCGAGTTCTACTTTTACATCTCTTCTAACTGGAGATGGACCACCAGTCATACTTCTATTGGAAGATTGGGGTTACACGGTTAACCTATTGGACTATCACCATAACTGGGCCAGCCAACCTACATCTCTGCCAGCAGTCCCTCTATTACATCCCATTGCTTGGACAACCAGTCTTTCATGTACATCTCTTCATACTAAAGATGGTCCACTAGATCTCCTTTTACATCTCTTTCAACTGGAGATGGACCACCAGTCATACTTCTATTGGAAGATTGGGGTTACACTATTAACCTATTGGACTATCACCATAACTGGGCAGGCCAACCTACATCTCTTACAGCAGGAGATAGGCCAGCAGTCCCTCTGTTACATCCCATTGCTTGGACAACCAGTCTTTCATGTAGATCTCTTCATACTAAAGATGGACCACTAGATCTCCTTTTACATCACTTTCAACTGGAGAAAGGCCACTAGTTCTCTTTCATCGGTATCATCTAGAAATGGACCACCAGTCCTCCTATTATATATCGTTCTAATAGAGATGGGCTTCCAGTTCTTCCTTATCTTCACCAACTTGTGATTGACCACTTTTCTTCTACATCAGTTTCGACTGGAGAAGTACCACAAGTCCTCCTTCACCGGCACCTCCCTCGCCGCACCCTCCACTAATGTAATACCGCGACTGGAATAAAGAAGCCTGTCTTCACCGGTCCAATGAGTGCCGCCTCCTTCTTTCTTTATGGACAAGTCCTCCTCCTTCATCTTACCCAACTGAAAATGGGCCACCAATCCTCCTTCTACATCTGTTCCAACTGGAGATGGTCCACCAATTTAACTCTCTTCCATCTAGAATTGGGCCACCATTCCTCATTTTACATCTCTTTCAACTTTAGATGGGCCAACATTTTATCTGCATCTTTTTCAGCTGGGGATGGACAACAGGTCCTCATTTTACACCTCTTCCAATTGAAGATAAACCGTCAGTTCTTCTACAACTTTTCCATCTAAACATAGACCACAAATTCATCTCTTCCAACTGGAGAGGGGCCACACCAGTCCTCCTTCCATCTCTTCCAACTAGAGATGAGCCACTAGTGCTTCTACTTCTATTCCAATTGGACATGGACCACCAATACTTTTACATCTGTTCTATCTGTAGAGGGGCCACCAGTCGTTGTTCCAACTGGAGATGGATGACCAATACTTTTACATCTTTTCTATATGGAGATAGGCTACCAGTTGTTCTCTTAACTCTCTTCCATCTACAACTTAGCCACCAGTCCTCCTTTTATCTCTTGCAATTGGAGGTTGGCCAACATTCCGTCTACATCTCTTCCAACTGGAGATGAGCCACCAATACTTTTACATCTAGATGAGCTACCAGTTGTTGGTTTAACTCTCTTGCAGTTAAAATTGGGCCGCCAATCCTCCTTTTACATCTCTTTCATCTTTTAGATGGGCCAATATTTCATCTATATCTTATTCAACTGGAGATGGACAACAAGTCCTTCTACTGAAGATAGACCATCAGTTCTTCTTCATCTTAGCTATCTGGACATGGGCCACAAATTCTTCTTTATACTTGCCACCAGTCCTACTTTTACTTCTTATTTAACAGAGGATAGGCCATCAGTTCTTTTATATCTTCTCCGACTGGAGATGACCCACGCGTCCTTCTCTGCATCTCTTGCAACTGAAGATGGGCCACCAGACCTTCGTCAGCTCAAGGTTCATCAAGGATCTTCTGTTTTATGATGTTCATAAGTTTTCTCAAATCTGGAGTTTTTTCCTTACTCGTTGTCTCCATCTTCAGACGTATAAAGAACCGCAGAGAACATCAGTGTGTGGTCAGTCCTGGCCCAGTTGGAAGCCGAACTGGTTACACAAAATGGTGAGGACAAGACGAGCTTAACCTGTCACCCGCAATCTCATGTGACGTGGGCTTGCTCGTACCTGCTATTAATCACAATCCTCCCATATGATGACTGCGGGGTATTAATTACACCGGCCTGTGCCAGCTCTGGAAAGCAGCCAGGCCACGAAACTGACACCAACTGCGGACCCGACACATTCTGCTTTGTTTCATAGTTACTACGATTTCCTCTTTTAAGAGGCGATTTTGCTTTACGTCTGTTTTCCATAAGTTTGTGAAATTCTCCTTATCCCTCATGATGACTTCACATCTGAAATCACTTCTGCCCTCGTAGATTAACATTCTTCATGATAATCCCATCACAAAGTAGATGGGATCTGAGATAATTAGTGGAGATGTTGAGGGCTATTGGTAGCAATATGGTGGGGCGTCTACGGTTTCTGGCTTTTGGCTAACAGCTAGTGGTGGGATTACTCCTTGTTGTTACATAGCTTGAAGGGGTCATCTCGGGATAGATATTGGTGGGACATGCCACGAATGTCCAGGAGGTGGTAGCTCCACCGCTGTGACCCGTAGAGGGGGCAGCTGTACTAAGAGCACAATGCCACTTAAAGGGGACAATGGTCCCACTCTGGTAAGAAATTTACCTTAACACTATAATACTGGTTGTTGTGTCCAATATCAGAAATAGTAGACCCAATAATGGACCAGTCTAATAACCACCAGATGGCCCGCCAGGTATGCCCACTTTGGGCATATTTGTAATAGATCACTGTCAAGCCTGACACAACCCTTTCATTTGGTTTATACAAGTGCTACCCAATGAGGATGTCAGGATTCCGGCTATCCAGATTACCCTTTGTGTCTCCTCACCGTTATTCAAGATGGTGTCTGCTATCTCATTCCTATCCATGTGTTCTTGCTTGACTGCCTATATACAGTGTGGCCAAAAGTATTGACACCCCTGCAATTCTGTCAGATAATACTCTGTTTCTTCCTGAAAATTATTGCAATCACAAATTCTTTGGTATTATTATCTTCATTTAATTTGTCTTCAATGAAAAAACACAAAAGAGAATGAAGCAAAAGGTAAAACATTGCTCATTTCACACAAAACTCCAAAAATGGGCCGGACAAAAGTATTGGCACCCTCAGCCTAATACTTGGTTGCACAACCTTTAGCCAAAATAACTGCGATCAACCACTTCCGGTAACCATCAATGAGTTTCTTACAATGCTCTGCTGGAATTTTACACCATTCTTCTTTGGCAAACTGCTCCAGGTCCCTGATATTTGAAGGGTGCCTTCTCCAAACTGCCATTGTTAGATCTCTCCACAGGTGTTCTATGGGATTCAGGTCTGGACTCATTGCTGCCACCTTAGAAGTCTCCAGTGCTTTCTCTCAAACCATTTTCTAGTGCTTTTTGAAGTGTGTTTTGGGTCATTGTCCTGCTGGAAGACCCCTGACCTCTGAGGGAGACCCAGCTTTCTCACACTGGGCCCTACATTATGCTGCACAATGTGTTGGTAGTCTTCAGACTTCATAATGCCATGCACACGGTCAAGTAGTCCAGTGCCAGAGGCAGCAAAGCAACCCCAAAACATCAGGGAACCTCCGCCATGTTTGACTGTAGGGAGTGTGTTCTTTTCTTTGAATGCCTCTTTTTTTCTCCTGTAAACTCTATGTTGATGCCTTTGACCAATAAGAGAGAACATTCTTCCAAAACGTTTTAGGCTTTCTCAGGTAAGTTTTGGCAAACTCCAGCCTGGCTTTTTTATGTCTCGGGGTAAGAAGTGGGGTCTTCCTGGGTCTCCTACCATACAGTCCCTTTTCATTCAGACGCCGACGGATAGTACGGGTTGACACTGTTGCACCCTCGGACTGCAGGGCAGCTTGAACTTGTTTGGATGTTAGTCGAGGTTCTTTATCCACCATCCGCACAATCTTGCGTTGAAATCTCTTGTCAATTTTTCTTTTCCGTCCACATCTAGGGAGGTTAGCCACAGTGCCATGGGCTTTACACTTCTTGATGACACTGCGCACGGTAGACACAGGAACATTCAGGTCTTTGGAGATGGACTTCTAGCCTTGAGATTGCTCATGCTTCCTCACAATTTGGTTTCTCAAGTCCTCAGACAGTTCTTTGGTCTTCTTTCTTTTCTCCATGCTCAATGTGGTACACACAAGGACACAGGACAGAGGTTGAGTCAACTTTAATCCATGTCAACTGGCTGCAAGTGTGATTTAGTTATTGCCAACACCTGTTAGGTGCAACAGGTAAGTTACAGGTGCTGTTAATTACACAAATTAGAGAAGCATCACATAATTTTTCTAAGGGTGCCAATACTTTTGTCCACCCCCTTTTTTATGTGTGGTGTGGAATTAGATCCAATTTGGCTTTAGGACAATTCTTTTTGTGTTTTTTTTCATTGAAGACAAATTAAATGAAGATAATAATACCAAAGAATTTGTGATTGCAATCATTTTCAGGAAGAAACTGAGTATTATCTGACAGAATTGCAGGGGTGTCAATACTTTTGGCCAACACTGTAAGCTCTGGTCCATCTTCCAGGCCTTTCTTGAGTATTGTGCTTGGATTCCTGTGCTCCTTGTGCATCTCAAGTTTGTGCTCCTCCTCCAGCTATTCCAATTCGGCTCTTTCCAGCTACTTGCACTCTAATGTCCAGCTTACTACACCTGCTTCCGTATTGCCTCCTTCATCAAGCTGCTCTGTATGGTGTGTGTTTCTGCTTCAGCTTGCCTCATCTCACGTAAGCTCAGTTTGCTCTAAAAGCTCCGCTGTGGCTTTTCTGTTAGTTTATTTTGGTTGCAGTTGCAGTGCTCGGGACTGTTCGGGACTTTGCTTTTGCTACACTGTACTGCATCCAGTTCTGGACTTCTTCTTAGAGACTGTACCATTTCCAGGCCTAACTGTTATTTATTGACTGCTCTGTTATTGGCCACTTCCAGTGTGAACTGTTCCTAAGAGGAAGTGGGAATATGATGAGAGCGAAAACTGGACACTTTTGACTTAGTGACCAAACCCCCCTTTAAGCGAAAATATACGCACATTACCAATTGTGCTGGACTAGCCTTCAATTGACAGGCCGGAGCCTCAACTACGTTGTCAGTGAAGGCCAGCATGACGCTAGCTTCAAAAGAGTTACCGAAGGTTGGAGGGTGATAAGGTGGTCTTAGGGGTAAGTGGCTACTGGGCTAGGGGTACTAATAGTAGAGATAGACTGGCGACACCTGTGTGTAAAGGTGCTAGCTGGAAAAACATTATACAATAAGGTAAACCACTGCATACTAAACACTATGAAAATAATGAATCTAGCATACTGTCTATAGCAATGAATGACAAGGCAATGGTGCAAAGCTAATACAAATGTGTATGGGGACACAGACATAGCAAAAAATGCTTCAAAATACAGACAATTGAGAAACCTAGCTGATGCACTGGCCATTGCATAAGGGCCCGATAACCAACCTCTATATTTTCTGACTGAGCACCCTCCCCTGCCCTATAGCCATGTTAAATCCTCCATCTTGTTGTAGCCTGGTTCCTAGACACACCCATACATGCAGGTTTTAATTGCACACAGTTGCATGAAAAGATCCATTCATGCCGTTGTATACCGCAAGCAGAGGCACAAGGTTAGGGACCGAATAAGATGAGAACACCTTGACTTTGGTTATCGGGCTCTCATGCAATGGCCAGTGCATCAGCTAAGTTTCTCAATTTTTCTGTATTCTGAAGCATTTTTTGCTATGTCGGTTTCCCAATACACATTTGTATTAGCTTTTCACTATTGTCTTGCCATTTATTGCTATAGACAGTATGCTAGATTCATTTTTTTTCATAGCATTTAGTGTGCAGCAGTTCACCTTATTGTAGTGGGCTAGGAGTGGCCTTAGCCTTAGGGGTAGTGACCAATGACCTTAGGAGTAGTGACCAGTGGGCTAGGGGTGGCCTTAGCCTTGGGGGTAGTGATTGGTGAGCTAGGGGTGGTGTTAGGGGTAGTGATCAGTGGGCTAGGGGTGGCTTAAGGGTGAGTGATCGGTGGGCTAGGGGTGGCCTTAGGGGTAGTGATCGGTGGGCTAGGGGGAACCTTAGGAGTAGTGACCAGTGGGCTAGGGGTGGCCTTAGCCTTAGGGGTAGTGATCAGTGGGCTAGAGGTGGTGTTAGGGGTAGTCATCGGTGGGATAGTGGTGGCCTTAGGGGTAGTGATCGGTGGGCTAGGGGGAGGCCTTAGGGGTAGTGTCCAGGGACCTTAGGAGTAGTGACCAGTGGGCTAGAGGTGGTTGTAGCCTTATGGGTAGTGATGAGTGGGCTAGGGGTGGCCTTCACCTTAGGGCTAGTGACCTTAGGAGTAATGACCAGTGAGCTAGGGGTGCCCAAAGCCTTAGAGATAGTGATCAGTGGCCTTAGGGTTAGTGTCCAGGGGACTGAGGGTGGGCATTGAACTCAGGGTATACATAGGTTTGCTACAGGGTGGGGGCGCTCTTTGACCCCTGTGGTTTGGGGTGGAAGATTGACACAACATGTCTATATACTGGAGTTACAGAGATCACGGGTAAGTTGACATACCAGCCTTGATCCTGAACATTGGAGACTATTGAAAGTTTCTTCTAACTATTCCTTATCTACATGTAATGTAATCACAGCTCCCCAAATAAAATATGTATCGCCCCCTCCCGTGCCCTGTGCTTGGCCCCCGGTTCAGGGATGTCACTGTCACCCCTGCCTCCATTTGTCAGGCTGTCGCTCGTGTCTGTGGCACAAATCAATTACATTGGTAATGTAATAACACTGGGCCAGACTCCACCATAAACATGCCTGTCATCACCTTTTAAAAGGCCCAACACGTTTATTGAGGTTAAAGGCTGGAACATTTGGGGGACCCGAGACTTAGTGACTGACATATCCCCTAAAAGGCACCGAATAATGAATGGGGAGGGGGGATAGATAGAGCAGCGAGGGGTTAAAGCACTAATTGTCAGCCAGATATGAGATAAAGGTGACAAAAATGCAAAATATCCCATGTGCCAAAAACGGGGGTCAAGGTGCATGTTGTATGGTCCCATAGCGGGATCTGCTGGAGGACTGGCTTCTTAACCCTTCACCTCCTGGGTCCTCTGTGGAGTGTAAGCTCCTTTTTTACAGGGATAGGTGCAAACTGACCAATAAGAATTTATAGGAGCAATAGTTTATCGCCACCTAGTGGCCAAATTGTCATGTAGCGTTGCTTTATAGCAAGGAAAGGTGACTTTAAAAGGTCATGATAAATTCTTATAATTGTCCAATAGAAAGTTATAGAACGGGTGATGCAGGGCCCCCGATCGGTAGGATCCCCTTCAAACCCACTGTTATCATGACCAGACACAGAGGGAGCACTATTACTATATGGAGGCACACAGGGGGCACTATTACTATATGGAGACACTGAGGGGGCACTATTACTATATGGAGACACTGAGGGGGCACTATTACTATATGGAGACACTGAGGGGGCACTATTACTATATGGAGACACTGAGGGGGCACTATTACTATATGGAGACACAGAGGGGGCACTATTACTATATGGAGACACAGAGGGGGCACTATTACTATATGGAGACACTGAGGGGGCACTATTACTATATGGAGACACACAGGGGGCACTATTACTATGTGGAGACACTGAGGGGGCACTATTACTATATGGAGACACTGAGGGGGCACTATTACTATATGGAGACAGAGGGGGCACTATTACTATATGGAGGCCGAGGCACAGAGGGGGCACTATTACTATATGGAGGCACAGAGGGGGCACTATTACTATATGGAGGCACTGAGGGGGCACTATTACTATATGGAGACACTGGGGGGCACTATTACTATATGGAGACACTGAGGGGGCACTATTACTATATGGAGACACTGAGGGGGCACTATTACTATATGGAGGACACTGAGGGGGCACTATTACTATATGGAGAACATGAGGGGGCACTATTACTATATGGAGACACTGAGGGGGCACTATTACTATATGGAGGCACTGAGGGGGCACTATTACTATATGGAGACACAGAGGGGGCACTATTACTATATGGAGACACGAGGGGGCACTATTACTATATGGAGGACACTGAGGGGGCACTATTACTATATGGAGGCACACAGGGGGCACTATTACTATATGGAGACACTGAGGGGGCACTATTACTATATGGAGACACTGAGGGGGCACTATTACTATATGGAGAGACACTGAGGGGGCACTATTACTATATGGAGACACTGAGGGGTGCCACTATTACTATATGGAGACACTGAGGGGGCACTATTACTATATGGAGACACTGAGGGGGCACTATTACTATATGGAGGCACTGAGGGGGCACTATTACTATATGGAGACACAGAGGTGGGCACTATTACTATATAGAGACACAGAGGGGGCACTATTACTATATGGAGGCACTGAGGGGGCACTATTACTATATGGAGACACTAGAGGGGGCACTATTACTATATGGAGACACAGAGGGGGCACTATTACTATATAGAGACACTGAGGGGGCACTATTACTATATGGAGGCACTGAGGGGGCACTATTACTATATGGAGACACTAAGAGGGGCACTATTACTATATGGACACAGAGGGGGCACTATTACTATATGGAGGAGGCACGAGGGGGCACTATTACTATATGGAGACAACAGGGGGCACTATTACTATATGGAGACACTGAGGGGGCACTATTACTATATGGAGACACTGGGGGGCACTATTACTATATGGAGACACTGAGGGGGCACTATTACTATATGGAGACACAGGGGGGCACTATTACTATATGGAGCACTGAGGGGGCACTATTACTATAGTAGGAGAGCAACAGGAGGGGGCCAACTTATAACTATACTATAGAGACACAGAGGGGCACTATTACTATATGGAGCACTGAGGGGGCACTATTACTATATGGAGGCCGAGGGCACAAATGGAGCGGGGCACTATTACTATATGGAGGCACAGAGGGGGCACTATTACTATATGGAGGCAGACTGTAGGGGGGCACTATTACTATATGGAGACACTGGGGGGCACTATTACTATGACTGAGGGACATACTGAGAGGGGGCACTATTACTATATGGAGGACACTGGGGGGCACTATTACTATATGGAGGCACTGAGGGGGCACTATTACTATATACATGGAGGCACATCTATGAGGAGGGGCACTATTACTATATGGAGGCACATGAGGGGGCACTATTACTATATGGACGAGGGCACTATACTTGGGGCAGGGCACTATTACTATATGGAGAAGGCTAACATGGGGGGGGGCACTATTACTATATGGAGGCACTGAGGGGGCACTATTACTATTGAACTGAGGAGGCACTTACATGAGGAAGCACGGTATTACTATATGGAGACACAGAGGGGGCACTATTACTATATGGAGACACTGAGGGGGCACTATTTATATGAGAGACACTGAGGGGGCACTATTACTATATGGAGATACACAGGGGGCACTATTACTATATGGAGACACTGAGGGGGCCACAAGTATACCTATTACTATTGGAGACACTGAGGGGGCACTATTACTATATGGAGACACTGAGGGGGCACTATTACTATATGGAGACACTGAGGGGGCACTTATTACTATATGGAGACACTGAGGGGGCACTATTACTATATGGAGATACACAGGGGCACTATTACTATATGGAGACACTGAGGGGGCACTATTACTATATGGAGATACACAGGGGGCACTATTACTATATGGAGACACTGAGGGGGCACTATTACTATATGGAGACACACAGGGGGCACTATTACTATATGGAGACACTGAGGGGGCACTATTACTATATGGAGACACGAGGGGGCACTATTACTATATGGAGACACTGAGGGGCACTATTACTATATGGAGATACACAGGGGGCACTATTACTATATGGAGACACTGAGGGGGCACTATTACTATATGGAGATACACAGAGGGGCCTATTACTATATGGAGACACACAGGGGGCACTATTACTATATGGAGACACTGAGGGGGCACTATTACTATATGGAGATACACTGAGGGGCACTATTACTATATGGAGACACTGAGGGGGCACTATTACTATATGGAGATACACAGGGGGCTCTATTACTATATGGAGACACACAGAGGGGGCACTATTACTATATGGAGACACTGAGGGGGCACTATTACTATATGGAGACACTGAGGGGGCACTATTACTATATGGAGACACTGAGGGGGCACTATTACTATATGGAGGCACTGAGGGGGGCACTATTACTATATGGAGACACTGAGGGGGCACTATTACTATATGGAGATACACAGAGGGGGCACTATTACTATATGGAGACACACAGAGGGGGCACTATTACTATATGGAGGCATAGAGGGGGCTCTATTACTATATGGAGACACTGAGGGGGCACTATTACTATATGGAGGCACTGAGGGGGCACTATTACTATATGGAGATACACAGGGGGCTCTATTACTATATGGAGACACACAGAGGGGGCACTATTACTATATGGAGGCACTGAGGGGGCACTATTACTATGTGGAGACACTGAGGGGGCACTATTACTATATGGAGACACTGAGGGGGCACTATTACTATATGGAGACACTGAGGGGGCACTATTACTATATGGAGATACACAGAGGGGGCACTATTACTATATGGAGACACACAGAGGGGGCACTATTACTATATGGAGGCATAGAGGGGGCTCTATTACTATATGGAGACACTGAGGGGGCACTATTACTATATGGAGGCACTGAGGGGGCACTATTACTATATGGAGATACACAGGGGGCTCTATTACTATATGGAGACACACAGAGGGGGCACTATTACTATATGGAGACACACAGAGGGGGCTCTATTACTATAAGGAGGCACAGAGGGGGCACTATTACTATATGGAGACACTGAGGGGGCACTATTACTATATGGAGACACTGAGGGGGCACTATTACTATATGGAGACACAGAGGGGGCACTATTACTATATGGAGATACAGAGGGGGCACTATTACTATGTGGAGACACTGAGGGGGCACTATTACTATATGGAGACACAGAGGGGCACTATTACTATATGGAGACACAGAGGGGGCACTATTACTATATGGAGACACTGAGGGGGCACTATTACTATATGGAGATACACTGAGGGGGCACTATTACTATATGGAGACACTGAGGGGGCACTATTACTATATGGAGACACTGAGGGGGCACTATTACTATATGGAGACACACAGGGGGCACTATTACTATATGGAGACACTGAGGGGGCACTATTACTATATGGAGATACACTGAGGGGGCACTATTACTATATGGAGACACTGAGGGGGCACTATTACTATATGGAGATACACAGGGGGCTCTATTACTATATGGAGACACACAGAGGGGCACTATTACTATATGGAGACACTGAGGGGGCACTATTACTATATGGAGACACTGAGGGGGCACTATTACTATATGGAGATACACAGAGGGGGCACTATTACTATATGGAGACACACAGAGGGGGCACTATTACTATATGGAGGCATAGAGGGGGCTCTATTACTATATGGAGACACTGAGGGGGCACTATTACTATATGGAGATACACAGGGGGCTCTATTACTATATGGAGACACTGAGGGGGCACTATTACTATATGGAGACACTGAGGGGGCACTATTACTATATGGAGACACAGAGGGGGCACTATTACTATATGGAGGCACTGAGGGGGCACTATTACTATGTGGAGACACTGAGGGGGCACTATTACTATATGGAGACACTGAGGGGCACTATTACTATATGGAGACACAGAGGGGGCACTATTACTATATGGAGATACAGAGGGGGCACTATTACTATATGGAGACACTGAGGGGGCACTATTACTATATGGAGACACAGAGGGGGCACTATTACTATATGGAGACACTGAGGGGGCACTATTACTATATGGAGACACTGAGGGGGCACTATTACTATATGGAGACACTGAGGGGGCACTATTACTATATGGAGACACAGAGGGGGCACTATTACTATATGGAGACACTGAGGGGGCACTATTACTATATGGAGACACAGAGGGGGCACTATTACTATATGGAGACACTGAGGGGGCACTATTACTATATGGAGATACAGAGGGGGCACTATTACTATATGGAGACACTGAGGGGACACTATTACTATATGGAGACACTGAGGGGGCACTATTACTATATGGAGACACAGAGGGGGCACTATTACTATATGGAGGCACTGAGGGGGCACTATTACTATGTGGAGACACTGAGGGGGCACTATTACTATATGGAGACACTGAGGGGGCACTATTACTATATGGAGACACAGAGGGGGCACTATTACTATATGGAGATACAGAGGGGGCACTATTACTATGTGGAGACACTGAGGGGGCACTATTACTATATGGAGACACAGAGGGGGCACTATTACTATATGGAGATACACAGGGGGCTCTATTACTATATGGAGACACAGAGGGGGCACTATTACTATATGGAGACACAGAGGGGGCACTATTACTATATGGAGACACTGAGGGGGCACTATTACTATATGGAGACACAGAGGGGGCACTATTACTATATGGAGACACTGAGGGGGCACTATTACTATATGGAGACACAGAGGGGGCACTATTACTATATGGAGACACTGAGGGGGCACTAATTTGACACTATAATTAGAGACACAGAGGGGCACTATTACTATATGGAGACACAGAGGGAGCACTATTACTATATGGAGACACAGAGGGGGCACTATTACTATATGGAGACACTGAGGGGGCACTATTACTATATGGAGACACTGAGGGGGCACTATTACTATGTGGAGGCAGGATGATGCAGGGGAATCCCAGAGCTTCTATGAGTCGCTGCCCCTTTAAATCTGAATGTTGACTGTTTTTAGTCCACAGCATCAGAAGTCCTCGGCCGGCACCTGCACCCTCCTCTGTATCTGCGCTCAGAGAGCCATTGTCCTGCATTGGCCGTGGCCCCCGCAGCTGCACCGGCCCTCGCAGGCTGACGAATGGAGCTCGATTCATATTTAAAGAGGCAGATGTCAGAGAAAGACGCCGTTGTCCCCGCAGCTTTTCATCCCTATGCAAGACTGGCCATTTTGTCATGGTAATTAGCGGCTACCAAAAATATTGTGTGGCTATAAACTCCGAACACCGTATAATATGACCGAATAAGGGATATTCAAAGAAATAATAATTATAATGGAAATAACACAGTATTATAGTAGTTATATTATTGTACATAGGGGCAGTATTATAGTAGTTATATTCTTGTATATAGGGGCAGTATTATAGTAGTTATATTCTTGTACATAGGAGCAGTATTATAGTAGTTATATTCTTGTATATAGGGGCAGTATTATAGTAGTTATATTCTTGTACATAGAGGCAGTATTATAGTAGGTATATTCTTGTACATAGGGCAGTATTATAGTAGTTATATTCTTGTACATAGGAGCAGTATTATAGTAGTTATATTCTTGTACATAGGGGCAGTATTATAGTAGTTATATTCTTGTATATAGGAGCAGTATTATAGTAGTTATATTCTTGTATATAGGGCAGTATTATAGTAGTTATATTCTTGTACATAGGGCAGTATTATAGTAGTTATATTCTTGTACATAGGAGCAGTATTATAGTAGTTTATATTCTTGTAATAGGAGCAGTATTATAGTAGTTATATTCTTGTACATAGGGCAGTATTATAGTAGTTATATTCTTGTATATAGGAGCAGTATTATAGTAGTTATATTCTGTACATAGGAGCAGTATTATAGTAGTTATATTCTTGTAATAGGGGCAGTATTATAGTAGTTATATTCTTGTATATAGGGCAGTATTATAGTAGTTATATTCTTGTATATAGGAGCAGTATTATAGTAGTTATATTCTTGTACATAGGGCAGTATTATAGTAGTTATATTCTTGTATATAGGGGCAGTATTATAGTAGTTATATTCTTGTATATAGGGGCAGTATTATAGTAGTTATATTCTTGTATATAGGGGCAGTATTATAGTAGTTATATTCTTGTATATAGGGCAGTATTATAGTAGTTATATTCTTGTATATAGGGCAGTATTATAGTAGTTATATTCTTGTATATAGGGGCAGTATTATAGTAGTTATATTCTTGTATATAGGGGCAGTATTATAGTAGTTATATTCTTGTATATAGGGGCAGTATTATAGTAGTTATATTCTTGTATATAGGGCAGTATTATAGTAGTTATATTCTTGTACATAGGGGCAGTATTATAGTAGTTATATTCTTGTACATAGGGGCAGTATTATAGTAGTTATATTCTTGTACATAGGGCAGTATTATAGTAGTTATATTCTTGTACATAGGGCAGTATTATAGTAGTTATATTCTTGTACATAGGAGCAGTATTATAGTAGTTATATTTTACATGAGCAGTATTATAGTAGTTATATTTTGTACATAGGAGCAGTATTATAGTAGTTATATTCTTGTACATAGGAGCAGTATTATTTAGTAGTTATATTCTTGTACATAGGAGCAGTATATTATAGTAGTTATATTCTTGTATATAGGAGCAGTATTATAGTATAGTTATATTCTTGTATATAGGAGCAGTATTATAGTAGTTATATTCTTGTATAAGGAGCAGTATTATAGTAGTTTATATTCTTGTACATAGGAGCAGTATTATAGTAGTTATATTCTTTTGTATATAGGAGCAGTATTATAGTAGTTATAATATTTGTATATAGGAGCAGTATTATAGTAGTTATATTCTTGTACATAGGAGCAGTATTATAGTAGTTATATTCTTGTACATAGGAGCAGTATTATAGTAGTTATATTCTTGTACATAGGGGCAGTATTATAGTAGTTATATTCTTGTACATAGGGCAGTATTATAGTAGTTATATTCTTGTACATAGGAGCAGTATTATAGTAGTTATATTCTTGTACATAGGGCAGTATTATAGTAGTTATATTCTTGTACATAGGAGCAGTATTATAGTAGTTATATTCTTGTACATAGGGGCATTAGTAGTAGTACATGTCAGTATAAGTAGTTATATTCTTGTACATAGGGGCAGTATTATAGTAGTTATATTCTTGTAATAGGAGCAGTATTATAGTAGTTATATTCTTGTACATAGGGGCAGTATTATAGTAGTTATATATTTAAATACATAGGGCAGTATTATAGTAGTTATATTCTTGTACATAGGGGCAGTATTATAGTAGTTATATTCTTGTACATAGGGGCAGTATTATAGTAGTTATATTCTTGTACATAGGGGCAGTATAGTATTATTTTAGGTATTATATTTATGTACATAGAGGCAGAATAGTATTATAGTAAGTTATAGATTACTTGTAGATAGGGGCAGTATTATAGTAGTTATATTCTTGTATATAGGAGCAGTATTATACTAGTTATATTCTTGTATATAGGGGCAGTATTATAGTAGTTATATTCTTGTATATAGGGGCAGTATTATAGTAGTTATATTCTTGTACATAGGGGCAGTATTATAGTAGTTATATTCTTGTACATAGGAGCAGTATTATAGTAGTTATATTCTTGTACATAGGGGCAGCATTATAGTAGTTATATTCTTGTATATAGGAGCAGTATTATAGTAGTTATATTCTTGTATATAGGAGCAGTATTATAGTAGTTATATTCTTGTATATAGGGGCAGTATTATAGTAGTTATATTCTTGTATATAGGGGCAGTATTATAGTAGTTATATTCTTGTACATAGGAGCAGTATTATAGTAGTTATATTCTTGTACATAGGAGCAGTATTATAGTAGTTTATATTCTTGTATATAGGGGCAGTATTATAGTAGTTATATTCTTGTATATAGGGGCAGTATTATAGTAGTTATATTCTTGTATATAGGAGCAGTATTATAGTAGTTATATTCTTGTATATAGGGTCAGTATTATAGTAGTTATATTCTTGTACATAGGGACAGTATTATAGTAGTTATATTCTTGTACATAGGGGCAGTATTATAGTAGTTATATTCTTGTACATAGGAGCAGTATTATAGTAGTTATATTCTTGTACATAGGAGCAGTATTATAGTGTTATATTCTTGTACATAGGGGCAGTATTATAGTAGTTATATTCTTGTACATAGGAGCAGTATTATAGTAGTTATATTATTGTACATAGAGGCAGTATTATTAATAGTATTATTATATTACTCTTATATGTAGTATTATATATACAGATGGCTCCTCCTTTAATCACCAGCCAAGGTAAACTAGGCATCTGAGGGCTGGTATTCTCAGCAGGGTGAGAGCCTATTGTTTTTGGGTCCCCCAATCTAAAGAATAGCAGCCCGCAGCCGCCCCTGAAAATGGCGTATTCATCGTAACGCCATTTCCAGACACATTACCTGGCTCTTCCAGTGGCTCTGGTGGCAGGTGGCATGCTGGGTAATTAGGGGTTCATACCAGCTTTGTATTGCCAGCTGATATTAAGCCCTACGATTCTTAATATCAGGCCAAGTTAGACCTGGCCATTAAGAATCTCAAATAAATATTTAAAAAAGACCCAACACAGAAACAAATTAAATTAGTAATAAAAATGCAGAGACACTTAGTGACCCCATCTTTATTAACTCCTCCGCACCCTCATACCCTCCACAATCCTTGTCTTCTCTCTTGCTGGACATACGCAGCTCTGCTACATCAGAGACAGTGAGGATGAAGAACACGTCTTATCTCTGATCACTGAATGACTGAGCTGTGGGAACAGCGTTGCAGTTATTATGGCAACGATGTCCTCAAATAACGTCCCCAATTATGGCTGCAGGCGCAAGATTCCCACCCCGGTGTCTGCATAAAGCAAAACACAAAACAGGGCGGGATCTGGCGCCTGCGGTACACGCAAGTGCAATACAGTCAGATGCTTTGTCCGCAGTAGGGCAGAGCTGAGGGCGCCTGCACGAACATACAGAATCTGCGCAGGCGCCAAAAACAAGAATTGGACGTAGAAGAGGTGAAGGATGAACAGCGGGTCGGTTACATCTGGAGAGTGACAAGACCCAGCGGACCTGCAAGTATGAATTTACATACATGTTCGGGAAACATTATAAAGTGATTATTTAGGTGTACAATGGGGGTAGAGGGATTATAGCCACCTTCACAGAATGCAGCATAGGCGCCAAACAAGTTGAAAAGAACCCGATGCGGGTTGACATCTGGTGACTTGCTTATTCACATCGTCATGTGTCTTCATGGGCACAAGACAACTTTATTCATTTGCATTGGGATGTAGCAGAGACGTATAGCGCCCTTTGGTTGTGTGACAGGTGTCGGTCAGACCCTTATTCTTCTCTGTACCGGGTGCAGTGCTGCTATTCTTGATTTATTGTCCCAGGATTTTCTTTTTATACTAGAGAAAGTTAATCTGAAAGTCAATAACAGCAGAGAGCGAAACGCGTGGATAAAGTTCTCCCTACTGGTTGAGTTTAATATGGGATATGATGAAGATATTGGGCTGCTGATCTATGGATTTTGGAGTTCTTTGGGAATGTACAGAAGTCATGGGTATCGGTCCCCGGATCTCTCTCGGGCAAGACAGATGTGGCGTCACATAGACACTATGTTATGTAGGAGCACCAGCAATATTATAGAAGGGATATATTTTGGTGAAGATCTGCATGGTCCGGACAGATCCCGGACATCTCTGTGTATCAGTCACTAACATCTCTTGCATCTCTGGCTAGGGGTGTAACTACAACAGGTGCAGCGGTTGCAGTCACACCCGGGCCCTGGAGCCTAGGGGGCCCCAATAGACTCTTTGGCCTATAGAAAAAGACTAATGCTATTAAAGATTTGCAATATTTGGGGGCCCATTTGGAGCTTTTGCATTGGGGCCCATGAGCTTCAAGTTACGCCACTGTCTCTGGCTTTGGACTCATCTCGGTCCCTCCTTCTGGTCCTCAGCACCATGGATCCTGCTGACAGCTGCGGCGTCACCTGTCCGTGTTCAGACAGCGCAGCTGTGCCAGTCACCAGCACTGTGATTTCATAGCATCCAGCGCTGGAAAAACAAAACTCATCACATTTGTGCTGCGGCCTCCAGCTGCCCTCACCCCGTCCAAATATCACTGTGCCTGCATACATTACATGATGTGCCCAAACAGCGGCCCCAAACTAGTTATATTCTTGTACATAGGGGCAGTATTATAGTAGTTATATTCTTGTACATAGGGGCAGTATTATAGTAGTTATATTCTTGTACATAGGGGCAGTATAATAGTAGTTATATTCTTGTATATAGAGGCAGTATTTATGTAGTTATAGTCTTGTACATAGGGGCAGTATTATAGTAGTTATATTCCTGTATATAGGGGCAGTATTATAGTAGTTATATTCTTGTACATAGGAGCAGTATTATAGTAGTTATATTCTTGTACATAGGGGCAGTATTATAGTAGTTATATTCTTGTATATAGGAGCAGTATTATAGTAGTTATATTCTTGTACATAGTGACAGTATTATAGTAGTTATATTCTTGTACATAGGGGCAGTATTATAGTAGTTATATTCTTGTACATAGGAGCAGTATTATAGTAGTTATATTCTTGTATATAGGGGCAGTATTATAGTATTTATATTCTTGTATATAGGAGCAGTATTATAGTAGTTATATTCTTGTATATAGGAGCAGTATTATAGTAGTTATATTCTTGTATATAGGAGCAGTATTATAGTAGTTATATTCTTGTATATAGGAGCAGTATTATAGTAGTTATATTCTTGTACATAGGAGCAGTATTATAGTAGTTATATTCTTGTACATAGGGGCAGTATTATAGTAGTTATATTCTTGTATATAGGAGAGTATTATAGTAGTTATATTCTTGTACATAGGGGCAGTATTATAGTAGTTATATTCTTGTATATAGGAGAGTATTATAGTAGTTATATTCTTGTATATAGGGGCAGTATTATAGTAGTTATATTCTTGTATATAGGAGCAGTATTATAGTAGTTATATTCTTGTATACAGTGCCTACAAGTAGTCTTCAACCCCCTTGCAGATTTAGGTGGTTTGATAAGATGCCAATAAGTTAGAGCCTTCAAACTGCAAACGAGAGTAGGATTTATTAACAGAAGCATAAATCTTACAAACCAAAAAGTTATGTTGCTCAGTTGAATTTTAATAAATTTTAAACATAAAAGTGTGGGTCAATTATTATTCAACCCCTAGGTTTACTTTTTGTGGAATAACCCTTGTTTGCAATTACAGCTAATAATCGTCTTTTATAAGACCTGATCAGGCCGGCACAGGTCTCTGGAGTTATCTTGGCCCACTCCTCCATGCAGATCTTCTCCAAGTTATCTAGGTTCTTTGGGTGTCTCATGTGGACTTTAATCTTGAGCTCCTTCCACAAGTTTTCAATTGGGTTAAGGTCAGGAGACTGACTAGGCCACTCCATCACCTTGATTTTTTCCCTCTTGAACCAGGCCTTGGTTTTCTTGGCTGTGTGCTTTGGGTCGTTGTCTTGTTGGAAGATGAAATTACGACCCATCTTAAGATCCTTGATGGAGAAGCGGAGGTTCTTGGCCAAAATCTCCAGGTAGGCCGTGCTATCCATCTTCCCATGGATGCGGACCAGATGGCCAGGCCCCTTGGCTGAGAAACAGCCCCACAGCATGATGCTGCCACCACCATGCTTGACTGTAGGGATAGTATTCTTGGGGTTGTATGCAGTGCCATCCAGTCTCCAAACATCACGTGTGTGGTTGGCACCGAAGATCTCGATATTGGTCTCATCAGACCATCGAACCTTGAACCAGTCTGTCTCAGAGTCCTCCAAGTGATCATGAGCAAACCGTAGACGAGCCTTGACATGACGCTTTGAAAGTAAAGGAACCTTACGGGCTCGTCTGGAACGGAGACCATTGTGGTGTAGTACGTTTCTTATGCTATTGACTGAAACCAATGTCCCCACTGCCATGAGATCTTCCCGGAGCTCCTTCCTTGTTGTCCTTGGGTTAGCCTTGACTCTTCGGACAAGCCTGGCCTCGGCACGGGAGGAAACTTTCAAAGGCTGTCCAGGCCGTGGAAGGCTAACAGTAGTTCCATAAGCCTTCCACTTCCAAATGATGCTCCCAACATTGGAGACAGGTGGGCCCAACTCCTTGGAAAGGGTTTTGTACCCCTTGCCAGCCTTGTGACCCTCCACGATCTTGTCTCTGATGGCCTTGGAATGCTCCTTTGTCTTTCCCATGTTGACCATGTATGAGTGCTGTTCACAAGATTGGGGAGGGTCTTAAATAGTCAGAAAAGGCTGGCAAAAGAGATAATTAATCCACACATGTGAAGCTCATTGTTATTTGTGCCTGAACTACTTCTTAATACTTTAGGGGGACCAAACAGAATGCTGGTGGTTAGAGGGGTTGAATAATAAATGACACTCTGAATTAACTTTTAACGCTTTAAAAAAAAACAAAAGAAAAAAATTTTTTGTGTGGCTGCAGTGCATTTCCCACTTCCAGGCTGATCTACAGTCCAAATGTCACAATGCCAAGTTAATTCCGCATGTGTCAACCAGCTAAATCTGCAGGGGGTTGAATACTACTTGTAGGCACTGTATAGGGGCAGTATTATAGTAGTTATATTCTTGTACATAGGGGCAGTATTATAGTAGTTATATTCTTGTACATAGGGGCAGTATTATAGTAGTTATAGTCTTGTACATAGGAGCAGTATTATAGCAGTTATATTCTTGTACATAGGGGCAGTATTATAGTAGTTATATTCTTGTATATAGGAGCAGTATTATAGTAGTTATATTGTTGTATATAGAGGGCACTATTATAGTAGTTATATTCTTGTACATAGGAGCAGTATTATAGTAGTTATATTCTTGTACATAGGAGCAGTATTATAGTAGTTATATTCTTGTACATAGGGGCAGTATTATAGTAGTTATATTCTTGTACATAGGGGCAGTATTATAGTAGTTATATTCTTGTACATAGGGGCAGTATTATAGTAGTTATATTCTTGTACATAGGGGCAGTATTATAGTAGTTATATTCTTGTATATAGGGGCAGTATTATAGTAGTTATATCCTTGTACATAGGGGCAGTATTATAGTAGTTATATTCTTGTATATAGGAGCAGTATTATAGTAGTTATATCCTTGTACATAGGGGCAGTATTATAGTAGTTATATCCTTGTACATAGGAGCAGTATTATAGTAGTTATATTCTTGAATATAGGGGCAGTATTATAGTAGTTATATTCTTGTATATAGAGGCAGTATTATAGTAGTTATATTCTTGTATATAGGAGCAGTATTATAGTAGTTATATTCTTGTACATAGGAGCAGTATTATAGTAGTTATATTCTTGTACATAGGGGCAGTATTATAGTAGTTATATCCTTGTACATAGGAGCAGTATTATAGTAGTTATATTCTTGTACATAGGGGCAGTATTATAGTCGTTATATTCTTGTACATAGGAGCAGTATTATAGTAGTTATATTCTTGTACATAGGGGCAGTATTATAGTAGTTATATTCTTGTATATAGGGGCAGTATTATAGTAGTTATATTCTTGTATATAGGAGCAGTATTATAGTAGTTATATTCTTGTATATAGAGGCAGTATTATAGTAGTTATATTCTTGTATATAGGAGCAGTATTATAGTAGTTATATCCTTGTACATAGGGGCAGTATTATAGTAGTTATATCCTTGTACATAGGAGCAGTATTATAGTAGTTATATTCTTGTACATAGGGGCAGTATTATAGTAGTTATATTCTTGTACATAGGAGCAGTATTATAGTAGTTATATTCTTGTACATAGGGGCAGTATTATAGTAGTTATATTCTTGTACATAGGGGCAGTATTATAGTAGTTATATTCTTGTACATAGGAGCAGTATTATAGTAGTTATATTCTTGTATATAGGGGCAGTATTATAGTAGTTATATTCTTGTACATAGGAGCAGTATTATAGTAGTTATATTCTTGTACATAGGGGCAGTATTATAGTAGTTATATTCTTGTACATATGAGCAGTATTATAGTAGTTATATTCTTGTATATAGGGGCAGTATTATAGTAGTTATATTCTTGTATATAGGGGCAGTATTATAGTAGTTATATTCTTGTATATAGGGCAGTATTATAGTAGTTATATTCTTGTACGTAGGGGCAGTATTATAGTAGTTATATTCTTGTATATAGGGCAGTATTATAGTAGTTATATTCTTGTACATAGGGGCAGTATTATAGTAGTTATATTCTTGTACATAGGAGCAGTATTATAGTAGTTATTTTCTTGTACATAGGGGCAGTATTATAGTAGTTATATTCTTGTATATAGGGCAGTATTATAGTGTTATAGTATTATATTAGTCTTTTTCTGACATCTGTGCAGTTTTTGTATTTGAGAGACTGATATAGTAACAATGATGATACCGTATATCGTAATCAATGTAATAAAATGAGATCTTGATATTATGGATCAGGTCTGGATTAACCCTTCGGTGCCCAGGTTTCATTTCTTCTTTCTCTGAGGTTTTTCTTTTCAGCGTTTTACCTGCTGGACACATTGAGTCGAGTGTTAATTCATACAAGATGAGCGCCTGATAGCGGACGGCGGCGGGCGAGCTCTGCAGGGTTGGACATGGGCGATTTTTATAAATGACCCTCTGCCAGCGACCAGGCTTCCACCCCACGGTGGCCCCACACTGACAGGCACTCAGCGCCCATGTGTGCCAAGACACGGGAAATCTATCCCTCTGTTTATTCTAACACGAATGTGGGATGGCGCTGGGCCAGAGTAAAGCCCTGACTGCGGAGTGCGGCATCTACCGTCCCTGCGGCACGCCGCTGCCACCACCAACATGTGAGAAGCTACATCGGGGACCACCTAAATCAGTTCGGTCGCTTCACAGTTCACCCTTTATGTGCACAAACTCTGCTGCAGATGTAGCAAGCTGAGATTGGGGACATCACAGAAAGCTGAGAACCTCCGATACCCGAGGCTGAACATTCAACCTTAAAGGGATTCTTTAAATTGGGACAATTGCAAAATGCTCATAAAAAAACAAAGAACTTTCAATTTATTTCTTATTGGAAATCCTCTCCATTCTCTGCTTGGGTTTCTGGCAGGGGCTAACTAACAATAGGTGCAGGGGTTGTATCGCACCCGGGCCCTAGAGCCTAGGGGGCCCTAAAAGTCCCTTTGTCCTATAGAAAAAGACTAATGTATTAAAGATTTGCAATAATTGGGGGCCCCTTGGATCTTTTGCATCAGGGCCCATGAGCTTCAAGTTACCCCACTGGTTACCGTCCACCTCTGCAGTCCGTCAGGGTGGCTGATCTCCAAACAAGTGCAGCGCTTACAAGCTGTAATCACTCTCATGAAAGGAGCCAGGTTTGGCCCCCGGCGCAGCGTCTGATAGACCAATGGTGCGACATTGCTGCCACTCTACTCCAAATCAAAGATTGGATCACCCCTTTAATCACTCATGACTTTCATGGTGCACATGCCACTGCTGAGATCATTTATTGGCTGCAGCAGTCAGGTGACTGATTAACGGACCCATCACTACTACCAAGTGATGGGCTATAAGCAATGATTACTTTTTTTCATTTTTCATATCCCTTTAAATGTTAAAATTCCTCTGACCTTCAGTGGCCACTAGAGGGAGCTCACTGTATACAGTTGATATCTTACGTGTACAGTCTGCAGTGAGGCTCCCTCTGGTGGTGGATTCAGGTAGCGAGATCTTTGTCAGTTAACCAGTTGAAGACTGGGTCTTTCGATCAGTGCTGTGTGTACAGGACCAGGAAGGCAGAGATAATAATAAATAACCTCTGCCATCACTATGCCTATGTCCATCTCTCTAGAGTCCTGCGGATTAGCTGGCATTTCTAAGTTTTGGGCTGATGGTGGATGGGTGTGTGCCTACATAATATGATGATCCCTCTTGTCATAGGGGGTGTGCCTACACAATTGGCCACTTGAATACTGATTGGACAACCACTTGGTAACACCCAGTTGTCAATTTATTCAGACATTTTTCCAGGAGTTATAACAGAGGAACTGCACAATGTAGAATTATAGGAAAAGATGATCCAGAATTGATTCATTATGGGACATAAAAGTACTGACGAAAGCAGACTCATCAGGAGAGCGGAGACGTTTCTTTTAACATTGTGCAGGAGATTTGTATGAGAAAATAACAGAGCGGTAACTTCATTTTTGGTAGACAGTGATGTGTCGTTGGCCATTGAATTATCGTTTGCCCACAATCACAGTCGGGCACAGATCCATGTGGTAGAAAGAGCGGGCATTCAGGAACATGGGAAAGCTGGGTGACCATATCCGATATTGAGTCCACACCGTGCACATGTCCTGCTAAGAGCGCCAAGCTCCCCCCCACCCCATCTATCGCCACGCGCCCCTCATCCTGATGGTGTGTAAGGTGAGGTCTGATAAAACTGGAGGAAATCTGAGAATGGAGCGAGGTGGAGCTGGAGCCGATAAGATAGCAGCAGCCCGAACATTGTCCGGAGCCCAGCGCCGCCTCCGCAGCACAATCACAGGATGATAGGAGTTTCTCACTATCTGCTCATTATTAAATCAAAGGCCTGAAAACAGGGGAGAGAGTCCAGACATGGAGAGCGCTCACCCCAGAATTGAGGGAGAAAGACCAGACGTGGGGAGCACTCACCCCAGAATCGGGGGAGAAAGTCCAGACGCGTGGAGCGCACAAGCCTAAAATTGGTTGAGAAAGACCAGACATGGGGAGCGCTCACCCCAGAATCGAGGGAGAAAGACGAGACGTGGGGAGAGCTCACCCCAGAATTGGGGGAGGAAGACCGAACATGGGGAGCGCTCACTCCAGAATCGGGGGAGGAAGACTAGACATGGGGAACGCTCACCCCAGAATCGGGGGAGGAAGACCGGACGTGGGGAGCGCTCACTCCAGAATCAGGGGAGGAAGACCGAACATGGGGAGCGCTCACTCCAGAATCAGGGGAGGAAGACCAGACGTGGGGAGAGCTCAACCCAGAATCGGGGGAGAAAGACCAGACGTGGGGAGTGCTCACCCCAGAATCGGGGGACAAAGACCAGACATGGGGAACGCTCACCCCAGAATCAGGGGAGGAAGACCAGACGTGGGGAACGCTCAACCCCAGAATTGGGGGAGAAAGACCAAACGTGGGGAACGCTCAACCCCAGAATTGGGGGACAAAGACCAGACATGGGGAACGCTCAACCCAGAATTGGGGAGAAAGACCAGACGTGGGGAGCGCTCACTCCAGAATTGGGGGAGAAAGACCAGACATGGGGAGTGCTCAACCCCAGAATCGGGGAAGGAAGACCGGATGTGGGGAGTGCTCAACCCCAGAATCGGGGAAGGAAGACCGGATGTGGGGAGTGCTCAACCCCAGAATCGGGAAAGGAAGACCGGATGTGGGGAGCGCTCATGCCTCGCCCCGTATAGGCCGTGGGGCACTTGGAGTCGGGTCTGACGATGTCGTCGAGAAATGGTATGTCACGGTGGTGTGACCCATCCCGTGGCCCAGAGAGGTCAATAAAAAGGGGGAAATGAGTTTGAGAAGTAGTTGTTGTGACGCCACCCATGGTATGCGGCTATTAGTGGCCACGGCTGCGATGCGGGACCTCCGGGGATGATGGGATGGCAGCGGTGATGGTTTCGCTGCCCACGGGTGGAGCTGGTCCCATTACAACCGGTAAAGTCTATGGTGGTGGTAGGCAGTTGGGGTGCAGGACTTAGGGTGCAGAATAACCGACAGACACACAGTACATAGTCTCCATTACCTTTACTGGCAGTAGTAGTAGGTTTAGTCCAGGGTACCGTCCACAAGAGATGTTAGGAATTCAGGTGCCTGGAAGCAAGTTGGGGATGTCATCAACTGGTGAGTTCTGAGGCCTCCCTGTTGCGCTACTCTTGGCGGGCCCTGGCTACCTGTAGCTAAGCTGTGAGCCTCTCTTCCTGCATAGTCTCTCACCCATATGGCAGGCAGCTTGAGCCTTTGTCTGGCACCTCTCCTCTGGCTGAGGTCCTGGGCTCTAGTGCGCTGCTGTACCTCCTGGGCTTTGTTGTGGCCAGGAGACTAAGAATCTTCGCCCTCCAAATTTTTGCTGCCGGCCTGAAGTCCCTGCACAGCCTCAGACTCCGGTGTCCGATTCTGGCGCTCTGATCTGGGGTGAGCCAGTCATCTGGCTCCACTCCCCAAGCCTTCTTCTCTTCCTTCTCTCCTATGGGTCCCTCATGGGATGAGCACCTCTGGCTCCTATCCCCAGGATGTCTGTCACTTCCTCCTCTCCAACGTTCTGCCTAACCCTTCCCCCAGGCCAGCATTTATAGGGGTGTGGTATCCCTGCGGTCTGGTTGCCACAGAGGGGTACTGCACCCAATCCATGGGCGTGGTATTCCTGTCTGCAGTGACTAGGTTGGTAAGTCCAGTCACCCACAAACACATCCGGTCCCAGGTATAGCGGGTGAACTGACTCGTCCCATGGGGGCCGTGGGGTACTCGGAACCGGGCCGAATGATGTCGTCAGGGATATGGGATGTCACGGTGGTATGACCCTGTCTGTGGCCCCGGAGCGGTCAATAAAAAGGGAGAAGAGTTTGTTGACAAGGGAAAACGGGTTTTGGGATTGGTTGTCGTGACGCCACTTGTGGGGCTGTTGATGGCCGCTGCTGCAGATCGGGACCTCTGAGGATGATAGGATGGCAGCTGTGATGGTGTTGCTCCCCACGGGTGGAGCGGAATTGGGGGAGAAAGACCAGATGTGGGGAGAGCTCACCCCAGAATTGGGGGAGAAAGACCGGATGTGGGGAGCACTCACACCAGAATTGGGGGAGAAAGACCGGATGTGGGGAGCGCTCACCCCAGAATTGGGGGAGAAAGACCAGATGTGGGGAGCGCTCAACCCCAGAATTGGGGGAGAAAGACCAGACGTGGGGAGCGCTCACCCCAGAATCGGGGGAGAAAAGACCAGACATGGGGAGCGCTCACCCCAGAATTGGGGGAGAAAGAACAGATGTGGGGAGCGCTCACCCTAGAATTGGGGAAAAAAGACCAGACTTGGGGAGCGCTCAACCCCAGAATTGGGGGAGAAAGACCAGACGTGGGGAGCGCTCACCCCAGAATTGGTGAGAAAAAACCGGATGTGGGGAGCGCTCACACCAGAATTGGGGGAGAAAGACCAGACGTGGGGAGTGCTCAACCCCAGAATCGGTGGAGAAAGACCGGATGTGGGGAGCGCTCACTCCAGAATCGGGGGAGAAAAGACCAGACGTGGGGAGCGCTCAACCCCAGGATTGGGGGAGAAAGACCGGATGTGGGGAGCGCTCACCCTAGAATTGGGGAGAAAGACCAGACATGGGGAAAGCCCACCCCAGAATCAGTAGAGAAAGACCAGACATGGGGAACGCTCACCCCAGAATTGGGGGAGAAAGACCAGACGTGGGGAGTGCTCAACCCAGAATCGGTGGAGAAAGACCGGATGTGGGGAGCGCTCACCCCAGAATCGGGGGAGAAAAGACCAGACGTGGGGAGCGCTCAACCCCAGAATTGGGGGAGAAAGACCGGATGTGGGGAGCGCTCACCCTAGAATTGGGGAGAAAGACCAGACATGGGGAACGCCCACCCCAGAATCAGTAGAGAAAGACCAGACATGGGGAACGCTCACCCCAGAATTGGGGGAGAAAGAACAGATGTGGGGGCTGCTCACCCCAGAATCGGTGGAGAAAGACCGGATGTGGGGACTGCTCACCCTAGAATTGGGGAGAAAGACCAGACATGGGGAACGCCCACCCCAGAATCAGTAGAGAAAGACCAGACATGGGGAACGCTCACCCCAGAATTGGGGGAGAAAGAACAGATGTGGGGACTGCTCACCCTAGAATTGGGGAGAAAGACCAGACATGGGGACCGCTCACCCCAAAATCAGTAGAGAAAGACCAGACGTGGGGAATGCTCACCCAGAATCGGAGGAGAAAGATCAGACGTGGGGAGCGCTCACCCCAGAATTGGGGGAGAAAGACCAGATGTGGGGAGCACTGACCCCAGAAACTCCCCCAGTGGTTTTCCAAGGTAGGTCATCAATATCAGGTTGGTAGAGGTCTGATACCTGGCCCCCTGCAGGTCACACTATCGCCAGATGTCCACAGCGCCAACACTGTGCAGTGGCCATAGTCGGTACTGCAGCTGAAGTCACGGTCTCTACAATGGGAGCTGATAACAGTCACTACACAGTGTGCGGCCTGTTACAATATGTACAGTCATCCGCTCCCGACACTGTTGAGGTGTCGGACCCAAAGTCGTTATCTAGTCCAAGGCAGGTCTCCATAGGGGAGAAATTGGGGAGTTACCATGCAAGCAATTCCCAACCATTCAGATAAGGGTTCCCTAAAGATTCGGACTTTTGGGGAAACACGGGTCAGTGATTGACTTTGCTCCGGCTCTAGTTGGCAGCTCGGCCCGAAGGACCAGGAGGCTTGACACAAAGCCGGTCTTATGGAGCGCCAGGCACCTGACACTGCGGCGGGCAGAGCTGCGCTCCACCGCGGATCAGTGTAATGATCACTTGGCCGCTCTGTAAAGCCCCTTCTTGTTGTCTGGCCAGCAGCCCCGGGGTAACGGCCTCAGAAATGGCGACAGCTGCAGCCGAAGCTTCTCCATGAACTCATCAACAACTGCTGGGAAGAACGTTAGCGGGCGGCTTTATGAGCAGCCGCCTGAACATGAGGAGACAGTGTCAGGGTGTCTATGGGGGGCGTCATGTTACCCCATATGTATGTGCAATACACATCATTCACCCCCATATATCCCAATTCCAGAAAGCACATCCAACTGCAACCCCTTATTCCACATATAAAGGGGCGCTGCCCCCAATGTACACCTGACCCTATCCCTCCACTGCGGAACTGCACCGGTCTGACATTACTGTGGGGACCACAGAACCCATCCAATCACCAGGCAGAACTAACACTGAGGGGCGGGGCCAAAGGAGGCGGAGCATGACACAGGGCATCCGCGAAGGTCAGTGACTATCTGTGCCTAACTCCGCCCATCAGACCCTGCACAGGCTAAATTATAGAGACAATGGGAGATTCAGTTCCAGTATACAGACCCCAGACCAGTCCCCCTGTATACAGACCCCAGACCACTCCCCCTGTATACAGACCCAAGACCAGCCCCCCTGTATACAGACCCCAGATCAGACCCCCTGTATACAGACCCCAGACCAGCCCCCCTGTATACAGACCCAAGACCAGTTCTCCTGTATACAGACCCCAGACCAGCCCCCTGTATACAGACCCCAGACCAGACCCCCTGTATACAGACCCCAGACCAGTCCTCCTGTATACAGACCCCAGACCAGCCCCCCTGTATACAGACCCCAGACCAGTCCTCCTGTATACAGACCCCAGACCAGCCCACCTGTAAACAGACCCCAGACACAGTCCTCCTGTATACAGACCCCAGACCAGTCTCCCTGTATACAGACCCCAGACCAGTCCTCCTGTATACAGACCCAGACCAGTCCCCTGTATACAGACCCAGCCATCCTCCTGTATACAGACCCCAGGCCAGTCCTCCTGTATACAGACCCCAGGCCAGTCCTCCTGTATACAGACCCCAGACCAGTCCCCCTGTATACAGACCCCAGACCAGACCCCCTGTATACAGACCCCAGACCAGTCCCCTGTATACAGACCCAGACACCCCTGTATCAGACCCAGACCAGTCCCCTGTATACAGACCCCAGACCCTGTAACAGACCAGACAGTCTCCCTGTATACAGACCCAGACTCCCTGTATCAGACCCAGACCAGTCTCCTGTATACAGACCCCAGACCAGTCCTCCTGTATACAGACCCCAGACCAGTCCTCCTGTATACAGACCCCAGACCAGTCCTCCCTGTATACAGACCCCAGACCAGTCCCCCTGTATACAGACCCCAGACCAGTCCCCCTGTATACAGACCCCAGACCAGTCCTCCCTGTATACAGACCCCAGACCAGTCCCCCTGTATACAGACCCCAGACCAGTCCCCCTGTATACAGACCCCAGACCAGTCCCCTGTATACAGACCCAGACCAGTCCCCTGTATACAGACCCCAGACCAGCCCCCCTGTATACAGACCCAGACCAGTCCTCCTGTATACAGACCCCAGACCAGTCTCCCCTGTATACAGACCCAGACCAGTCCCCCTGTATACAGACCCCAGACCAGTCCTCCTGTATACAGACCCAGACCAGTCCCCTGTATACAGACCCCAGACCAGTCCCCTTGTTAATACCAGCACCTTCAGACCAGCCACCCTGTATAACAGACCCCCTGAACCAGACCCCCCTGTATACAGACCCCAGACCAGTCCTCCTGTATACAGACCCCATATCTTATACCCTCTGCCTTTAGACCCCAGACCAGTCCCAACCTCCTGCCTCTACAGTGTGACCACCACATCAAACAGCGCCTCATATCTCAGCTTCCTGGACACCTGACAATGTGATATTAAGGTCATGTAGACGATGATTGTGGTGACCTCAGTGGACTTAGTCACTACCCGTCAGGGGCAAACTAAAAACATGACAACCTCCACAATCGGGCGAACAGGTTTCCTGTTATTGGACATTCTGTAAAGCATCATGGTCATTCTTTTATTATGGGATTTGGGATCTATTCATTATTGTGATCACATCCAGAGGACAAGAAGAAGGCAGCAGCGCCCCCTGGTGGCCGGACTCCATATTTACAGCAAATTGGCCAATTCTCTTCAATTTATATAACATAAAAAACTCCCTCCCCCGCCCTCTGTACTTTCCATATTGGGACTTATTGTAAGATTTATTTTGGCAATAAAGTTTTATTAAAAAAAAAAAAATTTCTTGCTCATTCCACTTAGTTGTGAAAACTTCAGAAAAAGAGTGAACTTGTTACAATGTATCCCATGAGATTGCGCTCACTGATAGATCCTCAGTTAACTCATTCTGCAGTCAGCAATAGACGGTGCAACACACGAGGCTGCAGGAACGCAAACGGTGCAAAATTTTCAATGAAACCAATGGCAAAAATGGTAAAATAAAGAAATAAAAAATTAAATCAAATTTAAAAAATAATTATAGATTTAAAAGTAAAAAAAAATGTTAACAAAATCAATGAAAATGCTGCAAAATGCTGTGAATCCAGCCATAAAGCGAGTGTCAGTGCAGGGGGACCAGCTGTTAACCCTTTCAGCGCTGCTGTGATTGAGGCATTCCAGGGGTGCAGGTCCACAGGGGCATCACGCCGGGGGGGTCGTCATGCCGGAGGCCTGTCACGCGGAATGTACAGACAGGGACCGTTTAGCGGCGTGAAATCAGGCGTGTAAGTGGCAGCGACATGTGTGAGCGACAAGTGCTGCCCGGCCATCGCTTCACCTGCTGCTGACGGGGGAAAGTTTCCCTCCTTTTCCTTCCCCCCCCCTTCTTCCCCGGCCAGATGTCCAGTGTGTAAAGGAAAAAGTAATGAAGATAATACAGAAGTCTCCATTTAAAGGGATGAATTAAAGGGTCCTCCGCTGTTATGGAAAGAAAGATGAAACGGGGAGAGAGCTGGAAAATGACATCAACCTTGTTTAAAAAGAAAAGAAACAAAAGTCACATTATTAATCCATCTCCAGCGCTGCCCGTGTCCCCTGCCAGCCACCGTACGTCCTCTTTCAGCCAGATGATCATGTGACCACTGCAGCCAATCATTGTCAGATTGATTAATAAACACTGATGATGATTGGCTGCAGTGGTCACGTGCTCTGATTTCAATGTCTTTAATCTTCCAATGTACTTTAGTCACTCACTTAGTTTTTGGCGCTTTTCATTTGTGCCTTTTTTATAGTTTTTTTATGGATAACTTGAGTTTTTTTTTCTTGTCTATCAAATGAGATTTGGAGGGGGAAATTCAATTTTACGTGCTGGGGATACAATATACATTTAAATAAAGTCAGAAACTAATGTAGTCACTGCAGGATGCCCCTACTCTGCCACCTGCAGGATGCTCCCTACTCTGCCACCTGCAGGATTCTCCCTACTCTGCCACCTGCAGGATGCTCCCTACTCTGCCATCTGCAGGATGCTCCCTACTCTGCCACCTGCAGGATTCTCCCTACTCTGCCACCTGCAGGATGCTCCCTACTCTGCCACTGCAGGATGCTCCCTACTCTGCCACCTGCAGGATGCTCCCTACTCTGCCACCTGCAGGATGCTCCCTACTCTGCCACTGCAGGATGCTCCCTACTCTGCTACTGCAGGATGCTCCCTACTCTGCACCTGCAGGATGCTCCCTACTCTGCCACCTGCAGGATGCTCCCTACTCTGCCACCTGCAGGATGCTCCTTACTCAGCTGCCTGCAGGATGCCCCTTACTCAGCCGCCTGCAGGATGCTCCCTACTCAGCCGCCTACAGTATACCCCCTACTCAGCCACCTGCAGGATGCCCCCTACTCAGTACTCAGCCGCCTGCAGGATGCTCCCTACTCAGCCACCTGCAGGATGCCCCCTACTCAGCTGCCTGCAGGATGCCCTCTAGTCAGCCACCTGCAGGGTGCCCCCTACTCAGCCGCCTGAAGGGTGCTCCTTACTCAGCCACCTGCAGGGTGCTCCCTACTCAGCCACCTGCAGAATACCCCCTACTCATTCGCCTGCAGGATGCCCCTACTGAGCCGCCTGCAGGATGCTCCCTACTCAGCCGCTTACAGGGTGCTCCCTACTCAACCACCTGCAGGGTGCTCCCTAATCAGCCAACTCCAGGATGTTCCCTAATCTGCCACTTGCAGGGTGCTCCCTACTCAGCTGCCTGCAGGATGCTCCCTCTGCCACCTGCAGGATGTTCCCTACTCAGCCGCCTGCAGGATGCTCTCTACTCAGCCTCCTGCAGGATGCCCCCTATTAAGCCGGCTGCTGAATGCTCACTACTCAGCTGCCTACAGAATGCTCCCTACTTTGCCACCTGCAGAATGCTCCCTACTCTGCCACCTGAAGGATGCCCCTACTCTGCCACCTGCAGGATGCTCCCTACTCTGCCACCTGCAGGATGCTCACTACTCAGCCACCTGCAGGATGCTCCCTACTCAGCCACCTGCAGGATGCTCTCTACTCAGTCGCCTGCAGAATGCCCCCTACTCAGCTGCCTGCAGAATGCCCCTACTCAGCCACCTGCAGGATGGTCCCTACTCAGCCACCTGCAGAATGCCCCCTACTCAGCTGCCTGCAGAATGCCCCCTACTCAGCCACCTGCAGGATGGTCCCTACTCAGCCACCTGCAGAATGCCCCCTACTCAGCTGCCTGCAGAATGCCCCCTACTCAGCTGCCTGCAGAATGCTCCCTACTCAGCCACCTGCAGGATGTTCACTACTCAGCTACCTGCAGGATGCTCCCTACTCAGCCACCTGCAGGATGTTCACTACTCAGCCACCTGCAGGATGCTTCCTACTCTACTACTTGCAGGATGCTTCCTACTCTACTACTTGCAGGATGCTCCCTACTCAGCCGCTTGCAGAATGCCCCCTACTCAGCCACCTGCAGGATGCCCCTTACACAGCCGCCTGCAGGATGCTCCCTACTCAGCCGCCTGCAGAATGCTCCCTTCTCTGCCACCTGCAGGATGTTCCCTACTCAGCCACCTGCAGGATGCTCCCTACTCAGCCGCCTGCAGAATGCTCCCTTCTCTGCCACCTGCAGAATGCCCCCTACTCTGCCACCTGCAGGATGCTCACTACTCAGCCGCCTGCAGAATGCCCCCTACTCAGCCGCCTGCAGAATGCCCCCTACTCAGCCGCCTGCACGATGCTACCTACTCAGCCACCTGCAGGATGCTTCCTACTCTACTACTTGCAGGATGCTCCTACTGAGCCGCTGCAGGATGCTCCCTACTCAGCCACATGCAGGTGAGAGTGTATCCAGCCTGACACCTGCTGGACACTAGAAGTAATGCAGGACCACAGCTGACAGCAGGCACTGTCAGGTTGGGGGTCACTTCATATCCTCCACATAATGAGAGTGTCTGGCATCCGCTGCTCTCAGGACCTGTTGGGAGTAGCAGCTTCATGACATCTGAGCCACTTTTTACATTATTCTACAACATTACATTATAATTGCATTTCCATTCTTTTCCATTTTTATGAACTTTTGTTGCAGAGCAAGCAGAGATCTTGGAAATAATGAGGAATTGAAACGTAAATGATATTAGTTGTATAACTGGGTCCGTTCATGCCAAGATGGCGACCACGTAATTGATTCAGCATGTCCAGGTGCAAATATGGCAATGGGAAATGTTCACCGAAGATCAGAGCTAGGAGGGGAGAACTGACAGCTGAAAGGTGGTTAAACTAACACTCAGCCGCCACGTCCAGGGGTCTGTGGGATATAGGCAACTGGTTTTCATTTGTTCAGTAGTGACCAGAATCCAGACATGAGCAATTGCTGCTGTCAGCTACATATTAGACATACACTCCCGTCCTGCTGGAAGTCCCCACTAGGGGAGTTGAGTGCATATCTTTCGTATTGCCGCTATAACTTTGTATGGAGTGAGCTCCCCCTGGTGGTGGATTTATATATCTGTATATAGTAGGCTCTCCCTAGTGGTGGGTGTATATATCTGTATGTAGTAAGCTCCCCCTAGTGGTGGACGTTTATATATATTGTGGTGATGTAACCCATGGCCGGGTGCATCACACAGGTTGTTGGTATGTGACTCTGTTCACATGTATCCGGTTTTACTGTGGTTGTGCTGTGTTTAAACCTACCTGGAACACAGTGAGTTAACAGATGAGAGTGAGTGCTTTAATCCTGTTCGGTGCACAATAGGTTAAGAGCCAGGATATTCATGAGCCTAATGAGCGGCTGAGAGCAATATGTGTGCTGATTGCCTGGCAGCTCAGGTGGGTGTGGTGAGCAGGACTTAACCTGCCAGGTGTGTGTGAGTTAGAGACATCAGAGCAGGCTGCAGAGGAGATCAGAGCAGGCTGCAGAGCCCAGAGAGAGACCAAACATGATCCTCTGAGGGAGAGGACATGTTTCAGGGGGGTCCCGTTCCTGTTGGGGGGATGAGGCAGGACGCCTGGCTCTCAATGCCAGAGACGCCGGCCCCTCTGAGCCGTGTGGAGCCTGTGGCCAGACCAAGAGGTTAGTGGAGCACCTGGGTGTAAGGGGGGGGGTCCTGGCTGAACTTATAGGGGGCTCACTCTGTCCATGGTGGTGAGGCTGCCATCCAGGATCTCTGCCTGTGTTGGTAAGGCTTGGTAGGCAGCTGGGCATCATGGGCAGGGTGGGGAGACCTTGGGGGATGCTTTGACTGCCCTGAAGCTCAGGTGGCTCACAACCTGGTCTGGGCCTAGAGGGCTGAAGTACATGCCGGACTGTGCTGGTGTGAGTAGTCTGGGCCTGACAAGGCTGATGTCCGTACAAGTCCATGAGGGACTATGGAAAAGGGGCCATGTATGATGTGGTCCGTGTGTGAGTGCATTGGCTTATGTAAAAAGAGCCATGGAAGCATATGACGGCTTAAGGAGAAGGGCCGTGTATGATGTGGGACCAGGAGGTCTGTGTGTGAATGGAGGCAGAGCAGAATCCTCTGTGGGAGAGAGAAGACCAAGTCCTGGGAGAATGGAGCCGTGAGAACAGACGACAGGGGTTGGTAGAGGACCGGGAGTTGGGAAGTCGGGCTGACCCTGGAGGGGCTCGCGAGGGCGTGTTTGGTGCAGCCGCTTGCCTGGAGGTCTGGCCCTGGTGATGGCAGACTTGGAAGCGGTTGGCGACCTGCAGACACGTGCCGAGGAGTTCTTGGGGCCTGACTTGCCCTGGAGCCCCGGTGACTACAACCAGGTCGGGGCCTGGTTCAGAGCAGCCAGAGTGCTGTGTAGAGGCTGGGAAGGGTTAGCAGCCTGTGGAAAGACTGGACTCCCAAGGGGTCACTGGGCCAATGAAGGGCCTGGCATTCGGGCAGTGGCCGTAAACAGGGGTGTACCGGCGGCTACCGAGGCCCTGTGAGACGGCAACTGACCAGTGTACTCTGTATGTGTGCCAGTACTGTAAGGTAACCGGGTGTTAGATATGCAATATAATTTATGTACCGGGAATGTAATGTGATGTTATTTGTATTATGTGATGTGTGTAATATAATGTATTATTCTGTACTGTATGTATTTATATGAGGGGGGCCGTTTGAACCTAATAAATGGCTACCTAAAGTAATGGTTAAAAACATGTGTTGGTGTAATTTATGCTGTCAAGCGAACCCCCAGGGAAACGCAACCTCACAATATGTATATATGTAGCAAGCTCCCTCTAGTGGTGGCTGTATAAATCTGTATGCAATTGAGCTTCCTCTAGTGGTGGCTGTATAAATCTGTATGCAGTGAGCTCCCTCTAGTGGTGGCTGTATAAATCTGTATGCAATGAGCTTCCTCTAGTGGTGGCTGTATAAATCTGTATGTAGTGAGCTCCCTCTAGTGGTTGTATAAATCTGTATGCAATGAGCTTCCTCTAGTGTGGCTGTATAAATCTGTATGCAGTGACCTCCCTCTAGTGGCAACTGTATAAATCTGTATGTAGTGAGCTCCCTCTAGTGGAGGCTGTATAATCTGTAGTGAGCTCCTCTAGTGGTTGTATAAATCTGTATGCAATGAGCTTCCTCTAGTGGTGGCTGTATAAATCTGTATGTAGTGAGCTCCCTCTGTTGGCAACTGTATAAATCTGTATTTGTGAGCTCCCTCTAGTGGTGGCTATATAGATCTGTTTATTGTGAGCTCCCCTAGTAGTGGCTATATAAATCCTCTAGTGGTGTATTAATTTCTGTAGTGAACACCTATAAGTGGTGGATCTATAAATCTGTATGTAGTGAGCTCCCTCTAGTGGTGACTGTTTAAATCTCTGTGGTGAGCTCCTCTAGTGGTGACTGTATAATCTCTGTGGTGAGCTCCCTCTAGTGGTGGATCTATAAATCTGTATGCAGTAAACATCCCTAAGTTGTGGGTGCAGTTTATAAACGGATTCTTCTGGAAGAGAACCATAAATCACTGTTGCCCATTTATTGGGGTTGCCCTGCTGGCAGTATTGACTTCACACATGGCATCTCCCTGAAATCTATTCTAATGGACACATGTTGCATGTTCAGAGTTGTAGTTTTGCAGAGAGTCACAGTCTGGAAACCGTTGCGTCTTTCCAATTTTTGGCGTCAGGGTTACACTGCGCAGTGCTCCGTCCACCTGTGACACTATGATAATCCTTACGGTGCTCGCAGGGCTCCCGCATATCCCATAAATTAGGCGGAGGTTATTAAACGTCAGTGCCTGTGAGGGGTGGTGGGACCAGGGACAGACCCCGGCACCGGCAGCTGATGCGGATTAGCTCTTTATTAACACAGCACGTCTTCTCCTAGGATTTACGGGGGCTTATAGGGACGAGATCCCCCGAAGAATAAAATCCAATATCCACAGATCCTTCCAGGGTTTAATCTCTCTGCGCTCACTCCTGATCTTTGCCCTTTGAGAATTCTTAGCTCTCGAGGTGTCTATTCCCACTAAGATTAAGAGATATATAAACTCCTGAGTCGTCTTGTCTCAAAATTCCTGTTACTTAGTTATGATGTTTTCCAGGGAAAGTTGACTGAGAACCAATGTGGCCGCCATTCCAGCTGTCATTGGGTGAGCACCAATGTGGCCGCCATTCCAGCTTCATTGGGTGAGCACCAATATGGCCGCCATTCCAGCTCTCGTTGGGTAAGCACCAATATGGCCGCCATTCCAGCTCTCGTTGGGTGAGCCCCAATATGGCTGCCATTCCAGCTCTCGTTGGGTGAGCCCCAATATGGCTGCCATTCCTATCTCGTTGGGTGAGCACCAATATGGCCGCCATTCCAGCTCTCGTTGGGTGAGCACCAATATGGCCGCCATTCCAGCTCTCGTTGGGTGAGCACCAATATGGCTGCCATTCCAGCTCTCGTTGGGTGAGCACCAATATGGCTGCCATTCCAGCTCTCGTTGGGTGAGCACCAATATGGCCGCCATTCCAAGCTCTCGTTGGGTGAGCACCAATATGGCCGCCATTCCAACTCTCGCTTGGGTGAGCACCAATATGGCCGCCATACCAGCTCTCGTTGGTTGAGCATCATTACAGCTCTTCGCCCCTCGGGGTCCTTACCAGCAAAGGCTCTGACTAATGACGCATGATCACGGAAACCTTCTGCAAACCCTGGGGTCCAGGAAGTTTTTTGGGGTTTGTCAATATGTCACTTTTTGGGGAGAGCCTACAGGACAGTGGGCGAGTAAGTCGAGAAATCCGCAGATCGTTAATTTCTGCTGTGGAATGAAGGCAGATTTTCTCCAGCAGGCCTCTTTCCCACATGGCATACATTGGCTGCTGTTCATCTAGTTTTCTGTTAAAAGGTGCCGTACTCCCCCTCCCCGGGTCTCTGCTGCAGCATCCGGTCTCCATTATTGTCTGCAGCGCTGAGGTCACATCGATAGCGCTGCAGCCAATCATTGAGCACAGCGCTCCTGACAGAGTTAATGCAGCACTGCAGACAATAACACACTGGGATCAGCGGGGGACTCGGAGCATTGGGGCTGGACCGTCAGAATGCCCCATGTCTGGGCACCAAAGATCTCTGGGAAAACAGCGATACCGGAAGTGCTTCCAAAATGTTCATTATCAGTCAGTGTTCTAGCGCCCAACTCCACATTCATGGGAAGGTAACATATGGGCAAATATATGGCCTAATGTCTGCATCCTCCTATTGAGTAACAACCAATATGACCGCCAACGTCATGCCGACATATGGGGAAGGAGACATTATTTGTACAAAAGGGACACCTCAGGGGCATTATTGTATTAAGAGGACCTCAGGGTTCATTATTTGTATTACGGGGCATTCAGGGGACATTATTTGTATAAAATTTGCACCTCAAGGGGTATTATTTATATTAAGGGGACCCTCAAGTTTCATTATTTGAACTAAGCGGACTCACCCTCAGGCACATTATTTGTATTAAGGGTGCACTTAGGGTCCATTATTTGTTTTAAGGGACCATCAGGGTTATTTTGTGTATTAAGGGGGCTATCAGGGCCATTATACATATTTAGAGGGGCACCTCAGAGGGTATTATTTGGTTTATGGGGCCCCTCAAGGTTCATTATTTGTATTAAGTAGACTCACCCTCAGGGATTATTATTTATGTTAAGGGGGCCCTCAAGGTTCATTATTTGTAGTAAGTGGACTCACCCTTTTGGGGCATTATTTATACTAAGGTGGCCCTCAGGGTTCACTATATGTTTTAAGGGGGTCCTCAGGGTCATTATTTGTATTAAAGGCATCCTCAGGGTCATTATTTGTATTAAGGGGGCCCTCAAGGTCATTATATGTTAAGGGGACCTTCTGGGTCATTGTTTGTATTAAGAGAGGATTATTACTGAGTTAGGGGCACAATATTCGCCTTGGTCGATGCACTGGTAACCCGCACTATGCCATTCCTAGTTTCTGCCCCTATCCAGTGGTATCTCTTTGATTTCACCATACCTGTCATGCTGATGGTTTCCCCCTCGTCGTCCCGCCGTGGTCAGTGACCGGCGAAGAGTCACATAACGGTCAGTCATGCCAACAATCACCTTCAGATTTCATAACAAGCTGCGATCTGTCACATAATGGGGCCGCGGAGAAATGATTTACAAGTCAGGACAGCTGACAATGTGCCCCAAATCTCCCCCTGCGACAGCTGCTGCGCCTGGCGCTCCTCCGCTTTAACCCCGGTGCCCACATGTTGTCCGCAGCCCGGCCCGGGCCGCTCTCAGCCCAGCAGCCATATTTCCCAGGACGCTGGAAGAATCCGCAGCATGTTGCTGACAGACGGCGGCATCTTAAACCGGCAAATGAGTCCGACAGATGAAAGTGGAGACGCCGAGCGGCTCTGGTTACCATACCACAGGAGTGATGTCAGAGCGGCCCAGCTCCGGAGACAGGAGGGAGGACGTGTGCCCGACAGTCCGGGGCCCGGGAAAGCAGGGTGACAACCAGTGAGGGCAGACATATTGGATGTCACCCAGAAACACACTGCTGTGTGATAGCCACAATCCACGCGTTTCAGGTATTAGTGAATGTTCACATGGAGATTTAAAGTGTTTTTTTGGGGAGCAGATCCTGTGCCTGAATCCAAGTTACAAAAAGATTTCAATCTGCTTGGGGCATGTTCACATGGAGATTTTTTTTTTACATGGACTTGACATTCCCACTTCAGGGTCAGGGAAGACTTGGTACTACCGTATATACTCGTGTATAAGCCGACCCGTGTATAAGCCGACCCCCCTACTTTTGCCCCCAAAATCTGGGAAAACCTATTGACTCGTGTATAAGCCGAGGGTGGACCCCAGCACAGGTATACAGCCCCCAGCAGTGTGGTATACAGGCCCCCGCAGTGGTGTACAGGCCTCCCCAGTGGTAGTATACAGCCCCCAGAAGTGAGGTATACAGCAGCCTCCCCAGTGGTACATACAGGCCCCAGCAGTGTTACAGCAGCCTCCCCAGTGGTATATACAGCAGCAGCCCCAGTGGTAGTATACAGCAGCCCCAGAGATATATACAGCAGCCCCAGTGGTATATACAGCAGAAACCCCAGTGGTAGTATGCAGCAGCCCCAGGGGGTATATACAGCAGCAGCCCTAAGGGGGTATATACAGCAGCAGCCCCAGAGGTATACAGACCCCCCCCCCCATAAGTAGTATACAGGGGCCCCAGCTGTATACAACCCCCCCGTGGTATCCAGGGCCCCCCTTGCTGCACACCTGTAAAGGAAGATGTCAGTATACTTATCGCTGCCGCCGCTCCGCTGCTCGGTCACCGCGCTGCTCCGGGTCTTCATGCTTCCTGTTCCTTCTCCGGCGCTCGAACAATGACGTCATTTCCTGAGCGCCGGAGAAGGAACAGGAAGCATGAAGACCCGGAGCAGCACGGTGACCGAGCAGCGGAGCGGCGGCGGCGGCAGCGATAAGTATACTGACATCTTCCTTTACAGGTGTGCAGCAAGGGGGGCCCTGGATACCACGGGGGGGTTGTATACAGCTGGGGCTGCTGTATACAGCTGGGGCTACGTATATACTCGTGTATAAGCCGAGGGGGGACTTTTCAGCACATTTTTTGTGCTGAAAAACTCGGCTTATACACGAGTATATACGGTAGTTGTTCTCACGTCTTCACTTCTTGGTTCTTTACACGGGGACAGACGGGTGCAGAGACCCGGTCCCGTGATCTCGGAAGTGTCATTTAAATAATCGTTGATGATGTTAGGGAAGAGTCTGAGGGGATAAAAGGGGTATTCGTGACACCACCCGCGGTATGAGGCCAGGGCAGCCACAGCTGCTTCAGAACCTCTGGGGACGATGACCGGCAGCTTAGATAGTCCCGCTCCCCGCAGGTGGAGCATAGTCCCCAGCTCGTACCTCGGCAGTTGGTCACTCAGTTCACACACAGTACTCTCGGTGGCTGATGGTCGCCGCAAATAAGTCTCTCACACCACAGCTGCAGTTCTGTTATTTTTTAAGTAGGTGTTAAACATGGCCGCTGGGTAGGCACCTGCCAGTCTCCGGTTCGCTCTTTTTTCCAGAACCGGTTAGTGCAGTCAAGCCACTGTTGGTGCCCCTACTCACTACCTCAGCGTCTCAGTCTCTGGTGGGTCTCTCTCAGCGCTATAAGGGGTAGTTCTCCCCTGAGGCGAGCAGATTGTCACTCTGCTCCCCAGGCTCTCAACGCTCTCCAACGCACAGAGCTCAAGTACCGGTGGCCACGAGTTCTTGTAGGTCCCACGAGCTGCTCTCTAGTTCGGCCACCTTCCCAAAGGTGTGTCGGTTGTTCGGCCACAGCTTCCTTTAGAAGTTTGGGGCCTCCGTATTTACGGCTCGGGCATGCAGCTTCCGCGCCGTCTGCAGGGCCTGGTCTCGGTCTCGTCCACCAACCCCTCCTGTCTCGTCAGATTCGGGCATACCGGTGTTCACTGACTTCTCCACACCCCAAGGGTTCTTCTCTGTCTCTACTGGTCAGTTCTCCCCCTCCCGTGGGCGAGCCTGGTGGTATAGCTTCAACTCGCGGGAGTCGGCACCACACCGCCTCTACACTCCCGACTACCACTCCCCGTTAGTCGATGTTTCCCCTCCGGTCTCCTACTACTGACTCTCTCTTCTAACACTGTCCCCCTTTTGTGGCTTGGGTCCTCCCTCAGGGTCCACCCATTGTCCCAGGGGTCTGTCACTGCCTGTGTGTATGTGTTTTGGGCTCGACTGCACCTGGAGAACAGGGGCAGTACACTCCCTAACCGCGGGAATGTATTACCTCTGGTGGCGGCTCACAAGGTGGGGCGTCACAGACTTTTCAGTTGTTCGTACCAAATTCTCAGCGCGTTTTATGCGATTTTTGTGAGGTCTACACGTCATATTATCCTAAAAAATACATCAAACCTCTCATGCTCTTATAAAACTGCACCAGAAGCTGCGTATCCATTAGTTGTGTTTTTGTGATGTGGATCTTTTTCACCCAGAAAAATTCACGTAAAAAACTCTGTGTGAACACAGTCTTGGGAATGTGACCAACCGGAATGGCGGCCATTTTGGCTGTCCCTCAGTTTTCCCAGAAATAAATATAGGAAAAAGGAGACTATGGCTATGGAAGGCCTGATGGTTGCTATGCAAGGCCTGATGGTTGCTATGGCAGTCGGTGAGGCCTAGCATTTTACTCCATATTACTACACACTGCAGTACAGGAGTATTTCAGGATATTAACCCCTTCCCACTCAATTATGTACTATTTAACTATTAGTTCAGAAGCTGAGCCTTCTGCACACAGCGCAGGTGCTATCTGTATTGGCGTTTTTTTTTTAAATCCGGCAAATTTACCGCATCTTCCATGTAACAGCCGCACTTGCAGCACCGATCCGGCAAGCCCCATGCATTATCTATGGGGCTTGCGGTCGGGTGCGGCAAGTGCCGTTTTGCCAGTTGCGGCTGCGAAAAAAAACGCATTTGCCGCAAGCCCAATAGACAATGGATGGGGGTTGCCACAAGTCTAGACCTTAGGCAGAAGATGAGGCAGATGTGGTAAATCTGCCGGATCTGATGCTTTTTAATAAAAAAAAAAACACCTTTGTGAAAGGGGCCTTATACAACCGACTCCTGCCTCTAACAGCAGCGACCAGAGGTAGCTGAAGGCCCCGGTTTCCGCCATCTTGGTACTTGCATGAAGCCCGGCCACAGGCTGAGCTTCCTAAGAGGTCATGATTTTAAGTGGAAAAAAAAAAAAAAACCTAAACAAAAATTTTAATGTATGTAAAAAAATTGCTGAAAAACCATTTAGTATCACTGAATCTGTAAGAGTCTGATCTAAATACTACTGGGGGCTGTGGCGGCCCCCTGCTGTATACCGAGGGCTGTGTGAAGCCTCCTGCTGTATACAGAGAGCTGTGTGTGAGCTCCTGCTGTATACGGGGTGTCATTACAGTCAGCACACACCAGGGGGCGCTCTCTCCTCAGTGACTGGAGTTGTAGATGTGGTCACCTGTGTGTGTAATTACACTCCGCACCAGAGGGTGCTCTCACACTGCATATACTGACACCCCTGCATATACTGACACCCCTGACACCACACTGCATATACTGACACCCCTGACACCACACTGCATATACTGACACCCCTGACACCACACTACATATACTGACACCCCTGACACCACACTGCATATACTGACACCACTTACTACCACACTGGTATGACTTCAATTACTGACACACTGACAATACTTCGGATTGTTGGTGTTGGGCCTATGCGGGTGGATATGTGTGTATTCTGACTTTGGCTTATGTTTTTTTGTGGAATCCCGCATACTGTTTTTTGATTTGTGTGAAGACTAGCATTCTTCATATTTATTCTTTAAGAAAAAATGAGCTGCACTCACCATGTTGAAATCTTCTATCTTTTATTTGCCCAAGTGTAGGCATGACATGGCTGCTGTATGGGAGGGAGTGTGGAGGAGTGACGACGGGCCGTTTCGCTGTGTTGTACCGCTTCTTCTGGTCAGTTCTGATAGAAGATTTCAACATGGTGAGTGCAGCTCATTTTTTCTTAAAGAATTTGTTCTCACTTTATTAAGCGTGCACCGCTATTCCAGACCTTCAACACTTGCACCTGTATATGTGTGAGGTCACACACAGGCATATAGGGCGAGAGCTGCAGTGCCCAGTAATTTTTCTACTACTTGAGGACTTGAACTTGTTTCTTCATATTTATGTTACTTTAAACCGGCCCAAACCAGTTGACATACAAACATTGATTAGGTGCCTCCCTCCATCCGTTCTGTGTTGCAAACATACATTTGGAAGATGGACGTGTCAGCTGACGCTGAGCATATGACCTTGGGTAACATATCGCCCTGAACTAAATAATTGTTGTTTCCAATGTGTCTCACCTTTGTGTGTACAGTAAACAACCAAACACCAATCATTTGATTTTGCAAAAAAAAAAAAAAAAAAAAAAATTTTTGTATTTTGATTTTCTTTTTTAATGGGTTTTGTTCAACATCTTTTTTTCTTATTTTTACGATTGAATTAAAACCCATTTTTTTTCTTCTTTTTGTAACAAATACCAAAAAACATTTTTTTGGTTATAACATTATAAAATTTGTGGTCATTATGACTTATTTTTACATTTTAAAACCACAAAAAAAAAAAAAAAAAAAAAAAAAAAAATATCCCAAAAAAAAAAAAAAAATCATCCAACATGTGGTGGACGGTCGCCGCAGGGCCACCAACACCACCCTCGGCGTCTTGCATCATTGTGATGAGGGCTCCCAGAATATTTATTTTTTCTACCGCCTCCACCAGATCCTGCAGGGATGGAGCACCTAGATAGTGGGAAGAAAAACAACATTAACATCATGCCCACAAATACTTAGCATGTGTGTGGTGCAAAGTGATGTAACTTACCAGTGACCTGTGGTTCAACCATGTCCTGGTGGAGTGGAGGGTGGGGTAGGCGTCCTCACGGGGCTTGAGGGTAACCTTTCACCTCCTGCAGGGGATGGGCCCGGACTACCAGCTGCAGATTGTTGTGGGGTGGCCGCTGCAGGGTGCTCGGGGCTTGGCTCCATACCTGTTGAGAAAACATTGCATTACTACATGATATAACATGTTATTTAATGGCTCACATTACATACTTAGCCATAATCGACATAGTTGCGGGATAGGGCAAAATAACTGAATATGTATGTTTAAATCGCTATCGCCGTGTCAGACACAGATACTACCAGATCGCCTGAGCAACTATCGCCATTGATATCACCCTGTTACACGGGGCAACACACTGACGATGTTCGGCAACTTCGCCACGCCCCTGGGTTGCCGGCGATGTTTCCCCGTGTGACGGTACCTTTTTAAGAGGAGACTTTGTGCAGCAGGCCTTCATGGTAAAGTCTGGATCCAGGGAATGGTGTATCACAGTCCGCGCTGCTTGAAATGAACACTGAGTCTTGAATAAAGGAACCCCCTTCTTACTTTATTTGCCTACGCGTTTCAATGCTATTCCCAGCATAGTCATCAGGGCATCTGGGAATAGCATTGAAACGCGTAGGCAAATAAAGTAAGAAGGGGGTTCCTTTATTCAAGACTCAGTGTTCATTTCAAGCAGCGCGGACTGTGATACACCATTCCCTGGATCCAGATATTTCTACACGTGTTACGTGGGAGGTGGAAGGCCTGCAGCAGCTTTTTGTATACATGCGATTTAAACTAGTTGTGGGTGCACACAACTAGGAAAGGTGAGTGCATCATCATTGTGACCTGTGTGAAAACTTTGGTCTTTACTGTATAAATCATGGGTTAGGTGGAGGGTCCGAGCGGTAACTGCAGCACATTAAGCATTACATGGGCAGTGTGGTAATGTGTTTACCAGTGGAGCTTTCTTTGGGACGTCTCCAACATCAATGTGCTTCGTTACATGTGACACGCAAACGAAAAATAAACCATAGACTTTAGTACAAACCTTTTGTCCTTCTCCAGCTTCTTCACTCTGGACTGGACCACGGTCAGCATTTCCCACAGACATTCCTTCTTGCCTTTGTTTGTACGGACTCCGGTCACGTTCTGTCCGGCCAGCACGGAGGTCAGTAGGGCATTGTCCCATCGCATGACGTTTAGGCTGGTGGAGAAGACGTTAATGGCGTCAGCAATAAACCCGCAAATGAGGATAAATTAATCTACAAGAAGCTGAACTAGATGGAGAACCAGAAACCTAACAATGGCGTCTAGTCTTACCTGGACGCGAAGGTGGATAAATGTGGAGGAACCTCTCAAATGTGTCATACACAGTCCTTGGATTCTCTTAAGACCAGCAGCCTTTGTAGGGTCATGATGGTCCTGAAAGAGAACGACCGCTCCTGTTCAGATCAGTAATGGACATACCAGGATCTGGTTTTCTCAGTGCAGTTTATTGGGGGGACACAGGAACTGTGGGTGTACGCTGCTGCCACCAGGAGGCGGACATTAAGAATTACATCCTGTGCATCTTATCTACACTAGCAGGCGGACATAGGTCTGCAGCTTCAGGTCGGCACATGTTAACCCCTTCCTGCCCCTTATGCATAACTGTCTGTTGGGGGACACAGCATCCCTATAGATAAGCCTGCACGTGAGTCTGTCCTGCACACTGGACCTGATATACAAGACAACCCCGTATCAGGCGAAACCAGGAGATTTAGTCATCAGAATAATTCAGTGTAAGAAAAAAAAAAAAGGTTTCTATCAAAAGACCTTAGTCAGTACCATAACACTGCGGCTTATGGTGAGATCAGTGGTGGCACCAGTATGCTTAGAGGAGTTCATGTATCTCATTGTAATGCGGTCTATAGCGGTGTACGTCGCTAATAATTGGCGCCGTGCCTTGTATATCTGGTCTATGGTTAAAGGTTTGGAAACCTACCCGAGCACCCCGCTAACGTCACCAGTGAAGCCTTGTGTAAGGGATAAGGGATATTCTGACTTATCAAGCAATACTCCATAAATAAAATCCCTATAGTGTATTCTGCCATCTGTCCTCTTGTCCTACCATTGTTCAAAGCCCTCTAGATCCAGGATGTTACATTTCCCAAACAAAGTGGCTGTCAGTGACGGGGTGGTGGTTATTACATGTACTTCTGGCCTGACACTGGAAAGCATATACCACACTCACTGAGGGACGCCTTAATAAACTAGCACTGACAGGGCAACTGCGGTCATTCTTTTATTCTCAGGCAGTTCCTGACTGGCCCGAGCATAGAGGAGGCGCTATAGAGCTGCCAAGTTTGATGGCAAATTTGTCACAACTTGCTTTTCTCACAATGTCCTGCACACCGGTCATATTGTGCCTGCCACGGTTTCCATCATGCCAGATTGTTGAGATTTCCAGTCTCGGGAGCCCCCCCTGCAGCCCCCATCTCGGAAGCCCCCTGCAGCCTGTCGCGGCCATCTCAGGTCTCCTGTCGGATTTGCTGGACACATCTATACACATTTCCTGCCTTAGGGATCGCTCTGGGACGTTCCATGGTTTCCTGTGTCTTCCAATGGACGTGACCGAGAAGAGAGTATTCTTGGACTTAAGACTTACTATATACTTTTCTTTTAGCCTTCAATATTGGGGACACAGCACCCTCCCTTTGGTTTGTGTTGCCTCCTGTGTATGCTTTGCTCACTCACAGCACAGCTTAGTTACCCAGTAGGTGGGTGCAGCCTGCTGAGGAGCTTTTTCTTTAGGTTGTAATTCTTAGTGTCCGCCACTTGGTGGCAGCAGCATACCCTTATCGTTCCTGGGTTTCCAATGAAACACGCCAGAAAAGGATTTTCATGCACAAAATAAATAAATCTTCATAGTCACATCTTCATATTATGGGATAGAGCTTGTAAATACAAGAGATTCTGCAATTATCAGCTTACTACATTTTTTTTATGTTTTTACAGGCTTTTTTTTAAATCAGATATATTTTTATTAAACATATAGATGCTGTTTTGTCTCCTTGGCCCTCGTCCCCCATCCCCTAACATGTTGGCTCTGCGATGAAAGGAAATACAAGGATTCGGCCACCGTCCTCCTTAGGTCTTTGCAGGACCTCAAGTTTAGCCCTGGGCTGCTTTCCCCCCACGCCAGGTCCCTAAAGATGGAGTTAATATGCTGAAAGACAGACTGAGGGATCCCTATGGGAGAGTTGTGTAGTGTGTACAATAGCTGTGTCATTAGCCTCATTTTTATAAAGGTTAATCTGGCCCACTACAGAGAGATTCAGCCTGCACCATGTTGTCTCCTTATCCTTCAACTTGCCCAGAAGCAGCTGGACATTGAGTCTCATATACACCATGTTCCAAATTATTATGCAAATGTTCTTTTTCTCTGATTTTCCTAAATGGTCGGTGCAGATGACAGTCAGTGTAAGAAAAGTCATCACCCGTTAGAGTATACATCGAATTTTATTGAGGAAACCTCCCAATGATAACATTATAATCTTCAATGTTCCAAATTATTCAGCACAGTAGAGTTTCTAAACATTTGATGTTTGAAAGAAGTGAAAATGCTCATTTGTTGAATTTGCAGCATTAGGAGGTCACATTCACTGAAATAAAAAGCTATTTAAAGGGAACCAACCACCCCAAATGACCCCCCCGGACTAATAATATCGGTCCCTACTTGCAGCACATACATGTGCTGCAGTGTTTTTTGCTAAAAAAAACTCCTTTTTCAAACTTAAGATAATGCTTTAGAAACTTTATACCCAAGTGACGGTTGGGCGTTACTTACATGGGGCTAAAGCCGGGTTGCAGCTGCCACTCATTCTCCTCTCTGGCTCGCAGCAGTAACGGCCAGCCCTTTGCAGCGTCACAGCCTGGTGCACGGGCTCGCATGCCCGTGCACACGTCATCAGCTACAGCCGGGAAGCGAGCGCGCGCTCTGACTTCCACAGCCGAGCGCAGGAAGTCAGAGCGCGCGCTCGCTTCCCGGCTGTAGCTGATGACGTGTGCACGGGCATGCGAGCCCGTGCACCAGGCTGTGACGCTGCAAAGGGCTGGCCGTTACTGCTGCGAGCCAGAGAGGAGAATGAGTGGCAGCTGCAACCCGGCTTTAGCCCCATGTAAGTAACGCCCAACCGTCACTTGGGTATAAAGTTTCTAAAGCATTATCTTAAGTTTGAAAAAGGAGTTTTTTTTAGCAAAAAACACTGCAGCACATGTATGTGCTGCAAGTAGGGACCGATATTAGTCCGGGGGGTCATTTGGGGTGGTTGGTTCCCTTTAACTCCAAAACATCCTAACAGGCCAAGTTACATGTTGTCATAGGAACCCTTCTTTGATATCACCTTCACAATTCTTGCATCCATTGAACTTGTGAGTTTCTGGAGAGTTTCTGCTTATATTTCTTTGCATGATGTCAGAATCGCCTCCCAGAGCTGCTGTTTTGATGTGAACTGCCTCCCACCCTCATAGATCTTTTGCTTGGATTATACTCTGAGGTTCTCTATAAGGTTGAGGTCAGGGGAAGATGGTGGCCACACCATGAGTTTATCTCCTTTTATACCCATAGCAGCCAATGAGACAGAGGTATTCTTTGCAGCATGAGATGGTGCATTGCATGAAGATGTTTTGCTCCTGAAGGCACATTTCTGCTTTTTGTACCATAAAAGAAAGTTCTCAGTCAGAAACTCTATATACTTTGCAGAGGTCATTTTCACACCTTCAGGAACCTTAAAGGGGCCTACCAAGCTGTTTCCCAATGATTCCGGCCCAAAACATGACTCCTCCACCTCCTTGCTGACGTCGCAGCCTTGTTGGGACATGGTGGCATCCCCCAACCATCCACTACTGTATTCATCTGGACCATCCAGGGTTGCTCGGCACTCATCAGTAAACAAGACTGTTTGACAATTAGTCTTCATGTATGTCTGGACCCACTGCAACCAGTTCTGCTTGTGAGATAGCTGAATAGTAGGTTTATGCACCACAGCAAGCCTTTGAAGGATCCTACACCTTGAGGTTGGAGGGACTCCAGAGGCACCAGCAGCTTCACATATCTGTTTGTTGGTTTGTAAGGCCTTTTTAGCAGCTGCTCTCTTAATCCGATGGACTTGCCTGGTAGAAACCTTCCTCATTCTGCCTTTATCTGCACGAACGCATCTGTGCTCAGAATCAGCCACAAATCTCTTCACAGTACGATGATCACGCTTACGTTTTCGCGCAATATCTAATGTTTTCATCCCTTGTACAAGGCATTGCACTATGTGTTGCTTTTTGGCAGCAGAGAGATCCTTTTTCTTTCCCATTTTACTTAAACTGTGTCCTGCGTAATATTGTGGAACACAGTTTTCCTTTTATTGGGCTCATCTGCCAAACTAATTATCACAGGGATCTGAGATTGATTTCAGTGATCCAAAGAACCTGAGACACAAGACCAGCAATGGGTTTCATTGAAAAAAAAACAAACAAAGAAAAAACCCTATGACACTTAAAACCAATTTGCATAATAATTAGGAAAATGGTGTAGTCAGTCAGTGGCATCGTTATCTGAATTCCTCTACCAACTTAAGCCGGGTTTGGCCATTATTAGAGAAGGCTCCATCACTTCTCTCATCTATCCTCATAACATTCGACTTGTCCCAATTTTTAACCCTGACCGGCCTCCAAACCTTTCTATTATATCAATGGCGCCACTCAGGGACTCTCCGGAATCCTGCAAAACAACAATATTGTCTGCATGGAGTGCGATCTTTTCCTCCAGCAAACCATACTTGCAGCTCTTCACCACCTCTGCCTTCCTTATCAGAGCCACCAATGGTTCTACCGATAAAGCAAATAATAGTGCAGAGAGGTGGTACGCCTGTCTTGTACCCCTATATAGATTTAATAGACAGAGGTCATCTGAGTTAACCAATTCTTGCTACCAGGGAAGAGTACAATAATTTAACCCATGAGATGAAAACTGGGCTAAGCCCCATTAGTCTAAGTACCAGCCACAGATATAAGGCATTTCATAGCGTGGAATGAAGATGAGCGTCCAGCGTTGCCCCCACCCCTGTGTCCTGCATTATCTGCCACCAGTTGCATATTTAAAAATTAACGTCTCAAATTAATGGCTGTAGATTTGCTTGGCGTAAATCCTGTCTGGTCCGGGTGACCCACCGTAGAGACCACCGGAGCCAGACGGATTGACAGAGCTTTAGCCAACACCTTAACGTCCATTGTCAGCAGTGAACGGGGTCTGTATGACTCCGGCCTCTTCACGTCTTGGTCTTCATTGAGCAGGACCACCACCATCGCTTCTCTCGATGATGGTTGCAAAACTCCCTCAACGCTTCTATAAATCCTTCCCTTAAATTGGGCACCATTAAATCTTTACATTGTCTATACACCTCCACTGGTGTTCTGTCTGCCCTCGGGGCCTTGCCATCTGACAGGTACCAGGTAACCTCCAGTGCCTCCTCCGAGAAAGGCTGCTCCAAACTCTCCCCATCTTCCTCATTCAAATCCGCACCCTGCAGGAACTCCGAAATCTCCTCTTCCGATGCAAATGACTGAGATGTACAGAATTTCCTGTAATACTCCCGGAATACCTCCACAAGCCCTTATTGTCTCCGTGACCAGGAGAGGTCTTCCATTATATAACTTGTACACATACGCCGGTTCCCTCTGGGCCGTTGCCACTACCGAGAACAAGTCTCCCACCTTTTCCCCCTCCGCGTAGGACAAGACCTTCTGGGACTCCCTCTTCCTTTCCGCATTTCTTAAATAAATCCCATCTACCTCACCCTGTGTCTCTCTCAGATGCCGCTTCATCTCCGGTGTGGGCCGTTCAACCATGGCCATCTCCGCCATTCTCATTTCCTCCACTTGTTTAGATTTGGTCTTCCTTCTGGAAACACCCCTCATCAGCAACCCTCTAATGAAAGCTTTCATGGCAGCCCATACTACTCTCTTATTCACACTCCAGCTATTTAATTGAAAGAATTCTTCCACTTCTCCTTTAATACCTTGCATATCTATAAGAGTTAGCCATAATGGATGCAGTTTCCATCCCATTGTATGACATGCACTTTGATTCAGCAACTGTACGGTTACTGACACCGGGCTATGGTCCGAAACCGCTCTGGGCAAATACTCCACTCAAACTGTTAAACAGCCTATCTCCCAATGCCAGGTCTATTCTAGACATAGAATTGTGTGAGCAGGAATAACACGAATAGCAGCGAACACCCATGTTCCTCTCTTTACACAAATCCACCAATACTCGTTCCTGAATATATTTACCAAATGGGGTCCCTATCTCCCCCTCCCCTCTCTGCATACTTTGTTTACACCCAATATTCGTTTAGAACATTATGCATGTCGCCTATTAATAACAGCGGTACTCCCACTCAGGGGCGGATTATAATGAGGTCATTATGGGCTATCGCCCAGGTTCCATGCCTCGGGGGGGGGCCCCAGCATTTGCAACATTGTTCCTATTATAATGCGCAGGACCGGGGCACCGATGCCGATTTAAAAGATGCTGGGAACAAGGCCACCTTGCTTCATGATGATGTGTGGCAGCCAGCAGGGGCAGGACAAACCTAAAGAGAGGGGGAGCGGTGCTGGAGGACTCAAGGAGCCACGCCTACCTCAGTGTATGCCATGCTGAAGAAGAGCTGACATCTGAATCTGCCGGGCCTGCTCAGAGTCACATCACACAGACAGCAGCATCACTGCCTGACTCCAATGCGGCTTAAAACACCCTCAGGACAGCGATGGAGAAGAGAAGGTCAGCCGGTCACAATTCCTGCCTGATCTGTTCTAGATAAAGGTTCTGCTTCCGCATCTGCACATCACTAGCAGCAGGCAGCTCTGTACGTGGAACAAGAGCGCAGACTTTTCTATAATGTTGTGCGGTGGGACAGTGACCCTCGGTCAGGGCAGGGTGAATGGTACCGGAGAAAGTGGACTGTTTAAAACTACATGATGGGCAAATGCTGCTGTAGCCTGCACACTGTGCCCCAATGCCCCCGCTCATGGATGGTTGCATCATTACAAATGCCCCAGCATACTATGTGCCCCTCCATCATGGCTAGCTGCACCACATTACATATGCCCCAACAAACATACTATGTGTGTGGACCCCCCCCATCATGGATAGTCGCATCATTATATATGCCCCAGCATACTATGTGCCCCTCCATCATGGATAGTTGCATCATTATAGATGCTCAAGCATACTTGCCCCCACATCTTGATATTTTGCTCGTATCATGATGTATGAAAGTGATATATAAATACATGATGTGAGTGAAATATGGAGGGGCACACAGGGTGCTGGGGCATTTATAATGACAACTAGTCTTCACAGACTGTCACTTACTTAGTTATCACGTGTGAGACACCGACTCTAAACGGCATCCAGCAGCATGACGGCCGCAGACTCGGGTCACTTATGGACGTCGGTGTAACTGCAAAGAAAGACAGACAGATCAGTGGTGACCTCAGTTATATAGAACGGTCACAAAAGAAATGGATCATAGTACGATAATGCTAAGAAAACATTCTCTGCAGAGCGCTCCTGTATTCTCAGCCACTGCCTTATTCCCCCACCAGAACAAAAGGATCAGCAGTCCAAAATTGCCCATTTTGGAAATTTATCTCCCCCCTGACATCACCTGTCAAAAGAAAATGGGGGGGGGGGGGGGGGGGGGAGCAGGAGACCCCCTATGCACAGACTACTGGCTGCCCGGGGTTCAGCAGCCGACTGTCTAGTGTGTACAGCTGGGCTCCTTGATCCACAGCACCTAAAAGAGCGATGTTATCAAAACTACAGCAAGAAGCCCAGTAAGTGACCTAGCGCTGGAATCTGGGATAAAGAGTATGTGACGCCACCTGTGGTTCCCAGTAATTTGGATACCGGCGCTGGAGGCCGGCCCCTGACGTGATGATGGGTGCAGCTCAGTGTGGTCCAGCTCCCCACAGGTGGAGCTTTTACCTCAGGGCAGTGATGATGGAGGATGATGAGGGAAGTTGTTGTTTTTACCCCTCTGGTGAGACTATGATGATGCTGAGGCCCTCCGAGCGCCGGCGGGAAGAAAGACAAAGACCGATTCAACTTCAACTCCACTTTACTGGTACCGGCAGATGTTATAGAGAACATGGTACAGTCTGGTTTAACAGATAGTAGTTGTCGGTTCAGGGTGCCCCTATGGAGTCTCCAGATGTTCCTTTCCAATAGTCTCTTGGGGTCTAATTCTGACCGTCTCTATCTTTCACCACCCTTGCAGAGCTCTCCCGCCAGTCCCCCGGTCTCATACAGTGAAGCACAGGTTTTCCTTTACCGGTACAGACGGGAGCGACAACAAGCAAATCCTCCCGCCACCGGAATCCGGACCGATACTCCAGTAATCTAGGACCTCTTTTGGGCCTGAGGGGCGAGGTACCTTCTTGTGGCGTCTACGGCTACCCGGTTTCAGAGAGCCCGCGGCTCGTCTGTTTGTGGTCAGGGATGAACCGCTGACCACCTCTGCTTCCGTGTTGCCGGTGTTCCCCGGACGTTACCAGCCGGCTCCAAGCTGTGCTTGTCCGTCCTCTGCTGTCCTGGGACACCCTTCTGGAGATGAGTGATCCCTCCTGTCAGGGGGCTGTCAGGCGCGCCCTGTCTGTCTTCCCACCGCTAACTGTCACTCAAGTCTTCCTGCACTAACCTAGGCTCCAACCCCTTTTGGACCTTCTGAATAATCAGTCCCTCTATACTAAGGTGGCCTAGTCCTGTGTGTGTGAATTCAGACTCCATAGGTTAAACCCTAAACCCACAACTGCAGAGGCACTACATACATTTGCAAAGTGTAATACCTCCCTGTGGCGCCTAGCCATAGGGGCGCCACATATTGCACTTTAAGCCTGTGCCTCACATATTCCCTGTATTAGAGCATGTGTCCCATGTAGCCCCTGTTGTACACCAGGAGCCCACAAAGTGCCTTGTGAAAGTATTCGTCCCCCTATGTATATATACAGTGCCTTGTGAAAGTATTTGACCCCCTTGAACGTTTCAATCTTTTGCCACATTTCAGGCTTCAAACATAAAGATAGAAATTCTAATTTTTTAGTGAAGAATCAACAACAAGTGGAACACAATCGTGAGGTGGAAGGAAATTTATTGCATTTGACACTTGAACAAATAAAAAAAACTAAAGTGGGGTGTGCAATATTATTCATCCCCATTACTTTCAGTGCAGCAAACTCACTCCAGAAGTTCAGTGAGGATCTCTGAATGATCCAATGTTGTCCTGAATGACTGGTAATGATAAATAGAATCCACCTGTGTGTAATCAAGTCTCCGTATAAATGCATCTGCTCTGTGATAGGCTCAGGGGTCTGTTTCAAGTGCAGAGAGCATCATGAAGACCAAGGAACACACCAGGCAGGTCCGAGATACTGTTGTGCGAAGTTTAAAGCCGGATTTGGATACAAAAAGATTTCCCAAGTTTTAAACATTTCAAGGAGCCACTGTGCAAGCGATCATATAGAAATGGAAGGAGGATCAGACAACTGCAAATCTACCAAGACCCGGCCGTCCCTCTACACTTTCATCTCGAAGAAGGCGAAGACTGATCAGAGATGCAGCCAAAAGGCCCATGATCTCTCTGGATGAACTGCAGAGATCTACAGCTGAGGTGGAGAGTCTGTCCATAGGACAACAATCAGTCATACACTGCACAAATCTGGCCTTTATGGAAGAGAGGGAAGGAAGAAGCCATTTCTCAAAGATATCCAGAAAAAGTCTCATTTGAAGTTTGCCACAAGCCGCCTGGGAGACACCAAACATGTGGAATAAGGGGCTCTGCTCAGAGGAAACCAAAATCAAACATTTAGACCACAATGCAAAACGATAAAACAACACAGCTCATCACCCTGAAAACACCATCCCCACTGTCACACATGGTGGTGGCAGCATCATGGTTTGGGCTTTTCTTCAGCAGGGACAGGGAAGATGGTTAAAATTGATGGGAAGATGGACGGAGCCAAATACAGGACCATTCTGGAAGAAAACCTGCTGGAGTCTGCAAAAGACCCGAGACTGGGACGGAGATTTATCTTCCAACAAGACAATGATCCCAAACATAAAGCAAAATCTACAATGGAATAACCGTATCCAGGTGTTAGAATGGCCGAGTCACATCCAGACCTGAATCCAATGGAGAATCTGTGGAAAGAGCTGAAAACTGCTGATCACAAACGCCTCAATCCAACCTCACTGAGCTCCAGCTGTTCTGCAAGGAAGAATGAGACAAACCCCAAGAGACTGCAGCTGTAATCGCAGCACAAGGGGGCGCTACAGAGGATTAACTCAAGGGGGCCAAATAATATTGCACGAGAAAGGGAGACAGCTCAGCTTATGCAGCAGCCTACACACAGTGCAGCGCTCTACATCCAGCCTTCTCCCGCTCCATACAGTGCAGCATTATATATCCAGCCTCATATCGTTCCATATAGTGCAGTATTATGTACTTACCTCTCCTGGTTCCCTCGCTGCTGCGGCGCCTTCCTGAAGATTCCAGACGAAGGAGGAGAAGGTGCCGCACTACTGTATGCAGTCCCCAGTGGAACGGTAAGCAGTCCCATGCAAGTATTATGCCCCATACCCACACAGATCCCCATCAAGCAGTCTCATACAAGTATTATGCCCCATACCCACATAGATCCCCATCAAGCAGTCCCATGCAAGTATTATGCCCCATACCCACACAGATCCCCATCAAGCAGTCTCATACAAGTATTATGCCACATACCCACACAGATCCCCATCATGTATTATGCCCCCATACCCACATAGATCCCAAGCAGGTATTATCCTTCTCTACCCACACAATCAGAAGATGCATGCAGACCCCTGGTTGTCTTTACAATATGTCTTCTCTGTGAGTAATAATAACCCACCTGCAGCCCCATGACGCATTCTCCATACTGGGGCTCAGCACAGTCTGGAGGGCAGCCTCCTCCTCCTCCTCCTGCCTGACACACTCCACACTGACTACAGGCTCCACTGTAAGGAGGAGGAGGCCCCGCCCCTGCCGGTGACGTCACGCCCGGAAGCGCCCGCTTTCTCTCTAGCATCTACCATGTGACTGCTCCGCCGCCGGATGTGCGTCACACCCCGGAACAGGAAGTGCCTAGGACCGCGAAGTTTCATCTGAGGGGGTGAGAGGGAAAGTGATGTGTGTGGCACAGGGAGTTCCGGGCCCCGGGAGGTGAGGGCCGGGCAGTGTCAGCACACCGCTGAGTGTGGACGGGGCTCTGAGGCGTCTGTAATAACCTCTGCTCAGCCCGAGCCCATAATTGTCACTGACACCGGGACGGTTCCCTATAGAGGCTGCAGGAGGAGCGGCCATCACCTGAGAGAGGGTCAGCAGAGCACATGGAGGACAGACAGAGCACACAGTAACCTCCAGGTACACGGTACAGTGTGACTCTGTCATTACATAGGACAGTGATTACAGTGTGACTCTGTCATTACATAGGACAGTGATTACAGTGTGACTCTGTCATTACATAGGACAGTGATTACAGTGTGACTCTGTCATTAACATAGGACAGTGATTACAGTGTGACTCTGTCATTACACACATGTGGCCATATAGGACAGTGATTACAGTGTGACTCTGTCATTACACACATGTGGCCTTACAGGACAGTGATTACAGTGTGACTCTGTCATTACACACATGTGGCCATATAGGACAGTGATTACAGTGTGACTCTGTCATTACACACAGTGGCCATATAGGACAGTGATTACAGTGTGACTCTGTCATTACACACATGTGGCCATATAGGACAGTGATTACAGTGTGACTTGTCATTACACACATGTGGCCTTATAGGACAGTGATTACAGTGTGACTCTGTCATTACACACATGTGGCCATATAGGACAGTGATTACAGTGTGACTCTGTCATTACACACAGTGGCCTTATAGGACAGTGATTACAGTGTGACTCTGTCATTACACACACGTGGCCATATAGGACAGTGATTACAGTGTGACTGTCATTACACACACGTGGCCATATAGGACAGTGATTACAGTGTGACTCTGTCATTACACACGTGTGGCCATATAGGACAGTGATTACAGTGTGACTCTGTCATTACACACATGTGGCCATATAGGACAGTGATTACAGTGTGACTCTGTCATTACACACATGTGGCTATATAGGACAGTGATTACAGTGTGACTCTGTCATTACACACATGTGGCCATATAGGACAGTGGTTACAGTGTGACTCTGTCATTACACACATATGTGGCCATATAGGACAGTGATGGCTTTATCCTCGTGTTTCTAATTTCCTTTTTATTGGACAGATCACAGCTATTGAGAGGGATCGCAGCCCCTAAGGGATCTGTCATACCACTCCAAGGATCTCATCTGGAATTCTTGTAGATCAGGTAATACAATGTGATCACAAGCTGTATACAATCTGCCAACATTATTTACACAGATCTAATGACACTTGAGCATAATTTGGTTAACGTTTATTAGACTTCAATAACGGACGCAGGATAGTGTTCCCACTGTGCAGGGTCCTTTGCATTTGAAGTGCCAGGTTTACTGTACAAGGCACATTATTATTATTTACATTCTACAAGATAATGGGGAAGAGAGAGGTCGGGTGTGCGGCAGCTGTGGTGGCGAGGTCGGGTGTGTGGCAGCTGTGGTGGCGAGGTCAGGTGTGCGGCAGCTGTGGTGGCGAGGTCGGGTGTGCGGCAGCTGTGGTGGCGAGGTCTGGTGTGCGGCAGCTGTGCTGGCGAGGTCGGCTGTGCGGCAGCTGTGGTGGCGAGGTCGGCTGTGCGGCAGCTGTGGTGGCGGGGTCGGGTGTGCGGCAGCTGTGGTGGCGGGGTCGGGTGTGCGGCAGCTGTGGTGGCGGGGTCGGCTGTGCGGCAGCTGTGGTGGCGGGGTCGGCTGTGCGGCAGCTGTGGTGGCGGGGTCGGCTGTGCGGCAGCTGTGGTGGCGGGGTCGGCGGTGCGGCAGCTGTGGTGGCGGGGTCGGTGGTGCGGCAGCTGTGGTTATTGGGGATGATGAGGCAGAAGCTCTGGTGGTGGTGTGGCAGAATTGTCATTGCAGGCTGGAAGTTTTCCTGAAGAGATGGGTTTTCAGGTTCTGTCTAAAGGATCCGAGCGTGGTGGATAATCGGACATGATGTGGTGCAGAATTCCAGAGGATGGGCAATATTCGGGAGAAATCTTGGAGGCGGTTGGGTTAGGAACAAATAAGTGGAGGAGAGGAGGAGATCTTGGGAGCATTGAAGATTACATGAGGGAAGATATTTGGAAATTAGTTCAGAGATATAGGGAGGGAACAGGTTGTGGACAGCTTTGTAGGTCAGTGTTAAGGCCCCGTTACACGGCACGACTTCGTTAACAATATCTCTTAAACGTCACGGGTTTGTAGTCGCTCAAGCTACATTGTTACTAACTCATAGCGTGTGACTCTGCGATGTTGTAACGATAAATCGTTGGATCGGGAATCACAGATTTGAGAACATGTTCTCAAATCACATGATCAACGATCAGCCAACCTGGTATATCGTTATGTGTGACACCGCGATACAACTTGGCCCATTCACAGCAATGAGCAGGGATCATTCGCTGCTATATCCACGTGGCTATAGAGTTGTTTATAATTGAAGCGGGGGGGTGTGAGTAAACCCCTTCCCCCAAGGCACAGGGAGAGAGGTGATCGATTATAGTGGGTGGGTGACCACCACTCCCACCAAGTAAACCGGTCATGTCCACTTCTATTACAGATGTCTTCATGACCATGTGGACTTGAAGGGAATCTGTCACCAGGTTTTTGCCATCCCATCTGACAGCAGCATAATGAAGAGCTACATACCCTGATTCCAGCGATGTGTCACTTACTGAGCTGCTTGCTGTTATTTTGATAAAATTACTGTTTTCTCTACTGCAGATTTGGCAGCTCCTAAATAGGACTAATGATAATCTCCAGCTGATTTAACAGTGATTTAATCAAAACTACACTGAGCAGACTAGTAAGTGACATATTGCTGGAATCAGGATCTCTGTCTCTACATTCTGATGCTCTCAGATGAGATGGCAAAAACCTGGTGACAGATTCCCTTTAAAGGGAACCTGTCAGCTCATTTTTATCCCCAAACCTATCACTCTGTCCCTGCAGCTTCCTTACACATCCCTAACCATCCGTGTCTGACCTAAAACTGTCCAATTGTGTTTGTAAAAAATGAGATTGATACTTACATCTTTGTATGGTATTTACCCAGACTGGGTGATCTCCATAGCTCCATTCTCGCCCCCTTGATGCTAGGATTATGCCTTGGTGGGCACAATTATTCCCTTCAGTGTGGGAGTGTATTGGCGTACAGGCCGGCTCCGGAGCATGCGGCGCCAGCCCATACACCTGATAATCACCCACAATGCACCAGAACGTAAATGACGCGCGGCCAGTAGCGCATCATACCTGGAAGGCGGAACTAGAATTTTGAATCTGGAGTGCGCTCCTGAATGAATGATCGCGCCCATCAGGGCATGATCCCAGCATCCGTGGAGACCGCCCAGTCCCAGTAATTACCATACGAAGATGTAAGTATCTATCTCATTTTTTACAATCATTATAGGGCTCTGTTAGGTCAGACAGGAATGGTTAGGGATGTAGGAGGAAGCTGCAGGGACAGGTAGTGACAGGTTGAGGGGTAAAAGCAAGCTGACATGTTCCCTTTAAGGCTGAAGGTACACTGTCATGCATCAAACACGGAGAGTGTTTGATGCACGACAGTGATGCGAGTGTGGTGAGTGTGAGGTGTGAGTGTGATGCTGTCCATGGTCCTGAAGCAAACTTCAGGTCTGTGGACAGCATTTTCCGGTGATTTTAAACTCAGCGGCTGACAAAGCCGCTGAGTTTAAATGTGCCGATTTCCCGGTACAGTAATCAGTAATGTGTCAGCGTTGTCGCATCATAGTTAACTCAGGTGGTAAAAAAAGTTCCAGGGCTTATTAATCATTTTAACGCCCTCTGCAAGCTGCATATCAGCACAGAGCCTGCAGATGCGGCTAATAAAAGCCGGTATATGAAGGGATAATGTGCTGTTGTGTGTTGCCTTCATGTGTACACTCTGTGCAGACATGATGACATCCCACCCTGGCAGTTGAGGGGTTAATAGCAGTTTTAATCTGATCCCGGCATTTGTCTGGTTTTACTTTGTTTTATAAAAGCCGCTCAGCTTCAGCACTGAGGTTACAGTCCGTGGTCCTGTATGTAAATTGCGTAGAGGACCAGCGGCGGTGCTGTAGAACTGGGGAAGCTGTCCCTGGTTCTTACACCAATAGCGTACGCTAACAGCATCTGCAGGCTCTGTGCTGACATTCAGTGCAGAGCTTTCAAATGGGGTTAAAATGATTAATAAGCCCTAGATCATAAATCTTTTTTTAACACCAGAGTGTTTTACAACGATGTGACAGCGCTGACACATTATTGGTTACTGTACCGGGGAAACTGGCACATTCAAACCTGGCGGCTTTGAAGTGATTTTGACAGCACACTCGTGCGACTATCGCACAGTGTGCTGTATAGGTGTGAGTTTGACTCGCCCCCATATACTTTTAATGGCCACTCGCATGAGGAAATCGTGTGCAATCACAGTATGCTGTGATTGCACTCGCATTTCCATCGCAATGCAAGTGTAATGCGAGAAAATCGCATTGATGTGACTTGTATCATTTACAGATACAGGTCCGAGTGCAATGCAATTTTTTTTCTTCTTCACGCATTACACTCGCGTGAGTATAACGCCAGGGTGTTTCCAGCCTAAAATGTAATGTTTATTCCATCTGGAAAAGGAAACGCAGGGCCACACTGACCAATACCAAGCCACACCCACCAACACTATACTACACCCACCACCTAAGCTGGTCATACCGACTAACTTCCGGCCATTCATTCTACATGTATGCCTAGAATATCATAGTTTAAAGTCTGTTAATGGGACTTAAATGCTGTAAAGAAAAGTTTTAAAATATTTTTAAGAAAGCACAAGTTCTTGGGCTATGCGAAATGCAGGTGAGGCACGCGCACGAGTCTTGCATGACTCACCCAGCATGGCACTGCCAGGACTCATGATCTATAACTTAGCATAATGCAGACGTCCTGATCCTTCATCATCAGGGCAGTGAGCGGCGGCGGAGACCCCCTACACGTCCATTGTACTCGGCTCCTTTTCTATGAAGACAGGACAGCACTAGGGAAGGTAGATGAGCGATGAGGGGACTCGTCATCTTTTTTTTTTTTTTTTCTCACAGAAGATTCAATTTTGAAAGAAAAGCAAACAATTGATGTATTGGATGAAGAACTGGCGATAACCTTCATCAAGAAGGGGCATGTGATGCCCCACGCCAGATACGACTGCTCAACGCACCCCTTTAGGTAAGGAGGAGCTCGGTGGAATCCAGTCTTTCCAGTCGGAGCTCGGGATCCAGCCGTGTCTCGGGTGGTCGGAGCTTGGTGGCATCCAGCCGTCTCTCGGGTGGTCGGAGCTCGGTGGGATCCAGCCGTGTCTCGGGTGGTCGGAGCTCGGTGGGATCCAGCCGTGTCTCGGGTGGTCTGAGCTCGCTGGGATCCAGCCGTCTCTCGGGTGGCCTGAGCTCGCTGGCATCCAGCCGTCTCTCGGGTGGTCGGACCTCGGTGGGATCCAGCCGTCTCTCGGGTGGTCGGAGCTCGCTGGCATCCAGCCGTCTCTCGGGTGGCCTGAGCTCGCTGGCATCCAGCCGTCTCTCGGGTGACCTGAGCTCGCTGGCATCCAGCCGTCTCTCGGGTGGTCTGAGCTCGCTGGCATCCAGCCGTCTCTCGGGTGGCCTGAGCTCGCTGGCATCCAGCCGTCTCTCGGGCGGCCTGAGCTCGCTGGCATCCAGCCGTCTCTCGGGTCTGTAATTGGTTTTTCTGATCATCATAATGGGAGACCCAGACAATGGGGTTTAGGGCACTGCCCTCCGGAGGCCACACTAGGTACTACAAGAACTGTAGACACCGCCCCCTCCGCTTATAAACCCCTACCGCAGGGAACATCCTCAGTTTTAAACTTAGTGTGCTCGGAGGTACCACACGCTTTGCTTGCACTCATCGCATTCTCACAGCTTACGTGATGGCGTATGAAGACAAGGTAAAGAAGGTCCCAGTCAGGGACCTCCGGCAGTCTCCCTGTTTACCTTCGGGGAACATGCAGGTCGAGGTACCGGAGGGCCTAGTGCCTGGGCACACTGTGTCTCCCGGTACGCTGCCGTGCTCCTTCCCATCCCTCCTGGGGGCTCTGAGAAGTGGGAGATAGGAGCCTTGCACAGCTCCGCTCCGTCCGAGGCCTCCCTAAATGGTGCTTACAGACCGGACTGGAGTCAGCTCTGTCCGAGGCCTCCCTAAATGGTGCTTACAGACCGGACTAGAGCCAGCCCAGTCCGAGGCCTCCCTAAATGGTGCTTACAGACCGGACTGGTGCTGAACCCCCGTCCGAGGCCTCCCATGATATGGTGCTTACAGACCGGACCGGCACTGAGATACTCCGGTGTCTCCGGTGTGCCTGGGGGTAGTGTCTGACACTGATGTGTTTATGACACTCAGACCGCGCGTTGCCTTCGGGTCCGCGGTTCTGGCGGTGTACCCTGTGCTGGGGTCACCCTGGCTGACCGCCCTGTGTGACACAGGGGCTGCGGCTGTGGGCTTCAGACTTTGTCTGTGAGCCCGGGTATTTATGTTTAATACCTCCCGCGCTGCGGGCTCCGGCGCTTACATTATTGTAATGGCGGCCGGGAGAGCTGTGGAGCGGCCCATGTGACCTGGATGGGCGTGTGTGTGTGCTTCCCGCGTGTTTCGGCCCCGCCCTCTGCTTCTACAGCGGCGGCCATCTTTTCCCCTCACTTTCCTGCTGGGATCGTTGGAGACTGCTCTGCTGCACTCCAGGGAGAACCAGGTTTTCTTTCCTCGCGGAGGCCACACACACACCGCTCCCTTCACCACCGCTGTGCAGCGGTCGGTAAGCCACCGGTTTCCGGTGAAGTTTCTCCTGTGTTGATATTCCTCTACCGTGGGTATGTCCTCAGGGAAGAAAGGTGCTGCTAAGGCAGCCAGTACCACACCTGTCTGTGCTACATGCAACGGGACACTGGTGGAGGGGTCCTGCAATAATTGCGGACGCCCAGACGCCCGGACTGTCACTGCTGAGTCAGCAGCTCCGGTGCTTTACCCTGAGGTTCAAGTGATCCCAGGGCCATGGGAAAAACAAAGCGAGATTAATGCCTCTCTGTTGTCCCAATTGTCCTCCATGTCGCAATCCCTGGAGGCACTAACAAGGAGACTGGATGCTCCAGCTACTCCTTCAAGCTACCCCCGGGTGTCTCCATCTTCCACCGTGAGACCCCTTAAGCGGGCTCGCCGTGATGATTCACCCGAGCTCCAGATCCTCTCTGAGGAGGAGCGTCACTCTGACGGTGACGAGGATGATGGGGGTTCAACTCTCGGGTCGGTGTCTGAACCAGCTGAAGGGGTGGAGGATCTGGTGTCTTCCATCAACGAGACTTTACGTCTCGGGTTACCCCCTCAGGAGACAACCGTTCACCCGAAGGAGGTCTACCAGTGGTTACGACCTGAGGCTAGACCGTGTGGTTCCTTTTTGGACCACACTAATTTTGAAAGGGTGGTTAGAGCTCCCAGGGTACACCCTGGACGGCGTTATGTCCGCAAATCCAAGGACAACCGCTTTCCCTTTCCTCAGGAGGTGCTTCAGGAGTGGTCGCAGTCCCCGAAAGTGGATGCTTCCATGACCAGGATTGCTGCACGCTCCCTATTCTCTGCCTCTGATAGCTCCTCACTGAAGGATGCGACAGACAGACAGGTCGAACAACTCGCCAAGTCGTCTTATGAGGCTGTGGGGTCTTCATTTGCCCCGAGTTTTGCTGCGGTCTGGACTCTGCAGGCGATCACATCCTGTCTGGATGGGATTGCTGACCTGGCAGGTTTTAACTCTGAAGTCCTGGCACTTACAGAGAGGGCAAAGGCCTATGCAGATTATGCTAGGACGGCGTCCCTGGAGACTGCCACTCGCTCGGCTGTGGCTTCGGCCAATGCGATAGCGATCCGCAGATTGTTGTGGCTGCGTCTATGGGACTCAGATGCCACGTCAAAGAAGATTCTGCAGAATCTTCCTTTCTCTGGTGACAGGCTGTTTGGTGCCGAGCTGGACAAGTTGATCAAAGACTCTACGGAGTCCAAGATCCCACAGAACAGACCTAAACCTAGGTATACTGTGAAAAGGAACCCTAAACAGTGGTCCTTTCGTACCAGCTCACAGCCGTCAGCGTCTTCCGCTCGTGCGGACCGTGGGGCCAAGCCCTCTCAGCAATGGCGCCCCAAGAGTCGCCAGAAGAAGTCGGCAGGTACAACAGCTGCCGCTCCCAAGCCCACCTCAGCATGACTCGCTCTCTCTTCCTGCCTCCCCACAGGTTGGAGGTCGCCTGTCTCAATTTCAGGACAAATGGCGACTCCACATCCAAGATCAGTGGGTTCGAGACGTAGTCTCCAGAGGATACAGGATAGAGCTGTCGTCACAACCCACACACCGATTCCATCGGTCTGCCCCATCTCCAGAAAAGGCTCAGGCTTTTTATCTGGTCTTGGAGGGACTCCGCAGAGACGGAGTGGTGGTCCCAGTGCCCACTGGGGAGAGGTTCAGGGGTTTCTACTCCAACCTCTTTATCGTCCCGAAGAAGGACGGCTCCTTCCGCCCGGTTCTGGACCTCAAGCTGTTCAACCGCCATGTGTTGGTTCGGAAGTTCCGCATGGAATCCCTGCGCTCCGTGATCGCGGCTGTGTCGCAGGGCGACTTCCTGGCGTCCATAGACATTCGCGACGCTTACCTTCACATACCCATTGCACCGTCTCATCAACGATGGTTGAGATTCGCGGTGGGGGAGGAGCACTTCCAATTCGTGGCGCTGCCCTTCGGGTTGGCCTCGGCTCCCCGGGTGTTCACGAAAGTGATGGCATCAATGATGGCCTTACTGCATGCGCAGGGACACGCCGTCATTCCTTATTTGGACGACCTACTGGTCAGAGCGCCATCGGAACACCTGTGTCAGCGAAGCCTGCAGGCGACCATGCAGTCTCTGGAGCAGTTCGGGTGGCTTCTCAACATCCAGAAGTCCACCCTGGTTCCAACCCAGTCACTGACGTACCTGGGCATGGAATTCCACACGGACTCTGCTCTAGTGTCCCTACCACGAGCCAAACAACTGGCCATCCAGTCAGGAGTACGCGATCTCCTCGAATCGCCTCATTCATCCCTACGGGTATTGATGAAGATGGTGGGACGCATGGTGGCAGCAATAGAGGCGGTGCCCTTCGCACAGTTTCGCCTCCGTCCTCTGCAACTGGAAATCCTCCAGAGGTGGGACAAGAGGACGTCCTCTCTGAATCAGCTGGTGGTCCTCTCCCAGCCGACCAGGGATGCTCTGCAGTGGTGGCTTCAGCCGAGTCACTTATCAAAGGGACGATCCTTCCTGAAGCCATCGTGGTTAGTGGTGACCACCGACGCCAGCCTGAAGGGCTGGGGCGCGGTGTTTTTACACCACAGAGCTCAAGGTCTCTGGACACGTGCAGAGACGACGTTGCAGATCAACGTGCTGGAGCTCAGGGCGGTCTATCTGGCGCTCCTGGCCTTTCGGGTGTTCCTATCCGGACAACCAATTCGGGTTCAGTCCGACAATGCGACGACTGTCGCCTATATAAATCACCAAGGAGGAACCAGGAGTGCACAGGCTCTAGCGGAAGTCCACCGCATTCTATCATGGGTGGAAGCCAACAACTGCTTGATTTCCGCAGTCTACATCCCAGGTGTCGAGAATTGGGAGGCAGATTACCTGAGCCGACAGGGGATGGACGCCGGAGAATGGTCTCTCCATCCGGACGTCTTCCGGGACATCTGCATCAGATGGGGGACCCCGGATGTGGATCTGATGGCCTCCCGGCTGAATCATCAGGTGCCACAATACATGGCGAGATCGTGGGACCCTCAGTCTCTGGGGGCAGATGCTCTAGTCCTGAGTTGGTCAGATTTTCGCCTGCCATATGTTTTCCCGCCCCTGGCGCTGATGCCCAAGGTCCTGTGGAAAATCAAGACGGAATGTCACACAGCCATTCTAGTGGCTCCGGATTGGCCGAGGAGGTCCTGGTATCCGGATCTGTGGCAACTGTCCGGCGGACACCGGTGGGCTCTTCCAGACCGCGCAGATCTTCTCGCGCAGGGCCCCTTCTTCCGCCCCAATTCCAGGGCCCTCAGATTGACTGCATGGCTCTTGAGGCCTGGCTCTTAACATCCAGGGGTTTCTCTCCTGCGGTTGTTTCCACCATGAACAGAGCTAGACGGCCCACGTCACGGAAGATTTACCACAGAACGTGGAAAGTCTTTTTCGCCTGGTGCTCCTCTGGGGGACATGTACCTTGGCCCTTGTCGATCCCGACCCTATTGGCTTTTTTGCAGTCAGGTTTGGAGTTGGGCCTTTCCCTCAGTTCTCTGAAGGGTCAGGTATCAGCGCTGTCTGTATTGTTCGACAGGCGCTTGGCGCTCCTCCCAAAGGTTCGTCAATTTCTCCAAGGGGTGTCTCGAGTGGTTCCGCCGTATAGGCGGCCTCTGGACCCTTGGGATCTCAACATGGTCTTGGCGGCTTTGCAGAAACCACCTTTTGAGCCATTGAGAGAAGTCTCTCTTTCTTACTTGTCACAGAAAGTGGTTTTTCTGGTGGCTATTACGTCCCTGAGACGGGTCTCTGAACTGGCGGCACTATCGTGCAAGTCACCCTTTCTGGTGGTTCACCAAGACAAAGTGGTGTTACGCCCGCGGGCGGAATTCCTGCCAAAAGTGGTTTCCACTTTTCATTTGAACCAGGAGATTGTGCTCCCATCATTTTGTCCCGCTCCTGTTCATCAGATTGAACGCGACCTCCATACTCTGGACCTCGTACGGGCTGTACGCATTTATGTGTCCAGAACTGCCTCCTTCCGGAGTTCGGACTCTTTGTTCGTACTTACGGCAGGTCGCTGTAAGGGGTCAGCGGCGTCAAAATCTACCTTGGCCAGATGGATCAAGGCACCCATTCAAGAGGCTTACCGGTCTTCTGGTTTGCCTCTCCCGGTAGGCTTGAAGGCACACTCGACAAGAGCTGTCGGTGCCTCCTGGGCCTTGCGACATCGCGCCTCTGCTCTGCAGGTGTGTCAGGCGGCCACTTGGTCTAGCCTGCACACCTTCTCTAAGCATTATATGGTGCATGCCCATGCCTCTGCGGATGCAAGTTTGGGCAGGCGGGTCCTCCAGGCGGCGGTTGCCCACCTTTGACGGGGACCGCGTATGCAAACGTCTTTTGAGGAACTTTTTCCCGCCCTGGGGTATTGCTTTAGGACATCCCCATTGTCTGGGTCTCCCATTATGATGATCAGAAAAAAGAGAATTTTGTTTACGTACCGTAAATTCTTTTTTCTTGAATCATCAATGGGAGACCCAGCACCCACCCAGTGTTCCGTTGTATGTTACGGCTGATCTGTTCCCTGTTGGGGCAGTTTATCCGGGTTGTTGACCCGTCTGTTCACGGTGTCTTCCCGAGGTTTCGGGTGTGGTTTTCTGTTGTCTCCTCGCAGCTTATGGACCAAACTGAGGATGTTCCCTGCGGTAGGGGTTTATAAGCGTAGGGGGCGGTGTCTACAGTTCTTGTAGTACCTAGTGTGGCCTCCGGAGGGCAGTGCCCTAAACCCCATTGTCTGGGTCTCCCATTGATGATTCAAGAAAAAAGAATTTACGGTACGTAAACAAAATTCTCTTTTCTCTCCCTTTCAGCCGTTTGGAAGAAGAGACTCAGATCCCCATAGAAAAGAATGCCAGTTTCTGTGCCGAGTGCTACTGCTACGTGTGTGACAAACCTGCCTCCGAGGTAAGAACAAAATGGTGTTGAGCCTGAGGAAAGGAATACTACACTGATTAAAGCGAACCTGTCACCCCCCCCCAGACATTAGAAGCTGAGCTCCCCACCTTCTGCAGCACTAAGGCTGCACTCAGACAAGGTTTATATTTCATTTTGTGTGACTAAATTCATGAAAATATGCACTTAGGAAAGATTAGGCAGTTACCTAGACCGAAGACCGGGAGGCGGAGTTTGCAGAGTCTTTGGTCCGCCCCCGTCATGTCCATCATCCCTCTGTATTTGTGAGGCTCTGATCCCTCCACCCCCTCCGCGCTTTTGCCGGCGCCTGCGCTCTCATTTACTTTGCCGGGCATGCGCAGTGCGCGCTGCCCGACAACTTCCTGCTTACTTAGCAGCTGCGCAGTACGCCGACCCCGCAGTGGATTATTCATTATCCTCACTGCGGGGTGGCAAATACTGCGCCTGCGCATTTGCAGCGCTGCTGGGGGCCAGCTGACTCTCTCTCTCCTCCCACCTCATAGTGCTGTGTCCAAGAATACAAAACGAAACTGAGGACCGGCACCGAGGAGGAGAGAGGCAGGACACACCGGAGGAGCCACAAAGTATGTAACCGGTGTAAAACTAGAGAATGAAATAAACCAGACTTTATCCCTGCCCAAACACAATCCCTCTATCTATATCTATCTATCTCTCAATTCTTTCTATCTATCTATGTATCTCTTTATCCCTCTAACTATCTATCTATTTCTTTATCCATCCCTCTTTCTATCTATCTAGCTATCTAACCCTGTCTATCACTCTATCCATCTATCTATTCCTCTATGTATCCATCTATCCCTCTATCTTTTTTTCAATCCCTTTTTCTCTCTATCTGTCTCTATCTATTCTCTCTATCCTTCTATCCCTCTATGTATCCATCTATCTATTCTATCTATCCTTCTATCCATCTATGTATACATCTATCCCTCTATCTTTCTTTCTATCCCTTTATGTATCCATCTATCTATCCCTCTCTTTCAATACCTCTTTCTATCTCTCTATCCTTCTATTTATCCATCTATCTATCCCTCTATCTTTCTTTCAATCACGCTTTCTATCTATCTATCTCTCTATCCTTCTATCTCTCTATGTATCCATCTATCTATCCCTCTATCTTTTTTTCAATCACGCTTTCTATCTATCTATCTCTCTATCCTTCTATCTCTCTATGTATCTATCTCTCTATCCCTCTATCTATTCTTTCTATTCTCTCTATCCTTCTATCCCTCTATTTATCCATCCATCTATCCCTCTATCTTTCTTTCAATCACGCTTTCTATCTATATCTCTCTATCCCTCTATACCTCTTTCTCTCTATCTATCCCTGTCTATCTATCTCTCTGTCTCTATCTATCCTCTCTATCCCTCTATGTATCACTCTATCCCTCTATCTTTCTTTCTATCCCTCTTTCTATCTATCTATCTATCTCTTGAGAAAGACACCTTAAGTGTCGAAACATGTTGTGGCGAGGAGACCTATAACATCTACGGTTCACAATAAATTTGAAAGGTAATATTCGATAAGAGCCCAGTGCCTGTTTCTGTCCCTAGCGCTCATTTTATCATACCTTTTTACTTCATATCGTATCTATCTCTCTGTCTCTATCTATCTATTCTATCTATCCTTCCATCCCTCTATGTATCCATCTATCTATCCCACTATCTTTCTTTCAGTCCCTCTTTCTATCTCTCTATCCTTCTATCTCTCTATGTATCCATCTATCTATCCCTCTATCTTTCTATCTATCTCTCTCTCTATCTCTCTATCCTTCTATCTCTCTATGTATCCATCTATCTATCCCTCTATCATTTCTTTCAATCCCCTCTTTCTATTCTATCTCTCTCTCTACTATCTCTCTCTATCCTTCTATCCCTCTATGTATCCATCTATCTATCCCTCTATCTTTCTTTCAATCCCTCTTTCTTATCTATCTCCTCTCTCTACTCTCTCTAATCCTTCTATCCCTCTATTATCCATCTATCTATCCTCTATCTTTCTTTCAATCCAGCTTTCTATCTATATCCCCTCTATCCCTCTATACCTCTTTTCTCTCTATCTATCCCTGTCTATCTATCTCTACATTGTCCTCTATCTATCTATTTCATCTATTCTCCTCTATGTATCACTCATTATCCCTCTATCTTTCTTTCTATCCCTATTTCTTTCATATCTCTCTATCCTTCTATCCCTCTATGTATCCATCTATCTATCCCTCTACTCTTTCTTTCAATCACGCTTTCTATCTATCTCTATCTCTCTATCCTTCTATCCCTATATGTATCCATCTATCTATCCTCTATCTTTCTTTCAATCACGTCTATCTATCTATCTCTCTATCCTTCTATCCCTCTATGTATCCATCTATCTATCCCTCTATCTTTCTTTCTATACCTCTCTTTCTATCTTCTATCCCTGTTCTATCTCTATCTATCTCTCTGTCTCTCTATCTATTCTCTCTATCCCTTATGTATCCCTCTAATCTATTCCCTCTTTCTTTCTATACCTCTTTCTATCTGTCTATCCCTGTCTATCTATCTCTCTGTCTCTATCTTATTCTCTCTATCTTCTATCCTCTATCTATCCCTCTGTTCTTTCTATACCTCTTTCTATCTGTCTATCCTGTCTATCTATCTCTCTGTCTCTATCTATTCTATCTATCCCTCTATGTATCCATCTATCTATCCTCTATCTTTCTTTCATCACGCTTTCTATCTATCTATCTCTCTATACCTCTTTCTATCTATCTGTCTATCCCTGTCTATCTATCTCTCTGTCTCTATCTATCTATTCTCTCTATCCCTGTATGTATCCATCTATCTTTCTTTATATCCCTCTTTCTATCTATCTCTCTATCCCTCTATCTATCTATTCTATCTATCCTTCTATCCCTCTATGTATCCATCTATCTATCTATCCCTCTCTTTCTTTCAATACCTCTTTCTATCTATCTATCTGTCTGTCTATCTCTCTGTCTCTATCTATGTATTCTATCTATCCTTCCATCCCTCTATGTATCCATCTATCTATCCCTCTATCTTTCTTTCTATCTATCGCTCTTTCTATCTATCACTCTATCTGTCCATCTATCTATCTATTTATCAATCTCACATTACAGATTTTCATGTTTCTTTCTGTTTAACTAGCTATGGATGTAGCATGTTCTTTATCTGTCTATGGTGGGCGTCACACACTACAATTTTGTGTGGGAACTCAATAACGATATCAGTGTACGCACCTTTTGTCTGCTCCCATGTCACCCAGTGTCTTCTGTAGCCATCACACAGCCTCACAGCTGACATCGGAGTGTGCGCCATTGTCATGTGCAACTCCCTGTGGCTGCATCTCCGATGTCCGCTCACAACCACGGTAGCATGTATCACAGTGCAGGGACCCGACTGGTCTCTGCAACACGATGCATGTCATCTGGATCTGCGTCATCAGTGAGGACGCAGATCCAGCAGAAGCAGGGACTGGAGTCTGCGGGCCCCTATATCCCCATGCCTGGTTGTGGCCTTGATTCATGCGACAACAGTCGTGACACCTCTGTTTTTTTTTGGTTGGAGAGCAACCATTGACCCGGGTGTCTCCATAGTGATGTTACTGACCAACAGAGGAGCCATAAGTGCCATAGCTGTGCCACTCTCCCATTGATTTCAGTTGCAGTGAATCTGGCGCCTACACTTCTTTCCCTGTCCACTTATGACTACCAAGAGTACAAGTGAACAGATCCTACATAGTTATGTACTCATACGCATACTGTATACTGCAGGTGTGAGCAGGCACAGATTGAAAGAAAATGCAGAATGGATTTGAACAAGGGTCTCTAGACCCATACACGCCACACTAAGGGTGCCTTCACATTTGCGTATGGGAAGGCAGCATATGCTGCGTTTCCATACGCAGTCAAACGCATGCGCACTGCGTTCCTATGTTTAACATAGGAACGCATAGTGCCTGCGTTTGCTGCGTTCGGGTGCGGATGCGGACGATATCTGCTCCCTCCAGGGTCCTGCGTCCGCACCCGGGACGCAACATGTTGCATTTTTTGGAGTATGAAAAATCCGCAACCATCCGCATGCGGATACCTGCGGATATTATTAGCATTGCTGTCTATGGATACGCAAGGCTAAGCAACACATTGCGTATGACTTGTTTTGGGACGCATGCGGACAGCATAGTGCGCATGCCCAGAAAAGGTTTAAAGGTAGACGCCCACTCTCCACCCATGAGAATAAACGCATGCAGATGCATAAACGCATGCATACGCAAGGAAACACTGCGTTTTTTAATAGGATTTTGGATGCACTTGCATATAAAAAAAACGTGCGTTTGACTGCGTATGCATGCATATTGCCTTGCGGATACGCATGCGCATCATACGCTGCGGCGGCAAACGCTAATGTGAAGGCAGCCTAAGGCTGCCATCAGACTTGCAGATGCATCTGCAGCGTTTTGCAGATGCATCTGCAAGCATCTGCATGCAGACCGCGGCCCCTATGTTTATAATGGAGCGCACGGCGGTCTCCAGATGCTTGCAGACCGCCGTGCGCTCTCATTGCCCGCCATTAGTGATCTGTGCGCATGCGGATGCCTGCGCACAAATCACACACTCTCGCCCGCACCAGGGACGCGAGATGTTGCATCTGCAAGTCTGAAGGCAGCCTAAGAGTGGAATTATATTTAGCACACAGACAACTCGTAAGAACAGAATCTGTACTCTGGGACTAGGTATGAGTGAACCAAACATCTAGAACCTGGGTAAGTAAAGTGGGCCCAGAGACCTTTGTTGAAATCCATTCTGCATTTTCTTTGCTGCCTGTGTTGTGCTGTATTGTATTTTAATGGAGCCAATGTAAGTCAATTGGCTTTCCTTGTGACATTATTTCAAATGGGCATTCCAGTGCCCCAACCTCCATTGTTTCCAATTGGCAATCATATCATTTGTTTTGGTGGAACCCCAGTGAACAATTACTTTCCTGCTGTGCCAGCCAGTTGTGTTTTGGTTAGTTACAACATGTACTTTGATAGATCTATCCCCACATATGTTAATTTCTTTTCAATAAAAGTGTGTTTTGAGTTCATCTAAAGTATTCTATTCCTTTTTGTAGTGCAAACAATGGAGTTTTCAAGAAGCCAGAGGAATAACAGTTATGATTTACTTGGGGTTTGAATATCTTGCATTTCGCACTATCAACGCAGTGGTGACTTGGAGATGCCGACTTCATCGCTCTTCAAAGTGCCATTCTATTCTCAAAACAAAAGATGGCAACATAGTTCAAGAACCAACAGAACATTGTCATGACTCTTGCCCTCAAAAAGCAGAAGCAAACGTTGCCAGAAGCAAAATGAGGGAAGACATGAGAGCAGTAACTGCTACTTTTCGTAACGTGATGGGAAAGGTGTTGTCTGTGTTGAGTAATGATGTGTTGGCCCATATGCCAAGACAATCATCTTTTGCGAGAAGCCTGGTCTACCATAGAACAGATGGTAATTTGCCTAACCCAAAAACTCTAAATTTTTGCATTCCAGAAAAGTATAGTCAATTGATACTTCATGATTCAGGAAAGGATGATCGAAACAGAATTTTGGTTTTAGGAGACAGAGATCTTATGCTTGAACTGAACAAAGATACAATCTATGGAGATGGCACCTTTGATAAAGTGCCCAATGTGTTTTACCAACTGTATACTTGGCATGCCAAGGTGGGTAACTCGTATCCACCATGTTTGTACGTTTTACTACAAAGAAAGGACATGAACACGTATAAGAGAATGTTTGAAATAATGAAGCTATTGATTCCAAATCTGGCACCTCAAAAGGTTTTAGTGGATTTTGAGAAGGCTTGTATGACGGCAGTAAGGATTGCCTTTCCAGATGCAGATGTTAAAGGGTGTTATTTTCATCTTTGTCAGAGTCTCCTTAGAAAAATTAAAAATGTTGGTTTGAAAACAGAATATGAATCTAGTATCAACATAAAAATTACACTGAAGTCTCTTGCTGCATTAGCTTTTGTGCCAATTGAAGACGTGAGATGTGTTTTTGATAAGCTTGCTGCCACATTTCCAAATGAAGAATGCTATAATGAGATACTCACATACTTTTTTTCTACATATATTGAGGGTGCAGCTGGTAGAGATCCTCAATTTCCTATAAGAATATGGAATCATCATGATGCGGCCCTGGAACAGTCACCAAAAACCACAAACTGCTGTGAGGGATTTCACAATGCTCTTAATTCCATGTTCCACTGCAGTCATCCCAGTTTGTGGTTTCTCTTTGATGGATTGCAGAAGGACCTGGCTTGCCACAAATTAACACTGGCTAATGCACAGGCAGGTCGCCTTGAGATAAAAAAGAGAAAGTATGAGGCGCTGTATAATATGGTTGCAACTTCTGTACAGGACTATCACCAGGTGGAAGATAAACTAAAGTTCTTAAGGAGAATAGCTAATTTGCAGTAAAATGGCTAATTTGCAGGTGTGCAGTGAAAGTTTACTAAACTGGAGTTATTGTTGTTATTAGACCTCTTTAATAAACTATTCCTGTTCAGGACTATCACCAGGTGGCTAATCATTTGCAGGTGTGCAATCATTGTTTTATTGTTATTAGACTTCCTTAATAAACTGTTATTAATACATTTGTGGGCAATTTTCTATGTGGGTAATTTCCGCCGACATTCTTCTTTGCTACACAGCATCTCACCTATAACTCTATACCATTCTTCTGCCTGGCAGAACATCTCACCTATAGGGTACAGGCACACTAAAGGCCCCGTTACACAAAGCGATGTTTCAACAATCCCACCAGCAATCCGACCTGGCCAGGATCTCTGGAACATCGCTATGTGATCGCTGGTCTGCAGTCACACTGGGTGATCCACATACCGATGCTGCGTCCCCTAACGCTCACTGGGATCGCTCAACGTTTCGGGCGCAGAATGGGGATCGCTGGTCGTTGCCCCTGTCACACATGCCAATGGATGAACAGCGGGAGACCAACGATGGGAAAATGGTCCCGGCCATTCCGCAGCGACCAGCAATCAGAGAGCTCATCGTTGATTGCTGCGGCATGTCACTCGCAGCGACATCACAAAACCTGTGACATTGCAGAGATATCGTTAGCGATATCGCTGTGTGTAACGCGGCCTTAAGGTATGCATTATCAGAGGGATTTTGATGATTGACAGTTGCGTGAGTGCTTTCCGTATGATCATGCGACTGTGGTACGAGTGTGATGCAAGTATGCATTTTTTTATCAGCTACCATCAGTGTGACATCCATGTGACCTATACCTCTATACAGTGGCGTAACTACCGTGGTCGCGGCTGAGACCGGGCCCGCCCCTGGGGGGGCCCGTGCCCCGTATTTCCAGCCGCCCACCGCGATAGCGCTGGACGAGGAGTGGAGGGAGGACGGGAAGTGAGAGAAGCCTCACTTCCCGCAGCTGTGCCCGCCCCTCCTCTAGTCCGTGAAGAAGGCGGCAGACAGGTACTCGCGCTAGAACCCCCCCCTGCCCCCATCCCACCAAAGGGGTCCCCGGAGCTGCAGGGTGCCAAACCCTGCGACTGCTGCGCCTGCTTTAAATGGATGTGCGTCCCTCAGGACAGATCCCCACACAGATCCCCATCAAGCAGTCCCATGCAAGTAGTATGCCCTCTACCCACACAGATCCCCATCAAGCAGTCCCATGCAAGTAGTATGCCCTCTACCCACACAGATCCCCATCAAGCAGTCCCATGCAAGTAGTATGCCCTCTACCCACACAGATCCCCATCAAGCAGTCCCATGCAAGTAGTATGCCCTCTACCCACACAGATCCCCATCAAGCAGTCCCATGCAAGTAGTATGCCCTCTACCCACACAGATCCCCATCAAGCAGTCCCATGCAAGTAGTATGCCCCCTACCCACACAGATCCCCATCAAGCAGTCCCATGCAAGTATGGTGCCCCCTACCCACACAGATCCCCATCAAGCAGTCCCATGCAAGTATGATGCCCCCTACCCACACAGATCCCCATCAAGCAGTCCCATGCAAGTATGATGCCCCCTACCCACACAGATCCCCATCAAGCAGTCCCATGCAAGTATGATGCCCCCTACCCACACAGATCCCCATCAAGCAGTCCCATGCAAGTATGATGCCCCCTACCCACACAGATCCCCGTCAAGCAGTCCCATGCAAGTATGATGCCCCCTACCCACACAGATCCCCGTCAAGCAGTCCCATGCAAGCATTATCCTTTTCTACCCACACAGATCCCCATCAAGCAGTCCCATGCAAGCATTATCCTTCTCTACCCACACAGATCCCCATCAAGCAGTCCCATGCAAGCATTATCCTTCTCTACCCACACAATCAGAAGACACATGCAGACCCCTGGATGTCTTTACAATATGTCTTCTCTGTGAGTAATAAACCACCTGCAGCCCCAGAGTCACGTGGTGCAGGAGATACTGAGCCCCATGAAGCATTCTCCATACTGGGGCTCAGCACAGTCTGGAGGGCGGCCTCCTCCTCCTCCTGCCTCACACACTCCACACTGACTACAGGCTCCACTGTAAGGAGGAGGAGGCCCCGCCCCTGCCGGTGACGTCACGCCCGGAAGCGCCCGCATTCTCTGTAGCATCTACCATGTCACTGCTCCGCCGCCGGATGTGCGTCACACCCCGGAACAGGAAGTGCCTAGGACCGCGAAGTTTCATCTGAGGGTTGCATCTAGTTCAGAGTTGATTTTTTGTGGTCCTCAAAAAATCACCTCTGTTCTAGCTGCTTCAGCAGTGAGCCGTCTATATCAGAGTTGATTTTTGGAGGTCTCATTTCTTCAACTCTGATGTAGACGGCTCAGTGCTGAAGTGTCTAGATCAGAGTGGCTTTTTTGTGCTCCTCACTTTCTCCACTCTGCTCTAGACACTTCAGCAGTGAGCCGTCTACATCAGAGTTGAATTGTTGAGGCCTCTCTGTAGTCACATGTGTTTGTTCTCCTCACTTTATCCACTCTGTTCTAGCTGATTCACCAGTGAGGTGACTAGATCACAGTGGATTATTTGATGATCTCTCTGATCTTCTCCATTCTACACAGTTCAGTGTCTACAGCACAGGGGTTGGAATAAGATTAATGATTGTAATGATTTTATGTTTTTATTTATTAGATACTTATTCATACTGTTATATTTATCATTTTTTTTAAAAGGGCAAATTTTTATTATCGCTTTTTACAATATAAATGATTACACCCAGCGCTGATTGTTCAGTTTAGAATTTAATGTTACTGTACTTCCACGAGTCCTGGCCGCAGGACGACACTAGAGGAGTGGGCGGAGCCTCCTGTCCGCAGGACGACATTAGAGGAGTGGGCGGAGCCTCCTGTCCGCAGGACGACATTAGAGGAGTGGGCGGAGCCTCACGGGAAAAACGTATCAGAACGCAGCCGAGAGTCCTCATAACATACAAAATTGTCTCATAGTGGATTTTTGGAGGACCTCATTTTAGCCACTCCGTTCTAGCAGATTCAGCAGTGAGCCGTCTAGATCAGAGTGGATTTTTTGAGGGCCTCATTTTAGCCACTCCGTTCTAGCTGATTCAGCAGTGAGCCGTCTAGATCAGAGTGGATTATTTGAGGACCTCATTTTAGCAACTACATTATGTACAGTTTGTACTGAGGTGACTTGAATTGATTTTTTGGAACAGTGGTAGGAGCCTCAAGGCAAAAAACGTAACAGAGCACAGCCGAGAGTCCTCCTAATATACACATTGTATCAGAGTGGATTTTTTGAGGACCTCATTTTAGCAACTACATTATGTACAGTTTGTACTGAGGTGACTGGAATTGATTTTTTCGAAGACTGGGGGGAGCCTCAAAGCAAAAAACGTAACAGAACGCAGTCGAGAGTCCTCCTAACATACAAAATTGTATCATAGTGGATTATTTGAGGGCCTCATTTTAGCCACTCTGTTCTAGCTGATTCACTAGTGAGACGTCTAGATCAGAGTGGATTATTTGAGGACCTCATTTTAGCCACTCCGTTCTAGCTGATTCACTAGTGAGACGTCTAGATCAGAGTGGATTATTTGAGGGCCTCATTTTAGCAACTGCATTATGTACAGTTTGTACTGAGGTGACTGCAATGTTATTTTTCGAAGAATAGGAGGTGCCTCAAAGCAAAAAACGTAACAGAGCGCAGCCGAGAGTCCTCATAACATACAAAATTGTATCATAGTGGATTTTTTGAGGACCTCATTTTAGCCACTCTGTTCTAGCTGATTCACCAGTGAGCCGTCTAGATCAGAGTGGATTATTTGAGGGCCTCATTTTAGCCACTCCATTCTAGCTGATTCACCAGTGAGATGTCTAGATCAGAGTGGATTTTTTGAGGGCCTCATTTTAGCCACTCCGTTCTAGCTGATTCACCAGTGAGACGTCTAGATCAGAGTGGATTATTTGAGGGCCTCATTTTAGCCACTCCATTCTAGCTGATTCACCAGTGAGATGTCTAGATCAGAGTGGATTTTTTGAGGGCCTCATTTTAGCCACTCTGTTCTAGCTGATTCAGCAGTGAGCCGTCTAGATCGGAGTGGATTATTTGAGGACCTCATTTTAGTAACTACATTCTGTACAGTTTGGTACTAAGGTGACTGCAATGTTATTTTTCGAAGAATGGGAGGTGCCTCAAAGCAAAAAACGTAACAGAACGCAGCCGAGAGTCCTCCTAATATACAAATTGTATCATAGTGGATTTTTTGAGGACCTCATTTTAGCCACTCCGTTCTAGCTGATTCACTAGTGAGCCGTCTAGATCAGAGTGGATTTTTTGAGGACCTCATTTTAGCCACTCCGTTCTTGCTGATTCACTAGTGAGACGTCTAGATCAGAGTGGATTTTTTGAGGGCCTCATTTTAGCAACTACATTATGTAGAGTTTGGTACTGAGGTGACTGGAATGTTTTTTTGAAGAATGGGAGGAGCCTCAAAGCAAAAAACGTAACAGAGCGCAGCCGAGAGTCCTCATAATATACACATTGTATCAGAGTGGATTTTTTGAGGGCCTCATTTTAGCAACTACATAATGTACAGTTTGTACTGATTTGACTTGAATTGATTTTTTGGAACAGTGGTAGGAGCCTCAAGGCAAAAAACGTAACAGAGCACAGCCGAGAGTCCTCATAATATACACATTGTATCAGAGTGGATTTTTTGAGGGCCTCATTTTAGCCACTCTGTTCTAGCTGATTCACCAGTGAGCCGTCTAGATCAGAGTGGATTTTTTGAGGACCTCATTTTAGCAACTACATTATGTACAGTTTGTACTGAGGTGACTGGAATTGATTTTTTCGAAGACTGGGAGGAGCCTCAAAGCAAAAAACGTAACAGAACGCAGTCGAGAGTCCTCCTAACATACAAAATTGTATCATAGTGGATTATTTGAGGGCCTCATTTTAGCCACTCCGTTCTAGCTGATTCACTAGTGAGACGTCTAGATCGGAGTGGATTATTTGAGGGCCTCATTTTAGCAACTGCATTATGTACAGTTTGTACTGAGGTGACTGGAATGTTATTTTTCGAAGAATAGGAGGTGCCTCAAAGCAAAAAACGTAACAGAACGCAGCCGAGAGTCCTCCTAATATACAAATTGTATCATAGTGGATTTTTTGAGGACCTCATTTTAGCCACTCTGTTCTAGCTGATTCACTAGTGAGCCGTCTAGATCAGAGTGGATTTTTTGAGGACCTCATTTTACCAACTACATTATGTACAGTTTGTACTGAGGTGATTGGAATTGATTTTTTCGGAGACTGGGGGGAGCCTCACGGGAAAAAACGTATCAGAACGCAGCCGAAAGTCCTCATAACATACAAAATTGTCTCATAGTGGATTTTTGGAGGACCTTATTTTAGCCACTCCGTTCTAGCTGATTCAGCAGTGAGCCGTCTAGATCAGAGTGGATTATTTGAGGACCTCATTTTAGTAACTACATTATGTACAGTTTGGTACTGAGGTGACTGCAATGTTATTTTTCGAAGAATGGGAGGTGCCTCAAAGCAAAAAATGTAACAGAGCGCAGCCGAGAGTCCTCATAACATACAAAATTGTATCATAGTGGTTTTTTGGAGGGCCTCATTTTAGCCACTCTGTTCTAGCTGATTCACCAGTGAGACGTCTAGATCAGAGTGGATTTTTTGAGGACCTCATTTTAGCAACTACATTATGTACAGTTTGTACTGAGGTGACTGGAATTGATTTTTTCGAAGACTGGGGGAGCCTCAAAGCAAAAAACGTAACAGAACGCAGTCGAGAGTCCTCCTAACATACAAAATTGTATCATAGTGGATTATTTGAGGGCCTCATTTTAGCCACTCCGTTCTAGCTGATTCACTAGTGAGACGTCTAGATCGGAGTGGATTATTTGAGGGCCTCATTTTAGCAACTGCATTATGTACAGTTTGTACTGAGGTGACTGGAATGTTATTTTTCGAAGAATAGGAGGTGCCTCAAAGCAAAAAACGTAACAGAGCGCAGCCGAGAGTCCTCATAACATACAAAATTGTATCGTAGTGGATTTTTTGAGGGCCTCATTTTAGCCACTCCGTTCTAGCTGATTCAGCAGTGAGCCGTCTAGATCAGAGTGGATTATTTGAGGACCTCATTTTAGCAACTACATAATGTACAGTTTGGTACGGAGGTGACTGGAATGTTATTTTGAAGAATGGGAGGTGCCTCAAAGCAAAAAACGTAACAGAGCGCAGCCGAGAGTCCTCATAACATACAAAATTGTATCATAGTGGATTTTTTGAGGGCCTCATTTTAGCCACTCCGTTCTAGCTGATTCACTAGTGAGATGTCTAGATCAGAGTGGATTTTTTGAGGGCCTCATTTTAGCCACTCTGTTCTAGCTGATTCACCAGTGAGCCGTCTAGATCAGAGTGGATTTTTTGAGGGCCTCATTTTAGCCACTCTGTTCTAGCTGATTCAGCAGTGAACCGTCTAGATCAGAGTGGATTATTTGAGGACCTCATTTTAGTAACTACATTCTGTACAGTTTGGTACTAAGGTGACTGCAATGTTATTTTTCGAAGAATGGGAGGTGCCTCAAAGCAAAAAACGTAACAGAACGCAGCCGAGAGTCCTCCTAATATACAAATTGTATCATAGTGGATTTTTTGAGGACCTCATTTTAGCCACTCCGTTCTAGCTGATTCACTAGTGAGCCGTCTAGATCAGAGTGGATTTTTTGAGGACCTCATTTTAGCCACTCCGTTCTTGCTGATTCACTAGTGAGACGTCTAGATCAGAGTGGATTTTTTGAGGGCCTCATTTTAGCAACTACATTATGTAGAGTTTGGTACTGAGGTGACTGGAATGTTTTTTTGAAGAATGGGAGGAGCCTCAAAGCAAAAAACGTAACAGAGCGCAGCCGAGAGTCCTCATAATATACACATTGTATCGGAGTGGATTTTTTGAGGACCTCATTTTAGCAACTACATAATGTACAGTTTGTACTGAGGTGACTTGAATTGATTTTTTGGAACAGTGGTAGGAGCCTCAAGGCAAAAAACGTAACAGAGCACAGCCGAGAGTCCTCATAATATACACATTGTATCAGAGTGGATTTTTTGAGGGCCTCATTTTAGCCACTCTGTTCTAGCTGATTCACCAGTGAGCCGTCTAGATCAGAGTGGATTTTTTGAGGACCTCATTTTAGCAACTACATTATGTACAGTTTGTACTGAGGTGACTGGAATTGATTTTTTCGAAGAATGGGGGGAGCCTCAAAGCAAAAAACGTAACAGAACGCAGCCGAGAGTCCTCCTAACATACAAAATTGTATCATAGTGGATTATTTGAGGGCCTCATTTTAGCCACTCCGTTCTAGCTGATTCACTAGTGAGACGTCTAGATCGGAGTGGATTATTTGAGGCCTCATTTTAGCAACTACATTATGTACAGTTTGTACTGAGGTGACTGCAATGTTATTTTTCGAAGAATGGGAAGTGCCTCAAAGCAAAAAATGTAACAGAGCGCAGCCGAGAGTCCTCATAACATACAAAATTGTATCATAGTGGTTTTTTTTGAGGGCCTCATTTTAGCCACTCTGTTCTAGCTGATTCACCAGTGAGCCGTCTAGATCAGAGTGGATTTTTTGAGGACCTCATTTTAGCAACTACATTATGTACAGTTTGTACTGAGGTGACTGGAATTGATTTTTTCGAAGAATGGGAGGTGCCTCAAAGCAAAAAACGTAACAGAACGCAGCCGAGAGTCCTCCTAATATACAAATTGTATCATAGTGGATTTTTTGAGGACCTCATTTTAGCCACTCTGTTCTAGCTGATTCACTAGTGAGCCGTCTAGATCAGAGTGGATTTTTTGAGGACCTCATTTTACCAACTACATTATGTACAGTTTGTACTGAGGTGATTGGAATTGATTTTTTCGGAGACTGGGGGGAGCCTCACGGGAAAAACGTATCAGAACGCAGCCGAAAGTCCTCATAACATACAAAATTGTCTCATAGTGGATTTTTGGAGGACCTCATTTTAGCCACTCCGTTCTAGCTGATTCAGCAGTGAGCCGTCTAGATCAGAGTGGATTATTTGAGGGCCTCATTTTAGCCACTCTGTTCTAGCTGATTCAGCAGTGAGCCGTCTAGATCAGAGTGGATTATTTGAGGACCTCATTTTAGTAACTACATTATGTACAGTTTGGTACTGAGGTGACTGCAATGTTATTTTTCGAAGAATGGGAGGTGCCTCAAAGCAAAAAACGTAACAGAACGCAGCCGAGAGTCCTCATAACATACAAAATTGTATCATAGTGGTTTTTTTGAGGGCCTCATTTTAGCCACTCCGTTCTAGCTGATTCAGCAGTGAGCCGTCTAGATCAGAGTGGATTTTTTGAGGGCCTCATTTTAGCAACTACATTATGTACAGTTTGTTACTGAGGTGACTGGAATGTTTTTTTTCATAGAATAGGAGGTGCCTCAAGCTAAAAAACGTAACAGAACGCAGTCGAGAGTCCTCATAATATACAAAATTGTATCAGAGTGGATTTTTAGAGGACCTCAATTTAGCCACTCAGTTCTAGCAGATTCAGCAGTGAGCCGTCTAGATCAGAGTGGATTTTTTGAGGACCTCATTTTAGCAACTACATTCTGTATAGTTTGTACTGAGGTGACTGGAATGTTATTTTTCGAAGAATAGGAGGTGCCTCAAAGCAAAAAACGTAACAGAGCGCAGCCGAGAGTCCTCATAACATACAAAATTGTATCATAGTGGATTTTTTGAGGGCCTCATTTTAGCCACTCCGTTCTAGCTGATTCACTAGTGAGCCGTCTAGATCAGAGTGGATTATTTGAGGACCTCATTTTAGTAACTACATTCTGTACAGTTTGGTACTAAGGTGACTGCAATGTTATTTTTCGAAGAATGGGAGGTGCCTCAAAGCAAAAAACGTAACAGAACGCAGCCGAGAGTCCTCATAATATACAAATTGTATCATAGTGGATTTTTTGAGGACCTAATTTTAGCCACTCCGTTCTAGCTGATTCACTAGTGAGACGTCTAGATCAGAGTGGATTATTTGAGGACCTCATTTTAGTAACTACATTCTGTACAGTTTGGTACTAAGGTGACTGCAATGTATTTTTTCGAAGAATAGGAGGTGCCTCAAAGCAAAAAACGTAACAGAACGCAGGCGAAAGTCCTCCTAACATACACATTGTATCATAGTGGATTTTTTGAGGGCCTCATTTTAGCCACTCTGTTCTAGCTGATTCACCAGTGAGACGTCTAGATCAGAGTGGATTATTTGAGGACCTCATTTTAGCCACTCTGTTCTAGCTGATTCACTAGTGAGACGTCTAGATCAGAGTGGATTTTTTGAGGGCCTCATTTTAGCAACTACATTCTGTACAGTTTGGTACTGAGGTGACTGGAATTGATTTTTTCGAAGAATAGGAGGTGCCTCACAGGAAAAACGTAACAGAACGCACCTGAGAGTCCTCATAACATACAAAATTGTCTCATAGTGGATTATTTGAGGACCTCATTTTAGCCACTCTGTTCTAGCTGATTCACTAGTGAGACGTCTAGATCAGAGTGGATTATTTGAGGACCTCATTTTAGCAACTACATTATGTAGAGTTTGGTACTGAGGTGACTGGAATGTTTTTTTGAAGACTGGGAGGAGCCTCAAGGCAAAAAACGTAACAGAGCGCAGCCGAAAGTACTCCTAATATACACATTGGATCGTAGTGGATTTTTTGAGGACCTCATTTTAGCCACTCCGTTCTAGCTGATTCAGCCTCACGGGAAAAATGAAACAGAGCGCAGCCGAGAGTCCTCATAATATACAAAATTGTATCATAGTGGATTTTTTGAGGACCTCATTTTAGCCACTCCGTTCTAGCTGATTCACTAGTGAGACGTCTAGATCAGAGTGGATTATTTGAGGACCTCATTTTAGCAACTACATTATGTAGAGTTTGGTACTGAGGTGACTGGAATGTTTTTTTGAAGACTGGGAGGAGCCTCAAGGCAAAAAACGTAACAGAGCGCAGCCGAAAGTACTCCTAATATACACATTGGATCGTAGTGGATTTTTTGAGGACCTCATTTTAGCCACTCCGTTCTAGCTGATTCAGCCTCACGGGAAAAATGAAACAGAGCGCAGCCGAGAGTCCTCATAATATACAAAATTGTATCATAGTGGATTTTTTGAGGACCTCATTTTAGCCACTCCGTTCTAGCTGATTCACCAGTGAGCCGTCTAGATCGGAGTGGATTTTTTGAGGGCCTCATTTTAGCAACTCCATTCTGATTCACCAGTGAGTTGTCTAGATTGGCATGAATTTTTTGAGGACCTCCCCATAGCCTCCATTCTGTACAGTTTGGTGATGAGGTGGCTAGAAGCATATTTTTTTCTGAAGATTATGCGGAGCCTCGTCTGAAGTGTCACAGAGCTCAGCATACAGAGTTTGTTACTGAGATGACTAGAATGGAGTTGATAGAGCGAGGTCCTCATAGCATAAACTCCAATCTAGACGGCTCATGACGGAAACCACCAGACTAGAGTTAATACCAGGACCTCCTCACAGATTCCAATCTAGTGGCATATGAATTATATTTACTTGTATGTATAATTTCTTTTTGTAATATAATTATGACCCACCCCAGGGCCATGGGTACCCGGTCTCGGGCGCTTGGTTTCACGGGGGATATCACAGGTGGCATGTGCCTGGCCCATTGCCCTGGTGGTCGCTAAAAAGGGGGTAAAGAGTAAAAATAAAAATAATAAGAGTTTGTGACGCCACCTATGGTTCCGGTAATGTTACCGGCGCTGTGGGACAGTCCTCCAGGGTTATGGTGAAGCAGCAAGATGGTTACGCTCCCCGTAGGTGGAGTGGGATCCCCGGGGCAGTGATCATGTAATTAAGTCTTTTGTGCTGTGAGGCGGCTCCTCAGGCGGCCCGGTCACTAGTGCTGAAAAGGAAGGTGGCTCATCAGCCAAGAGGAATGAATACTCCACAGTCTTTAGCTCTGAACGGGTTTACTGGCAAGTTCTTAGTGCAGGCAAGCAGGTGGTACAGTCTTTCGGGTCTTCCTGGCCTTGGTAGTCACCAGGGAACCGGGATAGCTCATTTAGGACCTTCGGTGGTGTGCCTGCCGTTCCTTGCCTGTCCCTCACTGCTCTTTCTCTTCTGCCTCCCTTCAGCGCTCCCGTGCACAGAGCCTTCAGCCAGCTCCCTCAGGCTCTCTCTGGGGGACCCTCCTCTGGACCCTATACGGTGCTTTTTGAGGATTAGACCAGGCATTCGTCCATAACTTAATAGCGAAAGCCAGTCCTGCGTTTCGGGACTGAACCCCTCCGGTTGGTAGTTGTACCGGGTCCAGATTCGGGCGCATCGCAACTCCTGATATCCCTAGGGTCCCATTCTGTAACGACGGCTCCTCCGCCGTCTTCTACTCCTCGTTTCCCAACAGAGCTCTCGAACTCTTCTCACTAACCCACCGGGACTGGGGCTCCCTGGCAACAGGTCCACCCAGATCCCCTACTCTAAGGTGTGTGGATGGGTGCATGAGGGCCCCTTATGCGACATCCTAGTCACAGGGATACTACACACTCCTTTGTGGGTGTAGTACCCCTACGTGGCGTCCTGACCTGTTGGGCGCCACATTTACACACACCACTGATTGTTCAGTTTTTCTCCATTTTGACTTTTCCCCGGCTGCAGGACTAACATTTCTGAAGAGTGGGTGGAACCTTGCGAGGAGAAGCATAACAGAGTCCTCATAATTTATATCACAGAAGTGACATAAATGTACTCTAGTACTGCACACATTCTTGTCATAGTGTATGTTGTCATTTTCTGATCATCATAATGGGAGACCCAGACAATGGGGTTTAGGGCGCTGCCCTCCGGAGGTCACACTAGGTACTACAAGTTTGTAGCACCGCCTCCTCCGCTTATAAACCCCCACCGTAGGAGACATCCTCAGTTTTAAACTTAGTGTGCTCGGACCCTAAGCAGTGGTCCTTTCGCTCCGGTTCACAGTCATCAACGGCGTCCACTCGCTCTGACCGAGGGGGCAAGCCTGCTACTCAGTGGCGTTCCAAGAGTCGTCAGAAAAAGCCGGCGGGGGCAGCGGCTGCCACCCCCAAGCCCGCCTCGACATGACTCGCTCTCTCATCCTGCCTCCCCACAGGTGGGGGGCCGCCTGTCCCGCTTTCAGGACAAGTGGCTTCTTCACATTCACGATCAGTGGGTTCGAGACGTAGTCTCAAGAGGTTACAGGATAGAGCTGACGTCACGACCAATACACCGATTCCATCGGTCGGTTCCATCCCCAGAAAAGGCTCAGGCTTTTCACCTGGTGTTGGAGGGACTCCGCAGAGACGGAGTGGTGGTCCCTGTGCCCGCGGAAGAGAGGTTCAGGGGTTTTTACTCCAACCTCTTTATTGTCCCAAAGAAGGACGGCTCTTTTCGCCCGGTGTTGGACCTCAAGTTGTTCAACCGTCACGTGTTGGTTCGGAAGTTCCGCATGGAATCCCTGCGCTCAGTGATCGCGGCTGTGTCACAGGGAGACTTCCTAGCGTCCATCGATATCAGGGATGCTTACCTTCACGTCCCCATTGCACCAGCTCATCAGCACTGGTTGAGATTCGCAGTGGGGGAAGAGCACTTCCAATTTGTGGCACTGCCATTCGGGCTAGCCTCAGCACCACGGGTGTTCACAAAGGTGATGGCCTCCATGATGGCTCTCCTGCATGCGCAGGGACACGCCGTCATACCCTATTTGGACGACCTGTTGGTCAGGGCGCCATCGGAAGACCTTTGTCGGGTGAGCCTGGAGGTGACCATGAAGTCCCTGGAACGGTTCGGGTGGCTTATCAACTTTCAAAAGTCGACCCTGGTTCCGACCCAGTCATTGACATATCTGGGCATGGACTTCCACACGGACTCGGCCCTGGTGTCCCTACCTCAAGCCAAGCAGCTTGCGATCCAATCAGGAGTGCAGAATGTCCTCCTGTCTCCACAGTCATCCCTACGGGTATTGATGAGACTGGTGGGTCGCATGGTAGCGGCGATAGAGGCGGTGCCGTTCGCACAGTTTCGCCTCCGTCCTCTCCAGCTGGAGATTCTTCGCAGATGGGACAAGAGGACGATTTCTTTGAATCGGCTGGTGACGCTGTCACAACCAACCAGGGATTCCCTACAGCCACATCATCTGTCACGGGGACGGTCCTTCCTAAAACCGTCATGGTTAGTGGTGACCACCGACGCCAGTCTGAAGGGCTGGGGTGCGGTGTTCTTGCACCACAGGGCTCAAGGCCTCTGGACTCAGTCGGAGTCGGCGTTGCAGATCAACGTGCTGGAGATCAAGGCGGTCTATCTGGCGCTCCTGGCGTTTCAGAAATTCCTGTCAGGACAACCCATTCGGGTACAGTCCGACAATGCGACGGCCGTCGCCTACATAAATCATCAGGGAGGGACCAGAAGTGCTCAGGCCCTCACCGAAGTCCACCGCATTCTAGCTTGGGTGGAGGAAAACGGCTGCCTGATCTCCGCAGTTCACATCCCAGGGGTCGAGAACTGGGAGGCCGACTATCTGAGCCGACAGGGGATGGACGCCGGAGAGTGGTCCCTTCATCCAGACGTCTTCCGGGACATCTGCGGCAGATGGGGCACTCCGGACGTGGATCTGATGGCCTCACGGCTGAATCATCAGGTGCCCCAATACGTGGCGAGATCATGGGATCCTCAGTCTCTGGGGGCGGATGCCCTGATCCTGAGTTGGTCCAGCTTCCAGCTGCCATATGTGTTCCCGCCTCTAGCTCTGATTCCCAGGGTCCTGTGGAAGATCAGGACGGAATGCAGAGTAGCCATTCTAGTGGCTCCAGATTGGCCCAGGAGGTCTTGGTACCCGGACCTGTGGCAACTGTCAGGCGGACACCGGTGGGCTCTTCCAGAGCGCGCAGATCTTCTCGCGCAAGGCCCATTCTTCCACCTCAATTCCAGGGCCCTCAGATTGACTGCATGGCTCTTGAGGCCTGGCTGCTGACATCCAGAGGTTTCTCTCCTACAGTGGTTGCCACTATGAATCGGGCAAGGAAACCTGTTTCCAGGAAGATATACCACAGAACGTGGAAAATCTTTTTTACCTGGTGTGCATCTGGTGGTCGCTCACCGTGGCCGTTGTCTATTCCGACATTGTTGGCCTTCCTACAGTCGGGTTTGGAGTTGGGATTATCCCTTGGCTCTCTGAAAGGTCAAGTATCAGCACTTTCCGTGCTATTTGACAGGCGCTTGGCGCTCCTCCCGAAGGTCCGCCAATTTCTGCAGGGGGTGTCTCGGGTGGTTCCGCCCTACAGGCGGCCCCTGGACCCTTGGGACCTCAACATGGTCCTAGCGGCATTGCAGAAACCGCCGTTCGAGCCACTGAGAGACATCTCTCTCTCTCGTCTGTCCCAGAAGGTGGTCTTTCTGGTGGCGATTACGTCTCTGAGAAGGGTCTCAGAATTGGCTGCACTTTCGTGCAAGTCACCCTTTCTGGTGGTTCACCAGGACAAGGTGGTGTTGCGCCCACGGCCTGAATTTTTGCCGAAGGTGGTTTCAACATTCCACTTGAACCAGGAGATTGTTCTCCCATCATTTTGCCCCGCTCCCGTTCATCAGGTTGAGCGCGACCTCCATACTCTGGATCTCGTGAGAGCTGTACGCATTTATGTGTCCAGGACCGCCTCCTTTAGGAGTTCGGATTCCTTATTTGTCCTCACGATGGGTCGCTGTAAGGGGTCCGCGGCTTCAAAGTCGACCTTGGCCAGATGGATCAAGGCTCCCATTCAGGAGGCTTACCGGTCTTCTGGTTTGCCTCTCCCGGTGGGGTTGAAGGCACACTCTACTAGAGCTGTAGGTGCCTCTTGGGCCTTGCGACATCGAGCTTCTGCTCTACAGGTGTGTCAAGCGGCCACTTGGTCCAGCCTGCACACTTTCTCTAAGCACTATATGGTGCATGCCCATGCCTCTGCGGATGCGAGTTTGGGCAGGCGGGTTCTCCAGGCGGCGGTTGCCCACCTTTAAAAAGGGAACCATGTGTTATCCGTCTTGTTGAGGAACTCTTCCCGCCCTGGGGTATTGCTTTAGGACATCCCCATTGTCTGGGTCTCCCATTATGATGATCAGAAAAAAGAGAATTTTGTTTACGTACCGTAAATTCTTTTTTCTTGAATCATCAATGGGAGACCCAGCACCCACCCAGTTGTTCTGTTGCATGTTTGCATTTGATCTGTTCTCTGTTGAGACAGTGTTTCCGGGTTGTTACACCGTCTGTGCACGGCATTCTTCCCGATGTTTCGGGTGTGGTTTATTTCTCCTCGCAGCTTATGGACTAAACTGAGGATGTCTCCTACGGTGGGGGTTTATAAGCGGAGGAGGCGGTGCTACAAACTTGTAGTACCTAGTGTGACCTCCGGAGGGCAGCGCCCTAAACCCCATTGTCTGGGTCTCCCATTGATGATTCAAGAAAAAAGAATTTACGGTACGTAAACAAAATTCTCTTTTTTTGTCACTTTTGTGATGTAAATTATGATGATTTTGTTGTCTGTCCTCTGACACGCTCACGACCCTCGTCGCAAATGTCTACCTGCTCTTCAAAATGGTGGTGATGACCAAGATAGGCGGGCAGACAAGAAAAGTGGAATTCTACTGAAAATGAGCAATAATCAGGGATGGGTGTAATTTTTTAAACTATGAAAAGGGATAACAAAAATAAAGCTACCGTATATACTCGTGTATAAGCCGACCCCCCTACTTTTGCCCCCAAAACCTGGGAAAACCTATTGACTCGTGTATAATACGAGGGTGGACCCCAGCACAGGTATACAGGCCTCCCCAGTGGGGTATACAGCAGCCCCAGCTGTATACAGCGGTACCCGGTTGTATACAGCCCCCCCCATGGTATATAGGGCCCCCCCTGTGGCAACCTGTAAAGGAAGAGATGATTATACTTATCGGGTCGCTGTCGCCGACGCTCTGTCACCGTCCGTCACCGCGCTCCTCCTGGTCTTCATGCTTCTTTCTCCGGCGCACAGAAAATGACGTCATTTCCTGTGCGCCGGTGAAGGAAGCATGAAGACCAGGAGGAGCGCGGTGACGGACGGTGACAGAGCGGCGGCGTCGGCGACAGCGACCCGTTAAGTATAATCCTCTCTTCCTTTACAGGTTGCCACAGGGGGGGCCCTATATACCACGGGGGCAGGTTGTATACAACCGGGTACCGTATATGTACTCGTCTATAAGCCGAGGGGGGACTTTTCAGCACATTTTTTGTGCTGAAAAACTCAGCTTATACACGAGTATATACGGTATTTTTATTAATGTACAGAAAAACTCACAAAGTAGCTCAGCTTTCTTTCCCTCACCCTTTAATACTGGCATGCAATATTCTGTCCTTCTTGAATAGGGGCTGTAATCTTCTATGATTGTGAAGAAATAATGAAACTTACTACAACTTCATTCTAAATGTCTCACTAAAGAAATGACAAGATCGGAGCTGTTGCACTGAGGTTTATGATTTCTGTGCTTTAGGACATCCTCTGTACAGTAACTCTATTCCAGATGTCTCACTACAGAGGTGACTAGATCGGAGTTGTTGCACTGAGGTTCATGATTTCAGGGAACATTACTGTCTATTAGGGCTCATTCAGACATATATGCACATCAGTACATTCTCAGACCACAATGCACAGACTGGTTGAGGCTCTCCCGACCAAAGAATGAAGTCTTCATCTATTTATTTGAGGCTGTCACTATAGGTTGGGGGAGCCATGGCCAGTCAGTGTTCAGAGATTGAAGCGATGTGCATAGATGTCTGAACAAGCCCGTATACAGATTTGGCGTATGTGAGCCTAATGGGGATGTCACACACGTCAATATTGCGTGCACGATCGCTGCTGCACATGACGTTGCAGCGATATTGAGGAGTGTGACAGGGCGCATCAACCAGCGATCAATCGCCAGGTTTTAGAACCTGCTCTAAATGGCTGCCCGGTGGACACGCAGCATCGCTGCGTGTAACACCAGGAGACAAGCGATCAGCCAGCTCCCAGCAAGCGCTGGGAGCTGGTATCCATGGTAAACAGCGGGTAACTAAGCCCCGCCCCCCACCAGTGATGTGCCCTGTTCTGTACGGCCAATTATGATCCCCAGATCTGAAATAACAGAGCCTGAAAACAACAGGCACCACAGAGAGATCTGCTTACGGGAGCAGGGTAGCTAGCTAATGCATATTAGGAAAGTGTTAGGGCCAATAAAAAGAGAAATTATTAGTGGAAACCTCTAATATTATGTATACCCATCTATGTACTATACTGTAGATCTGAGTTACTGTAACTGCAGATTCAACCGGCAGTTACTGTTCACTGAGGTCACACAGATTTATAATTAAAGAAATGAAAATTCAACACATTCTTTTCTGTTTTATTAAAGCAAATATATAAATAATTCTAACAAAAAGGAGAACAATAAATATATTTATACAAATGTAGAACAATCATCTTTACAAATCAAGATATAAATTAAGTGACATCAGAGATAAGTGACAATGAAAGCAGAAACCCTCTGGACCAGGGTCCCCTGCACTTTAGTTGTGAAAATTGTTGAAAAATCAAATTTCTGTATTTATGATAAAATTCCTTCCTTGTTGAATACATTGGAGGACACGAGCGCGGGTATATATCCTCTGCAACTCAAGGTCATTCAATCTTGTAGCCAGGATACCGGTGTCAGGGAGCTTGTGTCCACATGAGCCGTCCAGATAGCGCTGAAAGGAAAAAAAAAAAAAAAAGTCAGTTCGGAGGGGACCTAGGTGAACCCCGTGCCACGGAGAACATCTCCTAGGATAGTGCAAAAAAATAAATGCCAAAGCCCTACAAAAAAGCCATAAAGAAGCGATAAAGTATAGAAAGGGGAGGGTGAGGGTAGAAGTGGTAGGAGTAGAAGAAGGCAAGAAAGGGAGGAGCAGAAGGAAGTAGAAAGATGACTAGTACCGCGTTTTCCCTAAAAGAAGGCATGGTAGGGGGGCTTGCAGAACTGCTAAATATAGGGACTCCATGAAAATAAGACCTAGCAAAGACTATTATTTTTTTTAAGCATGCCCGCCTAACAGGGCATGCAGGAGTGATTATACTGTATTTACTGTAGATCACCCGTGGTGACCACCGCTGTATTTATACACGCTTATCTCTCCAACCAGATGGCAGCAGCTAATATTGTCGCATGACGTTACATGCGGGCTTCTGATTGGTCGGCGGTTTACTGTACATCTACGGCAGCTGAACCAGAGCGCTCATAGTGGTGACGGAATACGGTACCATAAACACGGACCAGAGCTCCATAGAGAAAAGCTGTGTGTTTTTTTTCCAGGAACCGTAATGGCGATATGGGGATCATAAAGCTAAATTACTTACCAGTAATGTTTTTTTTCTGGAGCCATGACAGCACCACCTGAGAGAGGTTCTGCCCATCCAGGACAGGAACCCCCTGAAAAAAAAAAAAAAAAGGGCAGCACCCCCCTCTGCCTCAGTTGGTTACAGAGTATGGAGAGAACTACCAAAAAAAAAAACCACTAGTACAAGCCACCACCAAAAAAAAAAAAAACCTGAATTAGTCCTTATCGGTAATTCCATTTCTTGGAACCTTCCACGACAGTATTGGAGGATGTCGTCCACGCCCTATTGGGTGACAGGAACACAGAGAGGTTAAAAGCCCCTCCCCTTCCTCAGTACTCCAGTGTTTACCAAGATCACCTTTAGCCATGGATTACCGGATACAAACACCAACAAGGGAGGGGGGAGAAAACTGATGCTGTCGTGGAAGGCTCCAAGAAAAGGAATTACCGGTAAGGACTAATTCAGTTTTCTCCCTTCGCCTTCCACGACAGCATTGGAGAAATACCACCGATACTCCTCAGGGTGCGACTATTGCCTGTAGGACTTTCCTACCAAAGGACAGATCCCGACTGAAGGACAGATCTAACCTATAGTGGTGAGAAGAAGTGTGGAGGGACGACCACGTAGCAGCTCTGCATATCTGCTCCGATGAGCCTAGAAGCAGAAGTAAAAAACCGCTTGATCCATTGATGGGAAGCAAGATCCTGGTCAAAAACAGCCCCAAACGCAGACACCTGGATTTTAAAAATGCTCAGTCGAAGCCCCAAATCCAAGCCGTGCTGCAAAAAAATCCAAGAATTGGGCCACATTAGGATGATGTATGTCCGGGATGGAAGGACCACACCAGGACAGGAACAGTTTCCAGACCTTCCTGTAAATAGCGTTCATCACAGGCTTCCTGCTCTGCTGAAGCGTGCGGATCACTGCCTGGTAGAGACCCTTGGTCCTCAGGATCTCGGCCTCAACAGCCAGGCCGCCAGATTGAGCCATTGAGGCGCAGGGTGAAACATAGGACCCTAGGACAGTAGGTCGAGTTTGTGGGGCAACATAATCGGTCCCTCCAGGCACAGGTCTCGGATGGCGCCATACCACACCCGCTTGGGCCACAGGGGAGCCACCAGGATAGCCGTCACCCCCTCTGCCCGAATCTTTTGCAACGTCTTGGGAAGCAGCGAGATTGGAGGAAATGCATACAACAACCGGAAGTCCCAGAGATGGGCGAAGGCGTCCAGCCCCAGAGGATGGTCCGACCGCGTCAGGGAGAAAAAGGTCGGCACCTTTGCATTCGAGCCCGAAGGGAACAAGTCGATCGAATGGACTCCCCACCTGTCCGTAAGAGAGCGAAATACTTCCGGATGGAGGCTCCATTCTCCTGGGTGGACCACTGTGCAGCGCAAGAAATCTGCCTGTACATTGTGCGTTCCCTTCAGATGTACTGCCGATAAGGAGAGAAGATGGTGTTCTACCCACGAAAAGATTCCTCTTGCGAGCACCTGCAAGTGTAAGCCTCGAGTACTGCCTTGGTGCTGTAAGAAGGCAACCGTAGTCATGTTGTCTGACAGGACCTTGACATGATGACCCCGGAGAACGTGAGCTGCAGCATGAAGTGCCTCCTCCACCACCAGAAGTTCACGGAAGTTTGAAGACTGGCGACTGACCCAGCGACTCCAAATCCCCTGGAACGGTGTACGATCCACCATCGCGCCCCAACCGGTACCGTTGGCATCTGTGGTAACGGAGGTCACAGGAGCCTGCAGCCAGGCCACCCCCGTCCGAAGGTTCCTGGGATTCATCCACCAGGAAAGCGAGGCCATCACCCTCCCCGGGGTCCGGACCCGCGGGTTTAAGGAATCCTGATGTCTGTCCCAGGAACTCAGTATGTGTTCCTGGCGAAGTTGGGAATGAGCCTGAGCCCATGCTACCGACTAAATGCAGGACCATCATGGACCTTGTCCCCTTTCTGGTCGGCCCAGAGGCCGGACTTACCCTTCCCTTTATACTGGGAGGGCTGGCTGCGCTCAGGCCATAAGGACTGCCCCCGAAAGGGCTTCTGTTCCGGGAAACACTTCTTCCGGTCTGACACCTTTTCCAGGATGTCATCCAACGGCGGACCCCTGAAAGGGGATGCCACAAAACTTGAGCTTAGACGTCACATCCCCATTACACATTTTAAGCCACATTGCCCTGCAAGCTGTGTAAGCCAACACTACGCACCTGGCGCCAATGCGGATCGACTAAGCAGAGGCATCGGCCAGGAAGCCCGTAGCACGTCTTAGAAGTGGAATGGAGTCCAAAAGCTCCTCCCTGGGAGTACCCTGCAGGACGAGTTCTTCCATCTGGGTGATCCACTTAAAGAGAGACCTGGCCACACATGTAAATGTTCACCTTTAAAGACATAGCTGTCGCCTCCCAGGATTTTTTGAGGACACTCTCCATCTTACGATCGAGGGGGTCCTTCAACTGGGAGGAATCTTCAAAAGGTAACGCAGTCTTTTTTGCTACCCTTGCCACCTGGATGTCCACCTTCAGGACCTCCGTTTTAACTCGGATGGGGTGATCAGCCTTTTTTCCGGAGACTCCCACTCCCAGCGCATGAGATCCCGGATGACCTCATGGACAGGGAAGTCCAACTGCCGCTTATCCTTCAGGCCTCTGAATATTTCATCCTGCACAGAAGGAGATTCCACCACGTCTACTCTCATGGTACTTCTGACAGCGTCCAGCAATTCACCCATGGACTCCGCGGAAAAATAGTAGTGTCCAGATTCTCGTGCCTGGACAGAGGCAACATCCTCGCCGTCCTCTGATGCTGAGCTCTGGGCAGCCTCCATGAGATCCACAGAGTCACAATCCTGGAGCTTCCTCTTTTTCGGAGGGGAAGGCCTGGATGCTGCAGCAAAAACCGGCAGTGCCGAGATAGAAGCCTGTACCTCTTCCCTAACCGCTTGAACTTCATGTCTAACCATGGATTGGAGCTCCTCAAGCAGGGATGGGGATTCTTCCCTGACAACACTGTCAGTACATGGCTGACCAACTTCTTTTTGTAGGAAGAGGGAAATTTCGTGCCGCAGCCACATTTCCTGGACGGGTTTTTGCTCCCTTTCACAGGCGGGCCTTGTCTCCCTATAAAAAAAAAAGGGAAGAGAAGGGGGTCCCAGTGTGAGTGCAGGGCGCTAATTAACTCTACCCCTAGTAACCACCCCCAGAAACACATGAGCTGGGGGAACGCTGGGCTCTGCAGAAGCAGAGGTGGAAGACCTTTCATCCTCCATGTCTTCAGGGATCAGCCTTACCTGGGTGTAGCTTATCCAGAAGTACCGTGCCCCAAACGAGGAACACCTGTTCCCTCCCTCCTCCTCGTCACCGGCAGTAGCACGCGATAGGCCTGCTGGGTTCCCTGGAGTCGCGTCCAGGCCGCCGCAGCCCGAACAGGAGCCGCCGCCCGGAACCGGAAGTGCCATCCCGAAACCGGAAGTTCCGCCGCGGCACCTGCAATGCATGCTCCAGGGGCGGCAGCTGGAGGAGGGAGACGCCGGAGAGCTGAACAGGCCTCCGCCACGTCAATACACACGGCCTGCTTTGCCCCGGAGGACGCAGGAAGGCCGGATGGTCCCACCACGGGAGCCCCGAAAAGGAGGAGGCCACCCCCGACGTCCATCCCTGGCCTGGCTGTAAGTACACCCCAATGTCGGCCCGACAGCACTGGAACCTCTCTATGCCCCAAGGGGGTCAGGAAGACACTGGAGTACTGAGGAAGAAGGGGGGGGGGGGGGGGTGCTTTTAACCTCTCTGTGTTCCTGTCCCCCAATAGGGCGGACAACAATGCTGTCATGGAAGGCGAAGGGAGAAAGAAACAATTAAAATAAACATCCCACATGTGGAAACACCAACCAGGAAGAAAAAAGGGGGAGGGGGGGATGGGAGTGGTACTGCGCTCATGGTTCTGAAAAAATCCATTACTGGTAATTTCGCTCTTTCCATCATCGCCATGACAGCACTAGCTGAGAGGTTCCAGAGAAAAGGAAAAACTTAGGGAGGGATCACCGCTTGAAGGACCGATCTACCGAAGGTCACCTCAGAAGTGGAAGATAAGTCAAGTTGGTAATGGTGGTAATAGTTGAAAAAGGTATTAGGAGAAGACCAAGTAGCAGCTCAACAGATGAGCTCTAAAGGCACATCAGTCCGTTCCAACCAGGAAGTGGCAACTGCTCTGGTACAATGGCCACTAAGTCCTACAGGGATAGGGACCCCGAAAGAAGAATAGGCTAAGGCTATGGAGTCCCTAAGCCACCTCTCTATAGTGCCTTTGGTATATTGCTACCTTTGGAAGCCCCCTGGAAGGAAACAAATAAGGCCTGGGTTCTCGTTAACGGTCTGGTGACCTCTAAGTACTAAAGAGGGGCACGCCTAACATCCAGAGTATGTAAAGCCGCCTCCTTTTGGATAGCAGGCTTATCATAAAAGGAGGGGAGGACGATTTACTGTGTCCTATGAAAAGTTTCTGCCACATTTGGTAAAACAGGCAGGGCCTAGACGAAGAATGACTATCCTCAAAAACCTGAGTGTACGGAGGGGAAACTGACAGGGCCTGCAAGTCACTTATTCTTTTTGATGACATTAGGGCAACCTTGAGGGTCAAAACCTTCAATGAAGTGTCAGATAAAGGCTTAAAGGGGGGGTTTAGTCAGGGCATCTAAGACTAGACAAAGGTTCCAGGGAGGAAGGGTAGGGCACCAAACCAGGGTAGCTCTGACAGAATTTTATAAATCTAGATACTCTGGAGTTTGAGGCCAGGTTGCAGTTGTACAGGGCCCCCAGGGCAGAAATTTGGACCTTAAGGGTATTTACTGAAAACCCCATATCTCAACCCTTCTGTAAAAATTCCAGAGGGCTTTCCCAAGCAGGAAAGAAATTCTCTACACCTTACCATACAATACAATCTGGTGGTAACTGACTTACTGCTGCTCATGATGGTGTTCACCAGATTAATCGAGAACCCTCGCCTCCTTAGTAGCTCCTGCTCGAATTCCAGGCTGTCACCCGAAGATTCGAGACTTAACGATGGTAAATCAGGCCTTGTGACAGAAGTGTCAGACAGTCTGGCAGGATCCAGGGATCTGTCACTGACATCTTGGAAACCCAATAGAACCTAGCCCTCTTCGGCCAAAAGGGCGCTATCAGGATGACCCTGGCCTGATCTTCCTGAAATCTTACACAGGACAGCTGGAATAATTACCAGTGGAGGGAAAGCACAGAGCAGGCCGGAGCTCCATGGTATCTGGAGTGCATCTACCGCATATGGTGTGTCTCGAATCTAGAGAGCAGAATTGGGCTGTCTGTTCTTGCGAGTTGAGAAAAGGTCTATCACGGGAACACCCCACCTACCTGATATCTGTCAGAACACTATTGGGTCTAGCCTCCATTCCCTTTCTGTGTGCGACTCAGGAATTCTGCCTGGTAGTTTAGATTCCCCTTGATATGGAGGGCAGATAGGAATATGCGATGAGCCTGAACTATCTGAAAGATATCCCAGGTGTCATTAGGGAAGGAGATATTCTGCCCCCTTGGTGGTTTACATATGAGACAGACTGTATTTCGGAAAGCACCCATAGATGACACCCTGTCAGGAGAGGAAGAAACCCCTCTATGGCTTTTCTTATAGCCCACAACTCTCTGAGGTTGGAGAACATGTTGGAGTGGTCTGGATCCCACCACCCTTGCAACACATGTTCTCAGAGCGGAGCTCCCCAACCCTCTGAGCTTGCATGTCATAATGATGTCTGACAATTGAAAAGCCCAAGGAATGCCCGCAGAAAGATGATCTTAATGAAGCCACCATCTCTATGATTCTACTGTCTCTGAAGAAAGATAGATAGAGCATTCTTTAGAGGGGACTAAGGTAACCTGTTCCCGCAGAACCTCCCACTGGAGCTGTCTCGTATGAAGCTGAGCCCAAGGGACTGCCAAAATGCAAGAGGTTAGGGTGCCCAACAGGGACATGGCCTTCCTCAGCGTCATCTGGGGGTTGCGTATGGTCTCTGTCACTAATGTAATGACCCTGTGCTGCTTCTCTAGAGGAAGGAGACAAAGTTGATCAACCATCCCAGATGTGTCAAGACAAGCCCTGACCTTCTCCAGCTGAGTGTTGCAGTCTGTGGATGATGTAGGTGAGCCATCATCTCCACGACAATCTTGTTGAAAATTCTCGGGGCGCTTGACAACCGGAAAGGAAGGGCTTGAAACTGGAAGTGACATAGCACAATCTTCATGTAGAGTGGAGGTACTGCTGATGAGAGATGAATTGGGACATGGTAATATGCATCTTTGACATCCAATACAACATGTAGCAGTCTGCAAAGAGAAGCCTTATGGCTGAGGCAATGGACTCCATCTTGAGGGATTTTTGTACTAGGAAGGTGTTCAGCTTCGGAAGATTCTGTAGGACCCATCTTACGTGGTAAAGAAAAAGAAAGGGGAATAGAATCCTCTGCCCCTTTCTGTCACAGGAACTTCCTGTAAGACACCCTTGTGAAACAGACATTATCTCGGCTACAAGGGCCCAGTGTTTGGACTGCTGACTAGTTATTATGAAGGTCCCATAGGGGGGTCGAAAAATTCCAGCCTCTGGCTGTCCTGAATGATCTTCTGGATCCAGGTGCAGGTGGTTATGCTGGACAAGGCTGGGAGAGCGGAAGTAAGTCTTCCCCCCACCTGGAACGACCTGTAATTTGGAGGATTTCTCATGCTCTGAGGTGTTCTGGAACATGAACCCTGACTTCTTGTCTCTCCTCACAGTCCAGGAATATTGGGACTTCTTAGGAAACTTCTTATTGGAGAATCATCTCCTCCAAAAGGAATGAGCTTTAAAAGGTGGATGTAGGGAAGGATGGACTATTATTCTTATCACTAGCCTTCTAAAAAATGTCATTCAACTGGACATCTCCCGGCCAGGTCTTGAATCAGACAGCCCGGCGTGCTGAATTAGGAAGTGCTACTGACTTAGCCGCCAATTTCAAGGAATCAGCAGAAGTGTCGGCTAGAAAGGTTAGCCCCTTGTTGCGGGGGAGAGTGGACAATAACTCCTTTATATGTACATTGCCCGTTTTCTTGGATTCCAGTGCTGCAGCCACATCGACTGGGCGACACAAGTGCCCGACACGGAGGCCCTAAATATGCTAGCAGTAACCTCCCATGCGCCCCTCAGCCATCTGGCTTGCGGTCTAATTGATCTTTTTGGGTGACTAGTCCCCAAAAGGCAAAGTTGAGAGGCCGACAGAGCGGCCGAAAGAGAGCGGGGAGGGAGGAGGGAGCGAGAGCGGGGGAGGAGGGGGGGAGGGAGGGAGGGGGGCGGCGGAGAGCGAGGGAGGGAGGGGAGGGGAGAGCGGCGGGAGGAGCGGAGGGAGGGAGGGAGGGAGAGGGGCGAGAGGAGGGAGGGAGGGAGGCGAGAGCGGGCCGGAGAGCGAGGGAGGGGGGAGGGAGGCGAAGCGGCGGGGAGGGGGGAGGGAGGGAGGCGGGAGGGAGGGAGGGGGGAGGGAGGCGAGGAGGGGGGAGGGGGAGGAGGGCCGGAGGGAGGGGGGAGGGAGGGAGAGGGGGGGAGGGGGGAGGGAGGGGGGGGAGAGCGGGAGAGGGAGGGGGAGGGAGGCGGGAGAGGGGCGGAGAGGAGGAGGAGGAGGGAGAGCGGGGGGCGGGAGGAGGGGGAGGGGGGAGGCGGGGGGGGGAGGAGGGGAGGGAGGGGGGGAGGCGGGGAGGGGGGAGGCGAGGGAGAGGAGGGGGGGGAGGCGAGGGGGGAGGAGGGAGGGGAGCGGAGGCGAGAGGGGGGAGGGAGGGAGGGGCGAGAGCGAGGGAGGGAGGGGGCGTGAGGGAGAGCGAGGGAGGGGGCGAGGGGGGGAGGGAGGCGAGAGGCGGCGGGAGGCGGAGGGAGGGGGGGGGACGAGGAGAGCGGCGAGGAGGAGGGAGGGAGGGAGGGCGAGGGCGGCGGGGAGGGAGGGAGGGAGGCGAGAGGGCGGAGGAGGGAGGGGGGAGAGGAGGGAGGGGAGGGGGGAGAGGGGAGCGGAGGGGGGAGGGAGGGAGGCGAGAGGGAGAGGGGAGAGGAGGGAGGGAGGGAGGGAGAGGGCGAGGGAGGAGGAGGGAGGGGAGGAGCGGAGGGAGGGAGGCGAGAGCGGCCGAGAGCGAGGGAGGGAGGGAGGCGAGAGCGGCGGAGGAGGGAGGGAGGGGCGAGCGCGGAGGGGAGGGGGAGGGGCGGGGCGAGAGGGGGGAGGAGGGGGAGGGAGGGGAGAGGGGGGAGGGGGGGGGGGAGGGAGGGGGGCGGAGGAGGGAGGGAGGCGAGAGCGGCCGAGAGCGAGGGAGGGAGGGAGGCGAGAGCGGCGGAGAGCGAGGGAGGGAGGGAGGCGGAGGGCGGAGCGGAGGGAGGGAGGGAGGGAGAGCGAGGGAGGGAGGCGGGGAGGGAGGGAGGGGAGGGGGGAGCGGCGGAGAGGGAGGGGGGAGCGGAGGGGGAGCGGGAGGGAGGGAGGGCGGGGAGGGGAGGGGGGAGGGAGAGCGGGGAGGGAGGAGGCGAGAGGGGAGGAGGAGAGGGGGGAGAGCGGCGGGGAGGGGGAGGGAGGCGAGGCGGCGAGAGCGAGGGAGGGAGGGAGGCGAGAGCGGGGAGGCGAGGGAGGGAGGAGGCGGGCGGGAGGGAGAGGCGAGGGAGGGAGGGAGGGAGGGGGGGAGACGGCCGAGAGCGAGGGGGGAGGGAGGGAGAGGGGAGAGCGAGGAGGGAGGGAGGCAGAGGCGGAGCGAGGGAGGGAGGGAGGGAGAGCGGCGAGAGGAGGAGGAGGGAGGCGAGAGCGGCGAGGAGCGAGAGGGAGGGAGGCGAGAGGGGAGAGCGGGGAGGAGGGAGCGAGAGGGCGAGGGAGGGAGGGAGGAGGGAGGCGGCGAGGGAGGGAGGGAGGGGGCGAGAGCGAGGCGAGGGAGGGAGGAGGGAGAGCGGGGAGCGAGGGAGGGAGGGAGGCGAGAGCGGAGGCGAGGAGGGGAGGAGGCGAGAGCGCGAGAGGAGAGGGAGGGAGGCGAGAGCGGCCGAGAGCGAGGGAGGGAGGGAGGCGAGAGCGGCCGACGAGGCGGGGAGGAGGGAGGCGAGAGCGGCGAGGGAGGAGGGAGGGAGAGGGGAGCGAGGGAGGGAGGAGAGGAGAGGGCGGAGCGAGAGGGAGGGAGGCGGAGGCGGAGAGGCGAGGGAGGAGGAGGCGGAGCGGGGAGGGAGGGAGGGGGGAGGCGGAGAGCGGCGAGAGCGAGGGGAGGGAGGGAGGCGGAGCGGCCGGGAGGAGGAGGGCGAGGGAGGGAGGGGGCGGAGAGCGGCCGAGAGCGAGGGAGGAGGAGGCGAGAGCGGGAGAGCGAGGAGGAGGGAGGCGAGAGCGGCCGAGAGGAGGGAGGGAGGGAGGAGAGGCGGAGAGAGGAGGGAGGGAGGGGGAGAGCGGCGAGAGCGAGGGGGGAGGGAGGAGAGCGGCCGAGAGGAGGAGGGAGGGAGGCGAGAGCGGCGAGAGCGAGGGAGGAGGAGGCGGACGGCGAGAGCGGGGGGGAGGAGGGAGAGGCGAGAGGAGGGAGGAGGGAGGGAGAGCGGCCGAGAGCGAGGGAGGGAGAGGCGAGAGCGCCGAGAGCGAGGGAGGGAGGCGAGAGCGGCCGAGAGCGAGGGAGGAGGAGGCGAGAGCGGCCGAGAGGAGGAGGGGGAGGAGAGCGGCCGAGAGCGGGGAGGAGGAGGGAGAGGCGGAGAGGAGGGAGGGAGCGAGAGGGCGGAGCGAGGGGGGAGGGAGGGGAGCGGCGAGAGCGAGGAGGGAGGGAGGAGGCGGGAGAGCGGGGAGGGGAGGGGGAGGGCGAGGGCAGGGAGGGAGGAGGGAGGTAGAGCGGCGAGGCGAGAGGAGGGAGGAGGGAGAGCGGGAGAGGGGGGAGGGAGGGGCGAGAGGGCGAGAGGAGGAGGGAGGGAGGCGGGAGGGAGGGAGAGGGAGGGAGCGGAGGGAGAGCGGGGAGGGAGAGGGGAGCGCGGAGGAGGAGGAGGGGGAGGACGCCAGTGGAGAGGGAGGGGGAGGCGAGAGCGCCTCGAGAGCGAGGGAGGAGGAGCTGCCGGAGACGCAGAGAGCGAGGGCATGGCGAGAGTCAGGCTGAGAGCGAGGAGAGGGAGGAAGCGGCCAGAAGAGGAGGGAGGAGGCGAGACGAGAAAGCGATGAGGGACGGCGAAACGCCGAGGTGCGATGGGAGGAGGCGTAGAAGAGGCCGTAGCGAGGAGAAGGCGTCAGTCGGCCAGAGCGAGAGAGAGGCCTGAAGCCGGCCCGAGAGCAGGGCAGAACAGAGCTGCAGTAGACCGGCACGAGCCAGCCCAGGGGAGGAGGTGAGACGCCCAAAGCCAGGGAGAGGCGAGGCCCGAGACGAGGAGGGAGGCAGAGGCCGAACACCAGCGAGCGAGAGCAGAGCAGAGCCCGAGTACGAGAGAGCCGAAGGAGAAGCGGCCGCAGACAGCCGAGAGCGAGAGAGGGACGGCGAGCAGAGAACGCCGAGTACGAAGGAGGCGAACGCCGAGACAGGAGGGAGGCCCGAGAGCAGAGGGAGGAGCGCATGAACGCGCCAGAAGCGAGAGAGGCAAGGCGAGAGCGGCCGACGAGGTAGAGGAGCAGCAGACGCCGAGACAGGAGGGAGGCGAGAGGGGAAAAAGAGCGGCCGAGAGGGAGGGGAGGGGGGGGGGGAAAGAGTGGCCGAGAGGGGGGAGAACGCCAGTTGGAGGGAGGGATGGGTTTTTGGAGGGATTATGCTCACCTATCTGAGATTATCAGGATCCCGCAGTGTCACCTCTTCAGCAGCCTCACATGGATTGTACAGACAGCAGCCTCCACTCCAGAGCCTCCAGAGATGAGCAGTGATGAAATGTCTCCACCGGGAGGAAAAATCCATAATACCTAGAACAGAAAAAAATAAGGGAAATAAGAATCACAATGAAGACGCGATATATCTCCTCCCTGACTCCTATGGACACTAGGTAAAATTGATCCATATAGTCCGAGTACAGAACACGTTCCCTGTTTTGCCCCAAATGCCAACACTCTCCTTCCCTGCACCTCCCCTCCCCGTATGCAGCCCAGTGCAAGTAACATCACACACTTTTCTGCAGTATCACCACCCTCTTCATCACACAGCCCCATGGATGCCCGTGTATACACCCCACACAGCCCCCTGGAAGCCCCCGCATACACCCCACCCCACACAGCCCCCTGGATGCCCCCGCATACACCACACCACACACCGCCCCCGCATACACCACACCACACACCGCCCCCGCATACACCACACCACACACCGCCCCCGCATACACCACACCACACACCGCCCCCGCATACACCACACCACACACCGCCCCCGCATACACCACACCACACACCGCCCCCGCATACACCACACCACACACCGCCCCCGCATACACCACACCACACACCGCCCCCGCATACACCACACCACACACACCGCCCCCGCATACACCACACCACACACCGCCCCCGCATACACCACACCACACACCGCCCCCGCATACACCACACCACACACCGCCCCCGCATACACCACACCACACACCGCCCCCGCATACACCCACACACACCGCCCCCGCATACACCACACCACACACCGCCCCCGCATACACCACCACCACACACCGCCCCCGCATACACCACACCACACACCGCCCCCGCATACACCACACCACACACCGCCCCCGCATACACCACACCACACACCGCCCCCGCATACACCACACCACACACCGCCCCCGCATACACCACACCACACACAGCCCCCGTATACACCACACCACACACAGCCCCCGTATACACCACACCACACACAGCCCCCGTATACACCACACCACACACAGCCCCGTATACACCACACCACACACAGCCCCCGTATACACCACACACACACAGCCCCCTGGATGCCCCTGTATACACCACACCACAGACAGCCCCTGTATACACCACACACAGCCCCTGTATACACCCCACACAGCCCCCTGGATGCCCCTGTATACACCACACCACACACAGCCCCTGTATACACCACACACAGCCCCTGTATACACCCCACACAGTCCCCTGGATGCCCCTGTATACACCACACCACACACAGCCCATGTATACACCCCACACAGCCCCCTGGATGCTCCTGTATACACCACACCACACACAGCCCCTGTATACACCACACACAGCCCCTGGAAGCCCCTGTATACACCCCCACACAACACACAGCCCCTGTATACACCACACACAGCCCCCTGGAAGCCCCTGTATACACCCCACACCACACACAGCCCCCTGGATGCCCCTGTATACACCACACCACACACACAGCCCCTGTATACACCCCACAAAGCCCCTGTATACACCCCACACAGCCCCCTGGATGCTCCTGTATATACCCCACACCACACACAGCCACCTGGATGCTCCTGTATATACCCCACACCACACACAGCGCCTGTATACACCACACACAGCCCCCTGGAAGCCCCTGTATATACCCCACACCACACACAGCCCCTGTATACACCACACACAGCCCCTGGAAGCCCCTGTATACACCCCCACACAACACACAGCCCCTGTATACACCACACACAGCCCCCTGGAAGCCCCTGTATACACCCCACAAAGCCCCTGTATACACCCCACACAGCCCCTGGATGCTCCTGTATATACCCCACACCACACACAGCCCCTGTATACACCACACACAGCCCCCTGGATGCCCCTGTATACACCCCACACCACACACAGCCCCTGTATACACCACACACAGCCCCCTGGATGCCCCTGTATACACCCCACACCACACACAGCCCCTGTATACACCACACACAGCCCCTGTATACACCCCCACACCACACACAGCCCCTGAATACACCACACACAGCCCCCTGGATGCCCCTGTATACACCCCACACCACACACAGCCCCTGTATACACCACACACAGCCCCTGTATACACCCCCACCACACACAGCCCCTGAATACACCACACACAGCCCCCTGGATGCCCCTGTATACACCCCACAAAGCCCCTGTATACACCCCACACAGCCCCCTGGATGCTCCTGTATATACCCCACACCACACACAGCCCCTGTATACACCACACACAGCCCCCTGGATGCCCCTGTATACACCCCACACCACACACAGCCCCTGTATACACCACACACAGCCCCTGTATACACCACACACAGCCCCCTGGATGCCCCTGTATACACCCCACACCACACACAGCCCCTGTATACACCACACACAGCCCCTGTATACACCACACACAGCCCCCTGGATGCCCCTGTATACACCCCACACCACACACAGCCCCTGTATACACCACACACAGCCCCTGTATACACCCCACACCACACACAGCCCCTGAATACACCACACACAGCCCCTGGATGCCCCTGTATACACCCCACAAAGCCCCTGTATACACCCCACACAGCCCCCTGGATGCTCCTGTATATACCCCACACCACACACAGCCCCTGTATACACCACACACAGCCCCCTGGATGCCCCTGTATACACCCCACACCACACACAGCCCCTGTATACACCACACACAGCCCCTGTATACACCCCCACACACACACACAGCCCCTGAATACACCACACACAGCCCCCTGGATGCCCCTGTATACACCCCACACCACACACAGCCCCTGTATACACCACACACAGCCCCTGTATACACCCCCACACCACACACAGCCCCTGAATACACCACACACAGCCCCCTGGATGCCCCTGTATACACCCCACAAAGCCCCTGTATACACCCCACACAGCCCCCTGGATGCTCCTGTATATACCCCACACCACACACAGCCCTGTATACACCACACACAGCCCCTGGATGCCCCTGTATACACCCCACACCACACACAGCCCCTGTATACACCACACACAGCCCCTGTATACACCACACACAGCCCCCTGGATGCCCCTGTATACACCCCACACCACACACAGCCCCTGTATACACCACACACAGCCCCTGTATACACCACACACAGCCCCCTGGATGCCCCTGTATACACCCCACACCACACACAGCCCCTGTATACACCACACACAGCCCCTGTATACACCCCCACACCACACACAGCCCCTGAATACACCACACACAGCCCCCTGGATGCCCCTGTATACACCCCACAAAGCCCCTGTATACACCCCACACAGCCCCCTGGATGCTCCTGTATATACCCCACACCACACACAGCCCCTGTATACACCACACACAGCCCCCTGGATGCCCCTGTATATACCCCACACCACACACAGCCCCTGGAAGCCCCTGTATACCCCACACCACACGCAGCCCCTGTATACCCCACACCACACACAGCCCCCTATACACCACACCACACACAGCCCCTAGATGCCCCTGTATATACCCCCACACCACACACAGCCCCCTGGTTCCTTCTCCCACCTCAGTCCTCTCCTCGCTGCTCTCCTTCCTCTCCCCGGCACAGGCTGCTGCAGAGGCCGCACAGATCAGCACAGCCGGCCCGCTCCACAACACTGCCTGAGGAACGCTGCCGTAGCTTCCATTGGACGGAGGAGGCCCCGCCCATTCCTGTGACGTCATGATTTCATGAAATCACTCCGCCCCCTCCAAAATTCAACTCTGATCTAGACGCTACCTTCATCTGAGGGGGTGAGAGGGAAAGTGATGTGTGTGGCACAGGGAGTTCCGGGCCCCGGGAGGTGAGGGCCGGGCAGTGTCAGCACACCGCTGAGTGTGGACGGGGCTCTGAGGCGTCTGTAATAACCTCTGCTCAGCCCGAGCCCATAATTGTCACTGACACCGGGACGGTTCCCTATAGAGGCTGCAGGAGGAGCGGCCATCACCTGAGAGAGGGTCAGCAGAGCACATGGAGGACAGACAGAGCACACAGTAACCTCCAGGTACATTGTACAGTGTGACTCTGTCATTACATAGGACAGTGATTACAGTGTGACTCTGTCATTACATAGGACAGTGATTACAGTGTGACTCTGTCATTACATAGGACAGTGATTACAGTGTGACTCTGTCATTACACACGTGGCCTTATAGGACAGTGATTACAGTGTGACTCTGTCATTACACATGTGGCCATATAGGACAGTGATTACAGTGTGACTCTGTCATTACACATGTGGCCATATAGGACAGTGATTACAGTGTGACTCTGTCATTACACATATGTGGCCATATAGGACAGTGATTACAGTGTGACTCTGTCATTACACACATGTGGCCTTATAGGACAGTGATTACAGTGTGACTCTGTCATTACACACATGTGGCCATATAGGACAGTGATTACAGTGTGACTGTCATTACACACATGTGGCCTTATAGGACAGTGATTACAGTGTGACTCTGTCATTACACACATGTGGCCATATAGGACAGTGATTACAGTGTGACTCTGTCATTACACATGTGGCCATATAGGACAGTGATTACAGTGTGACTCTGTCATTACACATATGTGGCCATATAGGACAGTGATTACAGTGTGACTGTCATTACACACATGTGGCCTTATAGGACAGTGATTACAGTGTGACTCTGTCATTACACACATGTGGCCATATAGGACAGTGATTACAGTGTGACTCTGTCATTACACACGTGGCCATATAGGACAGTGATTACAGTGTGACTCTGTCATTACACACATGTGGCCATATAGGACAGTGATTACAGTGTGACTCTGTCATTACACACATGTGGCCTTATAGGACAGTGATTACAGTGTGACTCTGTCATTACACACGTGGCCTTATAGGACAGTGATTACAGTGTGACTGTCATAACACACATATGTGGCCATATAGGACTGATTACAGTGTGACTCTGTCATTACACACATGTGGCCTTATAGAACAGTGAATACAGTGTGACTCTGTCATTACACACGTGGCCTTATAGGACAGTGATTACAGTGTGACTGTCATAACACACATATGTGGCCATATAGGACTGATTACAGTGTGACTCTGTCATTACACACATGTGGCCATATAGGACAGTGATTACAGTGTGACTCTGTCATTACACACATGTGGCCATATAGGACAGTGATTACAGTGTGACTCTGTCATTACACACATGTGGCCATATAGGACAGTGATTACAGTGTGACTCTGTCATTACACACATGTGACCATATAGGACAGTGATTACAGTGTGACTCTGTCATTACACACATGTGACCATATAGGACAGTGATTACAGTGTGACTCTGTCATTACACACATGTGGCCATATAGGACAGTGATTACAGTGTGACTGTCATTACACACATGTGGCCTTATAGGACAGTGATTACAGTGTGACTCTGTCATTACACACATGTGGCCATATAGGACAGTGATTACAGTGTGACTCTGTCATTACACACGTGGCCTTATAGGACAGTGATTACAGTGTGACTCTGTCATTACACACATGTGGCCTTATAGGACAGTGATTACAGTGTGACTCTGTCATTACACACATGTGGCCTTATAGGACAGTGATTACAGTGTGACTCTGTCATTACACACGTGGCCTTATAGGACAGTGATTACAGTGTGACTCTGTCATTACACACGTGGCCATATAGGACAGTGATTACAGTGTGACTGTCATTACACACGTGGCCATATAGGACAGTGATTACAGTGTGACTCTGTCATTACACACATGTGGCCATATAGGACAGTGATTACAGTGTGACTCTGTCATTACACACACGTGGCCATATAGAACAGTGATTACAGTGTGACTCTGTCATTACACATATGGCCTTATAGGACAGTGATTACAGTGTGACTCTGTCATTACACACACATGGCCATATAGGACAGTGATTACAGTGTGACTCTGTCATTACACACATGTGGCCATATAGGACAGTGATTACAGTGTGACTCTGTCATTACACACACATGGCCATATAGGACAGTGATTACAGTATGACTCTTTCATTACACACATGTGGCCATATAGGACAGTGATGGCTTTATCCTTGTTTCTATTTTCCTTTTTATTGGACAGATCACAGCTATTGAGAGGGATCGCAGCCCCTAAGGGATCTGTCATACCACTCCAAGGATCTCATCTGGAATTCTTGTAGATCAGGTAATACAATGTGATCACAAGCTGTATACAATCTGCCGAGATTATTTACACAGATCTAATGACACTTGAGCATAATTTGGTTTACGTTTATTAGACTTCAATAACGGACGCAGGATAGTGTTCCCACTGTGCAGGGTCCTTTGCATTTGAAGTGCCAGGTTTACTGGGCAAGGTACTTATTATTATTATTATTTACATTGTACAAGATAATGTGGAAGAGATGGGTCGGGTATCAGCTGTGGTGGCGGGTTCGGGTGTGCGGGAGCTGTGGTGGCGGGGTCGGGTGTGCGGGAGCTGTGGTGGCGAGGTCGGGTGTGTGGCAGCTGTGGTGGCGAGGTCGGGTGTGCGGCAGCTGTGGTGGCGAGGTCGGGTGTGCGGCAGCTGTGGTGGCAGGGTCGGGTGTGCGGCAGCTGTGGTGGCGAGGTCGGGTGTGCGGCAGCTGTTTTGACGAGGTCGGGTGTGCGGCAGCTGTTTTGGCGAGGTCGGGTGTGCGGCAGCTGTTTTGGCAAGGTCGGGTGTGCGGCAGCTGTTTTGGCGAGGTCGGGTGTGCGGTGGCGAGGTTGGGTGTGCAGTGGCGAGGTCGGGTGTGCGGCAGCTGTGGTGGCGGGTTCGGGGGTGCGGCAGCTGTGGTGGTGGGGTCGGGGTGCGGCAGCTGTGGTGGCGGGGTCGGGTGTGCGGCAGCTGTGGTGGCGAGGTCGGGTGTGCGGCAGCTGTGGTGGCGAGGTCGGGTGTGCGGCAGCTGTGGTGGCGGGGTCAGGCGCGCGGCAGCTGCGGTGACGAGGTGTCATCTCTGGTGGAGGTGGTGTGGTGGCAGTGAGTAGGCAGCAGCTGTGCATATTGGGGATGATGAGGCGGAAGCTCTGGTAGTGAGGTGGCAGCTCTAGTGGTGGCAGTGAGGCGGCAGCTGTGGTGTTGGGGGTGGTGAGGCGGCAGCTGTGGTTATTGGGGATGATGAGGCGGAAACTCTGGTGCGGCAGAATGGTCATTGCAGGCTGGAAGCTTTCCTGAAGAGATGGGTTTTCAGGTTCTGTCTAAAGGATCCGAGCGTGGTGGATAATCGGACATGGTGTGGTGCAGAATTCCAGATGATGGGGAATATTCGGGAGAAATCTTGGAGGCGGTTGGGTTAGGAACAAATAAGTGAGGAGATCTTGGGAGCATTGAAGATTACATGAGGGAAGATATTGGGAAATTAGTTCAGAGATATAGGGAGGGAACAGGTTGTGAACAGCTTTGTAGGTCAGTGTTAAGGCCCCGTTACATGACACGCCATCGTTAACAATATCTCTTAAACGTGACGGGTTTGTATTCGCTCAAGCTACATTGTTACTAACTCATAGCGTGTGACTCTGCGATGTTGTAACGATAAATCGTTGGATCGGGAATCACAGATTTGAGAACATGTTCTCAAATCACATGATCAGCCAACCTGGTATATCGTTATGTGTGACACCGCGATAATGATGTTGTTTACGACTTGGCCCATTCACAGCAATGAGCAGGGATCATTCGCTGTGAACGATTCCTGCTCACAACATCATTGGTGCGTCGTTCATGATATCTAGACGTGTGACATCTCGCCAACGATGTCGGAAACGACCACTCTCCTGCAAAATCATTGCCGACATCATTTCAACCTCGTGCTGTGTATCAGTACCTTAAGTAGTTTGAACTGGATTTCCTGTGGAATGGGGAGCCAGTGGAGGGATTTGCAAAGGGGAGAAACAGTGGAGGAGAGAGGTGGATTAGTCAGGCAGCAGAGTTGAGGACAGACTGGAGTGGTGCAAGAGAGTTAGCATGGAGGCCACAGAGGAGGATGTTGCAGTAATCAAGGCAGGAGATGATGAGGGCGTGTACAAGCATTCTAATAGATTTCGGGTTGAGGAAAGGACGGATCCTGGAAATATTTTTGAGTTGGAGGTGGCGAGAGTTTAGATGAGCAGGTTTGAAGGACAGGGCAGAGTCGAGGGTCCCTCTGAGGCAGGAGAGAGCGTGATGCCATTTACCATAATAGATCGGGTAGGGAAGATACATGAGATGGAGGAAGGATAATGAGTTTGGTTTTGTCTACATTGAGTTTTATGAGGCAAGAGGTGAAGGAGGATATGGCTGATAGACACTTCGGGATTCTGGACAGCAGAGAGGTGATGTCTGGGCCAGAGAGGTAGATCTGAGTGTCATCAGTGTACAGGTGATACTGGAAGCCATGGGACTTTGAGTTGTTCTAGGCCAAGGGTATAAATAATAATAATAATAATTTATTCATTTATATAGCGCTATTAATTCCATAGCACTTTACATACATGAGGAAAATAGGGGCCCCAGGACAGAGCCTTGTGGGACTCCAACAGAGAGGGTTGGATGAGGAGGTAGTGTGGGAGTGGGAAATGCTAAATGTGCGGTAATGCCTCTCAGCAAAGACTTTCCTCCTTTTTCGCTTATTTAGTATGAATGCTTTTCACCATTTTCCTGCTTTTACTCTTTCACAGTTATTCACCTTATTTTACAATGGAATAATCCCACCCCATAGGCCGTCGTAGAGCATTTCCCCAATCTCAGGTAATTCAGTGTAGCTCTACCATAATGTGGTTTATGGGTATTATCTTCCTATGAAGTTTTATTTTCATCTGTACATGAACAATTTTTGTTTTGTATCTTTGAATACGGCTGTAAAATATCATGATATGCACATAGCTTTCTTATTTCTGTAATAATGTCAAATTATTTTGTGTATGTTTAGATGTTCTAATTTATTAATAAAGGTCAAGGCATGACCGAAACGTTGAATGAACAGTTGTGAACATCTTTTTCAATAAATTTATTTCATTGGGAATAAAGAATCGAGTGCCGAGGTTTTTTCATATTGAGTTTACCGAGATGGTTTAGGTCATGTGATTGGTTCAGCACTGGAGTACTGCAACTCCCAACGTGCTGGGAGTTGTAGTCCTCTATATTTTATCACCTATTTCTGTGTTTTTCAGCCGCCACCATGAGATCTGGAGGGAAAGGATCCAGTAGTGAGGACTCGTCCCTGGAGTCCACTGTCCCCGAGGAGAGCGTCATAGTGATCAGCGATGATGAGGGCGAGGTGTCCCTGGGGCTGGGGAACTCTGTGCTGCTGATAGAAGACACCGGCGGTGAGGACTTGGGGACAGGACCTGCTGGGAGTTGTAGTGTTTATTACTATACTGTCTTGGGTTACAGATTACAGCCTTATGGCCTTGAGCCTGAGCTACGGATTTTGCAGCGTTTCTCCAGCCGTCGCACCAATAGAATGCCTAAGAAATCTGCACCAATTCCGCAACACATTTTCGTTGTGGTTTTTCTGGCACAAGGTGCAGATTCGGTGCGGAAGCATCTGCAAGCAAATACCCAGCATCTGTCCATGGCCTAAGGCTAAGTTCACACAGAGCGTTTGTGCTCTGTTTTTATTAATCCGTTTTAGGGGCAGTTTCTGCACCAAAAATGAATCCCAATTTTTGCAAAAAAAAAAAAGTATCACAAACATATGCTGCATTTTTGCTCTGTTTTTGGGGAACACAGACAAAGATACACACACTTTCTTACCATCCCTAGCACATTATTGGTTACTGTACCGGGAAACCGGCACATTCAAACTTGGCGGCTTTGAAGCGATTTTGACAGCACACTCGTGCGACTATCGCACAGTGTGCTGTGTAGGTGTGAGTTTGACTCGCCCCCATATACTTTTAATGGCCCCTCGCATGAGGAAATCATGTGCAATCGCAGTATGCTGTGATTGCACTCGCATTTTCATCGCAATGCAAGTGTAATCCGAGAAAATCGCGTTGATGTGACCTGTATCATTTACAGATACAGGTCTGAGTGCAATGCAATTTTTTTTTTCTCACGCATTACACTCGCGCGAGTTTAACGCCAATGTGTTTCCAGCCTAAAATGTAATGTCTATTCCATCTGGAAAAGGAAACGCAGGGCCACACCAACTAATACCGAGCCACACCCACCAGCACTAAACCACGCCCACCACCTAAGCTGGTCATACCGACTAACTTCCGGCCATTCATTCATGTATGCCTAGAAGATCATGGCTTCAAGTCTGTTAATGGGACTTAAATGCTGTAAAGAAAAGTTTTTAAATATTTTTAAGAAAACACAGGTTCTTAGGCTATGCGAAATGCAGGCGAGGTACCCGCACAAGTCTTGCATTACTCGCCCAGAATGGCCCTGCCTTTCTGGACTGGAGTGTGGAGCTGCATAGAAACACAAGCAGCTGACACGCTTCCAAGACTCGTGCGGGTATCTCGCTTGAATTTCACATAGCGTTTCTCTGCCCTTAAGCCGGAGTCCCATGTGGTGTGGGAGACTCACATGTGTATCACATCGCATCACCAAGCATGGCTGCCGGGTGTCCAGACAGGAGCGTGCACCTCATGTATTTCTATGCAGCTGCACGCTCTTCCCTGGAGAGGTGGCGGCCATACTGGGTGATGCTTAACTCTCACAAGTGGAACTTAGACTCAGAAAGCAGAGTCAGTGTAGAGCGTGAGGGATGCTTAAGTGTTTGCATTTGGTTTCTCCGTTGCGGCACATTTCTGCTTTGGCAGGTGTCCTCCCTGATGACGATGATTCGGCAGATGACTGCCAGGACTCATGATCGATAACTTAGAATAATGCAGACATCCTGACCCTTCTTTCATCAGGGCAGTGAGCGGCGGAGGAGACCCCTACACGTCCATTGTACTCTGCTCCTTTTCTACTAAGACAGGACTGCACTAGGAGAGGTAGATGAGCGATGAGGGGACTCGTCATCTTTTTTTTTTACTTCTCACAGAAGATTCAATTTTGAAAGAAAAGAAAACAATTGAGGTGTTGGATGAAGAACTGGCCATAACCTTCAGCAGGAAGGCGAATGTGATGCCCCACGCCAGATACGACTGCTCAACGCACCCCTTTAGGTAAGGAGGAGCTTGTGTGATTCAGTCTTTCCAGTGGGAGCTCAGTGGAATCCAGTCATTCCAGTCGGAGCTCGGTGGGATCCAGCCGTCTCTCGGGTGGTCGGAGCTCGGTGGGATCCAGCCGTCTCTCGGGTGGTCGGAGCTCGGTGGGATCCAGCCGTCTCTCGGGTGGTCGGAGCTCGGTGGGATCCAGCCGTCTCTCGGGTGGTCGGAGCTCGGTGGGATCCAGCCGTCTCTCGGGTGGTCGGAGCTCGGTGGGATCCAGCCGTCTCTCGGGTGGTCGGAGCTCGGTGGGATCCAGCCGTCTCTCGGGTGGTCCGAGCTCGGTGGGATCCAGCCGTCTCTCGGGTGGTCGGACCTCGGTGGGATCCAGCCGTCTCTCGGGTGGTCGGAGCTCGGTGGAATCCATCCGTCTCTCGGGTGGTCGGAGCTCGGTGGCATCCAGCCGTCTCTCGGGTGGTCGGAGCTCGCTGGCATCCAGCCGTCTCTCGGGTGGTCGGAGCTCGCTGGCATCCAGCCGTCTCTCGGGTGGTCGGAGCTCGCTGGCATCCAGCCGTCTCTCGGGTGGTCGGAGCTCGCTGGCATCCAGCCGTCTCTCGGGTGGTCGGAGCTCGCTGGCATCCAGCCGTCTCTCGGGTGGTCGGAGCTCGCTGGCATCCAGCCGTCTCTCGGGTGGTCGGAGCTCGCTGGCATCCAGCCGTCTCTCGGGTCTGTAATTGGCTTCTCTCCCTTTCAGCCGTTTGGAAGAAGAGACTCAGATCCCCATAGATAAGAATGCCAGTTTCTGTGCCGAGTGCTACTGCTACCTGTGTGACAAACCTGCCTCCGAGGTAAGAACAAAATGGCGGTGAGCCTGAGGAGGGGATAGTACACTGATTAAGCAATGTCTTCTTCTAAAGGGTCCCATTTACAGTGGTTGACATAAGAATTGAACAAGTCACCAATCTTCTAATTATATTTCTAAATATTCCAATAACATGAATTTCTTACCAGATGTCAGTAACAACTTATCCAATCCACACAGGCAAAGAAATCAAACCATACATGCCCATAAATTAAGTGACGTCTAATAATGAGAAAATTGATAAGGTATCTAGGCACACCATAACATGAATAATATATAGAAAAAGAAACGGACAAATGCCAAATTTGCATGTGAAAAACAAAAATATGTCCCTTTATTGTCAGTTACACTGATCTGATCAACGTTTCGGCCTAATCCGGCCTTCTTCACGGATCTGTTACATATAAATCAATTAGTAACTCTCCCACAATGTGTTAGAAGTTTTGATTGGGCAACGCCGCATGTGCTGAGACCTTTAATTGATTGCTGACAAGGGTTCTGAAGTGCTCAGCTGGGCTCTCTGCTCCTTCGTTTAAGGTTCGTACCTGCGGATCAGCCGGAGGGGCACCGTGCCCGCTACACTGATCAGCCGAGGGCACCGTGCCGCTACACTGATCAGCGGAGGGCCCTGCCCGCTACACTGATCAGCCGGAGGGGCACCCTGCCCGTACACTGATCAGCCGGAGGGGCACCCTGCCCGGTACACTGATCAGCCGGAGGGGCACCCTGCCCGGTACACTGATCAGCCGGAGGGGCACCCTGCCCGGTACACTGATCAGCCGGAGGGGCACCCTGCCCGGTACACTGATCAGCCGGAGGGGCACCCTGCCCGGTACACTGATCAGCCGGAGGGGCACCCTGCCCGGTACACTGATCAGCCGGAGGGGCACCCTGCCGGTACACTGATCAGCCGGAGGGACATGCCTGGCTGAGCGTCTGCACTGCTTTGTGGAGGACATGACACCCAGATTCTGCTGATCAAAATCTCCAACATCTTGTGCATTAATGTTTTGAACGTCCTGTGGTCTCTGCTTTTCGCTTACATTTATTTTTCTGTTATTTTCTTTTCCCATAAGTGCTTAATTTGGGATTCCCCGGAATCTTGTCACTGCAACGCCCACAACAAGAGCAAATACTGGAAGCAGCAGCGAGACGGTGCCCTTGTTGGGGTGCTCACCATGTTCAACCTAGACCTCACAGAGATCGACACAGAGCTCAAAGAGGCTGGTGAGTGATCGCTCTGCTCCTTGGCGAGTGCTGCGCATACACTGTGTGTGGCAGAGTAACTCTGTTTTCCATTTTCCTCTTCCCAGGTAACAATCTGCAGCTCTTCTTGGAGGAGTTGCGGCCCGTTTACCAGAAGTACTTAGCGGGTATAATGCTGCAGCGCGACAACGTGCAGGCGTGCTACTGCTCCTGCCATAAGCAGAAGGTGTGGAGCAACCGATGTAACGTGTGCTCCTTGAATCACACGCCCGTCAAGTTCTTCAAGTGAGTATTACTACTGAACTTCTGTGGTTTCCTTTCACAGCATAGAGAGGTGAAAGGGAATCTCACCAGGTTTTTGCTTCTTAATCTGAGGGACTTGATCAATAAAGGCAGAGACCCTCACTCCAGCTCTAGGTCACTTACTGGGCTTCTTGCTGTAGTTTTGATAAGACTGCTGTTTTATCTGCTGCAGATCAAGGAGCCCGTCGGAACGCACTAGATAGTCGGCCGCCGAACCTGCGGGCAGCCAATAGTCTGTGCATAGGGGGGTCTCCTGCTCCCCCCACTTTCTTTTGACTGGTGGTATCCAAAATGGCTGAATTTGGACTCTGACCCTTTTGTTCTGGTGTGGGAATAAGGCAGTGGCTGTCTCGGAGAATACAGGAGTGCTTGGCATTATTGTACTATGATTATTTTCTATGTGACCATTTTATATAACTGACATCACCGGTAACCTGCCTGTCTGTCTTCCTTTCTTTGCAGTTACACCGACGTCCATAAGACGGTGACGGGTTTTTTAAACCGCATAGATGAGGAGAGACCCAAGGCTGCGGCCGTCATGCTGCTGGGTACCGTCAAAGAGCTGGTGTCACACGCAGTGCTAGCTAAGTAAGTGACAGTCTGCGGAGACATCTCTGGAGGAGCTGATGTCGGAGTAGTGTGCGGAAGATGTGAGCAAGGAACTGCAGACGCCACTGATATTCCTGATACATGATCAGGCAGAATTGATCAATATTTCAAAGCCTGCTCCTAAAAAGAAAAATGCTGATCACTGCACATGCTCAGTGATAACTGTTTTAATCCGATATATTTTTTATTAACTGGAGCAAAATTTACATCATGTGTCAAACATCAAGGATTTAACATTGTATACGACTTTATCATATTGCCTTTAAATCCCCCCCCCTTCCCCCAGACAGCATATTTCCCCATAAAATCAGTGCAATACCTCTCGCGATGGAATTCCTCCATTGTAACCCTTACTACTTATCTTGCAATGCATCGATATTCCACTACCCCCATCTCATTCACCATATGCTTTATCATGCATCTACCTCTACACATTATTACGTATTATTTAGCCATGGAGACCATAATGTTTCGTACATTTTAGTTCTCTTCCTTCTAGCTTATATGCCTTTCTCTGAATGTATGGTGTAGTCAACCTGCTTAATGTATTCTCCCTGGATGATGGTTCCTCTCTGATCCAGCACCTAGTGATCAGCTTCCTGGACATATATTTTGAGGGTGTTTTCTATCCCAATCTCTTCTAAGCAAACCAGTGGATCTCTGGGGATTACACATTTATACGCACCTTCGATACAGTTAATAACCGTGATCCAGAATGGTGATAGTTTTCGACAGGGCCACGTCATGTGTAGTATCCGGGCGCCTTCACCTGTACAACGTGGACATTCTGCACAGGGTTTCAGTCCTGCTCTAAATAATAAATCTGTGGACTTATAAACTCTATGTATAGTGAACAACTGGGACAGTCTCCCTGGCTCACCCAGCGACAGCTTTGGTACATATTCCAGAATCGTGTACATCGTCTCATTCTCCATAACGCCTAATTCTTCCCCTCATTTCCAATTTAACCCTTGCTCGTATCGGGTGTTTCATCAGAAAGGTGTGTAGCGTATCACCATACACTAGATATTACACCTCTCGTATTACCTTCTGTGCATACAAAGTCCAGAAGTATATCATTTTGTATGACCATGCTTCTAGTTTTACACTGCATAGTAAGTGCATATTTCACTTGCATGTACTGATACCCCCCAGACGTCAGTACTCTGAACTCTTCCTATAGTTGCCGATAGTAAAAGAAGAAAGCAGCATTCACCAGATCTTCCGTGTGCAGACTTTATTAGGGGTGAGGGTTACAAAAGTGCAAGGGGGGATGAGCAAGACGGACTACGGCTTGCCATTTCATGCGGTGTGCACTTCCACGGGTCCTGCACACCGCATGAAACTGCAAGCCGTAGTCCGTCTTGCTCATACCCCCCCTTGCGCTGTTTTAACCCTCACCCCTAATAAAGTCTGCACACGGAAGATCTGGGGAGTGCTGCTTTCTTCAAAGGGCAAACAAAAGGGCAATTCTCTGGCAGGAGAGCTCCATGCTGCGACCGCTTACAGCGCTAGCTAAGCCACCCTCAGTGATGACTTTAAGGATGGCTCATCGCCTCTCTGCGGGGATTAAACCTCTTTTCCTTTTAGGTGAATAAACGAGACTATATTTTGCGTTTTATAAGACGCACCCCAAATTTAGAGAAAGAAAAAAGATGAAAATGGGGGTCCATCTTATAATCCGTTGTATTTTACCAAGGGTGGAACAGGGTCATAGGAGGCAGGATCGCCGACTGCTATGCTGTGGGCATTGTGAGGCAGGAGCCATCCTCGTGGGTTGCATACAAGTGTCGACGGTGCGGGCTACAAAATATTGGCACCATGTGCGCAGGTTAAGCTAGTTGTGCACACACTGCCTCCGGCACCACTGCTCTTCCAATAGCGGATGTAAGGAATATGGCGCCTGGAGGTGGCACACGTGCACATTGAGATCTCAGCTCTGCGTCCGGGCGACATTCTCCTTAAATTCGCTACTGGGACATCAGTGGTGCCGGAGGCAGTGTGTGCACAACTGAGCTTAATCTGCGCGCAACCGGATTGTAAAACGCACACCCCCTTTTTCCTCCCAAACGTTTGGAATGAAAAGTGTGTTTTATAACCCAAAAACACAGTATATATGATGGATTATATTTATACACCTGGATTCTATATATGAATAAATGACCTCCATTCAGAGGAAGAATTGCAGAAATTCCTCTCATTTGTATATCACTAACGACTTGTGATGGGAACAGTGCAGCCTGAGCAAAGCCGCTTCCATGTAATCTGTGGGATTGGAGGATAAAGTGAGACCCCCCCCCCCCAATAATATAACCCTATAACATTTTACAGTCCGTGTCCTGCTGACCATTAATCAATTGTTTTTGTTCTTCCTGGTTTTTAGCCCATTTAGCTTGCAAGATCCGCTTGCAAATATTAAAGAGTCGTCTGTCAGCCTGATGTCAAGGTAAGAAGGTCTGGAAGCATATGAAATGTTACATTTTTGCCCGTATGGTAAAGGGGTTCTCTCTCTTTAATTTTGCAATTTTCTGCTTGTTAATATCTGCAGTTGTTCTGGAAATATTAACTTTTCTTTGCAGTTTTTGTTGCCACGAGACCGACCACCACCGCTGTCTTTTAAGCACTGAGCTGAAACTGGTTGGGATTGGGAGGTCATCGCTCTCCATTGATCCTGGCCAGCCTCAAAACAGCGCTTACAAGCTCAGAAGAAAAGAGCTTGTAAAACAACGAGCGGAAACAAAAGTGTCAATAAGTCAGAAAAACAGTAAAAAAAAAGAAAAACAATGTTAATAAGCCGGTAATTGCAGAATCACTTGTATTTACAAGTAGAGATGAGAAAACCTCTTGAACTTTGGGGCTTGGTGATTCAGCCAAACGTTTTGGCGCATTGGTCGGAACCCAAACTTGACCTGAATCAAGCACCCAAACTCCGAATAGGTTCACAGGAACCTTGAAAGGTTCGCTCATCTCTATCTACAAGCTCTATCCAATAATATGAAGATGAAAAAGAGTTGTTTTTTTTTTTTTGCATGAAAATGCTTTTCTTGCGTTCATCATTGGGAACCCAGGAATCTTAGGTGTACACTGCTGCCACCAAGTGGCTGACACTTAGAATTACAACCTAAGAAAACGCTCCTCAGCAGGCTGCACCCACCTACTAGTAACCAAGCTGTTCAGTGAGTTTGGAGAAGTAGAAAAGTTTTATTAATACACGCACAAGCACAACTAGGCAACCTAAGCCAAAGGGAATGTGCTGTGTCCCCTAATGAAGGGGCAAAAGTATACAGTAAGTCCGAAAATCCTCCTGTGTCCCCCAATTAGAGGCATAAAGAGAAAAGGATTTTACGGTGAGTACACAAAAATCTCCTTTTTCCCAGTCACGTCCATTGGGAGACGCAAGAAACCATAGAACATCCCAGAGCAATCCCTAAGGCAGGAAATATGTATAGATGTGTCCAGCAAAACCCTTAATAGTTACCCCAGAGAGACTGGGACTTGTATCTTTCTGCCTAGTCACATCCTTTAAGAATCGGTAGGTTAGGTGGAGATGGGCAGAGGGAGGAAAAACAATATTTTCATTAAGATAAAAGAAAGAAACCACCTTAGGAAGGGACAGAGTCTTCGGATACCGCACAGCATTGTCCTGGTGAATTAGGAGAAAAGGAGAGCGGCCAGACAGAGCCACTAGTTCTCATAGTTGCCTGCTAGATGTGATAGAAGCCAGGAGCGCCACCTCCTAGGAAAGCTGGAGCCGGGAGATGCTGTGGGCTGGTTCAAAGGGAGGGCACTTTAGTGCACTGTGCACCAGGTTAAGGCCGCAGGGATCCACGGGAGGTCGGTAAGTGGGAACAGAGCGGGCCACACCAAGGAAATGAGTCTGATGAGAGGGTTAGCAGCCAGGTCCTTCTGGAAGGAGAAGGATCGGGTGATCCAGGAAGAGGACAGCTGCAGTGGCTGGTGTGGAACTAAGAAGTTCAGCATGTCGGCTTCATGCAGGAGCAGAAAGCAGGAGGCGTGTTGAGGCGTGGATGATCTGTGGATGGGAGCTGCAGGATCATCTTACATTCCAGCCCCCTCATACTTCTGTATGGGGAGGGGGCGTGACCACTGGCCCCATGGTCAAACTACAATTCAGCCCCTGATATACCATCCTATGTGACAGGTGTCCAGGCTGAAATAACAATCATGTCGCCAAACAGATTGAAAAAAGAAGACTGCAAGAGCTGACATACTGCAAGGAAAAATCAGCAACCGCAGCATTACCATGACATTTTAGGAATCTCGATCACTTTCCTGGTAGGCAAAAATGCAGCATTTCACATTGTTTTGGGCTGCATAGCTGCATGGATAAATTGCCACAAACTGAAGCTTGTGAACACATTTGTAGAGCATGTTGCAATTCTTTACACATGGACCTGAGGTGTCACATAAGACCATAACGCAAACAGAAAGTGCCTTCACATGGATTGATAAACAGAATAAACCATAATACTTTATATATATTTTCCTAGATTTGGATTGATATCATATAAGACAATCTATAATTGGGAACATTAAAATAGCATTTTTTCTTTTTTTTTTACCTGCTAATAGATATTATGGGATAATACAGGTGTGTACTTTAACATTTGTGTAACAGATGAGGCAGACTCTGGACACCTTGCTGTGCCTGTCACTGAGGAGGGATGATGATGATCCATGGAAAGTGGGGAGGGGAGACCATGCTCAGCTGAATCGATCAGTATAGTGCTTTGCCTCTGCTCGTAGCCTCACAATAACAGTATACATTATGCATCATCATACAGCAGTGGTTCTCAGCGTGTATTTTGTATCTGCTTGGTGACATGATTGCTATTTCAATCCTGGACACCCCCCTTCCCCATCACAACACATAGGATGGTATATCCGGGGCTGGATTGCATTATGACCATGGGGCGGTGCCAATGCTCCCTCCCCATACAGAAGTGAGAGGGGGCTGGAATGTAGGATGATCCTGCAGCTCCCATCATCTATGCCTCGGACACACCTCCTACATGAAGCCAAATTCTCTGTCCCATGAGGAGGGGGTGAGAGCTGAGGAGCAGGTATGATTTTATCGGTTGAAAAGCGATCTATAGATCCTAGAACTGCAGTGTACGGCTCTGCTTCATCATGTAGGAGGGCAGGAACCGGAGTTCCCCTTTAAGGAGTTTGGGTGTTCAGTTGAGATGAGCCCTGGTCCATGCTGTCTTTCTAAAAACGGCCTGGCCAGTGGACGAGGGCACCCACTGACCCCTGTGTCTCCACACAAGGCACGGCGCCAGTTATTAATGGCGGACACCGCTAAAGACTGCATTAAGATGAGAGATACATGAACTCCTCAAAGCATACTGGCGCCACCAAACTTGATCTACTCGCCATAAGCAGCAGTGTTACATTACTAAGGTCTTTTGACTGAAACATTTTCTTTCTTACACTGGATTATTCTGATGAATAAATCTTATTTGATTCACCTGATATGGGAGCACCTTGTATATCAGATCCAGTGGGCAGGACAGACTGACGTGCAGGCTTATCTATAGGGCTGCTGTCAGGAAGGGGTTAATATGTGCCAGGGGTGGGGGGGGTCACCAGGGGCATTTATTCAACTCCTGCTATGATGGGATGGGACAGGAGTCATGGAAAAAAGGGCATGGACCACACCAGTGTCAACACTGACTCTTCAAGGAAGAAAATGTCTAGACAAGAAGATACAGACTGACCCCTGGCAGAACTGAGCTCTGTCTTTCAGGTTGGGGAATTGGAGCAGGTGAACCCCCTATGTTACCCTGAGAAGATGAGAAATTAGAAAAAAATAATAATAATAAAAAGATCCACCATTTGGCATAAACAGATCTGAAGAGGCTGAGCTGTGCTTGCCTGCTAGTGGCACGAAGCTGAATAGGATGTAATTCTTAATATCTGCCTCCTGGTGGCAGTAGTGTACACTCATGGTTCCTGTGTCCCCCAATAAAGTGCACTGAGAAAACCGAAGTCCAGGCATCGCGGCTCCTATAGAAGTGATACTGGTATATCTGTTAACTGTCTGAACAGGAGGTGCGCTGTTATCTTTCAGGATCGTGACCACCCTACAAAGGCTGCTGGTCTTAAAAGAATATCCAAAGGAGATCTATGAAAAATTTGTCAGCTTTTTTCAATGTATAAGATTTCCTCCACACTTCTACACCTTCACGTCCAGGTAAGACTAGACGCCAGTGTTATGCTTCTGGTTCTCCATCTAGTTCAGCTTCTTGTAGATTAATTTATCCTCATTTACGGGTTTATTGCTGACGCCATTAACGTCTTCTCCTCCAGCCTAAACGTCATGCGATGGGACAATGCCCTACTGACCTCCGTGCTGGCCGGACAGAACGTGACCGGAGTCCGTACAAACAAAGGCAAGAAGGAATGTCTGTGGGAAATGCTGACCGTGGTCCAGTCCAGAGTGAAGAAGCTGGAGAAGGACAAAAGGTTTGTACTAAAGTCCATGGTTTATTTTTCGTTTGCGTGTCACATGTAATGAAGCACATTGATGTTGGAGACGTCCCAAAGAAAGCTCCACTGGTAAACACATTACCCACACTGCCCATGTAATGCTTAATGTGCTGCAGTTACTGCTCTGACCCTCCACCTAACCCATATTAGTTGTATACAATGAACTTGCCACCAGGCATGGCCCCCATCATATATTTACATCATACTTGATCATCAATAAAGGATCAACTTTGTGCAGATCCTCCTGGGGTTCTTCAATACCTGTCTTGAGAATGTCTACCCTTGCCTTGGGGTACTCTTGTGCTCCAGTATGGTTGAATAGTTGTCACGTGAGCAACTCTATGCGCATAATGTCTGGTGCTATCAGACCTACACCTGTCCACTGGTTACCTGTCTTGAGCCATATCACATCTGCAAACCTGAAAAGACAATGGTAAGAAATCTGGGTCAGTGCAGTAGATGGTGAGCTCCAAACATTTCCTAACCCGCCACCAGGCTGCAATCTACCAAGGAGAAGCTGGGTCACCCTGAATCGTATCAGAGCAAACTTTGGTGTCTGTGCAGATCTTATGCATAAGTGAGGAAAATCTGACACTCCTGCCTGTGACTGTGGAGCTGACGCTCAAACAATCCAGCCCAGTGTTGAGGAGCTTCCCCTCAGATCTTACACTGGTGACAAGAATGGCTTCTACACTGGAAATGACAATGTTATTGCATGCATAGAAAACCTTGATATCCGACTCTGATTTCTGCTTCTTTTAATCACTGTTTTCTCTAGTCACCTTCCACGACAGCATAGGAGGTAGCCTTGCCACGCCCTAATTGGGACAGGAAGCAGAAGAGGTTAAAAGGACCCTCCCACCTCCCACTAGCCAGTGTCTTTCCTGTCCCCATGGGGCATGGAGAGGTTTTTTTCCTGTGCTGTGGGGCCGGCGACTGCAGCATACCTGATGTTTAGCTGGGCAGCGTTGGTCGGTGCTACGGCTCTCCTCCTCCGGCTGCTCCTACCGCATGTTTTTCGCGGTAGGACCGGGCAGCGTTGGTCGGGCTTCCGCTCCTCCTCCTGCTGCTCCCACGTATGTGGGACTGCTGCCCTGGCTCTCCGGATCCCCTCGGGGTGAAGCGGGCTGTGGGCTCCCTGGCCGGCGACCTCCCCTGTTCCGGAGCCCGCCGGCCGCTTCCCGCGCTTTCGTAGGCTATGTGCACACGGGGGGCGGGTTAGGGGCGGCGGCGGCTGGGCGGACCCGACAGGAAGCTCCGGAGCCGTCCACCGGCTTCCTGTCGGGTCCGAGCTGCGGAAGACGGTCGGGTGTGCGGCGGTGCACAGCGGGTTAGTGGCGTCGGTTCTGCAGCGGCTGGAAGCAGCACATGATTCTGCTTGCAGCCGCTGCAGAACCGGCCGGTTTATAGGACATGCACATTCTTTGCTAACCCGCTGGGGACCCAGCGGGTTAGCAACGGATGAGCATGTGGAAACCGCCGGTGTGTGCACACCGGGTGTCGGTTTCCATAGGTTTCTATGTTGATCCAAAAGCCGCTTTTGGATTAACATAAATTTGCATAAACCTGATGGAAACCGACCGGCGGTTCCGCTCCTAAACCTTCACTAAACCTTCCTGTGTGCACATAGCCTTACTGTTCCAGCGCGACCGGAAGTGACGCTGGTGGGCGGGACTTCCGGTCACGCGCTCCCCGGCGGGAGCGTAGCGCTTCCGGGTTCCAGTGACGGGACCTGGCGATCAGCATGCGGCCACGCCACCACTGCAGGTGGCCTGGCCAGGACCCGGTGCGGGAAGCGGGGAACTCATTACAGACACTGGGGGGCAGGCCTTTCTTTAGGAAGGCTGCCCTGAAGACTTCTGAGCCACGGTAAGGTACTGTCCTATGTGTGCTACTGAGTCTTCTCCTGCAGCTGCAGTGCCAGTGTTTCCCCTGCCACAGTGTATGTCTGATGGAGTGTGGGGGGGGGTCCTCTCTTCTGCCTATGGGCAGTTGTTATTGTTGGTCCCCTTAACTGTGCTTTGGTTCAGGGGACGAGTCTGGCATCAGACCCCCTCTGGGAGGGCCGTTAATGCCTGTTGTCCTGGTTGGGCTTCACACCCTAGCCTAGTGTATGGCATGAGATCCCGGGTTTTCCTGGAGATTCAGGCTTCCCTTTCCTCATTCTCTCTGGCAGCTCCTTTTGGGGATGCTCCTGGGAGAGGGAAGGTCAGGTTTGGGCTGCTGTCGCTTCATCTTCCAGTGCCACTGAACTGAGTAGGTTCCTCTTCTACATGGAGGAACTTGGGCTAGGGCCGGTCAGAGCTCTATGGGAAGTTCTACCATCTGGGGATATTGGCGGCTTTGGAGCTGCCAGCCCAGTCCGCTTTCCAGTCCATTCTACCATCGTTCAGGATTGGAGCTTTCCTGAGAATTCCTTCAGGGGGTGATCCCAGTAGTTGGTTTCTCTCGTGGCATCTCTGATTCACGGGGTCCCCGGGGGGGGGGTGCAGGTCGGCATGTAGCTAACAAGACTGCGCTCCCCTTTGAGGCTGCCTCCCACCTGGGCCAGATGGGCTGCCTGGTTGTGGGCCTTCTGCCTTTGTCTGTGGACGATGGTCAACTGGGCTCCCTTCAGGGGCTCCCTAAGGTGGAAGCTCCTTGTCTTCCTTCCCTTTCTCCGGTGAGCTTCCTGGGGTCTTGCAGATGCCTGGGTCCGTCTGACACCCTGTATCTCTGTCTATCCGTCTCCACCTGACGGACTTTGGGGCTGACTTTGAGGAGTGCCTTAATGAGACTCTGCTCTCTACCCTTCATTGGGTTCTTGGTGTTTGGACCTGGCCTTGTTGCCTTTATGGACCAGGCAACTTGAGCGCAGGGCTTTTCCGGTGCGGCCTACTAGTTGGTGGTCCCTTTGGCACTCGGTACCTCGGACCTCCTAGCCAGGGGTTCCTGGGCGGTGGAGTTCCCTTGTAGGCCTTGGACTAGTTGTCCTCGTGCCTTGTCCGCTGCAGCTGCTGTACTCTGCCTCTCAGTGGCTCGGTGGGGGAAGGGGTAACAGGGCGAACTCAGCCTTTCTTTCCCGGTCCTGTGTTTGAGCCTCCTACCCGAGGCACCACGGGCTCTAGTGATATATTCATATTTCCCAGGAGGCATTACGCCTCGGAATTCTCTGTGTTTGGCATTTTCGCCTGCTGCCCGCAGTGGGTTCTTGGACTGGTCTCCCTGAGATCAGTAAATGCTTCGTGGTGTTCTCCCCCAGTGGCTGACTTCGCCGCTTGCCGGGGGTTCTGAGGGTCTTTCCGAAGACCTCCTCATCGTGTTCGAGTTGCCTCCTCCGCCTGCTCTCCGGGCTCCTACCCTGCCCTCTCAGGGTACTTAGGTTCTTTTGTACTCCAGAGTTCAGGATCTCCTTCGCCCGACGGTCTTCTCGTCTGTCCAGGCTGTGAGGAGGGTTGGGGGCTTTCCCGACTCTTCTTGGTCGAACTGGCCCTCTGGAGGGGCTTGTGTCATCGTCTGCTTCCAACGCCTCCCCCTTCATGGGGGCAGGGCTACGCCACCAGATGGCTCCACTCTACTGGACTGACGCATACTGCGGGTGCCCATTCTCCCTCACCCCCAGATGCTCCTCAGGTTCACAATCCTGTACAGAGGTACAGTCCTCCGCTTTCTTTTCATGGGGGTTCTCCTCGGCTCCGGGGTTTCTCGATCATTATGGCGGAGGTCGTTGCTTTCCTATTGGATTGCAGCCTCTGTCTGGGTGCTATGTCTGGGCCTTCTCCTCTGTCCTTCGGGTGCAGGGTGGTGGAATCTCTGCTGCGCTTCTGCGCAGTCGGGCGTCTCCCTCCTTTCGGGCGACGGTCGGCTCTGGGATCATTGACGTTCTCCATCCTGCCTGTCAGGTGGGCTCAGGCTCACTCAGGTTCATCTGGACCATGTCTTGTCCTGTTGGGGCAGTCTGCCGTCCTCTGAATCCCCGGGTTCGTCTCCCGGGGATGCCTCCTCATCCTTCCTCTGGTAGTTGAATCCAACGGCCTGCTTTTAGGGGTGGCCTGGGTTTTGACTCCCCTGGTGGCTTTTCCTCTGGATGCCAACCTAGGTGGGGGGGGGGGGGGTCGCCCTCTCCAAGGAGTCTGGGGTCCCTCTCCAAGGAGTCTGGGGTCTCATCTTCATTCGCGGTCCTCTATTCGCTGGGAACTGAGAGTGGTACTTGAGGTCCTTTTTTGCTGTTCGTGTTCCTTTCCGGGGATGGGCCATTCTAGCGAGTGGCTGCTGTGGCAGCACCCATGGAGCAGTTAATCTCCTGCCCCGTGCCCCATTCACCCAACTGTGGCTGTGGGTTCAGTTCCTAAGCTGTATTTGTCATCCGAGTCATGATCTATGGATGACCATTGCTGGCTACAGGCTCTCCCCCTAGCGGGCCCCGTTCCCTGGCAACTGTGGTCCACTTGCCATTGGGCGATGCTGTTTGTATTCGTCCGACCGCATTCCTCTTCTTCCTTCTGTAGTCCGCCTGATAGGATCCCTGCCCCTTCAGGCTGGGTTTTCAGCCTCCGGGAGGTCCTCCCGGGAAGGGGGAGCCTGGTCCAAGCGGTGTTCTGCTCCCTGGTCGCCAGTTGGGATGCCCGGAGCTCGTCCTTTTTGCTTCCCGGGCGATTCATACTGTAGCAGCCTATGTCTCCCTGCACCTCGAGTTGAGTCCTGGTGGGGGATGGACCTCTTTCTCCCAGACTGAGGTTTTTTCTTATTGCTTCTGGCTTCCTGTCCCCCTTCTCCCTTCTCGTGAGTTTCCTGGGGAGGGTCTGGTAAGGAGTCCTCTCTGTTCTGAGGGCCCCTCTATGGGCGAGGTGGTATTGGTTCATCCTGCTCATGGCGCTCTAGGTCAGTGGACCAGTCCTTTTGCATTCGGACCTCTGCTTGCTATCTCGTGGTCTTCTGTTCCTTTCGGATGCTCGGCAGCTCGACTTAGCTGCAGGGTTTCTGAGGGCCAGGGCTGAGGCCTCTGGGCCTGTCGGCCGAGTTGGTGGCCTCCTTGCGGACATTCCGCATTCCGGTCACTTCGGCACTTTGTCATGCGGGTGTGAAGTGTTTTTTTTTTTTCTCCTAAATGTGGTTAGGGCCGGCGTCTTGATCCGGCACATGCCGGGTTCGGCGTTTGGTTCTAGGTTTGCCACGGATTTGGTCCTCATTGTTGGCCTGACTGGGCTTTTTCGCACTTCCTTTGGACTTCTGTCCTCCTGTGATATCCGTTGTTGTCGACCGGGTTGGAGTTTCTGCTGGCGGTTGCTTCTGGCCTATGTGTTGAGGGAGCTTCAGGCTTTCTCTGGCCAGGACCCGTCGCTGCCTGTCCTGGATGACTGCTTTGTCCTTCACCTGGACCCTTCGTTTCTTCCCGAGGTCTTCTTGGCATTCTTTCGCTCCCAGTGGATGTTTCTTCCTTCCCTTTGTCAACTTCCGTGGACTCCGTTGGTGGTGAACTTTCTTTATTTTTCTGTCCATGGTGCAGTGCTCTGGCGTGTGGGCGTCCTGACGTGTGGCTCTATATGTTGGCCGGCCTTTTGGTCGTCATACGGGCGAGGCAATGGCTCTACGTTCTTTTGCCCCCTGGTTTCGGAATGTCTTTCCGGACTCCTTCCTTTCCCGGCTGTTCCTGCTCGTTTCTCCAGTTTTCCCTCTGTCTCCTGGGAGGAAAGGGGCTGGGGCTTCTCCGGAGCAGTTTGCTAGGCTGCTTCCTGGGGTTCATTGCATGCTTCCCGAAGTTTTACTGTCTGGCCCTGGCTTCCCCTGGGGCTTTGGCTTTTGGCAGGATAGTCCTGCAGGCTGTAGTCCCACCCTAAGTATTAGTTCGTTGGTATCCCTCCTATGCTGTCGTGGAAGGTGACTAGAGAAAATAGAATTATTCTTACTGTTAATTCGGTTTCTAGGAACCTTCCACGACAGCACTTATTTCCCTCCCTATGTTCCTCGGGTTTTCCTGGAATGTATTACTGTTATTATTGCTCTCAGGCTGTGGTTCTTTGTAAGACACTGGCTAGTGGGAGGTGGGAGGGTCCTTTTAACCTCTTCTGCTTCCTGTCCCAATTAGGGCGTGGCAAGGCTACCTCCTATGCTGTCGTGGAAGGTTCCTAGAAACCGAATTAACGGTAAGAATAATTCTATTTATTGTTTGTTATTCATTCTTATATGATAAAATATATGTTCATACGATTAAATAAATAAATGGCCCCAATCCTAGGATCCGTCAACATTTTCATGGTAGGGTAAAGGCGACCTGATGGTGTCACCTGATAGAAACCACTTTCTTGGAGGGGAAGGTGGATTCGTCCTTGGCTCGGAGGGTGTCCCTAATGGCCGAATAAGGTCCTACATAGCCAAAGCCTGCTTAGGGTATGTGCACACAGGGCGGTTTTGCTGCGGTTTCCGCATGCAGTAAACCATTGGTTTTATGGAAATTTATACTAATTTGTTCCTGCGGTTGGGCTTCCCAGCAAAACCAATGTATTTCACAGAAACGCTGTGCCCACACATTGGTTTTGCAAGTGTCAAGAACTGTCAAATCCCTGCATTTTTGGTGCGGATGGGAAAGAATTGACATGCTCTATCTTCCTGCGTTTTGGAGCAGTCAATGGAAAAAACGCAGCATCAAAAACGCAGTAAAAACACACAAAAACTGCACAAAAAAATGCAGACAAGATCATAGCACTTCTGTCAAGGACTCTAGGATCCTCAGGTTTTCTTGCGTTCAGGACTGCTCAAAAAACGTCTTGTGGGCATATACCCTTAGTCAGAGATGTCCCCAGGGATTTGGACAGGACCAGGGGTGAAGTGGTGTTAACCCATGTCCCAAGAGTGATCTATGGAGGAGAGGATGATCCTATGTCTCTCCTTGGATGAAAAGAAAGCCACTCAAGCTTTAGAGGGTGTTGGGGTTCCCATTGATGGAGCAGGTGGGTTGATGAGCGAACAAGGGTATCAGTCATAGACTGGCTAGAAAAGATATAATCTGGGTTAAAGACATAACCAATTCAGTTGGACTTGGTTCAGAAGGGTGGTTCAGGGTGTTCTGTGTGGTCAAAGGGTCAAGGCAATGAGGGCAGAAGGGATCCATAGTAAGCATTTGTTGCAACGAGCAAAATAGATTAACAACCATGGGAAGAGGACATGGTGTCTGGAGTAAAAAAAAAAACAAACAAAAATGTGCCAAAAGGGTGCTTCTCGTTATCCAGGAGGGTTCAGGATCTGCTAGTGCACAAAGCTGTGTCCCCCAACTGATGCTGGTGGCAAAGGGCCATGTTTCCCTGACTGATACTTGTGGCAAAGGGGCCATGTTCCCTGGCTGATGCTGGTGGCAAGGAG